>CAWUFW010002781.1:1225000-1825000 GCA_963921515.1 Calotriton arnoldi | reverse complement strand
GGGAAATCTGAATCTTTTCTCCCCCCCAATCTTATTGACCAAGCTACGCCCCTGCTGCTTGGTTCCACAGTTTGTCCACAAGCCTCTGCTCCTCTACTATCTGTTCACGTGTGAGAGCACCTCAGTTAATCATGTCCAAAAAACTTGCTTTCCCATCACTATTCAGAACCTCTGACCGTACTCTGTTGATGCTCGCCCTTTTTTCTAACTTTCAGCCATGCTGCACAGCAGTTGCACTGCTGTACAACATGGCTAAGAGACATTGACAGATCCAATAGCTCTAGCTTAGGCAATACCTACTGGCTTTGCCAATGCTTATTTTCTCTGTACTCAGGTGCTTGGTCTTCTGTTTTTTACAATTATGAATTCGGCCCTACAGGTACCAGAATACATAGAAAAAATAACCTGAGCTCCCCAATCTCAGTTTGAACGACAACATGGCTATGGAATATGATGTAGGTTTCCTGCAATCACCTCTTTGTACCTTTCTACCTCCTGCATTCAGCTTTTTTTTTTCTGTGGTATACAGTGAAATGTGGAGCTGCTTCAGAAACATGGTGATTACACTCTTGCAGTCATGTGCATTTTTATTAACAAGGGGAAACAATATGCAATCTGTTTGAAAATATTTTTGGGGAGTGGAAAACAATGTGTAAGTAGGAGCAAAAATGTTATGAGTAAACCCAGGTTAGACAATTGTGAGCGTCAGGGTTTCACGAAAGCTTCAGTCAGTGTTGTGAAAAGAAAACTTGAGGCGGGGCGGGACGCGGGGAGTGGAGGAGGAAGTGGCGGCAAGTTATGAGATCAGAGAAAAGCACTACTTGATTCTTGTGTGGAGATGCACGTGCTTTGTCACATAGAGAAAAGAAGGGCTCAGGCGGCAGACACGGCTCCCAAAGAAAAATACATTGCATTATAATGGAGGGTAGGTAGCATATTGAAATTATTTAAGTTCAATCCCTCGTTGGACATTTGCATTTCAATGACTCTTCTACACTTACCTGCCAACTGGACCCATGTCATGAAGATGGCCTTGAGGTGGCCCGGTTTAACCAGGCCACAGCACTATGCATACTTTTTACTTTTTCCCATTATAAAAATGGGCTTACAAATCCCAGCAAGCGTAGTGGCTTTGGATAAAAATGCAGGACCCTACTGATATGGGCCCAGCTGAGAGCTATGCAAACTTTTTCTATTTGGGATTTATTTCAAATCCTAACAGACCAGTTCAATTGACATACAGTAAGTGGCGCTTAAAACATAAGAGGAACTTGTAGGTTTTTAACTTTATCATACAAGTTATCTTAGTTCTGCCTCAAAATCATTATGGGCCTGATTACGAGTCTGGCGATCCGAGGACCGCCAGACTTGTGATGTCGCGGCTGTCCAGCCATTGCCGCACTGGCGGTCCGACTGCTCGATTACGACTCAGGCGGTCGGACCACTGTTGCACTGCCACAGCTGCCAGGGAACCACCATTCTTTTGTAGTGGCATGGCGGTCAGGGCCTATGTAATATGCAGTTGGTGCCGCTGCTTCACCGCCATGCATATTACTAGCTTCAGGACCTCTAGCGGTGTCATGGAGGTCTTTACCCCATGAAAAGGCTGGTGGTCCTGAAACAAAGGGGTCCCTGCAGGGCACCCTGTTCCCCATGTGCATGTGGATGCATGCAGGGGGGGCGCAACATGTGCTCCCCTGTGTGCATGCACCCCAGTTCCTGTACAGCATGGACTTTACAGTCCATTTCTTGCAGGAGCTCTTTTTGGCATTCCCATTGTGGAGCCCATTTTCAGGGGCACCGCAATGGGATTGCCAAAAAAAGCCCGCCAGACACGAGAATGACTCGTAATCTGGTGGGTGGTGGGCACACAGCTTTGACGGACCGGGAGCGTGGCAGTGGCATACCTCCTGCAAGCAAAAAGATGTAATTAGGCCCTCAGTGGTTTTTTTTGCGTTCACTAATCACTTAAGTATCTTTGTGATTTATCCTACCCACTCTACCCAAAACAGGAGCTGGGATTTAATTTTATAACATTTTACATAACTTGTAAATGATGTCTGCAAAAAACACAATAGAAACAGTTGAAACGTAGGGGGACTGCTAAGGAGTGGGATTAAGGGAAGAGTAGTTATAGACCTGGCATCCTTGGCGTGGTTCTCCCCTAACTTTTTGCCTTTAACCCTCCTGTTTTTCTGACTTCATTTTTGCTGGCTATAGGACTCTGCCCACTTTACCACTGCTAACCAGTGCTAAAGTGCTTGTGCTCTCTCCTTCAAACATGGTAGAATTGGCTTATACCCAATTGGCACATTTAATTTACCTGTAAGTCCCTAGTAAAGTGGTACTGCCTGTACACAGGGCATGTAAATTAAATGCTACTAATAGGCCTGCAGCACTGATTGTGCCACACACTTACGTAGCAGCCCTTTAAACATCTCAGGCCTGCCATCGCAGCCTGTGTGTACAGTTTTAAACTGCCACTTCTACCTGCCAAAATAACCCTTTTGCCAGGCCCAAAGCTTCCTTTTTAATACATATTAGTCACTCCTAGGGTAGGCCCTAAACAGCCCAGGGTAGGGTGCTGTACTTTTAAGCTTTAGATGTCCTGGTAGTGAAACGTTCCTAAAACAGTTTTTCAATACTGCAAGGCCTGCCTCTTCCATAGGATAACTTGGGATTTACATTATTACATTTAATAAGCTGTAACTTTCAATTGGGAGCAGGTAGACAGGTCGAGTTTGTTGTCTAAAGAATTGTAATTAAAAGCCCTCTTTAATGGTAAAAGTCAGACTTTTTATCACAGTTCTGAAAATGCCACTTTTAGAAAGTTAACGTATATAAAGAAACCGAGCTCTGTCCTTGCACTCTTTTACTGGTGCACTGGGCTGAGTGGGAACAACTCCCTCCAATGAATCATGTTCCTCCAGGTAATCCGCAGTAATCTGTTTAATCAATGTAATTTTCTTCCTCCTTGTTGCTATTTAATTCATAATTTTCTTCACCACAACGGAGACAGTAAGATACAATCTGTAGTCTTTATTAGATGTTTCAAATACATACTGTATGCCATTATGCTTCGTACAGCAGTACGCACAAAGTGATCTCTATGTAAAATGAGCACGACATATGTTATCCCAATGCATTTCGAGCCCGCTGGGCTCTTCGTCAGGGGAATCTAAAACATAAAATGGAACAGTGTCACTTGATTATGCCATTATAATTCATGTATGCTAACACTATAATATCAAAACATTGTGAAAATACTAATGCGAACCACTTCATAAATCATACCCCTTCCCTTTGCCAAATCATTTAAACGGGACCTTGATAATAACTGCTCTCTCTGTTGTCCTCCCCTCGTAACCAAACTTATTTTTAGCCGAAGTCTTTAAACAAGTCACGCTCAATTACTTCCTGTTAAGGCTCATCTCCCCTTCCGATATTCTCCCGTTTACACCCTTGAATAGCACCTACTCTAAGCCATCCATTACCATGCTCCTTTCCTCCCAATCACACCAATTTACAAATTAATCCTCGCTCGTACCTTCAAAACACTACCTTCCTTTTCTGTAATCCCTCACTATGGCGTCTGTATGCCCTCATTCCCTACCTCACCCTTTCCTTTCCTATTCACATTCGCATGCAGTCACTTCAAACAGCCTCACCTGCTTTCTCTCCTCTCCGTGAAAAAGTTACTTCCTTGTGCTTGCTGTTGGTATAATCAATTCGTGCACGCACACATCCTCTTAAATAACCGTCAAACACACTCTTAATTACCTCCACGTGACTCATACCCCCACACCCTTCTCTCGATGCTATCAGAAAAACTACACCTGAAACCTCCACCTCAACAACTACAACTCCCACAATGCTCTCACCATCCCCCAAAAAAGAACATCAAACGCTGTCTGTCATTATATCCGCATACTACTGGTAGCACACAATTATATGATAACATTCAAGGATGGTGTCTTTTGAACAAGAGAAGGAGTGCAGGCTTTTCATGTCTTTTCTGCTTAGAATTTATCGCCTCAACGAGTTTTGCACCCCGGTGATTAAGTATATGTGATTAAAAACAGGAGATTATCACGAATTGAGTTTGTCACCGCGGAGACAGCGTACAAATGGACCGATCGGAACAGTATCATTATTGAACATTCGACATCGACAGGCCATTGTGATTCATGAAGCATTTTGTTAGCTTTTATTGTATGTTGCAGTCCAAACGGGTGTTTGATAATTATTGCATCTTTATGAACACAACTATGGATTTTGGTTTTAGTGATTTATGATTATTATTATTATTATTTTTTGTATAAAAATACTGATTTTGGTTTCGGTGACTCAAGGGCTATGCAAGAAAGCATAGTATGTCATTGGTTTTCATTTTTTAGAGGATTATTATTTTGAATGAGGTTTATTTTACTTCACATATCTAGCATGATATTCGGGAGTTAGAAATCTAATGACAGACAGCGTTTGATGTTCTTTTTTAGGGGATGATGAGAGCATTGTGGGAGTTGTAGTTGTTGAGGTGGAGGTTTCAGGTGTAGTTTTCTGATAGCATCGAGAGAAGGGTGTGGGGGTAGGAGTCACACGGAGGTAATTAAGAGTGTGTTTGACGGTTATTTAAGAGGATGTGAGCGTGCGCGAATTGATTATACCAACAGCAAGCACACGGAAGTAACTTTTTCACGGAGAGGAGAGAAAGCAGGTGAGGCTGTTTGAAGTGACTGCATGCGAATGTGAATAGGAAAGGAAAGGGTGAGGTAGGGAATGAGGGCATACAGATGCCATAGTGAGGGATTACAGAAAAGGAAGGTAGTGTTTTGAAGGTACGAGCGAGGATTAATTTGTAAATTGGTGTGATTGGGAGGAAAGGAGCATGGTAATGGATGGCTTAGAGTAGGTGCTATTCAAGGGTGTAAACGGGAGAATATCGGAAGGTGAGATGAGCCTTAACAGGAAGTAATTGAGCGTGACTTGTTTAAAGACTTCGGCTAAAAATAAGTTTGGTTACGAGGGGAGGACAACAGAGAGAGCAGTTATTATCACGGTCCCGTTTAAATGATTTGGCAAAGGAAGGGGGTATGATTTATGAAGTGGTTTGCATTAGTATTTTCACAATGTTTTGATATTATAGTGTTAGCATACATGAATTATAATGGCATAATCAAGTGACACTGTTCCATTTTATGTTTTAGATTCCCCTGACGAAGAGCCCAGCGGGTTCGAAATGCATTGGGATAACATATGTCGTGCTCATTTTACATAGAGATCACTTTGTGCGTACTGCTGTACGAAGCATAATGGCATACAGTATGCATTTGAAACATCTAATAAAGACTACAGATTGTATCTTACTGTCTCCGTTGTGGTGAAGAAAATTATGAATTAAATAGCAACAAGGAGGAAGAAAATTACATTGATTAAACAGATTACTGCGGATTACCTGGAGGAACATGATTCATTGGAGGGAGTTGTTCCCACTCAGCGCAGTGCACCAGTAAAAGAGCGCAAGGACAGAGCTCGGTTTCTTTATATACGTTACCTTTGTGGTTTGGGGCGATCCGCATACTACTGGTAGCACGCAATTATATGATAACATTCAAGGATGGTGTCTTTTGAACAAGAGAAGAAGTGCAGGCTTTTCATGTCTTTTCTACTTTTAGAAAGTTGCCATTTTCTTGTCCTAACAATTTGGTACCTGCAGCCTGCTCCTGGATCACATGACTAGGTGTAGCTAGCAGTCGGCCTTTATTTACTGGTCCCAGACAGTGAGACGAATGGAAGCTATGTGTTGGCAGGATGGACCACTCGGAGTTAATGTGGGGGAGGAACTGTCACCTAAAACGCTTACACATCACAAAGACTCTGCCTAACAAATGGATTATTACTGATCTTTTGTGACCCCAGACAAGCTGGGGCTAGGACAAGGAGGAACAGGATGAATGACTAACAGGCAAAGTAGGCACCTGGTATAAATTGTGGCCTTCAGACCCTAACTCTCAGCACATGTCTGGATCTGTGGACTCTGCCAGGAAGAAGGACTGCTGTGCTTCTGAAAGGACAGCCACTCTGAAAGACTACTGTTCTGAAGGAAGGACTGCTGCCCTGGTGTGCTGGCCTGCTGCCCTCTTGCCTGAATAAGAAGGACTCAACCTGCATCTGGTGAACCAAGGACCCCAGAGTGATTCCAAGGGCTAGTTGACTGCCTCCTGACTAGAGCCTCAGGGACAGAAGGCTCCAACAACCATCAACCCTGCATCAGTCTCTTGTGCTGAAATGTAATCTTGTGGTCAAAGATGACCTCCAAGTTCCCTAACTACTCCACTGGCGTCAAAACCCAGGCCTTACAGGGGTCCCACTCAAACAGTATTTCCTTTGTAGTGGGAAGTTCTACAAAGACCACCTCTGTTTATCATCTCCTAAGCACAGCATTTTTCTCAGAGAATATTTGATGTAGTTTAGGGAGTTCCTCTGATATCGCTCTCATTGGCAGTAGGACATACTATTAACAATGTGTGTGTATTAGCTGTGTATTTTATACATTGCAAACTACACTCCTCAAACATCTGGAACAAGGGAAAATCATATGTATTAAAAGAAACTGTAGCACGGGAGAGCCATGAGTAACTCCACATGTTATGGCGAGGTTTGGAGAGAGATACTGTCTGGGTAATGTGATTGAATCTACTTTCAAGCTAGAAGTGACTTTTGCTACTGATATTGTTGTATTTATTGCTCAAGCCCCCTTTCCAAGAAAGTAGTGCAAATCCATAAACAGAAGTTAGAGCAGTTTTTTTTAATTGTACAATGGTTTATGGATAAAGGCATTGCATATGTCTGCAGAAGCTAATAGTAGATGCTAGATTCAAACAAGCATTCATATTAGTGACTAAACACTCCATTCTTCTATTCTTATCGATCTTTATTAAAATGGACACTTTTTCAGTTGTTACAACTCTCTGAACCCTTCTGAAAATGTATGAATTGCTGCTACTTGGTGATCTTTTGCAGTCAATGCTGGCACAATCTGCCAATAAACTCTGCATTTTCTCTTATAAAAAACATGTAACTTGAGAATTACAAAGATTCTGAGAGTGTGATAAAAAAAATCTGTATACATTCTAATTATGGCTGTGGAATCCAAACCCAAAGCTCCTAGGACACAATTATGAAGTTAGTTTTCTTCGCCCTATCATTATTTTGTAAACTTATTCAACACATAGTACTGGCTTTTATCACTGCACGCTTTAAAGTATGGCCACGACTGATCTAATCTGGTGCAATGTGTTTGTCTATCACGTATTGTCCTGTTTTGTTAAAGGTTGCTGTTTTATTTTTTAGAATGGGTACACCGGATATTGTGTTTAATAGTCTACTGGCCAACGCTTCCAAGGGTTGTCTAGTGTTAGTTGAATCAAATCCTTATAGCCCGAGTATATTATATCCTGCTTCTTACAGGTTTCTGCATCTGTGCCGCATAAACCTAACTAGAAGATCAGATAGTTTATTCAATTTCCAAAACATTTGAAGAACTTACTCTTTTAGGGGATAAGTTCATTGACCTATCTCTAGTTCAGTATTATTCAAGGAGTTGAGGGACAACTAATTAAAAACATTGACATCGGAAAACATATTCATTGTAAGGGCATTTTCAGTGGTGGAGGTGCTTGATCTTTGGGAAAACCTAATAGACCCCCATAAATCCCCACTGTCCTATGCTTAGTTGTAGGCTGTTCTACGAGCCACGTCATACAAATATCTTGGTGTATGGCTACAAGATCGGCAGTCACACAACCTACTTCAGAGCACACTAAAACCAAGAATTGCTTACCTAATCTCTGCTTTCCAGCGAATACATCGGAAATTACAAAGCCTGACCTTCCAGCCACTACTTACCGCAATACAAGCCAAGCTTATACCAACTCTCTGCTATGGCACTGAAGCCTTCCCAAGGAAATTTGGGCCTTTCCTTAATGCAGCACAAAATAAGGTCTCTAGACTTTTATTTCAGCTTCCCCAAAGCGCATCTCCCTCTCAGATCCGACTAGAATTCATGAAATGAAATTCAAAACAACATGCACCAAAATTTAAAAAACTGGGCCCAATCTCTCAATACAGCATTAACAACGCTGAAAGAAAAAGAGGCACTTCCACACCACTCCGTTAAAAAAGACATCAACAAGCAAACAAGGAGGTTGTCATGGCTCGAAGACAAATAAGATTTCAGAAAAAGATGGCACGCATGGGCAACGATCGACACCTACAGGGAGCCGCATGCCCAGAAATATTTTTACGACATTACTTAGATTATTTTAAAAAAATAAGCTACTGCAGTTACGTTTTGGTTTATGCCAAACTCTAGAATATACCCCTAAATGGCAACCGCAACCTTTGAACACAAAGTGCAGACTTTGCTCACTACACGAAGAAAGCTTAACTCACATTTTATCAATCTGCCCTATCTTACTAATGGAAAGAACAATTTTATTGAAAAGATTTTTTAATATGTATGGTATTAGATCATGTCGGCATGCTTTATTATTTTGCATGAAAGAGGAATCACCACAAACAATAGCTGCTTTCATAAAAGTTTATCTCAAAGCAGAACGCCTATTGACCGCAAAAAGTCTGACGATGTAATGTAAGGAAGGCTCCTCAGTGATTTATTTAAATATAGCTCAATATGAACTCCAGTGATTTTAAAGGAAATTGTTGAAATTTGAGTTATAACATAGCAGTTCATTTTTTAACGTTTTTACCTGTGTAATATTTTATGGTTTTTATTAACTGAATAAAAATTACCTTATCTTACCTTAGTTGTATGCTGGATCAATCAGATCTAAACACTGTGATAAGGATTTTGCTTGATAAATATAGGTACTCCTGAGCCTCTCTGTAAATCCCAGGAGTTCTAAGATGAGATAAACTACTTTACATTGAGCCCAGTAGCTGCATCATACTGCAGGTGGAGTGTCTTCAATTGTCACTATGTGTGCACACCACCTGGCATGTTTGATTAGAATAGGCACACGGAGCATAGCACTGTACTTGCATTCTAGTTTTATGGCTTTTTTGCAGCATGTGGACTGACTGCATGACACTGGAAAGTTACTGCAGCACTTTACTACAGTTAGGTGACCTACCTTATGCTTGATGAGGTGCTCCTCATTTCAATTAAAAGGCCTAAGACAGAGCTACAAAAGTTGCTCATTATTGTAAATGGAATTTCTGATACTGAACTTTAATAACTGCTAATTAGTTCAAGTGAAATACTGCATGCTGAGCTCTGTTGAGGCTCCTTAAGGGAAGCCTGAATCATACTGAGCTGCTCTGTATTGTATTCAGGCTGCAGCTCTCTATCCTTTATGGGGCATTACTTACTCAGACTGAATGCATGATAAGTAACCTTTCATTGCACTAAAGTAAGCAGTGCCTTCACTAACACTTATGCAAACCTGTTTCTATTAAGTCCTGAGAAGTGCTCTTCCACTGATAAAGACCTGCCACTATTGGCCTGCAAAGGTAGTATTCCTTTTAACTAAAATTGACAACTGTACCGCTGTCAGTGGCTCTAGGTACTGGTAGTGATTTGTGAGTGAAACATTCAAATCTAGCTTCATGTGGGCAGTGGATTAAGTTTTGAAAGTAATCTAATACGGTATAAGAAATGTAGAGGGCATTTCTTCTAGTACTAGAACCATGTGTAAAACTGGCATGCAAAAAACTCCTAGACTTGTTTTTCACTACTGTAAGGCCTCTATCTCCCATTGGATAACATTGGGTTACCTCATTACATTTAGTAGGTGCAAACTCTTGATTGGGAACAGATAGGAAAGTCACAGTTGGGCTCAAATGAATTGTAATTTAAAATCCTCTTTCATGGTAAAGTTACATTTTAAGTCACAATTCTGAAAATGCCACTTTTTGAAACTTGGCGTTTTCTTGTCTTAACCATTTGCTGTCTGTGCCTGTGTCCCATAACTGTGAAAAGCTTGGCAGTTGGCCTCTTTGTATTCATTTCAGATAGTGAGAAAAAAGAGGACTGGGGTTTGGCAGGATGCAGGGTGGAGCTGTTCCCTGCCTCACATACATTTTAAATGGCTTCCTCCAGCGCACACACACACAAAGAAACCTGGCACCAATCTTTTGTCACCCTGGGCTACTTGGAGCCTTGACAGGGGAAGGGAAGAGCTTTCGAGAACCATACGCGGGGGCAGGGAGAATGTCAACCTCACTTTAAAGGCTGGAACTAGGTATAAATATTGGACGTCCTGAACCACCTCTTCAGTACACTCCTGAACCTGTGTATGCATTCAGAAGGACTGCCATGTACTCTGCTTCTTGAGGTCTGCCTTGTTCTTCAGAGGACTGCCCTGCTGCTTGAGGACTGTCTTCTTCTCTGAGGACTGCCCTGCTGCTTGAGGCCTGCCTTGTTTTTCAGATGACCTCCCTGCTGCTTGGGCCCCTCCCTTGATGCTGAAGGAGAGAGGACCATCTCCTTAAAACCAGGACTACCAGAGTTACTGAAAGGGCTAGTTGGCTGGCCTCGTGTGGGTGATACAGGGGCAAACAAGCCCCAGAGACTATGAACCCTGCACCTGGACTCTGCTGGAATGTGCCCTAACCCCTCAAGTGTTGCCCCCTAGGTCCTGGACCATAGATATGCTGTTAGAGGTGCTGCTCCTACCTAACCTTAAAAGTTGGGACTTAGAAACATTTTCACCAAAAAGTGGCAGAAGAAGCGACAGAAGACTGGGACGTACCTGCCAGACAATCTGCCTAAGATGCATCGCCAGTTAGCCTGACTTAGCAGTACCTCCTGCTATGTTCTACTCAGCAGTAGCAAATCCTGTTCAGCTGGACCTCCGAGCGATGGTATCGGGCCCTGTGTAACCCTCTTTGCCTATTGCTTGCAGCTTCATCTCGCTGGAAGTTTTCAAATTCAAAAACGTTGTTTAAGTCCGAAGATAATATTTTCACCAGTCTCAATGGTGACAGCCTCCCCATCGATGTTGACGACCTTCTTGGCCTTGCGGTTTCTCCTTATCTGAGCTTTTTCCTGCCATTGTCAACAGCTTCACCAAGACCTCATCCAGTGTGCCCTGGTGACAATGACGACTCCTCCTCGGACATAGCCTGCTGCCTTGTCCCTCTGATCTCGAATCTCTCCTGGACTTTTCCTCAGAATTTCTTCCAAGTCTGAAAGTTAAGCTGAGACCAGGTCCAATCCACCTCATGTATCTGAAATGCACACCATAGCGGTCAGCCTTAACTTTTGACTTTGCTCCGGTCTCGTGAAACCAGAAACCTGCGGTTGATGCTTTGATCTTACAAGCACGAGGTTTCACTAAAAACTTTAAAAAATCCATAACTCCACTTCTACTGATTGGATTTAATTAATTTTGTTGTGATTTTTATTTATTAAAAGTTTCTCTATTTTTCTAAACTGGTGTTGGATTTTTCTTGTGTTGTGTATTCACTTTATTACTGTTTGTGTGCGGCATAAATACTTAGCACAGTGCCTCTAAGTTAAGCCTGTCTTTTTTTGTTCCAATCTACCAGAGGGTTAAGCACGGGTTAAGCACGGGTTAATGTAATGACATTCAGTGATTCACCTTGGCAAGGACTGTAGTTGCTGCTTGAGTAGGATTTTCACCCCTTCAATCAATAACCTAATTTCTTACAACATATAATACCTGAGTACACAGCTCATACAAATATATGCTGCCTGGAGCCATTGATGCCTGTTATGGTCATGGCCATTAACGCGTATTGCATTCAGACACATTGCTGTAGGGGAAAATTGATGCTCATTACTGTCAGAGGTCATATACAAAAGCATACTTGCGGCCCCTTTCTCTGAGTCCACCTGGAAGGAACTGTCACAGAATCAGAGATAAGAAGTGAAAAGATTGTGCATGCAAGAGTGCCTCTCTTCCATGTCTTGATGAGAGGATTGGACAAGATCAATCCTGCTGCATTTGTAAGTGTTGGTTACTAAATCATTAATCCAGTATGATAAAAAAAAGGCTAGGCATTTGGGGCAAAAGCCTAGCCTTTTTTTGAGGGGCACAACTTCGCCAGGCTGTTCTGTTTTTTGTGATCCTATGAAAAGGTTCACATTGCTCGAAACGTAGAAGTGCCTGCCAGCCCAATAGAGATATTTTCCAAGCAGACAGCTTTGCAGATAAACAGCTCTTAGAACCTCTGGTATAAATTCAAGCCACGGCAGCAGCGGTGTATTTCATTGAACTTCTGTCACTGAGTCATCGTGAGTAACAGTTGAGGGGGGTACTATTCAAGGAGGCAAATTGAATGCAATGGTTTAGTGGTCACGGATGCCAAAGCGTGCCTCCGAGACACTCTAATTTAAGGATCAAGCATACACAACCTGGGCCGTATCACATTAAATAAACACCGAAAGTGCTAATTTAAGGCACGGTCTCTGCCACAGGATGGAGTGGCAAGTATCTTAAATAGTTGAAGAGAAGAGGTGGAGTAGAGCTATTTCATCACTGCAGACATGCTGTTTTTGCCTGGAAATGAAACTGCCTTTGTTGACATATCTACAGTAAAAAGCAGAACATACCACAATAACTTACACAAAGCAACATAACAACACAGTTAAAACATAGCACGGCACCACACAACAAAATAGTTAAAACAAAATGCTGCACAACAACCACAGAGAAAACACATCACATTATAAAAATGCTAGCACGAAAACACAGTTTCGCACAAAACAGAACGCATCACCACCACAACCAGATACACACAACAAATATGCACAAGCATACTTGCCACATAATACAACTTTCAGTAACCTGCTTTTATGACACAGTGATGACAAGTATTTGCACCACACACTGTCTTATCTTAACTCAAGGGCATGATATACCTTCAACCGAAAATGTGTTGCGATCCGACCACATTTCTTTTGCACAGACTTGAGAGGAGAAAAGGAAACATGTCTCAGTTCCAGATATACTTAAAGAGATAAATTCTTTTAGGGTTTGTTGTTTGTCTGGTGGTTGATTCATTTTAGTACTGCTTGGAAGTGAGGTGTTATGCGGGTCTGTTGCTCACCTCTGCTTATAAATGTTTGAGAGTGGATCAGTTATCAACAAAAAGAGTGGTCCCAGAACATCAAATGTATTATGTGCGAAGATATTTCACAGAAAGAGAATAGAAGTGCAGCAATAATCGTTATCCCTGGAAACTTGAAATGCTCGATAATCGATTAAGACGCCAGAACAGCATAGTTCGTGTCAGTTAGTAACTATATGAAATGCAAGAACATTAATATTTTAGGAGTGCCACTGTGGACAATAGCCACGGATGACTAACAACTATTAGAATAATTGTAATTGTGATAATAATAATTATCATAAAAATCCATGCTAATGTAGAAGACAGATATAAGAGCTAACATTTTTGAAGAGCAGAGAAAATATGACTCTTCAAGAAAACCTATCTATAAAGAACTTGTCAAACCTACTGATAGCCTTGTGTGTTCCCAGGTGCAGAGTTATGCTGTACATTATCCTACCTTAAGGCTTTACCAGTGCTCGCCTAGCTAAATTACTGTCATGCATCTAAAGTTTTGATGAATGGGCGTGTGTCAAACATTCTAAAATAAATGAGTTAACAAATACTTTTTCAAAGCAGCTTTTGATTTTGAAGACCTGATTATTGCACAAATCTGTGGACAGTAGATGTATAGTTTACATGAAGGATAACATGCTGGTGGTGTATGTGCTTACACTTCTGTGGTGTTGTGTGTGCCCACATATCTGCGATGATAAACAGAAGCTGTTTACAAGAAAAACGATGATGACTCAAGTCTATAGACAATATAAGCTACATTTTTATGAAGAAAAGCATGCTAATGAGAGCGTGTGGATTTGTGTGCATGCACACATTTGCAGACAATAGATGTATATGTATAGTGTGTATGAAGGATGATGTATGGGATTGCTTATGTGTGTACTCGTAAAAATCTGCGGACAATATAGACATCCTTTTTGAAAAGAAACAAATGTAGGTGTCTCTGTGCACGCAAAGCTGAGGACAATGTAACTACAGTGTATCTGAAGAAACTATGCTGGTGTGTTTGTGCGCATGTGCGAGTCTGTGACAAAAGAGAGTTTTTATGGCGAAAAAACATTCTGATGTATGTATGTGTTATTGCATTTTATAACCTATAGATGTTAAGCGGCCCTTACCTTTCTTGGTGTCAACCATTGTTTACTCTGATTATTTCTCACATGCAGAATTGAATTGTTGGCTTGTTGACTCATAAACTATGGCTCCTTAGACTTGCAGTTATTTAGTCCGGCTAAAAGTGGATTCGGAAGCAGTTTACCTCCAGCATTTGCCGGCGCAGAGCTCCCCATTCATCTCTCTGCTGGCCTGGTGTTAAGCAGCTGGAATTACAGCCCAGATAGCTTGTATAAATTGAAGGGTGCTGTGGTTATAAAATTCCCTTTCATCAATACACACACCGTGCTGGAATCCATAATGCACTTGGCTCCAAAGGTACAGGAGTTATTTCATGCAGGAGCTTCATTTTGATGCAAGAGGCAAACCATTTTACTAGGAACTTCTTGGCTTTGCAACTAATATTCTCTGCATCGTTTTTTAGTAAAAAATGAATTTTACAGAATGACATTTGTTGTTTTCCAACTGAGTTATCACTAAAGCATAATTTACTAATTCAATATTCATTTACTTTTGTAACATATTCTTGAAAGGGATATTTCGTTTTCCTAATGCATTTGTTCTAGTCCTATACCCATTTAATTTATCCTCTGATGAATATTAATTAAGACAACATGCCTATATTGGATTTATTGCAAAACTATCAATGTGCATTATGTGAAGATCCATCACGTCTTCCTTTCGAAACTGAAGCTAGACCTTAGCCTTATTGGTTTTCTTTTGAGCCTTTGTTTTAATGTGATCTTTTTTCCCCAGGGCTTCTCTTTGGGATTCTCTTTACAATCCCCTCGCTTCCAGGCACGTTTGTGCTTCTGCAGATGCCTTAAGTAGGTGCTTCGGAAATTGCAATGTGCTCATTTGCATGCAATGCCTTTACCTGCCCACATAAATATTCTGCTGTAGCCCGTGCTGTTAGACCTTCCTTTCTGCAGTGTTCTCGGTGCCAATCTGTTGGCTCAGACACCTCTGCATTCTTTTTTTGTCCGTGCAGTAACTCTTTCAGTGTCAGAGGTGAGCAACACCTTTGCATACATGTGTGCAGTGATATGCATCAGTCATGTGCAGAGGGTAATCTGTGGTTGGATTGACAGAGGAATTCTTGTCTGTAAGTGATTTGGATCCTTTGCTTGTCAACAGGTGCTAACTTATTTGGGTCAGATTTTCGAAGCATATACTTGACCTGCACTAGCTCAGACTGGCAAACTAGCGCCTTTTGTGCAAGTGCTGCTAATTCAGAACTAGAATAGCAGCATGGCTTTGCACATGTATGTTTCCTCTGCTCTAAGCTTGGGTTTAGGGGCACGGCATTCTTTTAAATCGGTTCAAAGGGTGGGGGTGGTCTCTAAGCGAAGTGTGTAGAGTTTTAACTGGAAGTAAAAGGTGGTGGCTCTAAAATAATTGTGGCCTCAGAGGCATTTCTAAGAAACCTCCCCATGAGGTTTGGCATATGTAACTAAAGGAGTTGCCTAACACACATGAAATAGAACCCTGCCATTAACTATTTCATAAGTAGAGACTTGCTGAATAAAGAATAACCAAAATCAGTAGTCAAGAAATTATTTGGTTAACAATTTGCACAGCACAATTAATCTGGACCAAAAGCAATAAATCAATTCAATAGCGTAATTATGCAGATTTGTAGAGCACACTATCACCTGGGATGGTATCCTGGCAAGGTGTCTAGGCACACCTGGCCCTGGGGGGACTACTCGTAAAGCCAGGTCTTCAGATTCTTGTGGAATTCAAGAAGTGAGGAGCACGATCTTATGTGTAGTGGCAGGCCATTCCACACTTTAGGAGCTCACCAAGTTATCCCCTTTGTATTCGCTAAGAGGTTCGACGACCAGATCTGGTTTTGCCGAAGCTTTGGATTTATGCAAGTAGGAGTCCGGATGAGCGGAGATGTCTGGAAGGTTTGTGAAAGCAGATGCGATTGTTGAGCTGTGCTAGGCTGTTACGTAGCATCTTAAAAGTGGGGGTGAGGAGTTTGAATTGTGCTTGTTTGCGAATTGGGAGCCACTGGAGCTCCTTCAGCTGTGGTGTGATGTGAGGGTGGTGTGGGAGGTTGAGAGTGATTTTGGAAACTGAGTTCTGAATGGTCTAAATCCTTCTGGTGAATTTTTTGTTGGTTCTGCTATAGAGGCTTGTGATTAGGGGGTGCATGATGGTTTTCTTGGTGCTGATAGGGAGCCATTTGGAAATCATCTTCATCATCTTCAGGGTATGGAAACATCGGGCAGTGACAGCATTGACTTGGGCGGTGATGTCGAATTTGCTGTTAATGATGATCCTGAGGTTCCTGGCATGGGTGGTGGGGGTGGGAATCAGTCCTAGTTTTGTTGCCCACAGTGATGTGCTCTTCCTGAAAATCATGTTTCTGTCTTGTCGTTGTTCAGCTTTAGACAGTTGGTCTTCAATAAGTGGGCGATTTCAGTCATTGAACATGATCCGGGGACTAGGCATCTTGTCCGTGGGGGAAAGAAAGAGTTGCATGTCGTTAGGGTAGGAGAGAACATTGATTTCGTGAGATCAGATAATGCTAAATCTAGCTAAATTTAGAGAACTACTTCCTAATATACAAAGGGAATAACTGGGTTATTCAGATGGAATGAAATAGTGTCTTAGGCTCTGGTACGCCAGTGATAAACAGTATCCACTGTGTTGCTTCATCTCAATGCCACAAAGAGGAATTCAGGTGAGGCTACCTTGCATTTCTGGCATGTGACATGCAGACAGGTGCTATTTTTTCCAGTTGGCAAAAGACAGAAATAGAGGTTCAGCAGCACTCTGATTCAATGTTTGTTTTTTATATCTGTTTATATATCGCTATAGACATACACGTAAATGCAGTGGCGCCACTTCCTCACACACCAGGTGCATGATGACTGAAAGTCAGATCTCACAAATTCTCAAAACCATAGTTCAGTCACAGCAAACAACCTGTTGGCATTCCTTGGGTGTAGAATTCAGCTATATATTTTATTACAGAGCAAGCTGTACATTTAAGCAGAATGCCATTCTCTAGCAAGAAAGTGATGGAAGAACAAAGAAAAGGCAGCTGTCCGTTGCAAAATGAATACAAAGAAAAATAAATTAATTAAACCACTTTTGGTGGGTTAATACATTGTGAAGCTGACTGTAGACCCAAACCCCGGATTACTGATGATTGGTCCACTGGAAGTAACATAGTGCTATATAGCCTTAGTGTAACAAAAGGCATTCAAATAAAGAATTATGGCAGTGTTGAATCTTTCTTCTGCTGTACCATATGCAATCCTAAAATAAATAGATAATGCTCTAGTGGGCATGACAATATTACATTGCTACCTGAACTTTCAATCTTCCAAGCTATTAGTCATCACATATGGCAAAATAAAGCCTGAGTGAGCTGGAAAACAATGTTACCATTAGTGCCCATTATGTCAATATTATTGGTAACTCAATTCTGCATTTGAAACGTTCTGCTTGTGTAGCCCCTCAGTAGTGGAACCATTCAAATCTGCAAAGAAAGAAAAATAATAAAATAGCATAACAATATAACCAAAAATAGCGAAAACCTTGTTAAAATAATTAAATAAAAAGCGTTTGGATACTCTGTGCAGGTCAAGACAGAAGATGCATGTAGCATGAACCAATTGTTTCAACTATTTCAGATGGACCATTATTTCTTCTTCTAAATTAGTTCTCCAGCTGTGTGTATCTAAATCAAGTTGATAATAAACCTTGATTTGAGCTGTCTGAGTTGCAACTCTCTGTTACCACCCCTGGGTTTGTTATCAATTTTGTCAACACAAAAGAATGTCAATTGGCTACAAATGGGTTCATGTATATACTCAACTTATCTGGCCACCAGGCATATAGAGTCCTTTCTATTGGGATGTGTGTGTTCCAATATTCACTTTTTAACAGGGAATATGGTACCACTAATTTATTATTTTTCACTTGGACATTCCATTACATACACCACATATAGTCTAGTACATTGATCAATTTGTGTTTATTCTTAGTGTGCTGTGTCCCTGGGATGACATTCAAAACTATTTTTTCAAGCCTTAAATTTATGTCATGTATGGAAACCCTGCATATCAGTCTTAGTGGATGTTTTACCGAAGGTAAATGACGCCTCACCAGTGAGTCTCTAAAAGAATGTTCTGTTCTGTATGACATAGCCAGGCTGAGGCTTAGTTTGTCAGCTATAATACTGTCCAATTTAAGTATATCTCAATGCGTTTAGAATACATCTGATATGTATAACTTGATTACGGAATGGAGCATTTAAGCATATTGTCTCAACCGTTTCGTATTTGTTCTTGGTAGTTTTGGTAATCAAGAGGTCTTCCTGATTGGAGCTGGTAACATTTTTCATAGCCACCACTAATGTATGTTCAGAGTACCATCCGTCCCATAATCTGGATAAATCCTGTCCTGTTTTTAGGGACAGGCATTCTGTGACTACAATTCCTGCATACCTTCAAAAATTCATCAAAAGAGATATTGCACTTGATGCCAGGAAGATGACAACTCTGTGCATGCAGCAAACTGTTGCCAGCTGTAGGTTTACAATACAGCATAGTTTCCTATTTGCCCACCTTGGCAATTATAGTTACATCCAAATAAGTCACCTGTTGCTTACTCAGTTCATACTGTAAGTTGAGTTTAAAGTTGTTCCTGCTCAAACTTGACACAAATTTCATCATCTTGATACTGTCATCCTCCTATTTTACCAAGAGCTCATCAATGTGCCTCAAACATGAAATAAAGTTGCCATGATATCCTGACATTTGTTCCACTACTGACCGGACAACTTGTTTCTCCCTCCATCCTGTGAACAAATTCACGTAGGTGGGGCAAAACATGTGCCCATGGTAGTGCCTCTGATTTGCTGGTATACCTTATCCTGGAATATACAAAATGTTGATACATAAACCCAATTCCATCCTTGATAGTAACATCATTGTATGCTCCAATAAATGAAAATGATCTGGAGAGCAAATAGGTTTACAACTCATCAAAACATGTTCATGCTGCTATACATGGTGGTAACATCCATAGTTGTCATTATATTGCCATCTTTCCAGGGAATGTTATTAACCTTGGATAGAACATCCATGATGTTACAGACATAGAGTGTAGGTAATGTATATATAGTGCTTATTAATGTTCTTATACATTTTAGGTAAAAAGTAGATCGCGGGCAACCTCAGAAAAACATGTTTGAGAAAAAGATTCTCTTTAAACTCTAGCAGAAACTTGTTTTTCCATATCTCCAACTTGGAGAAATAGTCAATCACAACCTATTGGTAATCGGGTCAAATGATCTCACAATAACAGTTTCCTCTAGACACCTGCTCTTGTCCATGACCACCCCATTCTCAAGCGTATTAGAACACTGTTCTCATTAATTCATGTAGACATAGTGCTAGTTTCCTTTCTACCTTTGTGTTTGTTAAGTCTTTGTTTTCCTTAATTTCTTCAACTCATTGAAAACCACAAGTTGAAAGGTATCAGTGGCATCTGTGGGTGAGTGAGGGACAAATAGACTTTGGTTGAAAACTGCTATCAATATAAAGTCAGTTCTAATGTTGAGACATTCAACTAATTCATTAGAAGTAAGAGTACTAGGTTCAGCCATGTTCTCCTGTTCAAGATCATACAATTCATTTAATTTTTTAATATCACATAGTTGTAAACTTAAATGTCCCATCATCTTCAACCTCCCTAAAGTTTCAGGTGTATTAGAAAACATTTTTCAACAGTTTCAGTTTCGTAGACACTATGAGAAGATCAAAAATAACCTGTGTGTAATCAAAGGTCTGTGGTGGACATTGCGAGAGACTAAGTGAATTCTGTTTCTGTTAGGATATATGACAATAGAGTAACCACTGCTTGAGCTACATCAGTTACCTCTATAGTTGGTAGTTAGTATGGTTTTTCGAGGTATTTGGATCTTGCTGCTTCATGTCACCTCTTTAGTCCCCATTGGGTTCTTTTCTTCCTCCAGTTCCTTTTGCACATCCCCTTCCTCTTTCAGTCATTGAATTCATATTGTTTAGCAGGTGATATTCGTCTAGAAAATAATGCATCGGATGTTGCCTTCAGTAGAATCAATCGAGTCTATGTCTGCGAATGCTGTGGTGCTGTTTGTGGGACTGAATGAAGAGTCCAATTTCTGTTGGTTTCTCTCCTTAGTGATCTATTTTCTTAGTGGATCAAAACATTTGGCAAATGTTAATGCACCTCTGAGCGTAGTCCTCGTTGTCCCTGAGGAATTTCTGTTTCTTCATGTTTTTAATCTCTTCCTCATATTTGACAGGCATGCCTACATCTGCTCTTTGAACTGGCTTAAAAGTTTCTGATACTCCTCCTTGGAAAGTTCAATTAGTGACACATCAGTGTCCTCAAGTAAGTTTTTTTAATCAATGTACGTGTATTTCAGCATGGTTTTCATCCAAAGCTGCAACATCCATTACCTCCCGTCACCCACTCCTGTGTCATAGCTGGATGGGAATCTTCATAAATGGGGCTAGTTTAGATATGCAAACCACTTCAAACATTGCCCACTGCAAAATATCTTTAAGGTAGCCTCTCACTATTTGTTTTTCTTTGTAGAGTCTCTCAAGTTTATCCAACTTCTGTTTTATTGACAGGGTCTTGAGTGCTTCTCCCAATATTTCCCTGTTCTTATCCTCTTTGATTGCTGTGTCATCACAAAGAAGGGAATGTCTCCATCTTCTCAATGATGAGAGGAACTATAATTGGCTGAAATCAGACCCCAAAGATTCTATTAAAAAGAAAATTGGTAGCATGACCGACCAAGCTTTAGCCAACACATGGATAATAAAAAAGGAAGGTGATTTTCTAGTAAATAAGTCACCTACTGCCCTGTACTTCTGTACCATTCCCAAAATTCATGAAAACTTGGCAAACCCCCCAAGACGCCCTATCGTTTCAGGTATTGGTTCAGTTCTTGAACCCCTGTCCAGATATGCGTATGCAGTTCTCAGACCTATTGTACAAGGCACCAGTACATATTTAAAAGACACAAAGGATGTACTACGCCTCGTACGTGACATTTACTTCCAACCCCAGTCCCATTTACTTCTGGGACTAGACATTAAAAGCCTGTAAGCTAGCCCCCCTCAACTGGAGACACTGGATATAGTAGAGGAAGTCCTTTTTAAAAGTAGATTGGGAATACTACACCACCAGAAACATAGTCATCGAGTGTACCGAATAGTTTCTGACAAAAAACTTCATTGAGTTTGGAGGATCCCTCTTCTGCAGAAGCATGGGACTAACATGGAGAGTACCTTTGCACCCAGTATTGCTGGTCCATACATACACCATCTAGAAACCCATATAATTATACGTCCCAATAACCCTTTCCTGAATAACATCAAACTCTGAAAGAGGTACATAGATGACGTCCTGGTCATATTGGAAGGCAACGAGAGGACAGCTAACAGCTCTGTGGACTGGCTACACACACAAAATGAATTCCTTAAGTTCCTCTACATTATAAGAAACACAGAACTAGTGTTCCTTGGCCTTAACATTATTGCAGATCAAGGTAAATTGAAAACAACCATACACGAAGAATCTACAGCCGAAACTGCCTGTTACTACATGACAGTTTCCATACACAGCACCTGAGGGAGAATCTTCCCTTTCCAATTTCTGAGGTTAAGATGCTACTGCTCAGACATAAGAGACTACAAAACACAAGTGGCAGGATTAGCCACTAAACTCAAAGCCAGAAAGTACCCAGCAAGGGTAGTTGATAAAGCATTGAAATGGGCCCGCAACAATAACAGGGATGCTCTTTTGAGCCATGTCCCACAGAGCAGCAGCTGAAATGCTTTGCTTGTGCTCCAGTAAACTATACATTTTAATTCTGCCCCAAGGAGTGCCAACAATTTGCTCACTGAAAAAAACAAAGGTTAAATTGACATTATAGTTAGGTGAAAATGTCAGTTTTCATGTTAAGATTTTAAACTAAAAGACAGTGAAATTCACAAGTTATAGTTAAATGAAGTAATTATAACTTGTGCCTCTGCCATGTACAATTTTATCATCAATGATGTCATTATGATGTCATCAATGATGGTATCAAGGACATCATAGAACATGTCATGAGTGACGTAATTTATAAGGCCATATGTGAGGTCATACTCAGTGCATGGCGAGTGTGCATGTTACAGTTACTTGATTTAACTATAACTGGTGAATTTCAGTTTTTTAAAAATTTAAAGTGTTATGTTTTAACGACATATTAGCTTAACTATAACGTCACTTTAACCTATGCTTATTTCAGTCAATTTCTGAGGGTTTGTTTTTTAAATGTAAAGTAAGGTATTTTTACCATACCTAACTATAACGTTACTTAAACTTGTGTTTTTCCACAAATTTTTATGGTTTCATAGATTAAGATGTCATTAACATTTTTACTCACTGCGAGCATCTGAATCGCTGCCATACATGGCCTTTGGCAGTGCATGGCATCAGGTTGGCTGCAGGGCCTGGCCAGTCAGCAGGACTTGTGCCCAAACCGCCCTTGCAGGCAGCTGGCATCAGACTACGCACAGCTTCCAGACTAGCCTTGCATCCAATCACTCCACAGGTAGCTGACTTCAGAGCACGCATGGCCTTCAGTCTGGCCCTGCATCCAACCCCTCCCCACATGTGACCAAACCCGCACCACATATGGTCTTCAGCAGGGTGAAGGCTATGCGTAGTAGGGTTTGGTTAGGGAGTGGCCTCTCTGCTAAGATCTCTAGGCAGAGCGAAGTATGTGTGTGGTAGCATTTGTTTATTTTGTGACTGTGCATAGTAGGAGTTGGTGAGGGACTGGACTCTCCGTAAGGACCTCTATAGAGGGTGAAGGCTGTGTATACAAGCATATTTTCTTTTTCCAGCAGGACCTCACACTGAGTCCCACTGCAGACCCATGAGACCGTGAGGACATTGTACTATTTTCTTTATTTTTTATTTTGGGCATAGGAGGAGTCCCTCTAGGACTCCCACCCCCAACAAGGCCTATGGGGTCAGGGTATGCCTACCCGACCGCCTTATATCCTTTTTTAAATAAAGTTTTCAGGACATGTGAACTCACTCCCCAAGACCTGTGATGGCAGCCACAACATTTTCTCTGCTGTAGCCAGCCGATCACATCCGTTGGTCCTGCGGGACTCCCGCAATACTGGCCAATCAAATTGTGTTTTCACCCATGCAGACCTGCTGGAGTCCTGCAGGGGTACCTTGAGAGAACTGCATCACTAAATATCTATACATTTTGTACCTTAAATTCTCAACAACTACTGAACGGATTTACACTAAATCAAAAAGCATGTTTTCTGGGTAAAGATCTAGCTGATGCCCACTTGATTTTTATGAAATGATGGCTAAGCTGAACTTGCAAATGAAGCAGCTGGAATGGTTTTCCTCTCCTCCCCTTTCCTACTGGTCACTTTGGTGAATAGGGACCTGAGGGCCTAGAAGCTGAAGGTGGAACCTTTGCCCTTCATAAATGTATGCCATGGTTTCATGTATCAGACCCTTACTGCCTGGGAGTTCCAGTAATGATTATCAAGGAATCTGCACTTCGATTGTGGGACGGTAGGAAGCTCCTGTGTAGATGGACTGTGAAACCAGGGAAAAGGACACTGTTTTGAAGTGCTTGAACCCCAATAAACAGATATTACCATCTTATAACACACAATTGTTGAAATAGAAAGATTAACAATCCGTAACACTCTCTCCCTTTGTAAAACAAAACACCAATGTTATGTATTGCTCCGTACAAAAATACTAACATTAGTAAAGTATTTAGAACAAAACCCAGAGGAAAAGGTTAATTTATATTGCTATGTCCCTCTTGTCCACCAACAACCAAGAGCAGTCCTAATTTGTTGCGTACTATGCAATTTCACTTTGATTTCATCTGTAGATTGAAAATTCCCTCGCAAACAGCCTTCTAATTTGCATAATTTCTTTCTACAAGATTTGCATTTTAAGTATTACAAATAGACATATTCTTACATATACTTGTGTAACTGAAAACCTTTGCAATTTTAAGATTTTGAATGATTCAGAGTACTTTTCTGGTGGTGTTTTTAGCCTTATTTTGCTTTTAATGTGGTGGATTGGAATTGACAATCTATTGAACACTAATAACGTCTGATTATTTTAAGAGCGATTTTGAGCGACATAAAAGGGCTTTTGAAAGGTTTCTCTAAAAACGAATGTGCTGACTGGGAGACAAGGTACACCGTTCTGGTAGTTAGGGTTGTTACGAAGGCCCAGTTGCAGCTAAATTGTCATCTTAGCAAACAAATATGAAACTTTGAGGGTACGGTTATGCTTGTTTAAGGGTTGAAAGGCGCACTGGTGTAATTTTAGTCATTATCTCCAATGGGCAGGCTCTTATTACACATTAGAAGCAATTAGAGTTGTTATTTTGCAGTAGAATGCAAAGGGGGGGGTTTGAGAGAGCTCTGGTGAATCATTTTAAATAAACATGCATATTAACATTACATTCTCTTTTCAATAACTGAATACACTCACAAATAGCAATTACGGTGTTTGCACACATTGCTACGTGAAATGAAAACAAAAGGCCTGATTTAGAGTTTGGCGAAGGAGTTACTCTGTCACAAATGTGATGCATATCCATCCGTCTTACTGCTGCTTAATATCCCACGGCACATGTAAGGCAGTCAGGATATCTGCCTGTTTGTGGCCCATCCACCTTAGTGTAAATCCTGCCTAAAGTCTTGTAAAAAATAAATTTAAGGGAGGGGGCCTAAATGTGAACACAGTAACACAGTAACCCCAGGGATATATTTTCGCACTCAAGACGGCCCAATTTACAAAGCTATGTGCACATGTACATTTATTTTACATTTTTCGAGATTCGTAAAAGGATGTACTCCACACCCCAGTCTTCTTGTGAGTAAAACTGCTCCCAAGGGTGGAATTGGGCATTGCACAGAGAGAATGCCTTGAAGGTTTGAGTACTTCAGTTAATCTGCTTATAGTTAGCTATGCTAAAACAGCCATTTGCCACTGGCACGGGAAAAAAGACAATCTAACAGAGTCAAACATAACAGTAAGTCATGACATGCATTGTATGCACCACAAATCATAACTGGTGAACGTAAGTGGTTTTACATGTCTGAGCCAGAACCAGTACTCATTTTCAAACCTGTGTAAAATTTGACTCTCAAATAGTGTCCAGCTACGTTTTCGCATCCCTAGTAAAAAAATGTTAAGGGGACGGGGTCTAAAACAAAGCATTTCCTATTTTAGCTCTGATCTCAGTTTTGCACTTTACCAGAGCAAAAACAGCCTGAATGGATTTCAACCAAATTCCTTCTTCTGGCTTAGTGTAGATCTGGTCAGTATTTTTTGAGCTAGGTTCAGTTGAAAAATGTTTTGGCGGGTATGAGAACATTAACATTTGGAGCTATTTTTTCTATTACACTCTTGAGCATGTATCTTGGAATGTGAAAAAAAAATATTTAGGGAGAAGGGCAGGCATAATAAAAGGTAACAGAGGATAGTACAAATGTAGACAATGGCCTGTAAAAATTATACTCATAAAAGAAAAAAATCCATTTAGAATATGGTAAACTTAAAAAAATCAAAAAAATCGAGAACGTGTTGCTGCCATTCTGTATCCTGAGAAGGGTGCAATTTTCCCAAGCTTCCAAGTTTTGAGAAATTTGCAGATTTTACGAATACACACATATAGGGTACCACTGTAAGCAAGTTTGAAAGACACAAACATTGAGGATGCATGATGTAATTGTTGGAAAGTGGATCATTGGTAGGGGCAAATGTAGGTCTGCCACTGGCAATAAGGCCACTAACACATGATAGGACTCAGCATAGGTCTTAGAAAATTACTCCTATGCTCAACCCTTGGTAACGTCGCTGCGAGCAGACAGGCTTAACTTCAAAGACAGGTATGTAAAGCATTTAAAAACACCAATTCAGTAAATAATTAAGACACAACACAAGGGACGGTAGTGGTTCCTGAGTAAGGGACCCTTCCCCACTCCCACCACCACCTTGATTCAATTGGCTAACACTAGTTAAAATGGAAGAGGCATCATTCTCAACGGGACACCCTCTATCCCCCCTTGACTTTCCTCAGCTACCCTAGCCCAGGCTTTTAGGGACTCAAGCAACCCTACCTTCCTAAGCTTCCTGCAAGCAGGCAGCCCCCTAAGCCAACACTGTTCCCTAAGATCAGCCGTCTTAAACTGGGACAGTTTAGCCAGGTCCAGCTCCATGGTTCCCTAGTTTTGGGTCACAAAAACTAGGCACATCAGACTTAGAACAATTTGGAAAAATCAAAACAATGGATTAAAAACAGTTTCGTCCAAATTCCCAAAAATCAAACTCAAAAGTTTTGTTCTAAGGCAATTTAGAGGATTTTTATAATCTTAATTCATTCACTGAAAGGTGTACTTTTAAACACAAGTCCTCATCCACACCGCTGAGCACCAAATGTTGGAAAGTGGATCATTGGTAGGGGCAAATGTAGGTCTGCCACTGGCAATAAGGCCACTAACACATGATAGGACTCAGCATAGGTCTTAGAAAATTACTCCTATGCTCAACCCTTGGTAACGTGGCTGCGAGCAGACAGGCTTAACTTCAAAGACAGGTATGTAAAGCATTTAAAAACACCAATTCAGTAAATAATTAAGACACAACACAAGGGACGGTAGTGGTTCCTGAGTAAGGGACCCTTCCCCACTCCCACCACCACCTTGATTCAATTGGCTAACACTAGTTAAAATGGAAGAGGCATCATTCTCAACGGGACACCCTCTATCCCCCCTTGACTTTCCTCAGCTACCCTAGCCCAGGCTTTTAGGGACTCAAGCAACCCTACCTTCCTAAACTTCCTGCAAGCAGGCAGCCCCCTAAGCCTACACTGTTCCCTAAGATCAGCCGTCTTAAACTGGGACAGTTTAGCCAGGTCCAGCTCCATGGTTCCCTAGTTTTGGGTCACAAAAACTAGGCACATCAGACTTAGAACAATTTGGAAAAATCAAAACAATGGATTAAACAGTTTAGTCCAAATTCCCAAAAATCAAACTCAAAAGTTTTGTTCTAAGGCAATTTAGAGGATTTTTATAATCTTAATTCATTCACTGAAAGGTGTACTTTTAAACACAAGTCCTCATCCACATCGCTGAGCACCAAATGTTGGAAAGTGGATCATTGGTAGGGGCAAATGTAGGTCTGCCACTGGCAATAAGGCCACTAACACATGATAGGACTCAGCATAGGTCTTAGAAAATTACTCCTATGCTCAACCCTTGGTAACGTGGCTGCGAGCAGACAGGCTTAACTTCAAAGACAGGTATGTAAAGCATTTAAAAACACCAATTCAGTAAATAATTAAGACACAACACATAATATAAATGCAACACCAATTTATAAAAAAAGGAAATATTTTTATCTTTAAAATGACACCAAAACAACAAAAATCCAATGTAGGGAACCGGAGATATGAATTTTCAAAGATTTAATAAAATATAGCACTTAGAATTTTGTAGTACCATATTGGGATACCTGCTCGCGATAGACCGGGGCAAAGTCAAAGTTTCAGGCCGACCGCGATGGAGCCCTGGGCGGCTACAGCTTGCGGCAGGTTCCGGTCTCAGTTTCTACCTTCACACTTAGAAACTTTTCTGGAGCTTTTTCTCGCGAGGTCCCTCGAAGCTTCCAGCCAGTCCAGATCCGGTGAGGGTTCGCCGGCTTGCCTTTTGACGAACTCCCGGTCAACTTCCCTGGAGCGGACTTAGAAACTTTTTCGTTAGCGCTTCAGCGGGGTAACCCAGGAGCCCAGGCCGACATGCGATGGAAGACAGGCGGCTTGGCTCTCGCGGTTGCTCCCAGTCGACTTTTCTAAGAGCGGACTTAGAAACTTTTCTGGAGCTTTTTCTCGTGGGGTCTCTCGATGCTCCTCATTTAGCCGGATCCGGTGAGGGTTCGCCGGCTTCAGATTTCTTCTACTCCCGGTCAAACTCTGGAAGTCGGACCAACGGAGCTTTTAGCGGGACGAACCTGGATGGCTTGGCCGAGTCGCGGTTGAAGGCAGGCGGCTTGGCTGACCAGGTTGAGTCGGTCCCTCTATGGAGCTTTTTTCCAAAGTTCCTCCAAAGTTCTCCAAACTTCTTGAACTTCTTCCTGAAGTTCCTCAAAGGGTCCCAAAGTGTCTCAAACTCACTCCAAGGCTCTGGAAGCTCCAAGATGGTCCTTGAAAGTTGAGGACTTCAGTTCCCAGAATCCACTGGGATGTCACCCTTACAAATCCACTGGTAGTTCCCCAAGGTGCAGATTTAGTTGGTGATGTTCCAGATGAGCTCTTTTAACCTGTAGCTGTCAGGGAGTCCACTCTTTAGTTCTTTTTCAGCAAAATAATCCACAGGGCTGTAGTGTCAGATGGTGCAGTTTTCAGAGGTCAGGCCTTAGAAATCTTTGCACAGCAACATATTCTCAGCTTGGCAATGTCTTGCTTCAGTAAGTTTCAAGCAACAGATCTGGAGGGCTCTGCCCCTCTCAGATACTTATTCAAAATTCTCTGGGTCAAGCAGCAGGTCACTCCTGACCAATGGGAGCAGGGTAACTCCTCATAGTTATGACCACATCCTGTAGAGTGTGGCATTATTTTGTCCCAGAGTGCATCAAATCTTCCAAATCCATAATGGCTGATTTTCCAGCAAGGAGGTAAGAGCTGACTAAACACACCCCCTAGGATGGCTTATTTCCATAGACTCTCCCCCCTACCATCTGCACATAACTTCCCTAATCCTAGGTCTGGTGGGGGTCAAAAGTGCAAAGTGGAAACTGACACTGTGGCCATCCCTCTGCCTTTGAAGCCCATGGTTTACTGACTCCTCCCCTGGCCTGGCATTCCTATGGAACAGCACACTGCCCTCCCAGCAGAGCTGGTTAACCCCAGGGGCTCTTTATCACCTCTTCAAGGCAGCCTGGCTAATCCACTTAACTCTGACCAATCAGGGCAGGCCACTGGAAGGCTGGATTTGGACTTACAAACAAGAAAGTCTTATAACTTCTTGTATGTACACTTTAGGACAAATTCAACAATATGATATTGTTGGATTTAGCATTACTATTCTGAGAAGTCTTTGAACGGTAGCTCTATCTCCTTCCTATCAGGAGTTAGTATTTAATAACTTCCTGCAATGTTAACCTATGTAACTGGGGATTTGCAATGGGAAAAATGACTTGGGCCATTTTTCCAGCACCAGGACTTACAAAAACACATTTTATAAGTACTTGCCTTATATCTACAGGAACCCCACCCCATGTGCAACTAGGGGAGACTTTAGGGGTTCTGAATCTGCAAAAATATTGCAGATCCTCACTTCACACTGCTCCTGGCATCAAAGTCGAATTTGGGCAGCACTTTACCACAATGTGGGAGTGAAATGTGAAATTTCACTTTACCCAGGCAAATAAAAACTCATTTTATAAGGGTGTACCTTACAAATATCTGACCCCCCACCACTGGGATACCTACGGGAGACCCTGGGGGTCCCTAATATGCCAAAACATTGTAGGTTATCCATTTTTAAGTGCCCCTACCACCAAAGTCGAGTTTGGGCACAATTTACTTTTTAAAAGCAGTCCTGGCACCCAGTGCTGCTTTTAAACTGACCTCAGGCTTCAGCAGTGCACACATGCAAGTGCAGAAAAAGGCTGCTGGCCTCTAAACTGCCCTGCCCCAGGTTAATGGGGACTTCTAGGTAGTTTCAATCCCCTGCCCTATTATATACTAGGGCCTTGTGGGGTAGGTCATGCCAATTACAGGGGTACCCCACCATACCATAGTGTACCCTAGTGTATGTTAGCTGTTTTAACTGTATTCTAATGTGTTCCTTTCAGCTTGGCACTGGCCCTGGGCCTGGTTAGGCAGAACCCAGGGTCAGTCAGAGTCAGTTACCACCAGTACCAGTCAGCAAAAAGTTGGGGGGTGCCCAGGGCACAGGATGACTTTGCAACATAGCCCCCCCAAACGAAAGGTGATGGGTTACTAACCTACACCCTGGTAGTCCTCATCAGCTAAGTGGAAAAACCTGGAAAGTCCATCTGCATTGGCATGGGCAACCCCAGGTCTGTGTTCCACTGTAAATCCCATTCCCTGTAGGGAAATGTACCACCTTAACAGCTTGGGATTCTCCCCTCTTATCTGCATGAGCCATCTGAGAGGCCTGTGGTCAGTTTGAACACGAAAGTGAGTCCCAAACAAATATGGTCTCAACTCTTTCAGGGACCAAACCACAGCAAAAGCCTCTCTCTCAATGGCACTCCACCTCTGCTCACTGGGAAGACGCCTCCTGCTAATAAAGGCAACTGGCTGATCAAGGCCCTCTTCATTTAGCTGTGACAACACTGCCCCAATCCCTTGCTCTGAAGCATCTGTCTGAACCACAAATTATTTTGTGTAGTCAGGGGCTAGGAGCACTGGTGCTGAACACATAGCAGCTTTCAGAGTGTCAAAAGCCTTCTGACACTCTGGGGTCCAAATCACCTTCTTGGGCCTCTTTTTAGAAGTGAGTTCTGTTAGGGGCCCCACAATGGTCCCATAATTTTGAACAAACCTTCTATAGTACCCTGTCAGTCCAAGGAATGCCCTGACCTGAGTCTGGGTAACAGGAGCTGTCCAATCCAAAATAGTTTGAATTTTAGCTTGGAGAGGCTGTACATGGCCCCCACCTACCAGGTGGCCCAGGTACACCACAGAACTCTGCCCTATTTGGCACTTGCTTGCCTTAATAGTCAGGCCTGCCTGCTGCATGACCTGAAGCACTTCCCTTAGGTGGCTTAAGTGATCCCCCAGGTAGAACTGTATACAGCTATATCATCCAGGTAAGCTGCACTGAACTGTTCCAACCCAGACAAGACCCTGTTCACCAACCTTTGGAAGGTGGCAGGTGCATTCTTTAATCCAAAGGGCATTATCTTGAACTGATAATGTCCCTCTGGTGTGGAGAATGCAGACCTCTCCTTTGCTCCATCAGTGAGGGCAATCTGCCAGTAACCTGAAGTCAAATCAAAAGTACTCAGGTACTTAGCAGCCCCTAACCTGTCAATGAGCTCATCAGCTCTAGGTATAGGGTGAGCGTCAGTCTTTGTGACTGCATTCAATCCTCTGTAGTCCACGCAGAACCTTAACTCCTTGGGTCCCCCCTGAGGATTAGGTTTAGGCACCAGCACCACTGGACTGGCCCATGGACTCTCAGACGGTTCAATTACCCCCAATTCCAGCATTTTAGCAACCTCAGCTTTAATGCTGGCTCTGACATGGTCAGACAACCTGTACAGTTTATTTTTGACAGGTAGGCTGTCACCAGTGTCAATGTGGTGCACACACCACTCAGTGATGCCTGGGGTCAAAGAGAACAGGCCAGCAAACTGCTCCAGCACTTGCTTACAGTCTCTGTGCTGCTGGTCTGTCAACTTGGGAGAGAGTATCACCCCCTCCACTGACCCATCTTGCACATTAGTGGAGAGGAGGTCGGGCACAGGCTCAGTTTCCTCCTCCACACCCTCATCAGTGACCAGTAACATGGTCATGTCTGCCCTGTCATGGTGGGGTTTCAATCTATTCACATGCAGGACCCTATGAGGGTTCCTGGGGGTGCCAAGGTCAACCAAATAGGTAACCTCACCCTTCTTTTCTAAGATTGGATAGGGCCCACTCCACTTGTCATGGAGGGCCCTGGGAGCCACAGGCTCCAACACCCACACCAATTGTCCTGGAGTATACTCAGGCATAGTAGCCTTTTGATCATACCAGTGCTTCATGAGCTCCTTGCTGGCCTCCAGTTTCCTGTTTGCCTTATACATGTACTCTGCCACTCTAGATCTCAGGCCTAGCACATAGTCAAGCACATTGTCCTTTGCTTCTTTAAGAGGCTTCTCTAAAGACTCTCTCAGCAGGCTCAATGGCCCCCTCACAGGGTGTCCAAACAACAACTCAAAGGGACTGAAACCAACCCCTTTCTGTAGCACCTCCCTGTAGGCAAACAGTAAGCATGGGAGGAGAACATCCCATCTCCTCCTGAGTTTCTCTGACAACCCATTTATCATGCCCTTCAGGGTTTTGTTGAATCTCTCAACAAGACCATTTGCTTGTGGGTGATAGGGGTGGTGAACTTGTAGTTGACACCACACTCATCCCACATAGCAGTCAGATAGCTGGACAGGAAGTTCGTGCCCCTATCTGACACCACCTCTTTGGAAAACCCACTCTGGTGAACACACCAAGCAGTGCTCTAGCCACCGCAGGAGCATCAATGGTTCTAAGAGTTATGGCTTCAGGGTACCTAGTGGCATGGTCAATTACCACTAAGATATACCTATTCCCTGTTGCAGTAGGTGGGTCCAGGGGACCAACAATGTCCACCCCCACCCTTTCAAAAGGAACCCCAACCACTGGCAGTGGTATTAGGGGAGCCTTTGTCTTGCCCCCTGCCTTGCCACTGGCCTGACAGGTGACACAGGAGCTGCAAAACTCCTTTACCTTTTCAGACATATGGGGCCAGTAGAAATGGTTCACCAACAGGTTCCATGTCTTTGTCTGTCCCAAATGTCCTGCCAAGGGGATATCATGACCCAAAGTCAGGATGAACTCTCTGTACCTCTGGGGTACCACCAACCTCCTGGTGGCGCCCTCCTTGAGGTTTCTGGCCTCAGTATAAAGCAGTCCATCTTCCCAGTAGATTCAATGAAACCCACTGTCATCCCCTTCCTCTTGCTTGGAAGCAATCCGCCTCAAGCTCTCAAGGGTGGGACAGTCACGCTGTCCCTTACTGAACTCCTCTCTGGAGGGTCCACCTGCTCCTGTCAGTTCTGCTAAATCTGACAGCTCTGGCAGGGATGGAGTCCCTCCCTCAGAGGCCAGATCCTCCCCATCAGGGTTAGATTCTGCCTGCACCTCTGGAGTTCCCTGGGCTGGCTCACCAGGCCCAGTACCCTTGTCCTTGGATGCTTGGCCCTTTGTTCCAGGGTCCAAGTGTCCACCCCCTCCCTTCTGGCTAGTCTGTGACCTAGTTACAGCACATACCCACTCAGGGAGCTCCAATATTTTCATATGGAGTCCTCTCTCCACCTCTGACCACACAGAGGCTTCAAGATCATTGCCCAGTAAACACTGGACTGGGAGCATCTTTGACACAGCTACCTTCATAGGGCCTGTCACACCTCCCCATTCCAAATCCACCACAGCCATAGGATGGAGTTTGGTAGTGCTGTCTGCATAAGTCACCTGGTGAAACTCACCAGGTAACAACCTCTCTGGAAGCACCAGCTCATCCAGGACCATAGTTACACTAGCCCCAGTGTCTCTGATAGCCTCAACCTCAGTCCCATTCACTTTAGGCCTCTGCCTGTACTTGTCCATGTTTGGAGGTAAGGCAGCAAGGGTTGCAATATTCAGCCCACCCAGGGACACTAAGGTTGCTTCCACCACCTGACTACTCCTCACTGGGGAACCACTCTCCACCCCTACACTGACACTGGCAATCCCTGTGGATGGCCGCTTAGTGGGGAGCTGCTTGGCGCAGACAGCATCTCCCTGCTTGTGCCCTGGCTGGTTACAGTCAAAGCACTTACCCACTTTTGAGGGATCAAAGAACCTACCATTCTTTCCCTGAATCCACCTCCCTTTGGATTTGGGTTGGCTCGGGGCCCCCCCTCCTTGTGCAGGTTTTTGTGGGTCTTTGGAGGACTCCTTCTGGTTTTGACCTTCTTTCCCTTGGGCTTTCCCCTGGGGAGGGACCTGTCCTCCTTTCTTCTGGTCACCCCCTGGTGCCGTATGGAAACCCGGGTTCTCACCCACTCATCAGCTGCTTCACCCAGCTCTCTGGGGTCTGTCATCTTAGAGTCCACTAGATACTGGCGTAACTTCTCTTCTGCACAATGAGTCAAAATATGTTCTTTCAAAAACAAATTATACAATCCCTCATATGTGTCCACTTTCTTACCAACAATCCAGCCTTCCAGTGCTTTCACTGAAACGTCCACAAATTCTACCCAAGACTTTGAACTCAATTTCTGGGTGCCTCTAAACTTCACCCTGTACTGCTCTGGAGTCAGACCAAACCTCTTGACTAAATATGCCTTCATCTGCTGGTATGATTCTGCATCCTCTCCCTTCAGGGTCAGGAACCTATCCCTCCCAGCTACTGGAATCAACTCCCACAGGAGTGCACCCCAATACCTAGAGTGGACCCTACTCATTATAAGTGCCCTCTCAAAAGCTGCTAGCCACTTGTCAATGTCATCCCCCTCAGTGTACTTGGGTACTATACCCTTGGGAAGTTTAGGTTCAAATGCACCACTCCTGGACATCTCAAAATCTTCATCATTTTCACTGCCACCATTTCTTCTCAACTCCTCCTTCTCCCATCTCTTCTTAGCCAATTCAAACTTCTCCTGCTCTAAAGCTATCAAAGCTAATTGAGCCTGAAGCTGTCTCTCTGCAAGGGACGGTAGTGGTTCCTGAGTAAGGGACCCTTCCCCACTCCCAGCACCACCTTGATTCAATTGGCTAACACTAGTGTTATATTTGACTTGTGCCTCTCTTTTCCCTGGCCGTGACTTCTCTGCTGCTCAGCTAGTGTGAGTGTCAGAATGCCTGATGACCTCATGGAATGTTGGAGTGCCTGGCTGGTGTATGGAGTGACAGTTGATGGCAGGCAGGCTGAGCGGCAGGGAGGCTGCTCCTAGTGGGGCTTGTCTTTTCTCATCTTCTACTTAACCTGGAACTAAGCGTGAATAAAGCTATCTTGTTTATACAGTTGGCTAATGGACTTTTTCTATGTACAACATTTTTGGCGACGATTTAAAACGAACCTACGCTTTGAGGAAGGAAGACGGGACCTAAGGAACTAAGCACTTTATTAAGGACTGAGAAACTTGTCAACTGAAACCAAAGAAACGCCCTGGTAAGCCCCACCAGTGTCCTATAACACCTGGACAGCCTGCAGCCTGGGCGTTTGGACTTTGAACCTGCATGAGAAGTGTCATGGTTGGACAGCAGGTTTTGTTTTGGCAGAAGAAACTGCTGCATGGGCACTCAGCTGTTACCTGGAAGACTTCTGGGTTCATACCTACATGCTTGTGAGTGAAGAACGGACCCTGACAAAGATCGGAACCAGTGTTTTTGTCAGTGAAGAATGACACCTTGAAATGAGTTGAAAGGGGGCGAAGGTGACTTTATGGAAGCTACAGTATTGCCTTTGCGTGAGCAAGCTTTGTTTGGAGTTTTCAGCTCGGGGTGCCTCTGTGTCGGCGCATGATTGACTCTGAGCTCGAATGTCGCCTGTGTCGGAGTCAAGTGGAGCAACGTTTCCTCACTCCGTGTTGAGAACAGACAGCATTGATGAAGAAGGAGTCTCCCTCTGTCTTTGAGGGTAAGAGCTTTTGGGGTGCTGCCACTTGAAGAGTGTGCCTGGCATGAGGAGCGTCAAGCAAAGAGCCCCGTATGGATCGACATATGCATCTTGTGGGAAATGTTCTCGCTGTCCCCGTTTTGTGGAGAGAGGGGAGGAAGAGTGTCAAGCGAGGGGCTTGTCGTGTTGTGGAGGTGCGCCTTGGCTCAAGGGCTCAAGTGTTCGTGTCATTATGAGCAAAATTTGAGAGTAATTTGTTTAACTTACAGTGAGGGTAAAAGAAACTGTCATGCAGCCATTTAAAACTTTAAATTTGGCACGCGCTGCTCACCCATTCACATGGATCAGCTGGTGAGTCTCCTATGACGTTTCTCTTCGTTGCGTGACAGCCTCCATTGCTGCCTTTAGACGTTTTGGAGCACGAGCGCGCCTTGAGCCAGTCGCCGTGCGTCTCCTGAGCGCACCGCCATCTTGTGTTTGGCGTCCCATCGAGTCTGGTGCAGCTATCTGCATACTACGCCCTCTGCCAACCACGTTGTTCCCTCAATAAAGTTTTGGGAACGTTGTGGTGTCGTATTGGAATCTCGGCAAGGGAGATTGCACCGTGCAGTACGTCGACTGTCTGTTTTCTCTCCTCACGTCTGTGTGCCACCATCTTCATTATGTTGTGTCTGAAGCACGAGAGTGGCGGATTACTCAGTGTTGGCACGAAACACCCTGTAGGCTGTGGGAGGTAGAGAAAAGCGGCCGGAGGAATCGTGCAGTGAGGCAACACATGTCTGACATGGAGCGGGTGTCGGAGCTGAAGGGAAAATGAAAAGTGCTTTCAACACAGAGGGAAGCCGTAGTGGTAAGGAGAGTACTGCGGGGAGCAAGAGCTGGAAAGTGGAGGTGTTAAGGACGGCGCAGCGGGCAGTGAACTGTTGTTGAAAGTAGCGCTGAGAGGAGAGCGCTGCGGGGTAAGAGACGCCGTGGGGAACAGGGAGCTCTTAACTTAAGCCAAGCGTCGAGAGCTGTATGAGGATCAAACAGGCAAGGCATGGGCTGTTAAAGGCAGAATAGTCAAGTAATTTACCGTGTGAGGAACGCAGCAACATCTCCGAACGTCGTGTGGGAGAGCAGTCTTGTAGTTCACAGTGGATGTGTGGGAGGGCTCTAAAAAAAAGAAGATCAATCGTAGCTGTGTGTTGCCCTGTCATTGGTGGAAATACGTTTTTAGAAAAGATATTCAAGGTGACAGAACATGTTGCATGTTCCATTTGATAAAAATGGTAGGGCAAACATTTTGAACTGAATTGCAGGACACACTACATCGCCGTTTACTATTCACACTCCATGGGGGACGATAACCAAGAGGATGTCACTGCGCCACCGTGGATCGGGTGGCAACATCAACATGGAGCTCTCCAATAAGAGAACACCTTTGATGCGGACTTCGGGTGGAAGATCGTCCACCGGAGTATAAGACTTTCCTTGTGTGTTTCCATTGCTATTTATTGTAATGCTCGACTTCTTGTGTATTGGTGGGTGGGTTTGTTGCTAAATGGTTGTAGAGCCTATTACAATGAGGTTGGGTGATCTGTGCCCCAGTTCAGTCTTCTAGTATGGCCAGTACTCTTTTATGGTGTTGTAGGAGGTTGGTGCCACTGTGCTTCATAGGGATGTGTGTTCCCTGTTGCGTGAAGGTTGTGGGGTGGAGAAGATGAGTGCCCCAGTATGTTTTTGGGGTGGTGTGTGAAGTTGTGGGCGTTAAGTGCCCCAGTCCGGTTTCCAGGGGCGGATAGTGCCCCAGTTATGTTCTACAGGGTGGTCAAGGGTGGTGAGTACCCTGTTGGTTTATGGTTGTGGGGCGGTGAGTGTCCCAGTTCTGGATTTCAAGGGTGGTGAGTACCCTGTTGTGTGGAGGTTGTGGGGTGGTTAGTGCCCCAGTTCTATTGTTTGCCATTGTCTAGGGTGGTCAGTACCCTATTGCGGAATTTTGTTGGGTGGTTAGTGCCCAATACTCTAAATGTTTTTCCTTCCTTCACTTCAGAGTGGAGCAGAGTCGACAGCGTTTCGGAGAGCTGTCCCTAGTGTATGTGTGGAGACTACGAGAAGTTAGGGAGCATTGAAGGTCTGAGAGAGAGGATTTTATGAGCACAATCCGAAGGAGCCAACAAGAACATGGGAGGAGTTGTTTGTGCCCAGCTGTCCCTGCCACAGGCCCTGCTGGTTTGGTTTGGTGGTGCTGAGTGGTGTGCGAGAGTTGCCAGCAGCTAGCTGTTCTGGGAGAGCTGATGGACACCCCGGTGAGATGTTTTGGAAGTGTGAGGAAAGCCTACACATCGCGCTGATTTGTAGAGTAGAGGCTGGGGATGACTCTAAAGCCGTGGCCTGTGTGAGCACAATCCCAAGGAGCCCACAAGAACATGGGAGGAGTTGTTTGTGCCCAGCTGTCCCTGCCACAGGCCCTGCTGGTTTGGTTTGGCGGTGCTGAGTGGTGTGCGAAAGTTGCCAGCAGCTAGCTGTTCTGGGAGAGCTGATGGACACCCCGGTGAGATGTTTGGCAGTGTGAGGAAAGCCTACACATCGCGCTGATTTGTAGAGTAGAGGCTGGGGATGACTCTAAAGCCGTGGCCTGTGTGAGGCTGGAGATGTCCCACGATTGAGGTGTTGGGTGACTTGGGGCATACTTTATCCGTCTACTGAGGTACTGTGTGGAGAATTTAATGTTAAATTAATTTTTTTTATTTACCTCTTTATTTTTCGCAGTGGGCAGTTTAACTGTCAAGTTGTTTTTTTTTAAAAACAGTGTGCGAGCCGGGTAATGCGTGTATTGCTTACCTGCTTCGTTGTCGCAAGGAGCACCTCAGTGGCCTGTGAATACGTTTTTTCAAGTAAGCGCAATGGAATGTGGCATTCTTCTGCTTGAAAGGCAGGAGGACATGGAACTTTGCCTGCAGTTGGGGGTTCGGTTTAACACATAGCACATTTTTTTGTGTAACCTGCGCCACAGCGATGGCTATATGGAGCTTATGGACAAGCGCTTCACTTTGTGTGAGGATCTCGGGTGAGAGACCGCTCAACGGAGCTCAAGACTTTCTTTTAATATATTGCTGGACATCATAATGCATGTCTCTGGTAGTGTGTGTGTGCTTTAGGTCCAGTTCGTGTGTAGGGTTTTTTTTACAAGTTGTGGGGAAGCCACTGTGTACCCATTTTTGGGAGGTCATGGGGGTGGTGTACTGTGTGTGTGGGTGGATGCTATCTCCCAGTCAGTCTATGGTGTTCTTTCTACCGATTTTTACACATGTTATGGTTGTGGCGCACCTTGTCATGGTGAGGTTGTGGGGGCAGTCAGTAACTTAATTCAATTTTTTTTTATGTGTGATCTTTACTCTGCTATGCGGTCAGGGCCATTAATGTTTAAAATGTATTTTTTTGGTTCATTTCATCACTGTGTTATTGTTTGGTGGGGGTGGTTGCAGAGTGGTGAAGTTGAGTGCCCCCAGTTATGTTTCACAGGGTGGTGTGTACCCTGTTATGAGAGGTCGTGGGGTGGTGAGTACCCCAGTTATGTTCCACAGGGTGGGGTGTACCCTGTTATGTGTAGGATGAGGGGCGGTATGTGCTCTAGTTATGTTTCACAGGGTGGTGTGTACTCTGCTATGTGAGGTTGTGGGGTGGTGAGTGCCACAGTTCTGGTTTTCAAGGGTGGTGAGTACCATGTTGTGTTGAGGTTTTGGGGTGGTGAGTGCCCAGTTCTATGGTCAAGGGTGGTGAGTACCCTGCTGGTTTATGGTTGTGGGGCGGCGAGTGTCCCAGTTCTGGATTTCAAGGGTGGTGAGTACCCTGTTGTGTTGAGGTTGTGGGGTGGTGGGTGCCCCAGCTCTATTGTTTGCCATTGTCTAGGGTGGTCAGTGCCCTATTACGGTATGTTGTTGGGTGGTTAGTGCCCAATGCTCTAGGTTTTGAGCCTTGCCCTCGCAATGCTGTTTTTTCTTTATTTTCCCCAAGGGAGGGGGATGGGGTTAATCTCTATGTCTTTATTTGAGGTCAACCTCAATGTCTTTAAAATGCAATATAAACGTTTTCCTTTCTCTGCTTCAGTTTTGTTTCCCTAAGGAAGGGGGATATGTTATATTTGACTTGTGCCTCTCTTTTCCCTGGCCGTGACTTCTCTGCTGCTCAGCTAGTGTGAGTGTCAGAATGCCTGATGACCTCATGGAATGTTGGAGTGCCTGGCTGGTGTATGGAGTGACAGTTGATGGCAGGCAGGCTGAGCGGCAGGGAGGCTGCTCCTAGTGGGGCTTGTCTTTTCTCATCTTCTACTTAACCTGGAACTAAGCGTGAATAAAGCTATCTTGATTATACAGTTGGCTAATGGACTTTTTCTATGTACAACAACTAGTTAAAATGGAAGAGGCATCATCCTCAACCTCCTCTGGGAGGAGGTTGGGGGGGACACCCTCTATCCCCCCTTGACTTTCCTCAGCTGCCCTAGCCCAGGCTTTTAGGGACTCAAGCAACCCTACCTTCCTAAGCTTCCTGCAAGCAGGCAGCCCCCTAAGCCTACACTGTTCCCTAAGATCAGCCATCTTAAACTGGGACAGTTTAGCCAGGTCCAGCTCCATGGTTCCCTAGTTTTGGGTCACAAAAACTAGGCACAACACACTTAGAACAATTTGGAAAAATCAAAACAATGGATTAAAAACAGTTTAGTCCAAATTACAAAAAATCAAACTCAAAAGTTTTGTTCTAAGGCAATTTAGAGGATTTTTATAATCTTAATTCATTCACTGAAAGGTGTACTTTTAAACACAAGTCCTCATCCACACCGCTGAGCACCAAATGTTGGAAAGTGGATCATTGGTAGGGGCAAATGTAGGTCTGCCACTGGCAATAAGGCCACTAACACATGATAGGACTCAGCATAGGTCTTAGAAAATTACTCCTATGCTCAACCCTTGGTAACGTGGCTGCGAGCAGACAGGCTTAACTTCAAAGACAGGTATGTAGAGCATTTAAAAACACCAATTCAGTAAATAATTAAGACACAACACATAATAAAAATCCAACACCAATTTATAAAAATAGGAAATATTTTTATCTTTAAAATGACACCAAAACAACAAAAATCCAATGTAGGGAAACGGAGATTTGAATTTTCAAAGATTTCATAAAATATAGCACTTAGAAGTTTATAGCACCATATTGGGATACCTGCTCGCGATAGACCGGGGCAAAGTCAAAGTTTCAGGCCGACCGCGATGGAGCCCTGGGCGGCTACAGCTTGCGGCAGGTCCCGGTCTCAGTTTCTACCTTCACACTTAGAAACTTTTCTGGAGCTTTTTCTCGCGAGGTCCCTCGAAGCTCCCAGCCAGTCCAGATCCAGTGAGGGTTCGCCGGCTTGCCTTTTGACGAACTCCCAGTCAACTTCCCTGGAGCGGACTTAGAAACTTTTTCGTTAGCGCTTCAGCTGGGCAACCCAGGAGCCCAGGCCGACACATGATGGAAGACAGGCGGCTTGGCTCTCGCGGTTGCTCCCGGTCGACTTTTCTACGAGCGGACTTAGAAACTTTTCTGGAGCTTTTTCTCGCGGGGTCTCTCGATGCTCCTCATGTAGCCGGATCCGGTGAGGGTTCACCAGCTACAGATTTCTTCTACTCCCGGTCAAACTCTGGAAGTCGGACCAACGGAGCTTTTAGCGGGACGAACCTGGATGGCTTGGCCGACTCGTGGTTGAAGGCAGGCGGCTTGGCTGACCAGGTTGAGTCAGTCCCTCTATGGAGCTTTTTTCCAAAGTTCCTCCAAAGTTCTCCAAACTTCTTGAACTTCTTCCTGAAGTACCTCAAAGGGTCCCAAAGTATCTCAAACTCACTCTAAGGGTCTGGAAGCTCCAAGATGGTCCTTGAAAGTTGAGGACTTCAGTTCCCACAATCCACTGGGACGGCACCCTTAGAAATCCACTGGTAGTTCCCCAAGGTGCAGATTTAGTTGGTGATGTTCCAGATGACCTCTTTTAACCTGTAGCTTTCAGGGAGTCCACTCTTTAGTTCTTTTTCAGCAAAATAATCCACAGGGCTGTAGTGTCAGATGGTGCAGTTTTCAGAGGTCAGGCCTTAGAAATCTTTGCACAGCAAAATCTTCTCAGCTTGACAATGTCTTGCTTCAGTAAGTTTCAAGCAACAGATCTGGAGGGCTCTGCCCCTCACAGATACTTATTCAAAATTCTCTGGATCAAGCAGCAGGTCACTCCTGACCAATGGGAGCAGGGTAACTCCTCATAGTTATGACCACATCCTGTAGAGTGTGGCATTATTTTGTCCCAGAGTGCATCAAATCTTCCAAATCCATAATGGCTGATTTTCCAGCAAGGAGGTAAGAGCTGGCTAAACACACCCCCTAGGATGGCTTATTTCCATAGACTCTCCCCCTACCATCTGCACATACCTTCCCTAATCCTAGGTCTGGTGGGGGTCAAAAGTGTAAAGTGGAAACTGACACTGTGGCTATCCCTCTGCCTTTGAAGCCCATGGTTTACGACTCCTCCCCCTGGCCTGGCATTCCTATGGAACAGCACACTGCCCTCCCAGCAGAGCTGGTTAACCCCAGGGGCTCTTTATCACCTCTTCAAGGCAGCCTGGCTAATCCACTTAACTCTGACCAATCAGGGCAGACCACTGGAAGGCTGGATTTGGACTTACAAACCAGAAAGTCTTATAACTTCTTGTATGTACACTTTTAGGAGCAATTCAACAATATGATATTGTTGGATTTAGCATTACTATTCTGAGAAGTCTTTGAACGGTAGCTCTATCTCCTTCCTATCAGGAGTTATTATTTAATAACTTCCTGCAATGTTAACCTATGTAACTGGGGATTTGCAATGGGAAAAATGACTTGGGCCATTTTTCCAGCACCAGTACTTACAAAAACACATTTTATAAGTACTTGCCTTATATCTACAGGAACCCCACCCCATGTGCAACTAGGGAGGCTTTAGGGGTTCTGAATCTGCAAAAATATTGCAGATCCTCACTTCACACTGCTCCTGGCATCAAAGTCGAATTTGGGCAGCACTTTACCACAATGTGGGAGTGAAATGTGAAATTTCACTTTACCCAGGCATATAAAAACACATTTTATAAGGGTGTACCTTATAAATATCTGACCCCCCACCCCTGGGATACCTACGGGAGACCCTGGGGGTCCCTAATATGCCAAAACATTGTAGGTTATCCATTTTTAAGTGCCCCTACCACCAAAGTCGAGTTTGGGCACAATTTACTTTTTAAAAGCAGTCCTGGCACCCAGTGCTGCTTTTAAACTGACCTCAGGCTTCAGCAGTGCACACATGCAAGTGCAGTAAAAGGCTGCTGGCCTCTAAACTGCCCTGCCCCAGGGTACTGGGGACTTCTAGGTAGTTTCAATCCCCTGCCCTATTATATACTAGGGGCTTATGGGGTAGGTCATGCCAATTACAGGGGTACCCCACCATACCATAGTGTACCCTAGTGTATGTTAGGTGTTTTAACTGTATTCTAATGTGTTCCTTTCAGCTTGGCACTGGCCCTGGGCCTGGTTAGGCAGAGCCCAGGGTCAGTCAGAGTCAGTTACCACCAGTACCAGTCAGCAAAAAGTTGGGGGGTGCCCAGGGCACAGGATGACTTTGCAACATAGCCACCCCCCAAACGAAAGGTGATGGGTTACTAACCTACACCCTGGTAGTCCTCATCAGCTAAGTGGGAAAATCTGTAAAGTCCATCTGCATTGGCATGGGCAACCCCAGGTCTGTGTTCCACTGTAAATTCCATTCCCTTTAGGGAAATGGACCACCTTAACAGCTTGGGATTCTCCCCTCTCATCTGCATGAGCCATCTGAGAGGCCTGTGGTCAGTTTGAACACAAAAGTGAGTCCCAAACAAATATGGTCTCAACTTTTTCAGGGACCAAACCACAGCAAAAGCCTCTCTCTCAATGGCACTCCACCTCTGCTCTCTGGGAAGAAGCCTCCTGCTAATAAAGGCAACTGGCTGATCAAGGCCCTCTTCATTTAGCTGTGACAACACTGCCCCAATCCCTTGCTCTGAAGCATCTGTCTGAACCACAAATTCTTTTGTGCAGTCAGGGGCTAGGAGCACTGGTGCTGAACACATAGTAGCTTTCAGAGTGTCAAAAGCCTTCTGACACTCTGGGGTCCAAATCACCTTCTTGGGCCTCTTTTTAGAAGTGAGTTCTGTTAGCGGCCCCACAATGGTCCCATAATTTTGAACAAACCTTCTATAGTACCCTGTCAGTCCAAGGAATGCCCTGACCTGAGTCTTGGTAACAGGAGCTGTCCAATCCAAAATAGTTTGAATTTTAGCTTGGAGAGGCTGTACATGGCCCCCACCTACCAGGTGGCCCAGGTACACCACAGAACTCCGCCCTATTTGGCACTTGCTTGCCTTAATAGTCAGGCCTCCCTGCTGCATGACCTGAAGCACTTCCCTTAGGTGGCTTAAGTGATCCCCCCAGGTAGAACTGTATACAGCTATATCATCCAGGTAAGCTGCACTGAACTGTTCCAACCCAGACAAGACCCTGTTCACCAACCTTTGGAAGGTGGCAAGTACATTCTTTAATCCAAAGGGCATTACCTTGAACTGATAATGTCCCTCTGGTGTGGAGAATGCTGACCTCTCCTTTGCTCCATCAGTGAGGGCAATCTGCCAGTAATCTGAAGTCAAATCAAAAGTACTCAGGTACTTAGCAGCCCCTAACCTGTCAATGAGCTCATCAGCTCTAGGTATAGGGTGAGCGTCAGTCTTTGTGACTGCATTCAATCCTCTGTAGTCCACACAGAACCTTAACTCCTTGAGTCCCCCTGAGGATTAGGTTTAGGCACCAGCACCACTGGACTGGCCCATGGACTCTCAGACGGTTCAATTACCCCCAATTCCAGCATCTTAGCAACCTCAGCTTTAATGCTGGCTCTGACATGGTCAGACAACCTGTACAGTTTATTTTTGACAGGTAGGCTGTCACCAGTGTCAATGTAGTGCACACACCACTCAGTGATGCCTGGGGTCAAAGAGAACAGGCCAGCAAACTGCTCCAGCACTTGCTTACAGTCTCTGTGCTGCTGGTCTGTCAACTTGGGAGAGAGTATCATCCCCTCCACTGACCCATCTTGCACATTAGTGGAGAGGAGGTCGGGCACAGGCTCAGTTTCCTCCTCCACACCCTCATCAGTGACCAGTAACATGGTCATGTCTGCCCTGTCATGGTGGGGTTTCAATCTATTCACATGCAGGACCCTTGAGGGTTCCTGGGGGTGCCAAGGTCAACCAAATAGGTAACCTCACCCTTCTTTTCTAAGATTGGATAGGGCCCACTCCACTTGTCATGGAGGGCCCTGGGAGCCACAGGCTCCAACACCCACACCAATTGTCCTGGAGTATACTCAGGCATAGTAGCCTTTTGATCATACCAGTGCTTCATGAGCTCCTGGCTGGCCTCCAGTTTCCTGTTTGCCTTGTACATGTACTCTGCCATTCTAGATCTCAGGCCTAGCACATAGTCAAGCACATTGTCCTTTGCTTCTTTAAGAGGCTTCTCTAAAGGCTCTCTCAGCAGGCTCAATGGCCCCCTCACAGGGTGTCCAAACAACAACTCAAAGGGACTGAAACCTACCCTTTTCTGTGGCACCTCCGTGTAGGCAAACAGTAAGCATGGGAGGAGAACCCATCCCATCTCCTCCTGAGTTTCTCTGACAACCCATTTATCATGCCCTTCAGGGTTTTGTTGAATCTCTCAACAAGACCATTTGCTTGTGGGTGATAGGGGGTGGTGAACTTGTAGTTGACACCACACTCATCCCACATAGCAGTCAGATAGCTGGACAGGAAGTTCGTGCCCCTATCTGACACCACCTCTTTTGGAAAACCCACTCTGGTGAACACACCAAGCAGTGCTCTAGCCACCGCAGGAGCATCAATGGTTCTAAGAGGTATGGCTTCAGGGTACCTAGTGGCATGGTCAACTATCACTAAGATATACCTATTCCCTGATGCAGTAGGTGGGTCCAGGGGACCAACAATGTCCATCCCCACCCTTTCAAAAGGAACCCCAACCACTGGCAGTAGTATTAGGGGAGACTCTGTCTTGCCCCCTGCCTTGCCACTGGCCTGACAGGTGACACAGGAGCTGCAAAACTCCTTTACCTTTTCAGACATATGGGGCCAGTAGAAATGGTTCACCAGCCGGTTCCATGTCTTTGTCTGTCCCAAATGTCCTGCCAAGGGGATATCATGACCCAAAGTCAGGATGAACTCTCTGTACCTCTGGGGCACCACCAACCTCCTGGTGGCCCCCTTCTTGAGGTTTCTGGCCTCAGTATAAAGCAGTCCATCTTCCCAGTAGATTCAATGAAACCCACTGTCATCCCCTTCCTCTTGCTTGGAAGTAATCCGCCTCAAGCTCTCAAGGGTGGGACAGCCACGCTGTCCCTTACTGAACTCCTCTCTGGAGGGTCCACCTGCTCCTGTCAGTTCTGCCAAATCTGACAGCTCTGGCAGGGATGGAGTCCCTCCCTCAGAGGCCAGATCCTCCCCATCACGGTTAGATTCTGCCTGCACCTCTGGAGTTCCCTGGGCTGACTCACCAGGCCCAGTACCCTTGTCCTTGGATGCTTGGCACTGTGTTCCAGGGTCCAAGTGTCCAGCCCCTCCCTTCTGGCTAGTCTGTGACCTAGTCACAGCACATACCCACTCAGGGAGCTCCAATATTTTCATATGGAGTCCTCTCTCCACCTCTGACCACACAGAGGCTTCAAGATCATTGCCCAGTAAACACTGGACTGGGAGCACCTTTGACACAGCTACCTTCATAGGGCCTGTCACACCTCCCCATTCCAAATCCACCACAGCCATAGGATGAAGTTTGGTAGTGCTGTCTGCATAAGTCACCTGGTGAAACTCACCAGGTAACAACCTCTCTGGAGGCACCAGCTCATCCAGGACCATAGTTACACTAGCCCCAGTGTCTCTGATAGCCTCAACCTCAGTCCCTTTCACTTTAGGCCTCTGCCTGTACTTGTCCATGTTTGGAGGTAAGGCAGCAAGGGTTGCAATATTCAGCCCACCAGGGACACTAAGGTTGCTTCCACCACCTGACTACTCCTCACTGGGGCACCACTCTCCACCCCTACACTGACACTGGCAATCCCTGTGGATGGCCGGTTAGGGGGGAGCTTCTTGGTGCAGACAGCATCCCCCTGCTTGTGCCCTGGCTGGTTACAGTCAAAGCACTTACCCACTTTTGAGGGATCAAAGAACCTACCATTCTTTCCCTGAATCCACCTCCCTTTGGATTTGGGTTGGCTCGGGGCCCCCCCTCCTTGTGCAGGTTTTTGTGGGTCTTTGGAGGACTCCTTCTGGTTTTGACCTTCTTTCCCTTGGGCTTTCCCCTGGGGAGGGACCTGTCCTCCTTTCTTCTGGTCACCCCCCTGTTGCTGTATTTAAACCCGGGTTCTCACCCACTCATCAGCTGCTTCACCCAGCTCTCTGGTAACCCTGGGCGGCAAATTCCGTTCCGCTCGCGGAACTTGCAATATTTCGGCATTTCCGCGTTCCGCGCGGAACGCGGAAATGACGAAACTTCCGCGATCCGCGAGCGGAACGGAATACGGGTATAAATAAAGCAGGTGCCCGAGTTGAAGCTCAAATTCTGTGAGCGAGGTTGTGGCTAAGCAGATGTGCCTTCTCTCCATTTCTACCCTGAAAAGTTAGCTGTAATCCTTGATGGAGGTCTTTGCATCCTTGATTTTCTCGAGCGCAATCCTCGTGTAGTTCCTGTGTTACCAGGAGGTTCCTTCTCCTCGTCTGCCGCTGAGATCCTGCTCTGACCCTTTATAAACAAGAGGCATGTGAACGGGCCTAGAAGCCCCGCCCCACATACACTAGCGGTATGCAACATCTACCCGCCCTTTGCCCAGAATGAAGGACAGCTTAATCGAAGGACCCCAGTGATTTTCTCGAGCGCAATCCTCGTGTAGAATTCGTGAGCGTGGTTAAGCAGATGTGCCTTCTCTCCATTTCCACCCTGTAAAGTTAGCTGTAATCCTTGATGGAGTTCTTTGCATCCTTGATTTTCTCGAGCGCAATCCTCGTGTAGTTCCCGTGACCAGGAGGTTCCTTCTCCTCGTCTGCCGCTGAGATCCTGCTCTGACCCTTTATAAACAAGAGGCATGTGAACGGGCCTAGAAGCCCCGCCCGTTTGGCCCCGCCCCACATACACTAGCGGTATGCAACGTCTTCCCTCTCTTTCCCCACTATGATGGACAGCTTAATCAAAGGACCCCGGTGCTTTCGGCGCGGTGGCAAAGTTACAGACACACAGGTCACTGGGGAAAATTCTTCAGGTCCTTTACGCAGCTGTAGTGTAGGAAAGGCACTATACATTTACCCAACGAGGTAGCACTTACTGATTAGCCAGTAGAAAGTACTCCAGCTGAGTAGAGGTATTGCACAAAACGGAGGCATCTTCTTGGATAAATATGCAGGGTAGGTGTGCAGAATTCGTGAGCGTGGTTAAGCAGATGTGCCTTTTCTCCATTTCCAACGTAAAAAGTTAGCTGTAATCCTTGATGGAGGTCTTTGCATCCTTGATTTTCTCGAGCGCAATCCTCGTGTAGTTCCCGTGACCAGGAGGTTCCTTCGCCTCGTCTGCCGCTGAGATCCTGCTCTGACCCTTTATAAACAAGAGGCATGTGAACGGGCCTCGAAGCCCCGCCCGTTTGGCCTCGCCCCACATACACTAGCGGTATGCAACGTCTTCTCTCCCTTTCCCCACTATGATGGACAGCTTAATCAAAGGACCCCGGTGCTTTCGGCGCGGTGGCAAAGTTACAGACACACAGGTCACTGGGGAAAATTCTTCAGGTCCTTTACGCAGCTGTAGTGTAGGAAAGGAAAGGCACTATACATTTACCCAACGAGGTAGCACTTACTGATTAGCCAGTAGAAAGTACTCCAGCTGAGTAGAGGTATTGCACAAAACGGAGGCATCTTCTTGGATAAATATGCAGGGTAGGTGTGCAGAATTTGTGAGCGTGGTTAAGCAGATGTGCCTTCTCTCCATTTCCAACGTGAAAAGTTAGCTGTAATCCTTGATGGAGGTCTTTGCATCCTTGATTTTCTCGAGCGCAATTCTCGTGTAGAATTCGTGAGCGTGATTAAGCAGATGTGCCTTCTCTCCATTGCCACCCTGAAAAGCTAGCTGTAATCCTTGATGGAGGTCTTTGCATCCTTGATTTTCTCGAGCGCAATCCTCGTGTAGTTCCTGTGACCAGGAGGTTCCTTCTCCTCGTCTGCCGCTGAGATCCTGCTCTGACCCTTTATAAACAAGAGGCATGAGAACAGGCTAGTAGCCCCGCCCCACATACACTCACGGTATGCAACGTCTTCCCGCCCTTTCCCCACTATGATGGACAGCTTAATCAAAGGACCCCGGCGCTTTCGGCGCGGTGGCAAAGTTAGACACACAGGTCACTGGAGACAATTCTTCTGGTCCTTTGCAGCTGTAGTGTAGGAAAGGCACTATACATTTTCCCAACGTGGTAGCACTTACTGATTAGCCAGTAGAAAGTACTCCAGTTGAGTAGAAGTATTGCACAAAACGGACTCATCTTCTTGGATAAATATGCAGGACAGGATTCATTCTGGGCTGGCACGATGCTCCTGTCACAAAAATTAAACCTCAACAGGAAGCACTTACAGATATAAAGGGGCGCAGCAAAATCTCCGCGAGCACGCGAAATTCCGCGTGCTCGCGGAGATTTTTTGCCATTTCGCGGAATTTCGCGGAACGCAATTCCGCAAATTCCGCCCACCCTTACTCTCTGGGGTCTGTCATCTTAGAGTCCACTAGATACTGGCGTAACTTCTCTTCTGCACAATGAGTCAAAATATGTTCTTTCAAAAACAAATTATACAATCCCTCATATGTGTTCACTTTGTTACCAACAATCCAGCCTTCCAGTGCCTTCACTGAAACGTCCACAAAGTCTACCCAAGACTTTGAACTCAATTTCTGGGTGCCTCTAAACTTCACCCTGTACTGCTCTGGAGTCAGACCAAACCTCTTGACTAAGCATGCCTTCATCTGCTGGTATGATTCTGCATCCTCTCCCTTCAGGGTCAGGAGCCTATCCCTCCCAGCTACTGGAATTAACTCCCACAGGAGTGCACCCCAATACCTAGAGTGGACCCTACTCATTATAAGGGCCCTCTCAAAAGCTGCTAGCCACTTGTCAATGTCATCCCCCTCAGTGTACTTGGGTACTATACCCTTGGGAAGTTTAGGTTCAAATGCACCACCCCTAGACATCTCAAAATCTTCATCATTTTCACTGCCACCATTTCTTCTCAACTCCTCCTTCTCCCATCTCTTCGTAGCCAATTCAAACTTCTCCTGCTCTAAAGCTATCAAAGCTAATTGAGCCTGAAGCTGTCTCTCTGCAAGGGATGGTAGTGGTTCCTGAGTAAGGGACCCTTCCCCACTCCCACCACCACCTTGATTCAATTGGCTAACACTAGTTAAAATGGAAGAGGCATCATCCTCAAACTCCTCTGGGAGGAGGTTGGGGGGGACACCCTCTATCCCCCCTTGATGTTCCTCAGCTGCCCTAGCCCAGGCTTTTAAGGACTCAAGCAACCCTACCTTCCTAAGCTTCCTGCAAGCAGGCAGCCCCCTAAGCCTACACTGTTCCCTAAGATCAGCCATCTTAAACTGGGACAGTTTAGCCAGGTCCAGCTCCATGGTTCCCTAGTTTTGGGTCACAAAAACTAGGCTCAACAGACTTAGAACTATTTGGAAAAATCAAAACAATGGATTAAAGACAGTTTAGTCCAAATTCCCAAAAATCAAACTCAAAAGTTTTGTTCTAAGGCAATTTAGAGGATTTTTATAATCTTAATTCATTCACTGAAAGGTGTACTTTTAAACACAAGTCCTCATCCACACCGCTGAGCACCAAATGTTGGAAAGTGGATCATTGGTAGGGGCAAATGTAGGTCTGCCACTGGCAATAAGGCAACTAACACATGATAGGACTCAGCATAGGTCTTAGAAAATTACTCCTATGCTCAACCCTTGGTAACGAGGCTGCGAGCAGACAGGCTTAACTTCAAAGACAGGTATGTAAAGCATTTAAAAACACCAATTCAGTAAATAATTAAGACACAACACATAATAAAAATCCAACACCAATTTATAAAAATAGGAAATATTTTTATCTTTAAAATGACACCAAAACGACAAAACTTCAATGTAGGGAAACGGAGATATGAATTTTCAAAGATTTCATAAAATATAGCACTTAGAAGTTTATAGCACCATACCTGCTCGCGATAGACCGGGGCAAAGTCAAAGTTTCAGGCCGACCGCGATGGAGCCCTGGGCGGCTACAGCTTGCGGCAGGTCCCGGTCTCAGTTTCTACCTTCACACTTAGAAACTTTTCTGGAGCTTTTTCTCGCGAGGTCCCTCGAAGCTCCCAGCCAGTCCAGATCCGGTGAGGGTTCGCCGGCTTGCCTTTTGACGAACTCCTGGTCAACTTCCCTGGAGCGGACTTAGAAACTTTTTCGTTAGCGCTTCAGCGGGGCAACCCAGGAGCCCAGGCCGACACGCGATGGAAGACAGGCGGCTTGGCTCTCGCGGTTGCTCCCGATCGACTTTTCTACGAGCGGACTTAGAAACTTTTCTTGAGCTTTTTCTCGCAGGGTCTCTCGATGCTCCTCATGTAGCCGGATCCGGTGAGGGTTCGCCGGCTTCAGATTTCTTCTACTCCCGGTCAAACTCTGGAAGTCGGACCAACGGAGCTTTTAGCAGGACGAACCTGGTTGGCTTGGCCGACTCGTGGTTGAAGGCAGGCGGCTTGGCTGACCAGGTTGAGTCGGTCCCTCTATGGAGCTTTTTTCCAAAGTTCCTCCAAAGTTCTCCAAAGTTCTTGAACTTCTTCCTGAAGTTCCTCACAGGGTTCCAAAGTGTCTCAAACTCACTCCAAGGGTCTGGAAGCTCCAAGATGGTCCTTGAAAGTTGAGGACTTCAGTTCCCACAATCCACTGGGACGTCACCCTTACAAATCCACTGGTAGTTCCCCAAGGTGCAGATTTAGTTGATGATGTTCCAGATGAGCTCTTTTAACCTGTAGCTTTCAGGAGTCCACTCTTTAGTTCTTTTTCAGCAAAATAATCCACAGGGCTGTAGTGTCAGATGGTGCAGTTTTCAGAGGTCAGGCCTTAGAAATCTTTGCACAGCAAAATCTTCTCAGCTTGGCAATGTCTTGCTTCAGTAAGTTTCAAGCAGCAGATCTGGAGGGCTCTGCCCCTCTCAGATACTTATTCAAAATTCTCTGGGTCAAGCAGCAGGTCACTCCTGACCAATGGGAGCAGGGTAACTCCTCATAGTTATGACCACATCCTGTAGAGTGTGGCATTATTTTGTCCCAGAGTGCATCAAATCTTCCAAATCCATAATGGCTGATTTTCCAGCAAGGAGGTAAGAGCTGGCTAAACACACCCCTAGGATGGCTTATTTCCATAGACTCTCCCCTACCATCTGCACATACCTTCCCTAATCCTAGGTCTGGTGGGGGTCAAAAGTGTAAAGTGGAAACTGACACTGTGGCCATCCCTCTGCCTTTGAAGCCCATGGTTTACGACTCTTCCCCCTGGCCTGGCATTCCTATGGAACAGCACACTGCCCTCCCAGCAGAGCTGGTTAACCCCAGGGGCTCTTTATCACCTCTTCAAGGCAGCCTGGCTAATCCACTTAACTCTGACCAATCAGGGCAGACCACTGGAAGGCTGGATTTGGACTTACAAACAAGAAAGTCTTATAACTTCTTGAATGTACACTTTAGGAGAAATTCAACAATATGATATTGTTGGATTTAGCATTACTATTCTGAGAAGTCTTTGAACGGTAGCTCTATCTCCTTCCTATCAGGAGTTATTATTTAATAACTTCCTGCAATGTTAACCTATGTAACTGGGGATTTGCAATGGGAAAAATGACTTGGGCCATTTTTCCAGCACAAGGACTTACAAAAACACATTTTATAAGTACTTGCTTTATATCTACAGGAACCCAACCCCATGTGCAACTAGGGGAGACTTTAGGGGTTCTGAATCTGCAAAAATATTGCAGATGCTCACTTCACACTGCTCCTGGCATCAAAGTCGAATTTGGGCAGCACTTTACCACAATGTGGGAGTGAAATGTGAAATTTCACTTTACCCAGGCATATAAAAACTCATTTTATAAGGGTGTACCTTATAAATATCTGACCCCCCACCCCTGGGATACCTAGGGAGACCCTGGGGTCCCTAATATGCCACAACATTGTAGGCTATCCATTTCTAAGTGCCCCTACCACCAAAGTCGAGTTTGGGCACAATTTACTTTTTAAAAGCAGTCCTGGCACCCAGTGCTGCTTTTAAACTGACCTCAGGCTTCAGCAGTGCACACATGCAAGTGCAGAAAAAGGTTGCTGGCCTCTAAACTGCCCTGCCCCAGGGTACTGGGGACTTCTAGGTAGTTTCAATCCCCTGCCCTTTTATATACTAGGGGCTTATGGGGTAGGTCATGTCAATTACAGGGGTACCCCACCATACCATAGTATACCCTAGTGTATGTTAGGTGTTTTAACTGTATTCTAATGTGTTCCTTTCAGCGTGGCACTGGCCCTGGGCCTGGTTAGGCAGAGCCCAGGGTCAGTCAGAGTCAGTTACCACCAGTACCAGTCAGCAAAACATTGGGGGGTGCCCAGGGCACAGGATGACTTTGCAACAGTAATGCACAGGACAATCACTGATGTACAATATTTGTTTCCTAAAGAATGAGCTTGCAAATAAATGAAGATTTGTAAGCTTGGAATTGAGCATTTCAGGAAATTTGCCAATTTAAAAATAAATGTAAAAAGGGTTGGTTAATTCATCAAACCTGTTGTTGGTTGCAAGACCTTATAGAATCCCTGAGACATTGGATAGAGTAGCTAAGGCCCTGCATCCTACAGTTGGATGAGATGTGGCCTGAGCTACCAACTTTGGGACTAGAGAACCAGGTTCGAGCTCCGGTTTAAAGATCATGTTAATCTGAGCAAATCCCTTAATCTCTCCATGCATACAAAACAAATCGGATTTTATGTAATGTAATTTGGTGTTCATGTAAAGCCCTCTGATGCCTTTTGGCCAAGTTCACTCTATCTAAAAATCATAAGCATTGCTTTGAAGAAAATGTGTTATTTAGTCAGAAGCCATTGTAGGAAGCAGAGGACTGACAAATTTGACTGAATCTAGTATTGACCATGACCAGCCAAACTGCCTGGTTGTAAATCACTTGAGCTAATAAATGTTGTGGCAGTTCAAGATTTAAAGAATAGACATAGTCCACTATTGATACTTTGATGGCCAATATAGCACACCTCTTGCAATCATTACTAAGAAATTGAAGAATTTTCCAGGACGTCGGATGATAGGAACAGGTTGAGACAAAAGCAGATAACTGTTTAGAAAGTGATAGTTTTGAATCAAATTTGACACCAAGTTCTGAATTGAATCAACTTGTATGGGCAGGTTAAATTACCAAAATATTGTGGAAAAAATATATGATACACAAATATTTTGTCAAAAATATTGTCAACTCAAAAATGTAATTGGACAGAATATGGAAGGTAAGAATGACGTTTTATTAGGTAGACAATTTTGTTTTTTTAAATATTGTTGTATATGTTATGTTAGTTTTTTTTTCGTATAGTTCCAATGTATCCCAGCTCTGAGGCTTCACAAATTGAATCTCCTGCATTTGTCTAAAACTACTTACAAAAGCCAGGTTATCAGTAGTTTTTCAGTCTAGCTTCTAGCATGAGTGAATAGCAAACACTAGTTTACTCCAATGCTAGAGAGCCAAGTATGAGTAGGAGTGACCTCCACTACTAACTTGATTGATGAAATGTTTGAGTGCCAAGGCAAGTCGATGGATGAAATGTTGGATGAAAAGATGTGATGTTGGAGTGCCAGGGTGAGGGCAGATGAGATGCCTACTAGGATAGCAAAATTTGACACGACTGTGAAGAACTGCCATTGTATACAGATCTGTGGAGATGACAAGCAAGCTTGAAAATTATCCGCTTCCCAGTGGGTTGCCCATGTAATAATGTCATTATGGGGGTCAAGGACGCTCTCAGGTGATTGTAACAGACTATTCTGAATGATTTGGAGGTGTGATTAAAAAAGTAATTAATGCCTAAATATAGGGCATTGTCATAATCTAGATTTCTCATTATTAAGGCCTGTGCCATGTGCTACATACAATGTAGAAGGATCCAACCAAATATTTTCTGGAGCACACGTAGGATCCCATATCAAGAACCACAGACAGCAGTAATTTGGACTTTTATGCTAAGTATGCTAAGCATATTGTCTATCAGAATGGCCACATTTCTTGTCTCCTTTTTAGGAATGAGGGTTTTTCTAAGGTCAGATGGCCACCAGTCATTCAACCAAATGCCATTTGCCTTGCCAAACAAGACAATCTCAATCTTCCACCCATTAAATATGAGGTAATTCTGTTTCACTCAATGAGCCATTGATCTCATGCATTCTTAGCACCCAATTCTGATGAACTCTACATTTTCAGCAATGGATATTGCCAGCTGATCGTCATCAGCAGAAGACAGTATCTCAAAACCATATTTAGTGACGACCAAAGCCAGAGGAACCAAGTATACATTAAAAAGTGGGGTTAAGGGAAGTTCCTTGAGGAACCTCACAAGGAGTACAGAAGGTGTTGGATTGGAATGATGGGAGATAGATTTCTTGTGTTCTGTGAGACAGAAAGAAAACAAACCAGGCCAAAGCTTTGGAGTGTATCCCAATCTCATGCAGCGTCCGAATCAAGATCGCCACTGAGAGGTCTATTAGGATGAGGGCCGCTGGTCTTTCTTCCTCCAAACTGATCCGGATCTCACCCGTAGCTGGATTGCAGTTTAGGGACTTTGCTCTGACCTGAAGCCAGACTAAGATGGATCCAATATATGGTTTTTCTCAAATAATGAGATAACTGTTTATTATTGGTTTTCCCAGTAATTTAGCTGGAAGGGGCTGGAGCAAGATAAGGCCTTACTTCGAAAGGTTTGAAAGATAGGAATATGGCTTCTTGAGTAGTGGAAGCCCATAAGCATGTTTACACACTTTGGGTACCATGGCATTAGTAAGAGAGAGATTAAAGAGCACTGAAAAATGGTGCAGAACAGGGATGGATTTGAAGAAACTATATGTGAAGGACACAGGTCTTTTGGGGAGCGCGAATGGATGGCCTTCATCACATTTTCAATGTCCTCAGATTTTGTTTCTTCAAAAGCCCCTAGACTGCTCTGTGCTAAAGGGTACATCTGCTCTTGTAGATGCACTAAAGAATGTATCTCTGGCTGGGTTTTGAAATTGTCATATATGTTTAGAATCTCTTTACTAAAAAAGAAAAGAAGTGGACAAAGTCTCGCAGAGCTTGAGAGAGAGAGAGGCAGGGATAGCACTTTCGCCGGCACAGGCTGGGAAAATTCTTTTACAGTATTAAATATTTCTTTGGCTGACGAGGAACTACTTTCAATTCTATCTGATAAATCTTCACACAAGTTCCAACTTTTTACAGCTCTGTTTTTGAGCTCTAAGGTCTTCTGAGTACAACTTTGCGAAGGTAGCGTTGGAGCAGGGACTTTAAATACATATTTGGTTTACCGTATCAATTATATTACTCATTTGAAGGAAAATCCGTGCTCATTACTGGGCCCAGAACCAAAAGACTATAGATGTAAGAAGAGAATTAATCAGAAGCTGCAAATAAAAAAGTCTAACTTTCTTTACATCAGATTTCAAATATCATTTCTTGGGAGTCAATGATGAGATCTGGTGTGAGTTTTCAAAGTTTTATTAAAATCTTTTAGTAAGTATATCTTTATTCTCAAATTAGGTAAGCCATGCATTAGTAATACAATACAGAACAATTGCATAAAGTGTGTTCCATATAAATAAGTTTCTTGTCTAAGTCTAGGAAATGAGAGAAAAAGTATCCTCATAACCCATAAAGAGTTCCCAATTGAGAGGTGAAAGCATAAAGCTTTGAGCAATGTTAATCAGTTAGCACTTCTCATAAGGAGAAGTTTAATTCAGTAGAGTCTCAGAGCAACATAGATTGAGGCAGGAGAAATGAATAGGCCTCTCTGAGTAAATCAGAGAAAATCTCAGCAAAGGGCTCGAAAGAGAGTCTAGAGAGAGTCTGAAGAATCTTCGCACACTACTCTAGGAACACACTCTAATATAACATTTTGATATCTATCACTAAGGTAAAATGTTGCATCTTCAGTCTTCTCAGCAAATCAATGTGTGGTGTCGTCATGGGAACAGGAAAGCTTCTGTCATCTAAGCAGTTCATATTTTGTCATACAAGCACGCCTATTTTGTCATACAAAAAGAACAGGTAATAGATGGAATGCTAAACAAATCAAAAATTCACCCTCAGTCACAGATCTGGGCTTAATCCATTGTTTTTTTGCTCACCATGCCACCACAGTTTGCGCCCAGCCATATGAAAATCAGTCTCAACCGTACTCCCCATGGGAACAGCCCAGCCGAACTGCCAGGCCTGGTCTTTTCTGGATTGGAAACCAGTATCCCAGGATTGGTTTCGAGGTATCACCCCCTCATCAGCCAGGCCAGCTTGGTTCCAGTGGCACAGTGAGCACGGAACCCACATCTGTTTGACTGACTTAGATGCTGAAAAATTGATTAAGTAGTGGTTCGATCAGGTTACAGTTCAGTGTGCCAAATTTAAAAAATGTGCTCCGTTGCCATGAATGGTCCAATACGTGGCCTCTATTCTTTGCTGTAGCCCCAGTGAAGTGATGAGATCTGCAAATTATACATCATAATTACATCAACTTCAACATTGTTTCAATAGAGATTGCACACTAATGTACCACACCTTTAGATGCTTAGTAGCACAGAAAGAAAGATCTTCACTCATAGCCTGTATTGCAGATGGAGAGCAGTAAACAATACAGAGTGATCCAAGCAAGTAGTTCCTCATCGATAGTGACGGGGTTCACTTATAAAGATTAGGAGTATAGATCAGTTTTGGATATAATCACTGCCCCTTTGTGCCAGTCGGTTACACACAGGCTCAGGCAGACTTGACTTTGGCATTTGAATGGCCTCACAATGGAAGTTTCTGAATAGGTGGTAGGCAATGAGAACCCGCCAGCCTCCCGTGCTTCCTGTGAAAGGTCTTCCCGCTGACCTTTCTTTCTCCCTGCTTCCCTGGGTTTGAAAAGCTCTTCTCCTAAATTGCTCTTCCTTTTGCCTGACATTTTCACTGTATGATACCAGTTTCAGATGACTGATGTGTTTGTGAAAGGAGCAGTTTGTGCTTCAGACTCAGAAGATCCCTCTTGCCCTAGTCATGCCTGAGGAGCAAATGATTCCTGGCTCACAAGCAACCCATAGGCGTTGAAGTATGATAGACCAGATGCCACCTCTGTGTGTTTTTGTCTTCTCTGACATGGTCTCCTGCCATGAGCCAACCACACCCCTGATCACCTGTAAGGAAGTCTGGGTAATCTGAGGTGCATGTTATGTTTGCTAGCTGCGGTTCCTGTCTACCATAGTGGTACTGGCACTGCCAGTGGGCCCCTTGTGAAAGAGGACGGGGAGATTCCAATTTGCCACCACTGCCTTCGACCCATGTCTCACATCTCACATTCTGGAGATCAGATGATTTTATCTGCCATTTCTTGGAGTGATAAGCTCCTCCCTCATTGTTGCTATGAACTGACGTGAAATCGTTTTCATTCTCACACCTCTTTCCCTGCAAGAGCTCACAGTGTGAGAAAAGATGAAGCCACAGCCATTCTGGACCCTGCCTAGATCAACACCACAACAGGACTTAGATCACATTCACTGCAGTTATGCAATGTTGCCAAACAGTCCGTAAATCCTGTGGGGAATGATGATGCGTTCCTCTCTTTTTTCCCCCTCAATTTCCACCATGCTTTCTGGGAACAACATTAATTCTGGGCTTTACAGAGAATAGTCTGCTCTTCCATACTCCACTACCATGTCAAGCAGGACACATCTTATGTAAAGGTAGTGCCAGAGACATTTTAAGGCATGGGCAAAGTGGACAATTACCCAGGCTACCCACCATCCACGGGCCCCCTGGGAACTTTCTTTCTAGCTCACCTCTGTCTATTTCTATATCCCAACCTTCCTCATTCTATCTGCCTACCTCTACCTCTGACACTGTCCAGGGTCATTTTAAGGATTTAAGGAGCACCCTGGAAAGACATATTTCAACTGTTTTTGAGTGAACCCCATTTTGGAAAGTTTGTTTGGAATCATGCAGGAGGCAATTACCACAAAATAGATAAGAACTTTCAAAGCTGTTACGAACGGGTGTCCCAAAATATTTCCTGCCCAGAGCCCCACAAATCCTCAAAACAACACTTGGTTGTGCCTAAGAGCCACCTGCCTGATTTGCAAGAAGGGTAAAGGCAGGAAAAACTCAGACATGTTGAGTTTATCTAAGAAATATTATGGCATTGTCTGCTATGGGCTGAAAGAAAATGGAAACCTCTGAGATCTGCTGTTTCATGTTCTGTACTCGCTTTCAGCTCCTATTCAATCTCTTATCCTTCGACAGCCAAGGCTGAACCCTATAATCAAATGATTGTCAAAATCCAATTTCCAACACTCTTTTAAACAACCAGCTTCTCTCTAAAGCTGACACAAATTCAACATTTCTTTCTGACACTACGCCCAATCAGAACACTCCCACTGCAGATTTTACAGAGGCTTCATCCACATAATTTACACAATGTTCAAAATGCATTCAGTACTAATAACTAGATTGTTTTAGTTAGTGCTTCAAGGCACATGTTTTTCAATCCCCTAAATACTGTTACTGACAGTTTATAATTTCATGGTTGTCATTTCACCGACCTCAGAAGCACAAGAGGCTGAATTGACCTTGCTAAGATTCAAACTCATGACTTGCAAGTTAAAGCAGATACCTCCGGCAAGTATTTAATTCACTGAGGCATCTATGCAACATATACCATGTCTTGATGGCTTCATGTGAATAAGACATACCGCCCATAATTCAGTGTTGTGCAACAACATTATTGTTAATGGAACATAATAAATATTTGGCAGTAGATCCAGTTCCTGGATGTTAGCAGTTGAGTTAAAATGGTTGAATCCTCCTGTGATATGGCATTCTGCCATTTTTCATTTCTGATAGCAGCAAGCGGGATCTTTTTACTGAGCGGCTGTGGTTATGAAATGTTAATATTTCATAGTGTATGCTGCTCACACTTTAAAAAAACGGCGCATAATAAAGTAAAGGTTTGAGCAGAAATTAAAATGCAGGAAGAATATTAACTAGCTGACACAGCTTTCTGTTAAATAGAAAAACCTGTCTAGTACCAGATCTCCAAACTAAAATACTGGTATGAAGCATTCTTTTTTTGAGTTGATAGGTCACATGCACAGAAAGGCTCTACATGAAAAATACTGACATTTAGACATTGGAGTCTTATTTACAATCCCCTTATGCCGCCGGTGTGTCACGTTGTGTGACGCACCGGTGGTGCAACCTGCTTTATGATATTTACAAGCACACGTAAAGCCATCCTGCGTGGCTTTACGTGTGCTTGTAAATATTGCCCCATTTCACGCAACACTTTGCGTGTTAGGGGCGTGACATGGGTGTTGCTGTGGGTGTTCCCACTAAACACCCATGTCCACTGATGCATTTTCAGATTTACGAGCAATTGTAAACCTGGAAATGCGTCAGAATGCTATGCCACCCCAGGGGTGGCGTTGCGAGGCGAAACGAGGAGAAATGTTTTAATTTCTCCTCGTTTTTTTCCTCTTTCAATGCGTGCTGCATTCTACAGCACGCATTGGAAGAGGAAATCACCTCAGTTGATTGTTTTTGTGCAGGAAGGTGCCCCTTCCTGCACAAAAACAATTTCCCCACGACGCAGGCATCGTTGCACTATGGTGCCAGGGTGCCTGCGCCGGCGCATGGCAGCAGTTTGTGCGCCAGCGCAGGAAAAAGCACAGAGATGCGACATATTGTTGTAAATATGTTTCATCCCTGTGCTTTAAAACTAACGCAGCACAGCAAAATGACTTAGGGCACCGCTCTGCGTTAGTTTCTCGTAAATAATGCACTTTGAATCTAGACAGGTGGTGACAATGGAACGTGGGGAATGGTAGATGTACATGTAAGGTGTATACAAACTAGGTCTGGCCTTGGCAAGCTGGTGCAGTGGTTATTTTGTTCTTTTTATTGTATGCTTATGCCTCATAAATAAAAATAAAAATATTACTGAAACCCATAAGTACCACCTTATGCTTGCAATAAAAATATTACATTTAAAAAACATTCAATGGTGTGGCTGTTTTACTGGTGACTTTTTAAAAAAACAAGCCTTTCAGTTGTGCTATGCATTGTATTATTAATTGTGAATGAGGCAATCATAAATCACCACTCAGTCAAGCGCTCAAATTGCGAGCACCTACAATGTTAACTTTAGCAAACAATATATAGCACAAGCATTAAAAAGCATTGATAAAGCCAATAAGTCTGGCACACAAATTTTGTTAAGGTTTTTGAAAAACGTTATTGTTGGGAAAGCTGGCCAGCCCTCATTAATCTAAACAAAAACATTATTGACTAAAGGCAAAAAATATTTTTGGGTTTCAAAAAGCACACATTGCCTAGTAGTCCTTGGCAGTAAATGGACTACTTTGTGTGTGGGTGTGGTCCTTGTGAAAGGGCAGAGTGCTGTCACTCACAGTGAAGTTAGCCAATGACCAAAGTGAGCAGACCTATTGATCCATGCTGAATGTTGTAGTAGGTGGTAGAAAAATATGAATGACACAACAAACCAATGGAGAAAAGGGGCTGGCTGAATGACCTAAGCGACTACTATTACTGAACCGAGATCTTCCAGCTCTCCTCCCTTAGTGCCCTTGGAGCTATTATTTAACTCACTAAGGGGCCAGATGTTCGATCCTATTTTGCATACGCAAACGGGTTTGCGGCCCGTTTACGCATGCAAAATACAGCAGGGCCATGTACTAACCCTATTTAGCGAGACGCTATTTATTTGCTACTCGCTAAATAGGATTAGGGACTCGCTATTAGGAAGGGGCATTCCGAGGGCGTCCCTTCCTAATAGCGAGTCTGAGCCCTATGTATGACTGTTTTGCAACTGCAATTGCGGTCGCAAAACAGTCGCAGTTTACCACCCTTCTCAGAAGGGTGGTAAAGCACTCGCAAAAGGGAAGAGGTCCCAGACATGGAGGTATGCTGAGCCACCAGGCCACCATCCCTGGGAGGGCTAGCCATTCCCAATGGGCTCGCAAATTGCGAGTGCCTCATGAATATTCATGAGGCATGCAATTTACAACCCCATTGGGAATCAATAACAGTGTCTGAGACACTGTTGTACATAGCATTTTGCGACTTGCAAATTGCGACTCGCAATTGAGCGCAATTTGCGAGTCGCAAAATGCTATGGTTGTACATCTGGCCCTAAGTCTTTCAGTCAATGGCCAGCCAGCAAAAAAAAAAGAGGACCGAACTGTGTGCTAAATTGTGAGAAACTGGGTTGTGGTTGACTGGGGTGTGTACCCTGGTCAAGCAATAGCCACAAATCCTTGCAGGGTAAACCAGAAAAAGTCACTAAATTACGGTGCTTAACCCTGGGTAGCTTGGCACAAAAAGCAGTCAGGCTTAACTTAGAGGCAATGTGTAAAGTATTTATGCAGCACACAAACAGTAATAAAGTGAAAACACAAAACAAGAAAAATCCCAAACCAATTAAGAAAAAGAGGGTAAATTGCAATAAATTATTTGACACCACAACATCAAAAATCCAATCAGTAGAACCGTAAAATAGCACCTAAAAGATAAAAGCGCCAACTGCGGATAGCTGGTCATGCTATACCAGGTCAAAGTCGAAAGTTAAGGCCAAATGTGTTGGAGGACAGGTTGGATACAAGAAGAGGATTGGGCCCTGTCAGCGCTTACTTTCAGACTTAGAACATTTTTGAAGAAAATGTGTCTGAGAAGGTAGAAATTCAGTGGGGCAAGGCTGCAGAAGTGTCTGAGGAGGGAGCTTTATCATCTGATGGCCGTGGAGCGAAGCCTCCATGAAGATTTTTACATTGGTGCTAAGCCGCCGAGATGGAAATCAGAAAGCCCCAGTGAGACCTAGCAGAAGGCTGTAGCCGAAGACAGTTCCACGAGGTTGGATAACCCTTTGGCAAAGGACCACTGAAATGGATTTGCTGCGGAAGAGAAGAACGTAGAGGGAGAAGCTGCAAAGTCAATCTGACTGGCAATGCGCGGATTGGCGAGTACGTTGGTCTCGGTCTCCTCCTGGTTCTCTGAGTCCTTTTTGGCCAAAATTCCTCAGTTTTGGGAAATGGTCATCTGTACACCTTTAACGCTATAACTAAAGGTCCAGGGGTGGATAAAGACCTCTTGGGGGTTCAGGACTCACTCAGGCTGGGTCCGCGTGAGAGTTCAAGATGGTGGGAGCCTGTCATGCATGTGTGGCTCTGAACAGGAGGCCAACAAAATAACCCTTGGAGTCATTTCTGGCGATCATGGGTGCAGGTGAAAATGCAGGGCTCAACAGCAGGGCTGGCCTCTGAGAGTTCAAGACAGACTCCGTCCATCAATCAATCAATCAATCAATCAATCGGGATTTATAAAGTGCGGCTAATCACCCGATAGGGTATACAGGCACCTGCAGGTCCTGGAGGCTTATTCGAACAGCCAGGTCTTGAGGGCCATTCAGAATTCCGAAAGTTAGGTGATGATCAGGAGATTCGTAGGAAGGCTGTTGCAGGTCTTTGCTGTGATGTGGGAGAAGGAGTGTCCTCCACTTCTGCTTCGGTAGATGCGGGGAGTATGGGCAACTCAGAGGGAGGCGGAGCTTAGTCTTCTCGAAGGTTAGTGGAAGTTCAGGCGGTGGTTAATGTAGGCGGGTGTTTGGTTGTGTAGTGCCTTGTGTGCGTGGGTCAGCAGCTTGAATTGGCATCTCTTCTGTATTGGGAACCAGGGGAGTTGCCTGAGGTGGGGTGTGATATGGGTTCGTCAGGGAAGGCAGAGAATGAGTCTGGCTGCAGCATTCTGTATTGTCTGAAGTCTCTGTAGGAGATGTGCAGCGATTCCTACATAGAGGGCGTTGCCATAGTCCAGTTGGTTGGTGAGGAGGGCCTATGTCACAATGTGCATCGTGTATAGGGGTAGCCACTTGCAGCAATGCAGTCCTTCTAGGTACAGCAGCAATCTGACAGAATGCACAGCAGGTCACAGCAGCAGGAAGTCCTCTGAGTGTCCTTCCACAGGTCCAATAGTGAATTGTAGAGTGGGTCTGAAGGCACTATTTTTATACCCTGATGCCCTGCTCCCAGAAGGTGGGAGAATTTTCTGGAAAGGCTCTTTGAAGTTCTGAAAGTTTCCTGACTCTCCTGCCCTGGCACCAGGGCAGGGGTGCCAGGGCAGGGGAGTCCCAGGGCAGTAACAGCCCTGTATTGCACTGACAATACAGGGCTGTTAGGCCTATTGTGAGGAGACAGGAGGCAGCCTATTGGATGCAAGTGGTGCAGTGCTCAGCTCCGCCCCACCCCATCCTGCCAGCTGATGACCCATTGAGGCTTTGCTAATCCCACTAATGTGTGGGTGTCTGGGAGGTATTCACAAAGTCTAACTGTCAGCTACACCCAGTCATGTGTAGCTGCAGGCACAAAGGCCTGAGGGCAGGAAAAAGACAACTTTCTAAAAGTAGCATTTTCTAAATTTGTATGATAAATTCGACTTTACCATTAAAGAGGTTCATCATTACAATTCTATAGTACAAAACATGACATATCTACCTCCTCTCAATTAGAAATTACAGCTTTTTAGATGTAATAAGGAATCCCTAATGTTATCCTATGGGGGGGGGTAGGCCTCACAATAGTGAAACACGAATTTAGGAGTTTTTCACTACCAGGACATGTAAAACTTAAAGGCACATGTCCTACCTTTTAATTACACAGTACCCTGCCCTATGGGCTACCTAGAGCCTACCTAAGGGGTGACATATGTAATAAAAGGGGAGTTTACGGCTAGGCAAGGGGGTTTAAACAGCAAGTCAACATGGCAGTGTGACACTGCATTCAGGCTGCAATGGCAGGCCTGGGACAGGTTTTAGAGGGCTACTTAGATGGGTGGCACAATAAGTGCTGCAGGCCCACTGGTATCATTCAATTTACAGGCCCTGGGTATATGGTATACCACTCTACAAGGGACTTACAAGGAAAATACATATGCAATTAGGTATATGCCAATCAAACGATTTTTAGGGGAGTGAACACAAGCACTTTAATACTGGTTAGCAGTAGTAAAGTGCCCAGAGTCCTAAGTCTAACAAAAATGAATTCAGCAAAAAGTGGAGGGAATAAGGCAAAAGTTTGGGGCTAACCCTGCAGACAGGGCCATTTCCAACATAAATCCAAGTGAAAACGCTTAATTACCTTTAGCTCCAAGAGTGATTGTGTTGGTTGTGATGAGTTTACTCATGTTGAGGTAGTGGGGGACTTGTGCAGGAAAGTTTATGCCATTATGGAGGCAAATTTAAAGCCAATTTACAAATGAATGGGTATTATTGAGTTGTAACTCTGAAAGTTAAATTTAGGCTTGTTCATGGCTCTGAGGAAACTACCTTCATTAACCATCTGCCCACTAGTGATGGGAGTACTGGCTCGATGTCCAACTGTTTATCGGTCAGGGCAGCAATGCAACCACTCACTGCGGCTATTTCTGAATGTGCTAGAACTGATTGGGTTTGTCTCGGCGATAGCCGGGTAGGATATGAGGTAGGGGCAGCTGGGTAATGGGTTGTTCTTCTTTCCAGGGATCCTATCTCCCAATGATTAATCTCCCTCCAGAGGCTTTTCCCTATGTGACTGTACTATTAAATGTGCCCTGTCTGACACCTGAGACTGTTGAATCCTCTGCCCAGCTCAAGAACTATTTGTACACTGGTTTGACATCACTGCTAACTTTCCCTACTCAGTCATGCCTATCATTTTGATGGTTTGTAGGGTGGGATGAGTAGATCCTTTGGAAGTGAGTCTACCAGGTGATTGTGCGATTGTTAACTTTAGGTCCCCAGCTATCGTTCGGAAACTGTTGTTTAATTGTCACCCCTCTAGTGGATCTCAAATGCTATCTTTCTTCTTCCATTGGGTTATTTTATTGACACTTGCAGCCAAGGGTTGTGCCTCCTATCCATCAATCCATTTCAATGTTTCTTAGCAGAGTTACTGCCAGTCACCACCTGGCACCTTTGATTCTTAATGAATTTGATTGACTGAAGATTGATTACATTACTAAGGCCACTTTGCTCTCCCCTGCTCCTGGTTTTGGTATTTTGACACTGGGGTCCTCTAGGTCAGCAACTGGAAATATCCCTGTGTCTTTCATTGGAGTTCAGCCAATGATGGCATACATGCTGATTTTAGAACCCATTATTAAGATCTATGTGGATGTTTCTCAACCTTACCTTGTTGATACACAGCCACCCATCGAGGATCAGGTCTATAGCATGGCTTCTGTCCAGCAGTTATCAGACATACCATATAATTCTTCTTTGCCTTCAAGTTTGTTGTCAAATACCATAGCTGTTATTAGGTGGAATATTGCTGGGATAAAACTGAAACTAGAATACCCAGCGTGGGGCCAATTTATTGGTAATCATGGGATCTGCCTGTTTTCTAAGAAGCATGGGTGACTGGAAATGTATTTAGAAGTGGTTTTAAGAGCTATGGTGTACCGCCTACTAGGTCTTCGGTAGGACGTCCATTGGGTGGGTTGCTTCTGATCCATCGCGATATTAGCAAACAGCATTCATACACCAGATACTCACTTGGGCCCATACATTCATACTACGCTAATACTTACGCTGGGTTTTATCAGTTGTTACTCTTTATCAAAATCCCTGCTACCAATTACCTTCCGAATGAAGAGTAATGACTTACCAATGAATCCTTTGCTAATTGGGAAATTTAAAATGAGTGACATTCATTATAGTACATAATCCTGAAATAACCACTGAGTCAGGAAGTTTTAAATGTTTATCTAAAAATTTAGCAGAGTAAAATACAGAACCACACGGTACTTAATCGCAATACCCAAGATGAAGCATAGAATAACTATTGCTAATCAATGACGGTCCCTCAGAAAAGGAGAGGATAGAGACAGCAGCGCAACTAAAGGTTGCATTATATTTACCTAAGTGCGCGAACCAAGCCCCTTGGCCAAGGAGTTGGAAAGAATAGGACCCAGGAAGGATGAAGAGCAAAGACCTCCTCCAGGATCAGGACAGGACCGGTGACCTCTCTACAATGACGCCTGCATCGTTCCCCTCTCTGATACTCGACTTCTCCTCGATTCGCCCGAGTCTTCCTTCTAATGGACTCCGCCGCCCCCTCCTCAGGACCTCTCTGGACAGCGATTCAGTCTGCAATCGATCAGCTTGGCAGTCTGGAGCTAAGAGCGCTAACTAATTAGCTAATTCTATATCTATTATACCCTTCTACGCCCATGTACCTCCCCTTAATGTTGCTAAAATATGGGACCACTACTTCTGATGGGACAGGGACAGGGGGTGGATTCTCACACCATATTGATTTGTCTTGTATTTCTGAAGCCTATTGTTTTTAAACTACCGCCCCTTCAATTTAATACATTTGCTTTATTTCCCACCCGTCTCATGACAAAATTGACAATTTATTCATATAAAATGTTGCTTTTCGACGAGAACATCTTGGTATGTAGTGGTGTCGGCCAGCAGGTCTCGGCCTTGGGTGATGTCCAAATTGACTTCATCTCTTTCTTTCTCGTCTGCCTCTCAGGGCGCATGTGCGGAATCTTTGTCACACGAGCTTTCAGTTCACCAAACCCAGGCCCAAGTTTACGAACTAATAAAAGTCAGAGAAGAAAACATTAAAATCACAAATAAAAGGTTTCAATGTATGCCCACTCTTTCTACTCTATTCCCATTTAATTATAAATTCTATCCCGCATTAGTAGCGTTAGAGAAACGACAGTTTAATAATGACATGAGAGCAAGCTGAAGCATGTGAAAACATCAAGCAGCCATTTTAATGCACACTGCGTAGAAGCAGAAATTTCCCACCAAGCAAAGAAAGACGTCACAACACGTGATGTGGTTGGGACATGCGCAGTAGGGTTCCCGCGCTTTAGCGGCCATTTTGGATTACAGACAAGCGTTATTCATTAGTAAAACACATAGGCAAGCATCCTTTCTATTCGTGTAGTGTATGCAAGGATTAGTAGAGACAATACAAGTTTAATAAATTAATACTATGAGGAGGTTGCGTACGAACAAGTCTCATTTATGAGTCCTTGCTCCATCAACTGAGCCATCAAAATACTACCCACAATCAGATGCCAACTTCTAGCAAATAGTTTCACTCTTATTTTTACATTTTCTATTTTTACCATCTCCTTTCAATTTCTTGTATAATTCACTTCTCCATTCTTCAAGTTCTATTTCATCTAATTTTCTCTTCTTTCCCTTTCCTGTCACATTATATGTTCCCTTCTTTCTACAACATTTGCACCATATTATTATTGTCAGTGCTATTATTGCTATCCCTGCTAAGGGTACTAATATTTGACCTATAAGTCCTTTTCCTACATTAGCAAACCAGGTACCAATTGACGCAATACTACTTGTCAATCTTTCCCATAGACTATCAACTTCCAGTGGTTTAAGTTCCTTCTCAAGTTTAGTTATATTCTGTATATACGTTCCAATTTCTGCACTCTTATCAGGAATATAAGTGCAACAGTGTTTCGTCTTTAATAATTTACAGACTCCGCCCTCTTTTGCCAATATAATATCAAGAGCAAGTCGATTTTGCATCACCATAGATCTAATCGCAACCATTTCCGCATTAATCATTAGAAATCCTCCGGCAGTATCCGTTAATAAACGATCAACCACTGTAGACAATTTACATATTTTCCTTGAGTTCAGAATTATTCCCACTGAAGGTATCAATGCACCAAATATATCACCTACAATTTCTGAAAAACTAGCTCTTTTACTACGTATTAATTCACTATTGTTTTCATTGCTCCCAGTGTTTCTTTTTACGTGGTATATCTTTGGAAATACTATTCCAAAATAACAACTTCCATACCACCGTGCAGGAAGCCTAAAGTAAGCCTTATTCCCACACACATAATAGATTCCAGGAAAAACTGAATCTGTTCCTCCTTTGATTCCCCAACCTCCAAGAATTAAGAAATTATGTTCACATTCACTGGTACCAATGAAAACATTGTTATAATCAGTCTTTAACCTATGAAGACAAATTTTTCCTGTCCTTACAAAATCCAGAGCCATAGCAGCTTGAGCCTTGCCAGGTGTGTAACTCCCTTCTTTTTCTGCCCAAGGTGGTAAATGAGCCCTATGCTCAGACGCTTTCTTTTGAAAATCTTGTCTTCTATCTTCTACTAAATTTAAAAATATCTTTTCTTCTTCATGTAAAGAACATGTTAGATTATGTCTATGTGCATGTGTTATGTCTATTGATTTCATTGTTAAGAAAAATTCTCCCATAAACTGTGCGTCTTGACTACTAAGCACTGGGTTCATACTCTTTCGAATCGGAACCTCAGAAAATATCACATCTAGGTTTGAATAATAATACTGAAGTCTCCCTGTTCTATAAAATAAACTAGACAAAACACTACATGATATGCCATATGTCAGTGGTAAGTGATGATATGTTAATCCTTCTGCTACTGATTCAGGTAACTTCATACAGACATAACAATTACTAACTTCCATTGTGTCTACATACTGAAACAATAACTTTGTGAAAACGTTTAAACTAGTGTCGTTATCAGCTATTTCATGATGAAACTCTGGTTCATTTTCTGCCATTAGTTCTACTCTATTGCCCTTCATGTGTGCTGTCTTTCCTTTAGTTTCGTTATTAATCTTTTTATCCATTATCAAAAGGTAAGGGACTGCTACAATCAGGACTAACCATACTATAAGCACCATTACTAGACTACATATGCATATTTCACAGCATCTTCTACAACATCTCTGTTTTGGTCTCCCAGCAACTCTATCATCAGGCATTTTCGACAAGGAAGATCGCTCTTCTTATCTATTTCCTCTTTTCTTTATATGACTCTTTTGCTTAGTCAAGGTGGTCTTGTTTCTTTCTCGTACGTTAGTTCTGCACTTGTTCCTTCGTCACCACTTTCACTTGACTCTGAACTTTCGTAATCTTCAAGAATGATGTAAGTCCAATCAGGACCCTTGAATTTGTTATTCACAAGTTTCAGTCTTTTACTTCTTCTTTTCTCAGTTTTATTCTGTTGTTCAGTTTGGCTTGTTACTTCATTTACTTGATCTGGATCTTCACTTCTCGTTGTTATGTGGTATTTTACTCTTTTAATGACACTTGGCCAATGATCTCCTTTTCTTGTTTTCTTTGTTTGTACTATTTCTTTATCTTCGTCTTCAGAAATCTTTTTATTTTCACTGCTTATCACTGTTTCTTTTTCTGCAATTATTGTTCTTCTTATTTGCTCTTTTTCAGGTCTGATTGGTTTCTCTTCAGCAGCTCCACTGTTAGTTTCCAATAGGTGACCTTGTTCTTGATTTATTTCTTCATGTTCATGATTCTCATGATCTTGTTCTTCTGTGTACTTTTCTGGATCTAACTTGTTCTGATCAGGGCTTATTGCACTTTGTACTTCTGCAGCCTGACCGGATTCTTCTAAACCTGTCTGTCCCTGCTCAAAATTTATTAGTTCTTCGTTAATTTGAGCCCAATTTCCTTTCCCTATCTGACCTTGCTCAGGTTCTCTTATTGTCTCTTCTTCTTTTTCCTGAGCTGCTTCTTCTTCACCTATCTGATCTTCTTCAATTTCTTCCAATCTTGTTTGACTTCTTGTTCTGTGGTAAACTTCAGGAATTTCTACCACCGGTATCCAGTCCTGACTTGTGCTCGGATGTTCTTCTTCAGATTCTCTTGAATCTCGAGCCTGAGATTCCTCCGCTGGGCAACCTTCAGCTCCCCCAGTGATTGATGCTGTCTGAGGATTTTCTTCTTCAGGATCTGGTACTCTTTTGGTGTGGCTTACATGAATCCAATTAGGAAATCCTGCACACTTCACTGCTGTATTTGTAGTCAGTATGACTTGACAAGGACTGCCCCATCTAGGTGATAGACACGTTTCTCTGATGTGATTCTTCACTACCACCCAGTCACCAGGATTCAGATCATGTTCCTGTTCAGGCTGCCTGGAAACTGCGTCTTCTCCAACCTGGTGAGAGACGGAACGCACTAGGTCAGCCAGTCCTTTACAATAGTCCAGAACCATATCATCAGATATATTCAGCAGTTTGTTTGTGGGAACATGTGTTTGTCTCATTGCTCTTCCCATCATTATCTCGTGGGGGCTCAATCCTGTATTTCTGTCAGGTATACTTCTGAGTCCCATTAAAACAAGTGGCAATGCATCTGGCCATTCTAATGATGTTGATGCACACATTTTTCCCAATCTTGACTTTATAGTGCCATTCAATTGTTCAACCACTCCAGAAGCCTCTGGACGATATGCACAATGCAGTTTCTGTTTAATTTGGAATGCTTCACAGATTATTTGGATCACTTCACTGTTAAAATGTTTTCCTCTATCTGATTCCAAAGTTACTGGGAAACCAAACCTAGGAATGAGCTCTCGTAGCAACAGTTTTGCGACTGTAATGCTATAATTTCTCCTGGTAGGGTAAGCCTCCACCCACTTTGAAAACAGACACACTATGACTAGTACATATTTCAACCCTCTACATGGTGGTAACTGTATAAAGTCAAACTGGAGTCTTATAAAAGGACCCTCTGCCTTTCCAATTTTTCGAAATCCAATTATTGTCTTCCGCCCTGGATTATGCATCTGGCAAGTTAAACATCTCTGGCAAAGACTCTCTGCAACAGCCCTGAACTTCGGATTGTACCAGTTTTGTCTAAAAAGTCTAATCATTGCATCTCTCCCTATGTGTGTGTTTCCATGATACATTCTGGCCATTTGTGAGAGTAAACAGTCTGGCATGACTGGTCTGCCATCAGCACTAATCCACACTTCATCATCTCCTCTTTGGGAACAACCTACTTTGATCCACAAATTCTTTTCATTTTCATCAACATCATCTTGTAATCTTTTTACATCATTCCAAGTTTCAGGTGGCATATACAGCATAAGTTGGCAGCTGATTCCCATTCTTTCCACCCTCTTATTGACTGACAATCTATTTTTGGCACAATGTTGAGCCACCAGATCTGCATATCTGTTGCCGACTACCACCCAGTCATCTCCTGACTGATGTGCGGCACATTTCACCACAGCCAATTCTTTTGGTGATTGTATTGCTTCCAGCAATTCCTTTACAAACTGTCCATTTTTAATGGGGGATCCTGAAGGAGTCAGGAAATCCCTTTGCATCCATAGTTGGCCAAAATCATGCACAACCCCGTAACCATATTGGCTATCTGTAAATATAGTTACTTTTTGATTCCTCCCAATTTTGCAGGCTTTTATCAATGCAATCAATTCAGCTACTTGTGCAGATTTGACTCCTGGTAAATAGGATGCTTCGACTATTCCAGTTAATTCACATACCGCATAGGCAGCAGTTAATTTACCGTCTTCATGTCGTTGACATGAACCATCAACAAATAGCTCCCTGTCTGGCTTTCTGAGGGGCTGTTCTTCTATATCTGGGCGAGGTTTCGTACATAACTCTGTAATCTGTAAACAATCATGTTCATTTTCTTCGTCATCTTTAATTTTCTCATGATATGGGTCTGGTAGTAAGGTTGCTGGATTTATTATAGTACACCTTACCATGGTCACATTTTCAGCACCCATTATTATTCTTTCATATTTAGTCAGCCGACTAAGAGTAAGATGTTGTGTTCTGGTTCTTGTTAATAGAATCACAACAGCATGTGGAACAAACACCTTTACAGGATGTCCCATCACAATTGACTCACTTTGTTCAATGCTCAAACAAGTAGCTGCCACTGCTTTTAAGCATCCTGGCAATGCGGCTGCTACTGGGTCCAATGTAGCAGAAAAATATGCTATAGGACATCTGTCTAAACCGTGTCTCTGGGTTAGGACAGAAAGTGCACAATTTTCTCTTTCATGACAGAATAATGCGAATTCTCTTTTATAATCTGGCATGCCTAGGGCTGGTGCTGAGCACAGAGCATTTCTCAATTTTACAAAAGCTCCTGCACTCTCATCATCCCAATCAACTGGGTCCTTTGCTTTCTTTCTTGTCATTTGAATTAGGGGCTTTGCTAACAAGGAAAATCCTAGTATCCATTGTCGACAATAACCTACTATTCCTAGGAACATTCTCACTTGTCTTTGGGTTACAGGCATTTGCATTTTCTTTATTAATTTTACTCTTTCAGAGGTTATTCTTCTTTTTCCCCTCTCAATTTGGTGTCCCAGATATTTAACAGCTGTTGTACAAAACTGCAATTTTTCAGGTGAGACTTTATGCCCTTCTTCTGCCAAAAGATTTAATAATGCTATGGAATCAACAACACAGTCCTCTCTGGTGTTCGATGCCACCAATAAGTCGTCGATATATTGCACTAGGACTGAACTTCCTGGCATCACTAGTTTCTCAAGGCACTTTTTCAGTATTTGATTGAAAATGGAAGGACTTTCCGTGTACCCCTGAGGAATACGATTCCATACATAGACTTTATTCTCAAATTTAAATGAGAAAAGATACTGGCTATCTGGATGCAATGGTATTGAGAAGAACGCTTGACATAAATCAATTACTGTGAACCATCCTGCACTACAAGGAATTTGGTATAGAATTACTGCAGGATTTGGCACTATGGGACAACATGGTTCCACTATTTTATTTATTTTTCGCAGGTCCTGAACAATCCTATATTTTCCACTAGGTTTCTTTAGTCCCATGATTGGTGAATTACATGGGCTACTCATTACTTCTTTTAGTATGTTTTGTTCAACCATTCGATTAATTTCTTCAATGACTCCTGCCTTTACTTCTGCACTCATTTTGTACTGTCTGGTATATGGGAAAATCGCACCTTCTTTTACAGTAATTTTAACTGGGTCTATTTTAGCCATAAGTCCTACTTCTTTTCCTGTGAAATCCCAAACTAAGGGGTTTACTGTACCTTTTAATTCTTCTGGCAACTCGTCTTTTGTTAATACTGAAAACATCTCATCTACTTCTGTACCCTGTTTTGCAATCATAATTTTATATACATAGTCTTCATCTGGTGTGTGAACTGCCATACCATCCGGTGTGCAGAAAATTGTGCAGTTCATTTTGCACAATAAATCCCTGCCTAATAAGTTTACTGGGCTAGAATCGCATACTACAAATTGATGCATTTCTCTGAAGTTTCCGATTTTAACTTCCATTGGTTCGGTAAGAGGTGTTCTAATCCTTTGATTAGCTACTCCCACTACTTGGATATTTTCACCAGAGAGAGGAAGGTCTGGAATGTCTGCTGTTCTTACAGTAGACCGGGTAGCACCAGTATCCAACAGAAAAGTGATATCATTACCATTCACATTTCCTTCCACATATGGACCTGACTGATCTACCGATAAGGATGCGCCAAGTACGCACTCCTTCTCCCCTCTCTTAGGCACCGTCATGAACTGTATTGACAGAAATCGTCCTGTAAAAGAAATTGTGAGGTTATATAATCATTCTTACCACTTCCTCCTTGATATCCGATGTCTGTACCGTGCTTTGCTCTGCTTACATTACCCTGAATAGGTGCAGGTGGCAGCTGACTCTGAGGATCTACACCCTGCTGTGAGTCATTCTGCGTCTGTGGATTTAAATTTTGATTTGGGCCATTATTATTCCGAATCTTTTTACATTCATCCTTCCAATGCCCCAATTTTCCGCATCCATGACAAGGAAATTTCTTTTTAGCTTCTTCTCTACTCATTCGTCCTCTCACTTTTCCACCATTCCCAGTATCACCACTCGTTCCAGAATCCTTTCCCTGATTTTCACTCGGATTTTCCAAATTAATTCCCTGTTTCTCGGCCATTTTCACCTGAGCCCACATCACTTTTTCCTGCAATTTCTTGTGTCTATCCTCAATATCGTCTCCACAATATTTTGCATATTTCAAGATTTCATCAATCGGCTTCCTTTGCCAACACAGCATGTGCTGTTTAATCATTTGACAAATTTCTGGCTTTAAACTGAAAACAATCCATACACAAACTGACTCATGTTCTTGTCTCCAATGTCCTCAAATCCACTATACTGTTTAAATACCTGCAGTAAACGCTCATAGTAGGAATGTACCGATTCATTAGCCTCTTGGGTAGTTCGGTCTATTTTCACCCAATCTGTTTCTTTCGGTGGTATTTTCCCTTTCAAATAAGTTATCACCTGCTGATACTTTTTCATCACATCATTTGACGGGGCACCTGTTTTCGGATCTCTAGGATACTCGTCACTTGGCCAATCAACTGTAATTTTACAATCTGTCCACAAATCGGCAGGTACCACTATGTCAAACAACCCATCTAAGTCCTTCAACAATACCTTTGACACCTTCACAAACCTTTCAACCTGCTTGTACCATTCAATTGGTTTTTCTCTCAACTTTGGAAAATCATTTGTAAATGACAAAATATCCTGTCTGCTCCATGGGACATGTACGTATCCTCCTCCCGCAATTTCTCGCATTGGATACATTTGGTCTGTTTTCCCTGTCTCCTTCATCACATATTCCGACGCTGATCTACTTGATCGTACTTCTTCCTTTTTCTTGGCCCACCTAGTTCTCCATTTATCTAGGTCTCCCCATTTTTGTAAAACTATCATTAATTCCCTTACTTGTAATTTTCTTCCAGAGGCATTCATGTTTTCTAAATCTTTTTCTGAAAATTCTGCTCTATAGGGTTTCTGCAACACCTTTGATCTCCCTATTTCTATTCCCATCTGTAGTGCTAGATTGGATAATTTTTCATGGAATAATCTTACATTTCTTGTGATACTTCTGCACATGAATAATAATTCTTCATCTACATAGATATTCAAGCGATCTAGTCCTACATTTCCTGCTATTATTTCTTCTAATTCGACTTTCAATTTATGAATGTCCATTATTTTTGGAGGTGTGCACTGTTTATCTGATTCTTGTGCCCACCTTTCTAAATCTTCTGGGGTGACTATTGTGGCATTTTTCGCTCCTGATGAAGTCACTAGACTTATATCTTTTGAACACCCAGGTGTAGTCCTCTTGGGAGTAATATTGACAGAATCTCGAATGGGTAAATCCATCAATGATATTGTGGATTCGCTGTCACTAAAGTGATCTTCAACCATTACTACTGCTTCAGGGTTTGTAGCGTTTACAGGAGTGGGTGCAAGTATCGGTGGAGGACAGTTTCCCTGAGTACCATATAATGGAACTACTGGACCAATTGTTACAGGTATGGTCAATGAATCAGGATGTACTTTTATCTGTGTTATTTTCTGTATTAATTCTGCTCTGGTCTTCTCTAGGGCTTCCCTTTCTTTGGCATGAAGTATTCTACTAGGGGTGAATTCATGCATTACCTGTGGTACTAATGGAGTTTTTAATGGTGGTGCACTTGGGGTGCATCCACTTGTCCCTTCCTGATATGGTGGGGGGTTCCTTAACATTTCTTCCATAAATTCGTCTTCAGAATCATCACTTCTCATTAAATGTTTTGTCTTTTCTGTACATTTACTCCCTAATTTCTCCTCTGCTGTTAACAATGGATATAGTCCTTCTGTAATCATTGCCCTTCTCCATTGTTTCATCTGACCGTCCCTAGATTCATGTAGGTTCCTGGGAAAAAATCCTCGATAACCCCTATTACTCCTAGATCGGTATCGCTCAAATGCCTCGGTTTCCCATTCCTCTAAGGCTTCGTATTGAGTTAATCTAGGTCTGGGTTCTAAGTCATTCATCCTCAATCTCAAATTTTGAAGAATTCTTCCATTGAAGGTACCATTCTCGGGAAATGCTAGTATTCCATCATTTTTGGTATATTCTATCCAATTCTCTATCCATACACAAGTATGATAACCTCTCTCCATCATCATAAATGAAGCGGGCGTTTTAGCTGGTGGAATGATAATTCCTTCCCTAGTTTTGATTGGTTTATCCTTTTTAAAATAGTTCCTTATCTTTTGCAGAAAGGACATTTTTCTCTTTTCTCAGTACATCTTAGGTGAGTATCGATGTATAAAATTATATTCTGCAAAGCCTAGGAATCTCCTATCCGGACGAGTTCCTGTTAAAGTCGGATCGCGTTTTAACATGCAATCTCTACCCACTAAGATTTTTGCTTCTGGAATATCAACCAATCAAGTGTCTGCTATTTTTTATTCCCGAACCAATCCTTGCGCGGCCTTTTGGTGACGTTTGTCTGTCAACCCCTCCTTTACAATCTGCTCTTCACTGTCCCTCGCTGTTTCAACCAATCCCAGCGCGGCACTTGTGACGTCAGTACTACTCCTGACTACTGACCCCTCCTTTACAAGGGTCTTTCCACACCCGCTGAATCAACCAATCCCAGCGCGGCGTTTGTGACGTCAGCTCCCTCTCCGGCAGCTGACCCTCCCTTTACAAAATCTTACGCAAACTTATTTTCTCTACAATTCTTAATTGAATTTCAGTAACAACATAAAACATTCGCTATCGTGCCAGTTTTCTCTAAATTCGAAAAGATAGTTTCTCTCACACTTAGTAAACCTTTCCGTTTACTAAACATACACTACGAGTAAAACCCTTCCGTTTACTCTTCACACAAGCTCCAGAAGTACCTGTTACTTCTTCAATGTTACCCTTTTTAGGTGATATAACATCAAATTTTCACCAGCGTACTCTTTTGCTATTACTCACCAGCATAGATTCCCTAACCAGTACTGATAGTCCTGCTTAACTTTTCAGTACTTATTCTGCCTGACAGATAACCTCACTGCAGTATGGCTTCCACTTACCATCCGCTATTCAATTTTCCCTGGGGATTCTAGACAACATAAAACAAACTTTGAAAATACACGGATGTTAGTTCATAAAAATAAAATTCTCATTACCCAATTAACAAAGAGTAACCATCCTCTGATTACCAGAAAACTGATCCAGCGCGATATTAGCAAACAGCATTTATACACCAGATACTCACTTGGGCCCATACATTCATACTACGCTAATACTTACGCTGGGTTTTATCAGTTGTTACTCTTTATCAAAATCCCTGCTACCAATTACCTTCCGAATGAAGAGTAATGACTTACCAATGAATCCTTTGCTAATTGGGAAATTTAAAATGAGTGACATTCATTATAGTACATAATCCTGAAATAACCACTGAGTCAGGAAGTTTTAAATGTTTATCTAAAAATTTAGCAGAGTAAAATACAGAACCACACGGTACTTAATCGCAATACCCAAGATGAAGCATAGAATAACTATTGCTAATCAATGACGGTCCCTCAGAAAAGGAGAGGATAGAGACAGCAGCGCAACTAAAGGTTGCATTATATTTACCTAAGTGCGCGAACCAAGCCGCTTGGCCAAGGAGTTGGAAAGAATAGGACCCAGGAAGGATGAAGAGCAAAGACCTCCTCCAGGATCAGGACAGGACCGGTGACCTCTCTACAACGACGCCTGCGTCGTTCCCCTCTCTGATACTCGACTTCTCCTCGATTCGCCCGAGTCTTCCTTCTAATGGACTCCGCCGCCTCCTCCTCAGGACCTCTCTGGACAGCGATTCAGTCTGCAATCGATCAGCTTGGCAGTCTGGAGCTAAGAGCGCTAACTAATTAGCTAATTCTATATCTATTATACCCTTCTACGCCCATGTACCTCCCCTTAATGTTGCTAAAATATGGGATCACTACTTCTGATTGGACAGGGACAGGGGGTGGATTCTCACACCATATTGATTTGCCTTGTATTTCTGAAGCCTATTGTTTTTAAACTACCGCCCCTTCAATTTAATACATTTGCTTTATTTCCCCCCGTCTCACGACAAAATTGACAATTTATTCATATAAAATGTTGCTTTTCGACGAGAACATCTTGGTATGTAGTGGTGTCGGCCAGCAGGTCACGGCCTTGGGTGATGTCCAAATTGACTTCATCTCTTTCTTTCTCGTCTGCCTCTCAGGGCGCATGTGCGGAATCTTTATCACACGAGCTTTCAGTTCACCAAACCCAGGCCCAAGTTTACGAACTAATAAAAGTCAGAGAAGAAAACATTAAAATCACAAATAAAAGGTTTCACTGTATGCCCACTCTTTCTACTCTATTCCCATTTGATTATAAATTCTATCCCGCATTAGTAGCGTTAGAGAAACGACAGTTTAATAATGACATGAGAGCAAGCTGAAGCATGTGAAAACATCAAGCAGCCATTTTAATGCACACTGCGCAGAAATTTCCCACCAAGCAAAGAAAGACGTCACAACACGTGATGTGGTTGGGACATGCGCAGTAGGGTTCCCGCGCTTTAGCGGCCATTTTGGATTACTGACAAGCGTTATTAGTAAAACACATAGGCAAGCATCCTTTCTATTCGTGTAGTGTATGCAAGGATTAGTAGAGACAATACAAGTTTAATAAATTAATACTATGAGGAGGTTGCATACGAGCAAGTCTCATTTATGAGTCCTTGCTCCATCACTTCCTTGGGTGAACACCACATTGTCCTGGTCTGTAGTAGAACTTCATACAAGATCACCCGATATACAAGTGTTAATCCTTACCTTTACCAAGGAAGCTTCCCTCGTATTGGCACATGGTGCAGAGACATGTCAGAGGTACTGCATGGTGGGGGCATCTGCTGCGGCCCTTTTCTAAAGCTGTGGTTCCGCATAATCCTGACCCCCAACCCAGCTGTCACATCGGAATACAGCGGTCGGATCACCCGCATGCTTGTGGGTGATCTCCTGATCCGACTGACCGACATTGGAATCATGCCCTTAGTATGGGGAATCCCTGAATTAACTTACCCAGTGAAACACCACTTTGCAAGGGCTGCCCTCCAAATGGCAGATGTCATTCTTGCTTCCAAAGTTTCTTTCTAAGAACCAGGTCAAAAGCTGCATGGAGATCAATAAATGCAACAAAAAGAGCACCCCCACCAACATCTACAGTCTTCCACTTAACCAGTAGGAAGCGGGAGCCCTGTCGATGGGACTAGTCTTGGATCTAAATCTTGCCCAGAGGTTGGAGAGAATATGATTTTAATTGATCCAATCCAATAATCTCTCCAGAACTTTCTTGCAAAAAACCTCTTGCAAGTTCTCCAGAAGACTAATTGGACGATTATTGGATGGAATGTCTGGGCTTCCTTTTTTTGTAAACAGGGACAATCTCTGCCAGACCTAGAGCCAAGTGGATTGTGCCTTTATGTCATCTTTTGGGCTTGACAAATTGATTAAATGCTCTTAGAATTTGCAAAAGTGATTCTACGAGCATTATAGTAATCGCTGTATCCAAATTTCACTTTGCAGTCTGGTCTGTTAGACATAGATTGTCCACTTGACTACCAAAGATCAGCAACTACTCTGGGATTGTTTTTGCACTTGTATTAATGATGCAATACCTGACGGGCACCCTATGAGGGGCTCTTTGGCGGAGATCTTTTATTCCTTGCCGTATGGTGCCGTGTGTGTGAGGGACCTACAGGTGTAGATGTGCTAAAGTGTGGGTCAGTAGACCGTGCGGGGATAAAAGAGGGATTGGAAGTCCAGACAGAATAATTTTTAATGAACCTGGCTTCCAACCTGGTTAAAAATAGAGTGGCGACTACCTGATGTAATGTGTCAGGATGTTGCGCTCAACTTCATGTGATACCCGCACGGTCTACTGACCCACACTTTAGCACATCTACACCTGTAGGTCCCTCACACCCACTGCACCATACGGCAAGGAATAAAAGATCTCCGCCAAAGAGCCCCTCATAGGGTGCCCGTCAGGTATTGCAGCGCTGACCTGACGAGGAGCATGCCCTATGATGAAGCATGACATCCAGCTGGCTGGGTGTGTGAGGGCCCTTATTCCGAAAGGAGGGATTCCCCTTTCCCTAAAGGACAACTTGTCGCCTCTTCAGATCTTAGCCCCTCTCCCCCTTACCTTCCTAGGAACTGCATACCTCTTTTTGGTTTTGCCATTGTTCATGCAATCACTCAAAGTGAAGTGAGCCAAACAGTTAAGTGGCAGTTAAGTGGCAGAGCCATCGTACCATGCTCTGTGCTATGATGGCTAGAAGCTAAATGTACATGACAATTTAACAGACTTAGGGATGAAGCCAGCTGAATAATAGCCCCTTTCTGAATACATATTATGCGTTATTTATTTTGTGAATACAGTAGTCTGGTGAGACAACTAAACATGTTTTAAAGGCCACACCTAAAAAAGAGGCATTTGTGGAAATGTATGGACTTTATAAAATATTTATTTCGACTCTTGCATTTGAAAAAATATATATTGCACGTTAGTACGTTCTCATTTCATCTTCCCCTTCATTTAAGTCGATATAAGAAGCATGCACAGTTTTCTGTTGCATTTGAAGAAAACTCCTGAAACAGTTAACTTTTACTTTAAACTGACCCATTTGAGGTTACTACTCAAGTCACTTTTAAATCAAAATGTAATGAAAGATATTAAAAACCTCCGATCTGAATGATTGATGTACCACATATAAAGCATATCAAACTCTTTTAGTTAAAAAAGATGCTGTATTTTACGGTGCCAAGTTGTTGGTGTATTTCAGGATAAGAGAAGTTTTTTCAGTTTGTCAGTGGTCGTTCAGACATGTCTGTCTCGTTAGGCTTGTAGTGTATAGAGCCATATTACTGAACATGTACTCAGCATGTTCATTCTACTGACCTCGGCCCACAAAAGACGGAAATATTAGGATGAGTATTTTTGTTATTTCAGTTCATACCATTTTCTAAGAAATGAACCTTGGGTTCTTTTATACTGCAGTCTGTCAATAACAAATACATAGAAGTTGTCATGGTGATATGGTCTTCACAGCTTCTGTGTGGCCATTATTCATGTCAGAACATTCTCACAGACTAACTGTTAGAATCCATAGATGCATCAGTTCGCAGACCACCTCCTTGTTTTCTTACCAGCAGGCAGTCTGAAAACTGGTGTAGTTATTTTTGTAAAACTTTATACAGGGGGCATACGTAACATTCAACTGCTCTTTAATGTTGTCTGTAATAATTATTACTGTACACATGTCGATGCTATCTAAAATAATCTGATAAGATAAAGTGCCCAAGCAGGATCAGGGACGGTGTTGAATCTCAGCAGTACATGACACCCTGACACATAAAATCAAATATCATTTCATAAATAAACTTTCTTGGAGTCAAGAATAAAAATGTAAACCCTAAACGTGTATTAAGAATAATTCAAAAATATTACAGAAATCATAAAATAATAGTCTACAAGATTCTATAGGGAATTAGCATAATGCTCAGTCAAATGCAGTAACAGATGACATTAGGTCAAGACGCAAATATTCTAAGTACAAAATATGAGACACACTAACAAGGGTTCAGTCTCCAAAGTCGGGGGAGGCATCATTTGAGTTTCTTGACTTTTTTCTTGATGACATTCTGTTTGATCTTGTTGATCTTGATTTTGAGCTCTACTTTCATCACCACTCGGCATCCCCGCAGTGAACACAGGCATAGCAGGTGTCTACAAACAAGAGAGAGGTCGAGTGTGCAACCTATGGCATAAGAATATGAATGCTCTATTACTTACCGGTAATCTTCATTACTCCGGGTCCCGTTGTCCTCGTCCCATTCAGTAACAAATTGGAGATAACCATCTCCCGACAGAAAAAAAGAGCAGAGGCATGCTGGGACCCTAATACTGCCCCTCCCACCGGGAGTACATAAGCAGTACTTACCCAGCATCCCGTCTGTACAACCAAGCCCAGACAGGAAGGCCGGCCGCCCGGGAGGGAGGGAGGGGCGTATGAATGGGACGAGGACAACGGGACCCGGAGTAATGAAGATTACCGGTAAGTAATAGAGCATTAACCCCAGGTCCCTTATGTCCTCGTCCCATTCAGTAACAAATTGGAGAATACCAAAGCAGAAAACCGGCCTTCCGAACCCACAATCGCACCCAGGAAACCACACCAAACGCAGCAACCCAAGAGAGCACCGAGAAGGAGGGAAGGTGGGACTGCAGGAAGCAACCAGCCAGCAACCCAGAAGAGGACAGCAGGGCCAAACAAGGACCGGAGACAACCAAGAAAAAAACAGAAGGCCAGAGCCACAAAAAGGAGGCCGCCAACCAGAGAAACAGGGCAACCAGGCCCAAAAGGACACGACCAAGGGACACACCGGACAAGCCCGCGCAGCCCAGAACCCCCAGGAAGGCACCCAGGACCCGGCAGCCGCATAGACACCGAGCAAACCTCGACCGTCCCGGAGAAGGACAAAGAAAGAAGCCCAGCCCAGGCAACAGGGCGCAGGCCCAAGCACCCAGACCAACAAGGAAGGAGGAAGGCACAGGCCAGAAACCGGCCCACCCCACCAAACTGAAAGACCCGGCCCCCAGAGAGCACAGAGGGGAAGCCAACGAAACCCCGCAGAGGAGGCCATGACCGGGAAGGAAAACCAGCACCACCAGGGCCACCAAACGACAACCACCAAGCACCCAGCCCAGAGGGAGGAGCCGCAGCAAGAGCCCGGGAACAGAACAGGAGCCAGACCCCAACCAACCGAAAAGGACAGGGAAGGAGACAAAGATCCGAAACTCCAGGAAGCCAAAAACCCCACAGGGAAGAAGACCGCCAACCGAACAGGGCGGCCAAAAAACCCAGAACAGGCGGAGCAGAGGAGGGAACCCGGAACCGAACAGGCACCCCAACACAGAAGGTAGACAACAACAGAAGCCAACAAGGCGGAGGACCGCACAGGCACCCAACACCCAGGCCCAGCACTCAGGAAGGGCCGGAGCAACGGAAAAGGCCCCAGGGCGCACAGCACCCAGACCAGAAACCCACCAGGCCCGACCCCAGCAAACGCCGAAGAGGAGCCAAGAGACAGCAAAAACCAGGGCAACAAACGCCCAAGGAACCAGAAAGCCAGGACCGGAGCCAAGCAACCCACCGAGGCAGGAGGACCCACAGGCCCAACCAGCCCCCGGAAGGAGCCCACGCAGAGCCCAGGGCAAAGGAAAGGGCAGGGAGGCCGACAGAGACCCCCAGCACCCCACCGCCGGACCAAACAGAAGGCCGGAAGAAAAAACAAACACAGGAAACTGCCAAAACGGAAACCGGGGAAGCAAAGAAGGCAGAGGGCCAAGCAGCAGCAGAACCCGGACAACCTGCAGCCAGGAGGGAGGACCCCACAGGGAAGAGGAACCCCACAGAACCGCACCCCAACCAAAGAGGGGGGGCATCAAAACAGATACACCGGGAACAGAGCCCGGGGAAGCAAGGGAAAAAACAGGAGCGAGCCAGGACACCGGAACCAGGAAGAACCAGGAATGCCCAGCAAAACACACCCCGGATCCCATCAAGACAAGGAGGCCCAGCCAGAGGCCACGCCGAACCAGCAGGAAGCCGGCAGACCAGGAGCACAGGATGCAACCCAGGACACGTCAACCCAGAAGCACCCAACACCAGGACCCCACACAGGACCGGACAAGGGAACCAGAGGCGAACCAAGCCCGTGAAGAGAACCGCCGGCAGGAGCAGGCCCAGATGGACCCATCAGGACACGGCCGGAAACCAAGAGAGCGCCCCGCCAAGACCCACAGAGAGAGCCCAGGCAAGGACGCAAGTCCGAAAAAAAGGGCGACCAACAGTCGCCCAAAACCAGCAGAAGCCGGAAAACCCCAGCAGACCAAAAGAGGGGAAAAAAACAGGCGCCAAGCCAAGGACACAGCAGCCAGCGAAAGAGAGCCAGGCCCAACCAGCAGAGGCATGAACCCCAGGGACCCATAACGCGAACCACCACCGGAAACCCACCCGGGGGGGGACGCAAAGGAAAGGGAGAGCAGGGCCCAACCCCACCAGGCCGAGAAGCCGACAGCCACAGGCACCCCCGACCAGGAACAAACCAGGCCCGACCAAGCGGAACCACAGAGACCAGGGGAGAGCAGGCTCGCCGGCGGAACCAGGAGGGGCGACCAGGACCCACCGAAAGAATCCAAAGGCAAGCCCAGTAAACAGAGCAGGGGCGCCGCAGAAGCAGCGGAACACAAGGTCACACCAAGGAAACCCCAGAAGCCAGGAACAGCCAGCGCCAGGAGCAACCAAAGACAACAGCACCCAGCGCGGAAGAGGCAAGAAGCAGAAGACAGCACACAGCCAACTCCCCACAAAGCAACCCAAGCACACAGGAGGGCCCGGAACACACACCGGAAGCTCCAGACAGGTGCAAGGAGAACACAACAGCCGCAAAGGAGGCAGCAACAGGGAAAGAAGTCCCCCAGCAAACGCCAACCCCTGAATCCCAGGGAGGCCAGACCCCAGAAAGGAAGGGGACACCGCACTCCAACGGACAGAAGGAGCAACCCCGAAGAGAGGCCGCAGAAGCCAGGAAGCGGAGGCACCCAAAAGAGAGCCGAACCGCCCAACGGGGACCGGAAGAAAGAAGAGAACCCAAGGCACAGTCAAGCAGGGCACACAACCCAGCCGAACCGGACGCCAGCAGAGGAACAGAGCCCGCAGCACAGGCAAGGACCCCCGGGAAGGGAGAGCCGACCCAGGGACCCAGCTCACTCAAAGCCAGACTACAGCACCTGCACCAACAACACCCCAAGGAGCAGGACTGCGCAGGAACAACAGAAAAGCAGGCAGACCCCGGCAGGACCAGGAACCCAAGAGAGGGCAATCACAAACGAGCCCACGGCCAAGAGAGGACCACGAACCCCAGCCACACCACCCAGGGAGGCCACGCACCGCAGAGGCAATGCGGCGACGAGCCACAAAGCCCACAGGCACCCAGCGGAGCACAACACAGGAGCCCAGGAGGGAAAAAAAGTGCTGAGCTGACAACCCGGCACAGACCCGCCGCAAGCGGCAGTGGAGGTGCGCGCCAGCCCCGGCCGCCCGAAAGCAGCCCGGGAGCAGGAGGCCACCGAAGCAGAGAGCCAGGCCGGCGACCAGGCCCCCGCAGGGGAGACAAGCCCAAAAAGACAGCACACGGTGAACCAAAAACACCTGCAGCACTGCACACCCCAGCACGCCAGCCCAGCCACCCGGAACACCCAGGAGGGCAGGACCCAAGGACGAGGAACAGCCCAAACAGGCAAGAACCCCAGCCCCGCAGACCAACATACGAGGGCAGAAGCGGGGATGCAGCGCAGCGGCAGAACGCAAGCAGCGCAAGCAGGAGGCCCCAGGCACAAACCCCGGCAACCCCATGAGGCACCGCTGCCCAACATGGTCACGGCCAACCCGCCAAAAATGCCAGGAACCAGGACCGAGCCACACACCACCGGGCACCCGGCACCGCCCCCCCCAGCCCAGCAGGCGAGAGGGGGCCGGGAAGCAAGCGAGAGAAGCACAGGGGAGAAAGGAGCAGCCCGCAGCGTGGGACGAGCAGGAAGCGTCCAAAAGGGATGGCCAGCAGCCAACAGCCAAGAGGCAGCGGCAGAACGCACGCCCCACACGCAGGAGGCACACAAAAAAAACACCACCAGGAGGCACAGGAGCCCCGCAGCAGAAGGCCAGCAACAGCAAGCAAGGACCGCTGGTGGCAGGCATGGGGAGAAGAAGCTAAGCGTCCAGAATCACCGGAGAGAGACACGAACCACATACCCCAGCCGCGCGGGCGACCGCACTAGCCGGAAGGCTACACCCACAGCATTCCCAGTGCACACACGAACCGAGACCCTCACGTGCACCCCGGGAACGGAACTCCACCACACACCGGGACCAGCACAGAGTGTGGCGGACACGGTGAAAAAGGCAGGAAGTAACCAACCCTCGCAGCACCCAGAGGCAGCAGCCAGAAGGAGCGTTCCACCGCCGGAGGCGTGACACCCAGCAGCTGCGGTGGGAAACGGACACCCAGCACCCAACAGTGGGCCGAAGGAGGAGCCAGGAGCCGCGCTATTCCAAAAACAACCTGCGGAATCCTGAAACAGCCCCCAACAACGAGCACATTTTGGACTCAAATGCATGTACTGGAAGCTGGGTGCGGAGTAATGACTACCAGAACTTCGGATCAATTCCTTCATGGGTCCACGCTTCCATCCATGCCACCAATGTGGAAGAAAAAAACCGCTATGCGGGACTCACCCGGGGCAGAGGCCGGACACCACCAGCAGCAAGGCCCCCACCCCAACAGCGGGAAGGCACGGCACACAGCAAACGCGGCATGTCTCCCAACCAGCCCAGCTTCAGGAAGACGTGCACGCGACCCGGAAGCACCCGGGAGGCGCCCCAGCCGCAAAGAGCCCGCAGGCCAGGCAGCTCACCGGCCATCACCGTCATGACCCCCAGCAAGCCCGGCAGGCCAGGGGACAGACCAGGAAACCCCCCGCCCGCACAGCCAGGCAGCCGGGCGGGGGAGGAAGAAAAGGACGCCACACCAGCCCAGCAGGAGCAGCGAAACAGCACACCATGTCCATTCTGTCGACAGACAGAAAAAAAGAACAGACGGGATGCTGGGTAAGTACTGCTTATGTACTCCCGGTGGGAGGGGCAGTATTAGGGTCCCAGCATGCCTCTGCTCTTTTTTTCTGTCGGGAGATGGTTATCTCCAATTTGTTACTGAATGGGACGAGGACATAAGGGACCTGGGGGTAATGAGTGTAGGACAGCGGAAGAAATATGCATGGCTGCTGTTCAGACAGAATCCAAGCTGCGAGAAGATTTCGAATGATGGAGAGAGTTGCCTAAAGATATATGCCTAAAGTATGTGCACAAACTAATTCATATCCTGCCCTTGATTAATGGCTGCTATTCATATGTCATAAAAGGTTTTCAAAAGAAAAAAATAGATAACATCTTTTGCACCAGATTTCCACCACTGGTTGGGAGAGCTCAGCAAAAAGAGCTTATTCTCTTTAAAAGATATTTTGTAAAGGTAGAAAGTTTTATTGGGGGACCTGGCACAGAAATTTGCTATCAGGGGAGGGAATATATTAAGAGCAACAATGGTCCCATACATGTAGGATAGGTACAGTATCGCAATTTTTACAATCAAAAATTGGAAATATGTGTGTATTCAAAAAATAGAAACAATTTATTATCAATGACTTAGAGGCACAAATTATACCAAAAGATGAGTGAGCAGACCGTGATGAGGTAAAAAGGATATCAGCCGATTTCCTTACCACAGGCAAGTGACTTAAAAAGTGACTTTTGAGTGAGTGGAAATGTAAATAAAAAAGTCACAATCAATAAGCATCTCATACTCAACAATACGATACAAATTATAGTATAGAGTTAGAGACGTATGTCAACGACGTTTCAATCCTTGTGAGATAGTGGGATCTCATCAGGACAAGGCGATGGAACGAGTGCCTGGGAAGTTTGCCTTGGTAGGTGTAAGTAGAGAGGATGGGGAAGGTAAGAAAGGGGGGGAGAATAGGGTAAGGATTAGGGAAGGCAATATGCTTTATTGTGTTATGTCTCCTGCCTGTTGGAGCGTTAGATGGCATATGTTTTCAAGGGTTTGAATTCTACACAGACGCTTGAGTGGGAAGAATGTATGCAACTCATAGTTTAATAATAATCTTGGTAAATAACTCGATTAGTGTGAACCTTTCTTGGTGATATAAAGGAACTAGAGGAATATTACTAAGCCTACGAAAACAACATATTTGCTGGTTCTCCACATTCTAAGAATGTCACACCTCGCTGAAAATGGTGCCGGCCTTATAATATATGAGTCGTTAGCAGAAGCTGAAATTTCTATCCTACCACCACACCCAGAAAAATGCCAACGACGAGGTGGGCACTGATCGTATTGAATGATATTGTAGCTATTGTATAGTATATACAACCCCTATGCAGGGTGAGGAAGGGCATCACATTCAACGATAGCAAGCTACACTGTGTAGGGTGGGTGGTTGCAAGGGTGTTGTTATATTTTGAGCTAATGTGGGACATGTTTATGTTGTCCGTAATGACCACCTATGTGCGTGTTTTGTGTTATGGGACACAGCACTTGAAGGTGTGATGGGGTTGTAAATCTGAACGTTAGACATGCATTTTATGTGGTATGCTGGCAGCTCTGGTTATCTCTGCAGGTCTCTTCCTTGTAATATTTAATGTTCTCAATCTACTGTCCTATGCTGGTTGTGGCAGGAGGTTGTCTGCTGTGAGACCTTATGGATCTTGGGGAGGAAACAGTTGTTAAGAAGGAGTGAAGAGTGTCAAAGATTTGTGTGGAAGGACTGCATTTCACTCATCCTTTTTATGATTGCTGCTATGGGTGACAAGCACTGTTCCCAGTAAGGTGCGCGCCTGGGCGCCCGCGCACCTCCGTTCCCCCGAGCGCGCAGTGCTGTGTGTGAAGCGCGCACACACAGCACATCCCGGGAGAGCATTCGCACCGCCGCTTTTAAAATGCGAGCGGCGCGAAAAATGCTAATTTCCTGTCTGCTGGAAGCCTGTGCAAGCAGTGGCTCCTCCTGCAAGTGCTGCATTCATTTCTTAATGGAGCGTGGCCGGAGGCTGTTTGTGGGCAGTTGTGAAAATATCTGTTAATTACAGCACCGTCATGCGCTGCAATTAACATAAATACTTAGACAATGGCCCACATTCGGCCCCCAGCTGCGCTCCTTTAAGATAAGAAATGCAGCCTTTCCAGTCGGCGTCAGTACAAGAGCGGGATAGGACGCTCTTCTCTCTCATCCAGGCATTACCTGCAGCCAGCCAGCCACAAACAAGCATTTGCAATGCAATAGGTCTCGCATTCCTGAAAGTTTGAGCTATTAACGTTGCATTATTATTTGCAATGCTAATAGCTCAAACATTCATAATGCGAGACCTATTGCATTGCAAATGCTTTGCAGAGGCGGTACATATACGCCGGTTTCTTTTGCGCACTTAGGGACTCCATCCAATATGCCATGTAAAACTGTGAGGTTTCCACTCGAGCTCCGACTCATTCCCGGCACTTACGCACATTTCTCGCAGGCTCGTCATCATTGCATCTCTTCAGACATTTCTATATGGGTCAAGGAGGCTGCAGGTGCTGTGCCTCAAAAGTAGAGGTGTAAGCGAGATCCTGCTGTGTGTCTAGATTTACTGGACATTTACTTTGTTCCTTTATTACAGTGGAGAGAGATTTTGCTCAATTAAGTATTGAAATATTTAAAAAACATTCATGTGGGCTGTGTTAACGATTCTTTCAGCTTGCATGAAGTTATTTCTTGAGAACACACTCGTCAATTTCTCATGTACATTCAGTGGCCCATAAGCTATTTTGGCACTTTGAGCAATTTATCCATCAATCTACCAATGAAATATGAGGCTGTGCCCCCATTTAATTTTTAAAGATTAGTCCATTATTGATTAATGTTAGTAAGGGCGCGCCTTTCTTCTTAACTGAGCGTGGCATTAGAATAGGACTGTGATTAGATTTCATTACTGTTTGTTTGTCTCTTCTCGCAGGATATATGTTGACAGGAGCCATTCCTATCAACTAATTAGACTCCTGTGCTACAGGAGTGGATTTGCTGGGAAGTTTATAAAATCCTTGTATGAAACAGACTGTTTTATGGTCTAATTCTTGGGATTGACTGATCCTCCCTTTATCACTCGCACTGCATATAATTCTTGTCACTCACCTTTTTACTTTGCACTGCGTCACCTCATTAGTACCTGTATACATTTGATATTATACCTACAAAGCTATTAAAAAAGAATACATATAGTTGTTGAGATTTTCCTTTCGTTCATATTTTCTAGTGCTATTTTTGCATTTGTGGGCTGATAACTGATTGAGTCGTGTTGCAGTGATGACTGGCTGATATCTGGAATGGTATCCATGTTAGATCAATGTGCTATGCATTACTAAATGAATCCTGGTAAACCAGAGTTTCTATTTTATTACTGTACCCAGGTTCCCTTGGATAAAGGGTTAGTCCAGGTGTATTATTTCAGCTAATATTAAAGCTTCACCTGATAGTTGAAAGCAAAAGAATGCAGGAGGGACAACCAGAAACAGTGCGATAATTCTTAGATTAACCTATATTTTGTCTCTGAAGTGCTCCCCAGACTATAACAAGACAAGAAGGGCTGGGCGAGAAGGGAGGGGGGAATGCCAGCAGCAGAGGAGCTTCATCAAAGCTGCCGAAAAGGGAGGAGGTATTGGAAGCAGGCTGGCAAATGGTGTGCGATGTGCGCGCACCATGACGAGAGAGGAAAGCCATATGGCGCCTCTGCTCGTCATTGTGCGCGTAACCGCACACTCGATGCCAGCCAAAAAGAGTGGTTGCATTTCTGCAACCACACTACAAAATGTCTCGCTCAGAGCCAGCGCTGAAGCGCTGGCTTTCAGAGCGAGACCTAAAAACGAGAGGATATTTTATTTGCGCCCAACTTCATTCATTTGCTACCATTTTAAATGTCCCTGTTGCATTGTAAAGTGAGTTTACAGGTTAAATCTACGTCTGTCTGATCCCTAGGTCTGGAAACCCGCAAATAAAAAGCAGTCCTTTTGTTTGTATGTTAAACCAAAAACATTTATAGAGTTGATTGCTTATATTTGCACAATATGGCAACACTACACGCACAAACCAGAAAAGTGTTTTGTCCAATTTTGGGGTGGTGAGAGAGTGTATTTTTCCCAAAACGACAGTCGGTTTGGACACAGGGGTTACACTAAAAGGTAATTGATGTAAGCTACAATTCCTTCCAGGGCAGAATCATGAAGTTAAATAGGTTAGCGTTACCAGTGGAGAAAAGACTGGATGGCAGCGAATACACAAATTTTTAAAAGCCTGTAATATAGTAGTAAACAAGGGTGCATTTTCAGCGTAGGAATACTGTTTGGAGCCTGCCGCCTGATCTCTGTTGCTCAGTGCATAAGTGCGCCTGTGTGCTTTACTTCCTTTACAGCCTTTGGTACACTAGCCAGGGCAGATAGGTACCTAATACCGAGTGGTTGGCAGCATCCTGAAGAACACAGTTTTATCTAGGCAGGTGAACGAATATGTGTAATGCGGAATCAGTTATCAAGCCATTTAAGCAGTCTTAGTTGCCGATTCAGTGCAAGACATCAGTGTATGCTTTTCATGTGATAACCAGGGCACGGGTGACCAGAAATGTTGTTATTCCAAATAGGAAGCGTGTTGTGCATGTGCCGAGCCATGAAAGAGGTTACTCAACAGACCATGCACTGTGGCCTTATAATGTAAGCATGCGCCTTTCATCAGAATTCTTTAATCGCTGTGAGGCAATTCTGATCTCCCACATTAGCAAATAATATAGTTAAATTATGATGATTAGAAGAATGCCGATATGAAAATATCAATTGAACTTTTACATTCAAATTCCATTAGGCATTCAGTCTCCTGGGCCTTTGTGCACGAAAATTAATACAAAAATTAAAAATAGTTTCTTACAATGATGTGAGAGTTTAGATGGAGAAAATGTAATGTACATGTTCAGAAACCAATGTGCTGGGAATTGGGTGTACAGAGGAAAAAAGAGCTTTATAACATCACCACTCAAGATCGCATTGGGAGTGAGCTATTCTATAATTCATGCTTAGACTACTGGCCAGAGAATGTCCATGTCAACTCATTCCTAGTATTTACACCTCCCCCTTTGTACAACAGGAGTACAGGTGTGTTTGCAGTCACCAGTGTGTTTGTAGAGAGGATTGTGTAAGCGATGAAAACTGTCAGTATCCCTTCTTGATAGTATGGACTGAATGGCAGACCTGATCATCATCTTTCTTGCTAATATTTAGGCTCCGTGAGCAGGGCGTCCGGGATGAGAACTATCAATATCTCTTGTTGGTTTGGACTTAATAGCAGATCCTGACAATCTTTCCTACAAATATTTGGGCTGTCATAAAGGCACCCACTTTATGTTGAACCAATCAACATTTATTAATTTAATCTCTACGGTGATGTACCACTTGCATATTAATCGGTTTTTCATGTTTGCTGGCTTCATCAAGTTGCACCTCCTCAGACAGAGTCATGAATGAATAGAAAGTACTGACATGCTACTTTTTCCTTAGCTTCAGTGTTTTTAGAGGTTAGAGGTGATATTGCATTTAATATTGGGAAATTGTTCCCCCAGAAAATACTCGTTCCATATGAGGGCAGTTTTCATCATCTGCCCTAAGATGATTGACATTTTCATTGATCTTGTCAATTGATCTTGCATCACAGACACATTTATCACCTTGATTTTATTGCCTCCTTAATGTATATATCTAGCAAATTCCCTCTAGAGGTAGCAAAGGTTCCCCATTTCTCTCTGCTTTGCAGACTGGCTAGATATTTTTGCATTTTCTGTTGTAATTCTGAAATCTTGGACGAGGGTCCCTTTTACACATACTCGGCTGGATTGAACAATTCCAAATAATCGATCTGTTCATATTTTCATCAGATGATACATTTAAAGCCATTAAAGCCAGGTTGGACAGACAGGATTTTCCGTGATAGAAGCCTCTGTGTAGATAGCTTCAAATCTGTAGCTTCTTCTTCAATGAATAATCTTTCAAAGCTTTTGTTGTTAACATCCATAAACTGTCCCTGCCCCGCTGAATCAGTACATTAGAGGCAAAAAACATCTTTGTTTAGAAAAGCATAGTTTTTTTTTTTAACAACATTGCAGTCCCACTAAAGAACACTCTGCAGTCAGCGTGCAGTGGCACAGTTACTGAAATTTGAAGCAAATAGAGGTATTTGTTCTCTACGTTTACTTTGTGGGATTCGGATATTTTTTCTGGAGATCTCCTCAGGCAAACCTAATTAGATGAGGTGATTTCGAGCTAGGCAAAACTTGACATATCAAAAGTTATACCACTACTTTGCATTTCTCTTTATTTAGCTTGTCCTTATTCGTTCAGAATGGAAACATAAATATTTTGCATTTCTGGAGTCCCCTCAGCTAGTAATGAGTACAGCTGTTAAAAAGAAATGGTCTTGATGTTTCTGTTGAACCTTTACCCACCATTTTGGTAAGGATTTGAACAACTCATTCAGCAAAAGGTTAGGTCCTAGGACTTAATTATTCCAAAATTGCTTTTTGTCCTCACCATTTCTTCCATCTTACTGAAATGCCATACAGGGCTTTATATTCTTGCTTTTACTTATTGCATAACCTGAAGACAAAGATTTGAATCTGTACAAATTCCCTTAATAATAGTCCAGCGATGTGCATACCCCTCAGTGCTGTTACATACTGATGTAAGGACCCTGAGGGGTATGCAGTGCTCTCCAGCGATGTGCATACCCCTCAGTGCTGTTACATACTCAGTAGCGGTCCGTGGTAGGAGTGCCGGCCGGGCGGTGACGTGGGGTGGGGGAGGGGCAGGGTGGGGGGTAGTAAACAATGGATTACGGCCGAATACAGGTAAGTAAACATTTAAATAAATAAAACGAATTTCGTTGTGAGCGCTGCATCGCCAAATGTGATGCAGTGCGCGCAACGAAATTCGTTTTATTTATTTAAATGTTTACTTACCTGTATTCGGCCGTAATCCATGGTTTACTACCCCCCACCCTGCCCCTCCCCCACCCCACGTCACTGCCCGGCCGGCACTCCTACCACGGACCGCTACTGTACATACTGATGTAAGGGCCCTGAGGGGTATGCAGTGCTCTCCAGCGATGTGCATACCCCTCAGTGCTGTTACATACTTATGTAAGGGCGCGCTGGGGTATGCACTACACTGCAATGATACTTTTTTTTAAAAAGGGCTGGTAGCAGCAGCAGTTTAATCTTCAGTGGGTTTTAAACATAGAGTGACTGCTCCCTATTTAAAAAACTGTTGATTACTCTCTCTGCTTGCTACAGCTGCCCATGATGGAAAGTTAAAAAAACAAAAACAAAGGGGTCAACCTGGTATCACTTGCAATTAGTTTCCATTAGGAACTGCTAGGGCCTGTAAGTACCTTACTGCAATGTCAGCTGGAAGCAGAGAGAAGGGAGAAATGCTCATTGATCATGCTGCACTTAATGCGCCATCGGCATCCCTCTTCCCAGTCTCTCCTGCCTTACCCTAAAATGGCACAGGAGAGCTGCCCTGAAAGAACACATCTAAACCTTCAATCAGATGTTTGCAGCACAAGTTTCATGTGCCAGTCCTGCTCGCGTACTAAGCGAAAAATGAATAGCACAAAAGACTAGGCAAGCTGTAGTGGGGTTCACAGTGTAACAAAACACAAAGTTACGGCTGGGTCCTGCTTGTACCCAGCAAAAAGTGCATTTCTTATTTTAAGTCATAACCTAAATAGTCAAACTAATTGCAGTCTAAGACCACAAATCAGACCAGTTTGACGTTCTAAGAGCAGAGCACGAATTCTGACTTTCTGTGGCATTTATCATGAACTAAAAAAACAAATCACGTTGGAAGGGGAGTCTCAAATAGCAAGTGCATGTAGTAAGTTCTGCAAATATAGAATGTTATACATTTATCATTTCTTTTATTCATTTACGCTTCATATTTATATAAATACACAATTGTGAACTGCATTTGAAAAATGGAACTTCGCCTATGTGGGGAAACAACCGAACATTTCTCCTCTTCCTTGTTGTTCTTGTTTAGAATTGTAGACAACAGTGGCAGGAAAATGATCAGCATTCCTTCCTCTCAGACTGCAAGCAAAGCTGTGGGCCTCCATGTAAATGAATTGTGCAAGTCCTGTGATACTAAACCCACTGAAAGCTGCTTTGCGGAACCCAACCTTCTAACAAGTTAATCTAAAGGTCACAAGCAGAAGTCGGAGGCCATTCCTTCCCCTTCATGCCATGGGGATCTCTCGGCCACAATCAAACCCAGATCTCAAAGTACAGGAGCACACACAATCTGTGCAGATTCAGCAACCTCGCTGCCCAATGCTGGGATCAGGCTGAAGAAGTAGGGCTCCCTCCCTACCAGACATGCTTCCCCCACCATTCCAGCCCAAACACACCGTTTCTGTTTCCCTGTGGTAGCCTCGCCCCAAATTCCATGAGATCCGAGACACTCGCGTAACGAAAGTTCAGGGGGGCCCCCTGCAAGGTACATGTAGGAGCCCCCGCTCCGGATTGAATCCGGAGCTCTCAGGCCTGACTACTGTGCAGAGGGGATCCCCTGCAGCTCGGGCCCCCTTGCACCGCGGGGGATGCGGTGGCCTGTGTTACGCCACTGATCCGAGAAGCCGTGACTGCCAGAGTGTGCTCAGAGCAGGGCAGGGCACGGCCTACTTGGAGAATGTCCTCCAGGACATACGCTTCCAACTTGCCCATCGTCTACACCATGTCTCAGCACCCTGCCATGTTGCTCGCTGCACGATAATTAGCTCACAGACAGGCAGCAGCACTACCATTGCTTAATTTGTAAAATATGAAGTCCAGGTGCTCAAATGTTTGTCGGAGACCTCACCTACTTTCCCCCGGCTCCACCAACTTCCTCCACTGGCTCCCACAATTAATCATACGTATGTAAATCAGCATATAGGAAATGTTACATAAGCCAGGCCCAGAGGACTACAAGGTGTTGGAGTGACAGGTCATCCACATGGGTAGGCAGTATAGTTTAAGACTGCTTGGTCTGGAGAAGCCCAACCTCTGAATTGAAAATGGAACACCATAATTGGGGGTTCTCTTTAATAATAAAAATTGATTTCTACCAAAATTAACCCTTTTTGCAACATTATTCTATGCTCTAACCTATACTTTGCACTGTGCATGCAGTTCTTTGACAACAGTTAAAAATTCACTGTTCTAAATTAGGATTTTTAACATATAAACTGTAACAAAAGGATGTCTCTTAGAAAAGCAGTAACCCACTGACCTATATACATTATGTGCACTTTTGATCTGCATGGTACACATTCTTTACAGCAGGCATATTAACCCTGGGCGCTACCTACTGATGAGTCAAAACCTCTACTAGACACAACTCCCATCGCTCTCCATGAAGAGCATTAATCACAGAGTTATCTTGACATCTTTATTGTTGCTTGGAAATTGCTGGAGGCAAGGAACTCAAACACTGCACTCCCTGAAGCTAGCACCCAGTTTGGTGGTACTGGTCGTACTACCCTAGAGCTGGCCATGAAACCAATTAAATACTGGGGTTACAGTGTTACCTCACTGTGGCACAGAGAGGGTGCAACACTGCCAGTAAACCCAAATTTACCTCTACAGCAGGCACTGCGTGTGTAGATGGTGTTGTGAGAGGACTGCGACGAGGACAAGGGCAAAAATAAAATGAAAACATACCCATGGCAGCGGATGGCACTTGAACAGCGTTTTGCTGAAACTAGCAGCATTCACAGGGACTCGCTCCAGAGACTAGTTTGGCTGCTGGCACAACAGGTTTTTTGGCCTGCATCATGTATGAAAAAAAGTAAATACAGAGTGAATACTGCATGGGGTGTGTGCCACTGACAGTGCCAGCAAACAAATACAGCTAAGGGGTGTGTGCGTTGTGTCGTGCTCTCACTACGGAGGTGCCATGTGCTCACTAGAATGTAAAGCATCACTCTACTACCGGCGGGTGAAGGGTGCACACCGTACCCCACAACAGCAACCACACCACTGCACAAACAACCTGAGCCACGAGCGCGAGGCTTGATAACGTTGAAAATAAACTTTCAACAGGAGCACTGGGGAGAACAGGTATTATTAAAATACCAAAACCAAAGTATAAGCGAAAGAGACAAAAATGCACGGAAAAACAGCATTTCATGCAAGACAACTATGTCAACGATTAGACAGAAAAGGGTTAAGACCATAAGGACAAGGCCCTGCCCTCCTTCCAGCCTCCAGGCCCAGAGCATTGCACACGGTGCCAGTGGCATGATTGCTCGGACTCAAAGTCTGTTTACCAAACACGGTGACTGTCACACCACGCTCAATAAAAAGCAGCATTGGTGTGGGTACTTCCTGGCTTACCGGTGGCACTGCCTTTATTAGGCCTGCTGCTGCACACACACTGCTGCATGACACACTGGCTGCTTCAAAAACTGCAATACGTCGTGCTGAACTGGCGGTGACTCGTGCAGTGCGTGGGTGCAGGCTTAGGAATTTTGAAAAAGGGTTACGTACTCGCACGCTGCTGCTGCCCCCTACCCCACAGAACCAAATCCTGTCCAATGAGTGGCCCGCCCACCGGAAACACTGAACTGAAGGCAACCACGGATATGGATTTAGTATCGGCTCAGCACAGCAGCACTCTTCACCAGGGACTCGGGAGACTGTGATAGAGTGTGAACTACACTGCGTCAATTATATATAATGTGATATCAGGTGTAGTTGAGTAGTTCATGTGAGTTGGCAGTGGCCCTCAGGTGTAGACCCGGCCCTGATAAATAAGTGCCGGTGCTAAGCACCGGAAAGCACCAGCAGAAATTAAGCACTCAGTTTCAGCCTGGAAAGGAAACTAAGGGGCCGATTCCGATCTCGGCCGGTAGGGCTCCGAATTGGATTGGGCTTTACCGGATCCGATTCGGAGCCCTGTTTCCGACCGAATCGTACGCGGGTCCGGCCGAGCGAGTACGATGCAAGCGCCCGTGAAATCGCCGACCGACTCGTACGCGGCTTCAACACGCTCCGACCGACTCACACGGACACAACTCGCACCGCGCAATGGAGACGTTCCCCGGCCGGGTAAGTACGATGCCCCACCGCGAGCAGTCCGACCGACTCGCGCCGTTCGGCTCGAAAGAGCTGTCGGAGCCGGACTTTGGGGGTCCGCGTCGGACCCCCCTGTACGCGTGGCCGCGCGAGTCGCACACAGGGGGGACCCATGGGTCCCCCCTACCTGTGCATGTACGGCACGATGCGCTTCGACGCGTACCCGCTGTAGGGGGCGCCCTTGTTCGCCTCGCACCCATTGAGTCAATGGGAGCCCGCGTACGCGTTGTACGACCGGCTCCCATTGACTTCAATGGGAGTCTGACCGAATCGAGTCCGGGTGCATGCGTGCGCATCGTACTCGTTCGGTCGGACTGCCAGAGTCCGATTCGGTCGGAATTCTCTCCGGGTCCGGCTCGGTCGGAGAGATTTCCGGCCCGAATCGGAATCGGCCCCTAAATGTTCTATTTCATGCCTGGAGCAGCTCTGCAGCACGAGAGGCAGCAGCGACCAAAGTGCAGGGGTTACTGACCAGCCAGCCCTTTAAAGGCACAGCAGCCACGCACAGTTATACTAGCTAATTCTACAGTTCACAAGCAGGAAGCAGCAGCTTCTGCACAACCACAACTGGTTCATGTCTTGGATTTCAAGCTGACCGCTTGTGAACACACACATGCAAACTAGAAAGGTTGGAGGCTCATTAGGATGCTATTAAAAGCACCCAAGATTTTTAGTAGTGCTGATTTAATTCCGCGTTCTGTGAGTAACGTGAAATTACTAAATTACTCCAACTGCATATCTTCAATTTCATTATTTAAAAAATATTATAAAATTTTCTTTTCTTTTTTAAGTTTTATTCTGTCCTGAGAGCTCAAGTCTTGTGTCCCATTTTGTGTTCTTTTAATTCTAGATCTGCAAGTACATTAGATATGTTTTGGCTTTCCTATAGAAATGTGGATTATTTTAGTTTTATTATCAAGCAGTTTATAAAAAATTATTGTATTTTAAATTTTATTATTTTTTTAATTATTTTATTTATACGTTTTACAAAACAAACCAGTACAATTAGCATGACAACATGGCAAAACATGGCATGATGACTGGACAAAACAATCTGATAAACTCAATCCCATAGTACACAAAATTGCCAAGAAACAGAGGCTCAACATTGGTTACAAGCATACAATGATATCTCAACACCTCACAGAACAGTTATATGGCACCACTTTAGTATGTCAATCAATTAGGGTTTGTATAGCGCGGGTACTCACCCGTGAGGGTCTCAAGGTGCTGGGGGGGGGCTGCTGATCCGTCTGGGCGCTGAGGTTGAATCGAACAGCCAGGTCTTGAGATCCTTCCTGAATTGGGTCAGCGACGGGGATTGCCTGAGGTGGAGAGGCGGGGTGTACCAGGTCATGGCGGTGAGGTAGGAGAAGGATCTTCCTCCAGTCCAGGGCCAGTTTGGCAGAGCAAAGGTGTCTGGTGGGTACGTGGAATAGAGGTGGTGTTTCAGATATGCTGGTCCTGCGTCATGGAGGGCCTTGTAGGCATGTGTGGGGAGTTTGAAAGTGATTCTTTATTATTATTAATATTATTATTATTACATTTCTAAGGCGCACAGCTACCCGGAGGTTTCCCGGCGCCATCGGACCCACGCAAGAAGAGGGAGCTAACCTATTGATTAAATAACCACGTTTTTAGGTCTCTGCGGAATTTATAATAAATAGTTTCATGCCGAAGTTGTAAGAGGAGTGAATTCCATAGAGAAGGAGCTAAACAAGCAAAAGATCGACCACCCATGCGTACTTGTTTGATCCTGGGGACTTGAAACTTAGCCTGAGTAGAGGATCGAAGGAGACGCGTGGGTAGGTAAGGGTGTACCAAGGCACTGAGATACTGTGGCGCTGTACCCGATTTAATCTTATGCATATAGCATAGGGCTTTAAATTTAGTGCGATTCTCCATCCTAAGCCAATGAAGGTCACGGAGAGGTCCTGAGATGGAAGCCTTTCGAAGTAACTGACACAGTAGTCTAGCCGCAGAGTTCTGGACTACTTGCAGGTTACGGACCACCTCCTTGTTGGCTCCTAAATACAGGATGTTGCCATAATCCAGTCTGGACACAATCAAAGCCTGGATCACTGTTCTTTGCGTAGAATCTGGCAACATCCAGAGTATTTTTTGAGCCATCTTAGGATGGTGAAGCAGGTTGAGGCGACCTTAACCGCTTGCTGCTTCATAGAGAGTTTGTCATCTATTATTATGCCCAAATTACGGACTGATTGTGATGGTAAGGGGAGATCACCCATTTGAGGCGGCCAATGTTGAGGACCCCAGAGGTCTTTGTTTCTTCCAAGGATTAGAACTTCGGTTTTCCCACCGTTTAATTTCAGCCTGTTGGTATGCATCCAGCTAGCTATCTTTTGCAGCCCAACCTGGAGAGAGGACACATTAGATGTCTCCTTGGTGGACAGGGAGAAGATTAGCTGGGTGTCATCTGCGTATGAAAATATGGTTAGCCCAGCTTCTTCAGCTATTGTGGCCAGGGGGCTAACATATATGTTAAAGAGTAGTGGGCTCAGGATAGATCCCTGAGGCACTCCATATGGGGAAGCATGGGCCTTAGAACTTGTGGACGAAGAGAAAACCTGAAAAGTCCTGCCAGCCAGAAAGCTCGACAACCATTTGAGTGCTGATCCGACAATGCCCCGAGAATGTAATACTTGTAGAAGGGCAGAGTGTGACACAGTGTTGAAAGCAGCACTCAAGTCAAGCAATATGAGTGCCACAGTTTCTCCCATGTCAAGACGTTTGCGAAGAGTTTCTGTGACACCCAGGAGCATGGATTCTGTAGAGAAGCCAGCTCTAAATCCTGATTGTGATGAGTGAAGGATTTTTTGAGTGTCCACAAACTGTGTCAGCTGCTGATTGATATGTTGATATTATTTTGTTGACTGGGAGCCAGGGGAGTTCTTGCAGGTGTTCGGCAATGTGGCTGCGGCGGGGGATGTTGAGAACCAGTCTGGCTACCACGTTTTGGACATTCTGTAGTTTCCTGAGGAGTTTCTGGGTGACGCAGGCATAGAGAGTGTTGCCATAGTCGAGTCTGATGCTGATGAGTGCGTGGGTGACCGTCTTTCTGGATTTGGGGCTTTCGAAGCAGGCAAAGCGTGAGGAAGCATGATGATGAAACAGCGTTCTTCTGGTGGTTCATTGTGAGTGAGGAGTCCAGTATGATGTTGAGGTTTCGTGTGTGGTCCGTGGGTATGTGGGGGGGTTTCCTAGCGCGGCGGGCCTCCAGGAGTCATCCCAAGCTGAGGGGGTGAGTCCCAGGTTAAGGACCTCGGCCATGTCCGAGTTGAGTTTGAGGCAACTGTCTCTCATCCAAGTGGCGACGGCCTTCATCCCATTCTGGAAGTTGTTTCTGGCGGCTGTGGGTTTGTTGGTGACGGAGAGGATCAGCTGGGTGTCATCAGCGTAGGAGACGATGATGAGTCCCTGGTTCCTGACGATGACAATCAAACAGTTCAGTACATCCGGAAGGAGCCAGCACATCACACCACTACAGGTGTGACATACCTTTTAGTCCTGACCCAATTTTGACAGCTAGGATCTCAATGGATCCCAAAAATCTCATGTCCTTCAGCCAATCCTGAAATTTCATCGCAAGTCTGCTTCCCCATCTCATGGTCACTCTACATTCCCCCAAAAGCAAACCAGAGGCAGTAAACTTTTGAAATGTTTTCAAAATCTCTTTGACATAACCCAACATTACTATGGTGGAAGTAAGCTGATATATTTTTTTTAATGAAATTATAATAAATATGTTTGAAAGTTAATGTTTTTATAAAAATGTATTTTCATATGTACATTTTGAATGTATCATAATTTACAAATGGACAACTGCTTTTATTATTAATAAAAACAATTACGTATTTAATATAAAATGGGTTTTTTGGAATAAAATTTATATGTATTTTTTTTCCTAACATATTTTGTAATGATTTAAATTGTTAAACATTTATTTTTATATATAATGTTAAAATATTTTATGATTTCTTTATTTTCTTTATTTTGTTTATGTATAAATGTATTTTTATTTAATTTATTTACATGTTGTTAGATTCTTAAATATGTATAATTTATTGCATTTTTTTAAATAATAAAAAATATTTAATAGGTTAATGTTTAATGTTAAACATGTAGAAATGTTTTCATTGGTAATAGTGTGCTATAAGTAATTTTTTGATTATTTTAATAATAACAAAAATATGTTCGACTATGGAGTATATATAGTGTATGGAATCCTTTTTCGTGTCCACCACCTTCTCCAATATGGTTTTGATTGGTGTGGGAGTAGTATATGTAACTTTTTTAGTTTCCAACACCGTCCCCATAAATGTTTAGATTGGAGTGGAAAAAGTAAATGTAATCCCTTTACTCTTCAACACCTTCCCCAAAATGGTTTCAGATTGGAGTGGGAATAGTAAATGCAACCACTTTAGTGTTCAACACCTTCCCCAAAATTGTTTAGATTGGAGTGGGGATAGTAAATCTAACCTTTCTAGTGTCAAACACCTTCATTGAAATGTTTTGTATGAAGCAAGAGTAGTTATTGTAACTTAATTAGTGCCCAGTATTTTCTGAGAAATAGTTCACATTAGAGTGCACATTTTATGTACAGAATTAATAATTACATACTTGATTATAATAAAGGTGCATAACAGTTTGTAATTCTTATTTATTGTTTTCATATTTATATAATGTATATATTTACATTGTTTTAACATATATTTGTACTTATACAAAACCATTTTCATAGTGATATATAAATATTTTATTGCAAAACTATTATTAAATAAAACATGTAAATTATATTTAAGCAATCTTGTATGTTTTACATTTTTCTGTCTGTTTCTATTGTGCTACATTTATTTTTAAACATTAATACATTTGTTTCCAATTCTTTTTTAAAACATTTTTTACATAACCTTTTTAGTATATACTAAATAATATATTTATATAGTATATTTAATTTATAGTGTACATTTTTATAACATAGTTTTACAACACTGTTTTTACATGTGCTACATTTTTCAAAATTTTTGTATTTTTTTCAACATTTTACCTTAAATTCCCATTATTTTTTGTGAGAAAATAGTCTTTGTTTTGTCTCAGTTAGCGCTATTTTTTTTTTTACTGCTAGCTTCCATTTTGTAGTTTATTTGTCTCATTTTGACCCCATTTTCTGAAAGTAAGTGATGGGAAGGTGCTGCTGTTACTCAGAACAGGTAAGACCTTTTTAAATGTTTGTTTTACTTTTTTGAGGGTAGAGGGATGCAGGGGGTACTTGTACATTGTAGTTATAGTATTGTTTTTGGGGTTTTGGTAGATTTAGTCATACTTTTTGTAGTTTTATTCATTATGGTTTTGGGCCAGGTTCACATAAAGTTTGTTAGTAATGTATTGGTATATTATGTTATGTGCTTTGTGTTGATTAAGCGTAATGAATATTCTAAGTTTGAAGTTACTCTTTTTTGTTGGTGGGTGCTGTGTTTTATTTTACAGGTTTTCAATTACCAAGATGTCCTATCGATGTTCGGATTTTGTATTTTTTTTTTTTTTTAAAGGAAATCAGTTTGGGTTCTAATAAACCACTCTTTTTTACTTTGATTTCCTTTCTTTTTTTGGATTTCCAGAAGGCCTTCTATTTTTTAAACACCTTTTTTGTTTTTTTTTATGATTCTTGAAGACTTTGGATTGCTTTGACAGATCTCTATTGAAATAGTTCTATTTTTGCATTTTTTGGGGCTTTCGGGAGTTTATTTTTGCATTTTGGTGGACTATTCTTTTTGAGTATGAATACAGAGCAGGAGCTGCAAAACAGTAAGTTATATGTAAGTTCTTTGTTCTGGGAGTGAAATATTATATTTTAAGAATTATGTGAATTTTTTGTGACCGCTACTTGTTAAATTATATTTAATGTGATGTAATTATTTTTTAAATCAATTTAAGTTGTGATTTGAGGTTTGTGGCTGGCGATATTAACATTTTTTATATAAGTAATATGTATAATATTCGTATTCCATAGTCTTATTGAAATTTTAGGTTTCAATATTTTTTGGCTGATGTATAAAAATAGTGTTATTATTTATTTAAAAAATATTTTTATTTTGCTTCGGAATATGTTTTTGATTTATTTGGTCCTTTATAGGTTATTATGGATTTTATTATAGGGTTTTATCTGCTGATTCTAAGTAGTGTACTTTTTTTTAGTTCATAAACAGTTTTACTTTACATTGTAGCTTGTATATTCTATTGGTTTGTTTGCTAACTTTAGGTTTAATTTAGACTACTGATTGCTCCATTCGTATTCATTTGTAGCTTTGTTCTTTTTGTAGTATTTCTATACATTTTTAGAGTGTAGGCTGGGTTCTGCATAGTGTGGATTGGAAAGCATTGTGCCATCCTTATACTGCATTGTTGGTTTTGGTTTCTTGAGCCATGGTGCTGTCATAGACATTCTGCCATGGTAATTGGAATTTTGGATGGCATCTATGTCCAGAGCAGTGCGGTCTGCCAACCCAAGTGTCTTCAAAATAATCCATTAGGCGGCTACGTGTGTGTTCATTTTGTTGGTAGAAACGACTTTCTATAAGTAAATTGTAGTGGTTAGCTACCTCTGTGACAGGGTCACAGGTTAGAGCAAAAAAATGTTATTTCAAAGGCAAATCGACTGCTTTTTGCATATTCTACACTTAAGGCCTGATAACGACTTTGGTAGTTCAGCGGAGGATGATGCAACGCGGCATCCGCTGTAGGACCGCCAAAGCCGTGGTGCTGCCGCCTGCCAGATTAGGATTTAAATCCTGGCCTCGTGGGCAGTGCTGCAGAAGTCTGACAGTGGGTGTCTGTCAGGCACATAGAAGAGCCTAACATGCAGACCGCCGCTGTCAGAGCTCCGACTGCATCTTTCTGCACGGTGTGGCATACATGCAGGAACTGAGGGTGCAAATCCAAGGGGGTACCAAATGTGCCCCTCCGCATGTACCCCTTGGGCACAGAGGTGGCAGGGGGCCCTATTTGGGTCCCCTTACTTGCCTCACCACCAGTCTTTTCATGGTGGGCTCAACGCCATGGAAAGGGGGGTGGTTTGGCAACTCGGAATATGCTCGGTGGTGCTGCTGCTGCACCGCCATCATATTTCTGCCTCAGACCGCCATGCTGCAGGGTCCTGGATCCCAGCGAAGGCAGCGGTCCTGTGGCGATTTGACTGCCACACTCAGAATGCAGCACACAGTGAGTACTATGGACCGCCTTACTAGTAATCAGGCCCTTAGTGCACATTGTTGGAGGTGTCTCCATATGCTTTGATAAAAATGGTAGTAAGAGCCTTGTATGGCTGTGTGTGCATGACGTTTTAAAAATGGTCTGATCGGACTTCCTCAAAATCTATTATAATTTTATGTGGTCAGTAGTTGTTTTTTTTGTAGTTTTAATGTGGTTTAGTAGTTTGTAGTAAGTGCTTCTTTGTTTATTAGGTAATAAGGCATATCTGAATGGTTTATTTGTGTTTTGATTATCTCCAGGTATGGTGTATATCAGAGTGAATGCTGTGGGGTACATTTAGAAGGTCCCATCCATGTTTGACATTGGCTTAGTTTTAATACGTTATCTGTTGTAGAAAATATTAGAATTAGCTTTTCATTGTTCAGGTTATCAGGTAAGAGAAGAGTTCCTCATTATGTGTGGTTGTTAAGTGTTCAGGTAGAATCAGAATATCTTTATTTAGGTGCAAAAAAGCATCCAAAAAAGTAAAAAGAATTCATATACATTAAGATCATGCAGAATATTAGAAACAGTTGATGGGATGAAAATAATTAATCAGTTACGACAGTGGGATTACATACACACAGTTAAAACAGTAGTGCCAGCTTAATTAGGAGTGCATTGTGCTGCAAGCCTACACAGCAGATCTCAAAAATGAGCCAACATGCAAATTGGTCTATATCTGATAATTGTAACAGAAATGTAAAATCTAGTGTAAATTGTCTAATATTACAATGTTTAATAAGCGAAATTAAAAAATGCTTGGTATATCTTGCATAAAACCTACCAAAAAGTGCAAAGTGCAACATAGAATGCCCAGACTTGCCATCACAGGGGCAGGGGCTAGTATCAAGGTTCTTCTGGAAGCCCAGTGGGAAACAAAGCAATTATGTTATTGTGTCCACTTTGGAGCAGAAGCAAAGTGCGTTCCCAGCTCCCCTGCATGCAGAAAAGATAATTAGTGGATCTACTTTCTATAGTCAAACTTAAATAAGCCACCACAGTGGGCTTACCCTCTTCCTAATTGAATGTCAGGGAACAATCAAAGTTATATAAGGCTTGCTGCAAGTATTTTTTGCTAAAATTACTATTAACCTCTGGCTCGATAAAAGCATGTTGCAAATCAATCTTTTGACCAGGGAATTGAGAGTCCCCTCTCACACTCAAGACAATCTTTAATAATATTTCTAGTCAAACAGGCCTCCTCATTTCACCAAACTGCCAACCACAGTAGTGCGGGACGTGCCCTGATACAATCTTCTAAATAGGACAAACCCAATTCCTCATGGCAGATTGAATGAGATAACATTATGGGAACCAAGAGACCTCTCCTACAGAACAGGTTTTCTTCGGCCTGAATGACTTCACATTTCGCGATACCCCATATCTCAACTCCATATGTTGCAATAGGAATACATTGTGTTTTATACGTCTGCAGTAATGGGATAAGGGCTCTCCATCCCGGCGGTTGAGGTAGATTATATCATGAGCCAATTGCCCTCGATAATTTTATCCTGTGCCTCACAATATTAGGAGTCCGGGATCCTGTTGCCGCAAAAGTAACCCCTAAATAAGAGAAGGTGCTTGTGCTTTTCAGACAATTGGTATCAATGAAGAAGGTAGAGAGCTGTTTACACTTTAGACTGCATGCCATGCTGTAAGATTTAGCAAAATTTGTTTGTAGGTCCAAGGCGGTCATAAAGTCTACAAAAGTGTGCACCAGCAGATGCAGTGCTTTTGGCGTTTGTGCCAACAGCACTGCGTTGTCTGCATATAGAAGTGTAGGAAGCATCATGCCTTTGATTTTAGGTACATCTGGGGTAATAGTGGTTAAAAACAGGTGGAGCTCATTAATATATAAAATGAATAAAAGTGGAGGCAACACACATCCTTGCCTCACCCCACGGGAAATGCCTATGTCAAACCAGTCAAATGCTGAGGTCAGGTCCATAAATGCCAAATATAGGGGTGTTTGTTTGGCAACGGTGTATTTGCCTATGACCAGGTTCAAATTCAGACACATCTCGATCGTCCCTACACGCTTTCTGAACCCATGCTGACAGGGATATAAAATGTACTCATCCTGCATCCACTCGTTGATCCTTTTATACAGGACCCTCACTAAAATTTTAACCTTTATGCCAATGAATGAAATCGGCCTATAGCAACCTGGTTGGGCTATTTTTAAATATGGGCTCAATAATAGATGTTGTCCAAGAATTAGGTATTGGGGAGTGGACAAGATTATTAAAAACATTTGTTAGTAATGGGGCCCAGAACTCAGTGCTACATTTTATCAGGTCGATTGGGTCACCATCTGGACCTGTGGCCTTGCCACTGACACTCTGATTAATGGCGTCCTCTACTTCACACAGAGTTGCCTGGATGCCTAGTTGGTTGTTAATATCCAGTCAAAAATCTGTATCTGAGGGGGTAGCAGCATATGTTTTTGAACAATGGGCCTCCCAAGTCGCACTAGCAATCTGGCAACTAATTGGAGTCGCAGATTGGTTTATTATTCTCATGTCTAAGACAGTAGACCAGAAGGATTTGCTGTCCTGCATAGATGCCACCCGTGATAGCGAGTACCATTGCTGCACTATTACTTCCCTCCAGTGTTTAGAGGTGATCTCTTTGTATTGCTTGTGTAAAGTCGTCACCACTGAGGGGACCCTAGGTTTTGGCAGCAAGAGCCCCCCTACACAGTGAGTGGTTTGCCAGCGAGCAATCATAATTAAACCACCTTGGGGTGTTGTGTACAGGTCAGAATGGTTTTAAAAGGGCTTTTTTTTATATTTATACAAAGGTTATTAAAAGCTCCAATCACCTGATGTTCGACATCTTCTTCCGCTAAACAGACCCCCACCAACCCTAAATTCTCCTTAATTATTAAATAAAAAAATTGGGCTGGATCACGGATTCTCCATGCCAATCTAAGATTGTCTGTTGACAGCTGGAGATTGCTAGCCCCACTATTCATTTTTTGTGCCATTGGTGCTGTTAGGAGGGCTACTTCAAAGGGGTTATGGCCCCCAAAATTTGAAGGAATTACTGTTCCATATAAAAATATATCTTTCAGATTGCTCGTGATAAAGATGTAATCTATTATTGAGGGACTACCTCTGCCCCTGTAAGCAGGCAGGGCGGAATCATTTGTGCCTGCCACATCCATTACATTATTGAGGTTGAGAGAAACAAGATGAGTGACAGGCATCATCATGGGGTAAATTGAGTTGCAGTGAAAGTCTCACGTTAAAATCTCCCGCCAAACAGATATAGGCTGGATGTCCTTTATTGGTAACTCTGTTTAACAACAGATTAATATAGTCAAATAAAGCTGGAAATGTTGTATCTGGGATACTAATAAAATTAATATTTTAAAAATTGAGTAAATACAGGCTCAGGTCCCTCGTGAACCATACCACATGGAAACTATCATTAGAGGTCTCCATAGCCCCAGCACAACCTCCGGTAACTATATTTACCCAGACAGCTAGCCTCCTGAAGCACGACCAGATCGTGAGGGCGTACATGGCACACTATGGCACTGGAAACCATCAATCTCTAAAGGATGAGTGTCCCAGGTTTCCTAGAGCATAACAATATCATATCACCTTATAAAGGATTGCCATTCAGTTGTTTGGATGTCTTGATATCTTCTAGGAGAAGGAGCGGAGTCGCTGTTGCCTTTTTTAGTTCATGCAATTAAGCGTCTTAAGGTGGTTATAGTTGTTAGTTGGCCTGTGATGTGTTTGGGGACTTTAGGGAGTATAACTTTTATTTTAGTTGTGGGCTCTTGGAAGCTAGTGCTTGCCTCTCTTAAATCTTGCAATATGAGCCTTACTTCTGTTTCTGTCATATTAAGGAGGGCTGATTGTGTTCCCTTACATTAGTAACAACATCATCTTTGTAGTGGCCCTCCCATAGCAAGCATCAAAGTAATATTTAGTACATTTCCAAGTGATAGTTTCCATGCTGGTACTTTCTTGGCTGTAAGTGTAGCCCATGTGAGATAATTGCTTCCCTTTCTGTCATTATGTCTGAAAATAGAGTAATAATATAAAGAGTTACATTTTTAAAATGTTTAATAAGTTTGTTTTTGACATATAAACTTTAGCTACTTGTTTTAAAACTGCATGTGTATTCTTGCTGGATGTTGCACACTTTATTTGCAGATTTTCCATTGGGGGTGTTGCAATGTGGAACAGGTGGTTTCTTTTCTGTTGGGTTGAAAAAACTGCATTTGTTTGATTTATTTGGTAGCTAGTTATTTGGTAGCTAGTGGGGGGCTGAGGCAGTTAGGTTTTATTTTCTAATGGTTTTAAGGTGAGTTCCTATTCAGTAATATTTTAAATGCACCTAATTTTTGTTTGTATTTTTCCAGGTATGTAACAGGTCTTATTTTTTGGTAGATTATCACTTTATCAATATTGTAGTAATTTCTTTTTGGCAGCTAAATGTAACGAGGTAGAAGTAGTAGAGTGTTTTGTTACTCATTTGTTTGACATTTTTAACAATAAGCAATTTTATATTTTACTTTAATTATATCTTTTACTTACTTTGAAAGGTAAGGTATATATATATATATATATCTACATCCTTTTGTTTTCAGGTTCTGGTTAGAAAATCTGGCAGACTCCTCTTCTTGCAGCTTTTGTCGTTTTTTGAGTAGTAAGTTGATCAAATGTGTGTGCCTTTTATGTTGTTAGTTTAATTGTTTGTGTTATTTTATTGGTTAAGTTTGTTTATGGTTTATTTTTATTGGGTAGCTTTCTTTTGGCTTGACTAGTGCTCTGCAGAGGTCTAAGAGCCATGATTGTGTGTTGGGGCCAGTTTGCGATTTCCAGGACATAGCTATTTTGCGTTTTGCTAGACCCAGAGCAAAATCTAAAAATGTATTGAGGCTCTTGCGAGAGGCATTGTGCTTCGTAATTCCAAGCAGGAAATGGGGGCCCTGAGCTATTATTAGGGTGCCCGCTGCCTCTGTTAATGTCGCCGCCACCTCGTTCCAATAGGCCCAGATGCGAGGGCAAGTCCATACCATGTGAAGAAACGTTGCCTCTAAAGCCTGGCACCTAGGGCACACATCAGCGGAAGTAGGATACATGTGTGCCAGTCTATGTGGTGTTAAATATGTGTGGTGTAAATAATTAAATTGCATATACTTCAGCCTGGCGTTCGTGGATATGATTTTGGGGTAACTGATGCATTGTGTCCATTGTTTATCAGTAATATTGATCGACAATGCTGAGTCCCAATAAGTACGCAGTGGTGCCAATAGAGGCGTAACATCAGGTCTAAGAGAGTTATGAATTGCTGTTACCGCATGTTTACCCCGTCCATGTGTCAATAGAGTTTGTAATAGTTGGGATGTGGCGGGTTCTCGTGCAGGTATTGACCCATGTCTGAAGGAACTGCTGGGATAGCAACGCGTGGAGCAGGAAAGTCCCTTGTGGAATCCCAAAGTCTTCCACTAAGCTTGCAAAGTTCTGTAGTTGCGAGTCCACAAACAACTCGCCCCAGACGTCCAGCCCCGCCGTTCTCCAGGACACAAGCTCTGGGCGACCGTGACAAGCAAATGAACCCGGTAGGACTTCAAGTGGCAGATTGGGAGCATAAGGTATAGGATGGCTTCTAGGTAACACATATTTTGACCAGCTGCGTCTTGCTGCCAGCATTAGTATATTACCTTGTTTTTTCTGCAGTGTAGTAGTGGATCCTGAGAGCCATTCTATCACGGCTGGTTGTCTCAATGATAGTGCCCAAGTGGCCAGCTTGGTGAGATTACTACTCGAAAGTCACCTCATTGGCCATTGCAGTTGTGCGCAGTGTAATAATGTTTATAATTTGGTGCCCCCAAGCCTCCGTCAGATAGTGGGAGATACAATTGACGGAGTGCCACTCTAGATCTAGAACTTCCCCAAATCAGGGAGACAAGGAGGGATTCCAGGTCTTTGAATAATCTGTGTGGCAATCTATGAGGAAGAGTGGAGAAAAAATACAAGAGCCAAGGTAGTAGAAGCATTTTAGAGATGGCCACCCTTCCCATAGGGGACAGAGGCAAACTCAGCCAGAATGGAAGGGTTGCATGAGCCCTGGTGATTGCACAGCCTAAGTTACCATCTATTATATCTGTACTAGAGTGGTAGACTTGAACAAATATTTGAAAGTGTCGAACGCCCATTCCAACGGAGTTCGAGGCATAGCGTGTCTCTGGTCCATTGAGAGTGGTTTCATTGGGAACACTGCTGACTTGGGCCAGTTATCCCGTAGGCCCGAGACCTGGGCATGATTATCTAGCAGGACCATTAATTCTTGCAGGGCAGTGATCTGGCTGCGTAAATAAATGAACGCATCATCTGCATGCAAAGACACTATGTGCCACCGCTTGCCCGCATATATGCCCCAGTCGAGTGCGCGTTGGCGCAGCTTACATGCCAAGTGCTCTATGGCCAATGCAAATAAAATGGGCGAAAGAGGACAGCCCTGTCTTGTACTATGTCCTATCACGAACGACGGGGAGATGGTGCGACCAGTCTTTACCCTGGCCTGTGGTTTTGTATATAGTATATGAACCAATCTCAGAAAGTTAGGGCCCATGCCAAATCTAGACAACACAGCTAGTAGATATTGCCAACTTATTGTGTCGAATGCCTTCTCAATGTCCAGAGCTTCTATCCAAGGTGTATCAAATTCTGTAGGCGCACAGTCTAACAATTTAAAAAGGCGACGCAAGTTCAGCCCAGTGTTCCTCCCCGGGATGAAACCGTTCTGGTCCTCATGTATCAGTATGGGTATTGCTTCCATTAGCCTATTGGCTAGTAATTTACCTAAGATTTTATAATCTGCATTCAGCAGTGACAGAGGGTGGTACGAGGCCATTCGGAGTGGGTCTCTGCCTGGTTTAGGTAGCACGACCAGTGTCGCCTCATGCAAGGAGGCCGGAAGTTCTCCCCTTTCAAGTGCCTCCTCCTACATATTGGTTAACCGTGGAATAAGTTGTTCGGAGTAAGCTGAATAAAATTCTGATGGCCAACCATCTGCCCCTGGGGTTTTACCTGTTGCTAATTGTTTGACAGCTTCAGATATCTCATCTATAGTAATAGAGTCTTCAAGCAAGTCATATTGTGGCTGCGTTACCTGCGGGAGCTGGACATGTGATAAGAACTGCTGAATAAGAGGGAGATCGCTAGTATCAGAGGCCTAGTAAAGAGAGGTGTAATAATCATGGAAAGAGTCGTTGATTGCTTCCTGGGTATTAACTAAGCGGATTGCTGAGGTTTATATTGCTGTGATGGGGGGTTGTGAAGTGTCTGTTTTTAACAGCCCTGATAGCATTTTACCAGCTTTGTCCCCTTCGGTTCTTTTCTAATGTTTAATATTTATTTTGATATTTTAGATTTTATTGTTATGTATATATGTAAATGTGTGTATATATATATATATATATATATATATATATATATATATATATATATATATATACATATATCCAACATTATTCATCCGCAGGGAGCTCAGACCTCAACAGGGCGGCCTCGGCGCTGGGGGCGGATGACCTCCATTTACATCCAACAAAACCTTCTACTCCAAAGGAAAGAAAGGGCGCTGCACACCAGACTTCAGGAAAATCAGGTACTTTATTTCGCAGGGTGACAGCTTGCTTACTAAAACCTAACGCGTTTCAGCTACTGTGGTAGCCTTGATCACAGGTGAGCCATCCTCTTGAATTTGCGGCGTACCACATGACTTTATACGCCCTTGTCAGACTACTAAGTCTCTACGTAGTCATGACATCCTGCAACTCCCAGAATGCACCTTGAAAGTACAGTCTCACACGTTTTTAAAACCATGCAGTTCATTTTCCCTTCACTTGATAATAACCGGGTGCTTTATCCATGGAACATTTCATAGAGTCCTTTCAAAGTGTTTTAATTTCATGCTCATAACGTAATTCTGCTGACACCAAATCCCCAATTCATTGCGGTACCTGTATGTCCTGAAATCCACGAAGAAAGGGCATGTGTCCTTTCCTCTCCCTTGCCTCACAATGTTTCCAAAAGCTGTCACCCTGCGAAATAAAGTACCTGATTTTCCTGAAGTCTGGTGTGCGGCGCCCTTTCTTTCCTTTGGAGTAGAAGGTTTTGTTGGATGTAAATGGAGGTCATCCGCCCCCAGCGCCGAGGCCGCCCTGTTGAGGTCTGAGCTCCCTGCGGATGAATAATGTTGGATGTTGTATTAGAGGAAGCGTGACCCGCCCGCAGTGCTTCAAACTGAAAAGGCATGGAGAGGTCCGGCGAAGGGAAAATGAACTGCATGGTTTTAAAAACGTGTGAGACTGTACTTTCAAGGTGCATTCTGGGAGTTGCAGGATGTCATGACTACGTAGAGACTTAGTAGTCTGACAAGGGCGTATAAAGTCATGTGGTACGCCGCAAATTCAAGAGGATGGCTCACCTGTGATCAAGGCTACCACAGTAGCTGAAACGCGTTAGGTTTTAGTAAGCAAGCTGTCACCCTGCGAAATAAAGTACCTGATTTTCCTGAAGTCTGGTGGATATATATATATATAATTATTTTTAACAATGTTTAAATGTTTGTATTTTTTGTAAATAGTTTTTTTTATTGATTTTGTGATGTATTGAGGGTTTTTTTGCTTGATTTTTATTTATTTTAGTTTTTTAAAATGATTATAATGTGGTTAAAATATTTATATATAATTTTAAAGTATATTTAGTTTGACATAAAATTAAATTTTTATGTCTTGTAATTATAATTTATATTTTTTGGCAATATTAACGTAGTCGATATTGTGTTAGGTGATATTTTGTGATTATTTATATGTTTATTTAAAAGTTACAATATTTTTGTTACCAATACGTTTGTGAACAATATTAATGACAATCAATATTTTTCACTGTGATATTAAGGTTCTTCACATTTGTGTTTTTCTAAGTTAAGTATAGAAAAGCAATATTTTTGTAAACAATATTTATTTTCTGATATTTTTGTGCATCAATAATATTGTGTGCATTGATATTGTCATTGATCCCTCGTAAATGTGTTTTGTTTTTCTATTTATGAAGGCCAGTACCATGTAGGGTGTATTTGTTAGGCCTGTGCCATGTAGGGTGTACTTGTTAACCACCAGTACTGTTGGATTCTGCTCCTAGAACACTGTGAGTCTTATTTATGCGAGGATTGTGCCACATTTGCACCACGCAACATGGTACGAGCGTGATCCAAACTTCTAAGTCAGATTTTTAAAGCCACACATATCTGGAGTAAAGCAACGCAGCACAAATCACTGCATTGCATTACTCTGCCCAGGGAAGGCGTTCCTCCTGCATTGTGTTGGTGTTCCCAAGCAACTCCAATGGATATTGTAACTTGTGCACTTGGGGATGCGCCAAAATTTTACACCTTCCCAGTGAAGGCGTAATGAGGAGAAATATCTCTATTTCTCTGCGTTTCAACCTCTTTCTATGCATGCTGCAGAATAATATGCCTCCCAGGATTGTTTTTGTGCATTAAGGTGTTTCTTTGTGCACAAAAACAATCATGCATGCAACACAGGCACCCTTTCACCATGGTGCAAGGGTGCCTGCATTGGTGCTAGGCTGCCAAAAGGACGCCAGCGCAAGAGAAAGGACAGGAAGCTACCATATTGCCTTAAATACGGTGCATTTCGGCCCTTTCCCTGTCACGCAGTGCAACGCAGCAAGGTGATTTGCTACACTGCACTGTGTCACAAGCTCATAAATGAGCCCCTGTGTTTGTAGAGTCAAACGCATAAGGCAAATATTCTTATTACGACAAAACATTTCTTGCACATATGAATACTGCGTGTGAATAAAAACGTCATTCGTTTACATTATGTTTTACTGTGAGCCCTTAACGGGCCATCTTCCCGAGTTCGCCATTCAGGTGGCACAGTTAATAATCTTTAAGCATGGAGAGTCCTCGCGGGCTCTTTAAATAGATTTAATTTCTGCCTTTAACTTCAGACTGGATGGAGGAGGTTAGTGAGCAGTAATATTAATAATTCATGTCTTTATTAATCGCTCTTTACCTCGGGTCTCTTGGTGCAGTGCGGTAGAAAAACAAGACAGAGACATTACTAAAATATAAACACAGATGCTCTAAAATGCTTGGTCAAACAAACAAGCACTAAATCTCCATTTCAGTCGCGCGGAGCTCAGTGGGTAAAGAAGAGTCAAGCATTTCCAGCGTTAGTTCATGGAAGAAGAAGTTAGCACACTTGTTTTATTCACATTGGAAATTAATAAAATATTTGTGGACTCAAGGGATGGCTTTGTGGCTGGCTTTGTGGCTGCTAAAAATGCTGTGCATTGACAAACCTGAGGTCCAGGGTCTGGGTCTGCTGCCTGGCTGGAGCAGCATGGTGCTGTGCTCTATGGCCCTGTCCTGCGTGAGTCCTGTAAGCTAGAACAGCCTCGCCTGTTTGCTGTATGGCTATGCTCTTCCAGCATGGATTTGCACAAACTTGAAGGTGTGATTGGTTGCTCTCTGTACAACAGACCGTGAAAACTTCAGACACTGCCTTATTCCCAAAGGCTGGCCCTCAGAGTTAAGGTTCTAGATGCCACAGGAAGGGAAAACACTCCCTTATTCCATTCTTTTAATGTATCACACATTTGTCTGACTTGTGAATGTGTCATAGATGTTTTTACTAAGAGATTTAGAGCCACTCTGTGCTATATACCACCGCCTCTGATACAGTTTGGAGAAGAGTTTAGGGGAGAGGATGTGACCTAAGGGCTAGAGTGGTCGACCTCGGAGTTGGGGAACCGGGTTCGAGTCTCGGCAGGGACGCTCAACATCCTGTGATTCTGGGCAAATGACTTAATCTCCCCGTGCCTAACAAAACAAGCATTTGCAATGCAATCGGTCTCGCCTTTGGGACCTTATAAGTATTTAGCCATGCAGCACATTATACTGGGCACTGCAACATCTACTGTTCTTTAACATGGATTTCTTCCCAAAGTTGAGGGTTGCTTAAAGCAACATATTTAAGGGGAGAATTAAGAATGAAAAAGGTATTATTTTCTTTCACCTGTTTAAAATGTGAAGGGTCACCGGTGATGGAATGTAGCAGATAGGGCAAGCTGAGAGTGTGCGTGAGAGAGCTTTAGCAAGAGTGTGTGTCTGCGAGAGTGAAACTGTGTGTGAGAGAAGGGAGGGGTGTCTGAAAGCATGTGCAGGAGAAATGTGTGTGTGAGTATAAATTGGGTGGGTGCGTTTGAGAGAAAATGTATGCATGAGAATGTGTTTGATAAACAACTTTAGAAGCAGTTCATATATACGTCTGTTTGGAAAAAAGTGGTGTCTGAGAAAGAGAAAGTGTGTGTGAGTGTGTGTGTGTGTGAGAGAGGGCATGAGAGAGGTGAATTGATAGTAGTGCAGCAACAAGACTTTGAGCTATTGGCATTGTAAATGAAAATGCCTTTTATTTATGTGTTTTGAAAATCTGCAAATGGTGCATAAACACGCACTTTCTACTTATAGTCCTTGTTTACAAGAAGCACGGCTGGCAGTAAAAAAGGAGCATTTGTTGGCAGCCTTTCTTTTTATAAGCAACAACTGAGTATAAAGTGCGTGTTTACGCATCGTTTGCAGGTTTTTAAAACACATAAATAAAAGGCATTGTTATTTACAATGCCAATAGCTCCAATTCTCACAAATGCGAGAGCTATTGCATAGTAAATGCTTATTGTTGGAAGTACTGAAGTGATTTTTGGTGTCACTGAAACTCTGTACTGTGCTTTGCCCTGAGCTTCTACCCTGCTACCTTCAAATCAGATGAGTAGCATTTACAATGTCGGTGAACTTAATAGAGGTACATTCATGTTGCTGACTAATTTGGAGAAGGTTCAGTTTAAATTTACAGAAATTGTTTCGATACAAAATATGGCTAATAAAAAAAATGTCTGTTATAAAGTTTAAATTAGTTAATACTCATTTTAGAATATTTCCAAAAACATTCCACAAAGGACAGGAAAGTAAAATGAAAACGTACATTAATAAAATAACCTCACTGTATATTTTTATCTGGACCCCTGCTGTCTTTCATTTGTTATCAAAACACTCTCTTTCGTGCTCGAATGCCAGGGGGAGGGGACAGAGGTCCAATGGAGGTCGACAAATGTCTGCCCATACAGAGACTTTGTTAGCAAAGTAGAAAGACGGGGCATGCGAAAGTGTTATGATGTATTTTCCTTGGTATTCTACATAAAGAGTCTCCAAGCTGGCGCTTAGCTTGCAGCACCGTATGGTTTAGTATAAATATAACGAGACGACGAAGTTTAATCCCCCTCCCATGCCGCTTAGAACTAATGTGTGGAGCAACCGAGAACTCCCAAAGTGCGCCTAGGAATCCCAACTCTTCACTCGAGTACAACGGTTAACTTTCAACTGACCTGCCCGCTGTTGGCTTCTCTAGAGGCACGGAGTAGAGACATCCTTGAAGACTTGCAGTGTCGGTACTTTTCAGCAGCTGATTCCACTGTAAAAAACCGTACATGCTCATTGTGTATGATTTTAAGTTTGGCTGGATTCAGCAAGAAGGCTTGTGCCCCCTTATCTCGGAATGGCGTAATAAGTTGGCGGAGCTGCCATCTTTTCTCAACTGTGAGAGGGCAATAATCAGGACGTACAAAGAACTCAACCCCCTTCCCAGTTTTCTTTCTATCTGGACGTGCAAGATCGTACACTGCTTCTCTCGCTAGATAATTGTTAACTGAAATTAAAATCACCCTTGGTCTAAGAGGGCTCTGGCCCGGCCTACTGCGCTGCACAAAAGGAAATCTGTGTGCCCTCTGGATCTCCCGGCTCCAGTCCCATTGCGTTAGCCCAGGAAAGGCATCAGAGAAGAGTTCTATGATAAATTTTCGGGGTCTTGTCCCTCGGCCCCCTCGGGAATATCCAGTACTCGGAGATTGTTCCGTCGTAGACGATTTTCTAAATCAGTAACTTTCCAGATAGTATCATCCTTAGCGGAGCGTAGAGTCTCTGTAGCTGCTTTCTGAACAGCAAGTTCATCCTCCAAGTTGGATATACGGGTCTCAGCCTCATTGAACCTGTCAGAGAACTCGGAACAAGACTTAGCAATTTTTCGTACTGCGTTCTGCAATTTGCGACAAGCCCCTTGCATACGCTGGCTCTCTGCCCGCGTCTCCGCCCCTATGAGCCATAATGCTCTGGTAGATAACTGCCAGGGAGATATCTTCAGGTTTCTCAGCAGATTCGAAGTTGGCCTGCGTCCCGCTGGCCATCTCAGTTTCATTCATATATGAATAATCCCATTGAATAGAATCAACACTCCCGGCCAAGTAATACCCCTGCTTGCATACTGTTTTTGGGCTACCGATTCCCTTGTGTGTGTCCAAATCAGATTCTTCCCCGAAGCATCCGAAGGATCTGACATTGAATAAAAGGGGGATCTCCAGAGTCATGTTCTTTCCTCAAATCCTGATTGTCCCTTATCTTCCTTATTGCCATATCAGAACTACCAGGGCCAGTCGTTGTATTACATTTTCCCGTCTGTGGCTTCTTACCTGACCCACGAGAAGTGCCCCCCATTGCGACCTTTTCTGCATCTTTTCCGATGTCTTTATCCATTTCCTCCCCATTTCCAGCAAAGCAATGGGGGATACCACTCATAGCCCCATCCTCACTGACTAACAAGTCTGCTGGGAATCCTCTGCCCGGACCTCTATATTAAATTCAGGTTCGGTAGTAGCTGATGTTGTAAAAATGTTTTTTTTGGGTTTCACAGCCTGAAAAAATACAGGGACAGCCTTCTTACCACCCTCCATACGTGCAGCATCCTTCTTCCCCGTGGTTATTATCACTTTCTTGCCGTCCGTGCTGTCAGGCATCTCAGCGGCGTTGCGCGCTCTTCCCCGCTCAGGCTTTGGAGGCATCACACTACCGCAGTGCCTGGCAATCACTTCCGCGTTGGATTGACTCTTCACCGATACCATCCACTCTGCAGTCCGGGCGGCGCGCGCACACCAGGAAGCGCGTCTCACAAACGCCGAAAGCCGATGAAAATCCACACGGAGAATACCGCAGGCAATCCAGAGCATGCCTGCGCCGCCAACGCTTCACCCTGGGGTCAACGAAGTAGCCTGGCCCGGTCAGCAGACTATCCACACTTCATGGTGAGTGGAGCAGGGGGGTAACCTCCGGGAGCTCAAACCCGCACGACCGTAGTCACGGCCGCCATCTTCCCGCCTAGGAATCCCAACTCTTCACTCGAGTACAACGGTTAACTTTCAACTGACCTGCCCGCTGTTGGCTTCTCTAGAGGCACGGAGTAGAGACATCCTTGAAGACTTGCAGTGTCAGGAAGTGGATCGGCAGCGCTGCTGCAGCTTTTTTGGAGGTGGACCGCTTGAGATTGCATGAAAGCATGTGCGTGGCTGCGTAAATAAAATGAGCATCCACCTGGTTAAGCTTCCACCCAAAGGAAGAGAATAAAGTGTAAACCTCCCAAGAATTTGTCTTTTTGCACCTCTCCGAAGTCGACTTTGAAGGGGGCTCTGGTCACACCTTGGCTCTGTGAGGAGTAATGATTCACCAAACCACTTGTGTGAAGAGAGGGGGGCCTGGCTTTCTCTGAAAATTGGGCCAAACCCCTTGCTATGGATTTTGCCAGCACGCCCATTGTGTCAGTGAATCTCTGCTGTGGCACCTCAGGTTTCAGGTTTAATGGAGCTGGATCCCCTAGGAGAAGGGCAGGTCGCAGCACCCGGGTTAAGCAGTACAGGCCAGGTGCTAATAGTTAATGTAATCCCATGCACAGCAGGTAACAGAGATTGGCACAAGATAGCCTCTGCTCTCATTGCAGCTCTACGCCGGGAGGGGCCCTTGCATTGTGAGTCACGGATATTATAAGGAACACAAATGGAACAATCGAATGCGGCAATTCACTTCCAGTTCAGATGCACTTCCGGCGCTGGTCTCTCAGGATCATGAGCGAACGCAGATTTGGTAGGAAGGTTTAAAATCTCAAGAAAGTCAGACATTGGTTTTCAGTATGTTTTGCCCACACAAGCATTTAAGGAGCTCCGAGTGTATATTTGCACCCCAATGTGACAACTTCATCAAGATTCTTGACTTGTTTTCTAACATTTTAAATCCCTAAACTAGCGAAAGTATCTGGATACAATTGCCTTTTATATGATGACGTGTATTGCAGAAAACAGAACACACTTTGTTAAATTCCATTTCTGCACCGGAAAGTATTTTTATTGCTGTCTCTCAGAGCCCTTGCACGAGCCGAGCCCTGGAAATGTTACCGTAGTTTAAAATATAATGCATTCTCTTCAAAATTAAAAAAGTGCATTTCTTTGACATGCGACAGCTTTGACAGTGATAAGTTACATTATAGGTTTATTAAGAGGTAATGAAGAAAAGGAGGGGGTGATACAAAAATATGTGCCTGATAATACAGTGTGGTTAAGTGCGGAAGCTGGGATTCATCCCAGGCTTTCTAGTTTCACTTTGTACTATCAACCACTAAAGGGATATCTGTCTTCTTATTTTACCACAACTGTGAATGCTTCGTTTTAGACTTTGTGAGCTACAACAGAGCGAAGGTGGCCGACGGAACCACGAGGAAACTTGGCTTGTTTGGGATCGAGGTTCCACAGGAACCTGGAGCTGACCCAGAGCCCGGCTCGAGCTATAAGTGACTCGCCCACCTCTAGGTGTAAGCTCTTCAGTGTGACTCTCCTAACACGGAGAGGGGTGCCAAGTGCCTAAGTAACAACTGTAAAAAAAGCCCTTCGGTTACCAGTTGATTTGGAAGGAGCTCAGGTGTCACTCTGCTTCTTCGTATGTGTTACTTTATGGAGTGTGAAAGCGCACAGAAGTGGTCAGCGTGGCGCCGTACGTAGCTAAATGAATAATTCTATTGTATTCGTTCTTTCTTACCTCTCACTCATACCCTCTCAGCTTTGTGAGTGTAGATAACAGTGGTGTTGAGGTATCGTATATCCTCATATGTAATTCGAATCGCTAATTACGAAGCTGCGGTGCTTTACAGCGTGCAGGTTTTCTGAGAACACACTGCAACACGTTCCATCCGTAAATGGGTCAGCAACGGGGGAGGGGAGATAGCCTCAGAATCTCACATGCTGTAATGCTCACAATCCGGGCTTCCGTCGGGCAGCTAGCTAGCCTGTAAAATTATCGTGGAACGAGCGAATCTGCTGTCCCCATTGCTCGAAGCATGAAATCAATGAATGACTTCTGGTCGCTGGCTGTTCATTCCGAAGACCCCACGACAGTGGCGTAGCTAGGCACCCTGCCGCCCGTGGCGGTCCTTGCCTTTTGCCGCCGCCGCGCGCTGAAGAGCGAGGGGGGGGTGCTGGCGATGATTTTCGCCGCCGCCCCAAAAACTCGTGCCGCCCGGGGCGCACCGCCCCCTCCGCCCCCCCCTTCCTACGCCAGTGCCCCACGAGCAAACGCAAAGCTGACCTGTTGTTAAAAACGGAATAAACAAGCACCAGCTGTTCTGTACACCATCATCCGTGCGGCGTGGACTGCTTAGAAAGTGAAAGCACGCACGGCAAACGTAAGCACGTCGAGACGTATACAAAAAATAGTGCTTACAAGAAGAAATAAACAAGCATTGGTAATGCAATAGGACTCGTATTTACGCGAGACCTATTGCATTTAAAACGGAAGTGCGGGCGGACAAAAAGGCACGAACGGGAGGGCGGGCGGGGGTAGGGCGAGAGGTCACGGACTGCGGGAAGGGGCGGGGGAGACAGGAAAGAAAATAGTGTTAGGAGTAAAGGGGCCAGTAGCCGTGGAAGGATATAAATGACGACATGCTCGTCATAAGGAGGGACTAATAAGCCTAAAACCAATTGGAAGGCAGCATTTAGGACATAAGCCAATAACAAAGATGGGCGGAGCTTCCAGAAAGCTACCACACTATAGTATATACTGCATGTCTCGCAAAGCGAGCAGCGCTTTGCGCTAGGCGAGACCTAAAAATGTAAAGTGTCCGTCTGTAACATAACTGGTGCTCATGTAAAGTGCTCTGATACCTTCAGGTCTAGTTTGCAATATATAAAACTCCCCCCCAAAGATTAGGCTTCTAGATGGGAAAGCTGTGCTGCTCATGGCCCAAATCTGATTCATACATTCCTGCAGAGGGCTCAATGTGTTAGCTTTTTGGAGATAAATGCTGAAATGTGCAGTGATATGCAGGGTAGATGAAATTTGAATTTTGGCAAGGCCATCTCATCCTTCTATTCAAAGATAGGTAGATTGGGTCCTGTTAAATCCGAGGGTTGGTCCCAGGACAGTCAAGGTTTACTGGCTCCTTCAGGGCTTGACCATCAAGATAGCGAGGCAGAGTCGTTCGAGAGGTGGTGTTGGCTAGAAACTCAGAACTCAGCAAACAGCAATAACTGCTGATAATGGTACCCTTCAGAAAGTCATTTTACTCTGAGAAAGTAGGTTAATTCACATTCTCTACGCCGTCCTGTGCTAATACCCTGGACAGATATGTATTTAACAATATTGCAATTAAAAAACCCCTTCCTATGTTTTTCACTCGGTAGCACAGTTCAAACTCTTATTATATTGGTTACGTGGTTTGCAAAACATGGAAAACACTTTCTTTGATGTTTGCATTGTAAAATATTGTAGAATCACTGTCCTTGTGCGTTTGACATGGAACTCACAATCAGTCGCGGCCCGTCCCCTGCCAAAGAGGTGGGGCGGGCCAGAGGAGTGACCTGGGGGGGTGGGGGCAGGGCATTGGGGGAGCTCGGGGGGGACAAAAAATAGTATTAAAGAAATAAACTTACCTGATCGCAGCCGCCCCCTCCGCAGTCCCCGCCGTCCCGCTCTTCCTGATTCTGGGGCAGGCTCTCAGACTGCACTGGGCCAATCATGACGCTGCAGGAAAGCAGCGTCATGATTGGCCTGAGCGCTTCAACTTTGCACTCCCAGGCAGACTGGGAGCCTGTGCCTTCTTTCTCCAGCCCCAGCAACGCAGCTGGGGCTGGAGAAAGCTACACTGTGCATGAGGTGTTTGGCCGGCCTGAAACAGCCCGCCAAACACCTCATGCGCAGTGCACTCCCCCACCACAGTGTTATCCCCTCTGGACCCGTCCCCAAGATTCGTCGGGGTTCTGGGGATGGGTCTAGGGGGATTTAAAAAAAACAATAATAAAATGGGGTAGAAACCCGTTTTATTATCGTTTTATTTGTTGCAGCTGGTGGTGGGGAGGCGGCACTTCTCTGCCCAAAAGGAGGAGCCGCCACTGCTCACAATGCGAAACCCCTTCCTATGGGGTTTGACACGAAGCTCACAATGCAAAAACCTGCTGCATACTGTATTTTTTATAGAGCTTACACAAGACTAAAGCCCTTGCCTGCTGTATTCATCAAAGGGCTAACCAATGTGAAAGCCCTTCTCTACTGATTTGTTACAGGGCTCACACAACAATAAGTTTCTTCCTATTGTATTTGGCTCACTGATTTCATACAGGCTTAATATCATCCTATGTAGCTCACAAGCATCAATAAAAATTTTAGCACAGCCCCTGCTCAAATGTGATTTCATACACTCAGTTTTACTTCAGACGGGGCTTGCTAGGCACAGGGAGAGGTCGTGGTTAGGAGTAGAGAGAGAGTATGCTACATCATCCTAGTCACAAACCATGACTCTACCTTGAAGATGATTGTACAGTTCCTGCATAGTTTCACAAAAGTTGTGCTGGCCTCAAACATAACTTGACACCCGAATGGGAAAGAAGAGCCACAAGCGGATGGTGCAAAGGGGCTAAATGGGTCACTGCATCAGGATTCGTTTGGAGGTTCAGCATGGGCCCACCTTGCCTGAGTACTTGGCTCTTGGGGCCCAGAGGATGGAAAATCAAAGGATACTTAAAATGGGTATCTTTGAAACCACTGAATGCAAATATGGTTTGACAGCACCACCAGGATTTAGAGGTGTTTATCTCCAAAACTACTAATCATGCTCAATTTTTTTCCCACTCTAAAGGGTGCCCACTGGTCAAAGAGAACCTGGCAGGTAGAACAAAACCCTCACATGAGCTGGATCTTTAAATTTTTAAAAGCTGTTAATTCAACAACGCCCCCTACACCCAATGGATTTGGGTTTTATTTTTGGGAACCAGCTCAGCCTAGCCTAGCTACCTATTTCAAAAGAAAAGACCGAGGCAACATCGAGGGGCAATTTTAATAGTGCTATAAAATCCAACCTAATGGTCAAGTCGGATTTTATATTACTATTTTAGAAATTACACTGTTAGAAAGTTGTTCAGTTCCTGGCTAAAACTAAGGGGCCTTTCTGCCAGTGTCACATGACCCCTGATGGCTCCCTTGTGGTGAGATGTGTACTGCTCCCAGACAGTGGACAAAGGGCTGTGGGTGTGGAGAGGGGGCTCCTCCCTTGACAGGATGGCCTTAAGGGGCTGCACCCAACATCTTCTTGGCCTTTAAAATATGCCTACCTTGTCACTGGTAGATGACGTTCCCACCTAGGCCTGCCTCCTGTTTGTTTCTATAATCAGGCTCACAACACACCCAGTGGGAGAAGTGGAACTGACCATAACTGGTTTAGTGGATGGACAAAGGCTTGCACTTTGCATAAAGGTTGACCCCACATATAAGATGCCTTTAATTTGTTACCACCCACTTATCAGGAAGTGGAAAAAGCCTTAAAGCAGACCATTAGGAACAAAGCCTCTGGCCCAGATGGGGTCCCAGCTGATCTCTTTTTGGCAAACCAGGAGCTGTGGTTACCATTGCTCACTAATATGTTAGGCTGTGTTGCCAAGACGGGTCCACTAAAATCTTGGTCCAATGTGACCATAGTACCTTTTTCTAAAAATGGTGACAGGTCAAACACCAAATGTTATTGTCCGATCTCATTGATCGACTTGACAGGCAAATTATTGGGCAGGGTTTTACTTGATCATCTCGATGCTTGGGTATCTGATAGAGGGAAATTCTCAGATATCCAATATGGTTTTAGGAGAGGCCTGGGCACTGTGGAGCAGTGTCTTAATCTTCACATGGTTATAAGCATGTATATGCTGGCAAGGAATGGTCCCCTCTATTTAGGGACCTAACATCTGCATTTTACTGGGCGGAGAGATGGAAACTCTGACAAAAAATGCTGCATATGGGCATTCATACTACTCTAGTCAACTTTCTAGCCCAAATGCATCAAGATGTGACAGGGAGAGTAAGATATGGGGCTGAAAGCGAATTAACCGCACCTATCAAAATGAGGAGGGGGGGTAAGACAAGGATGCGTCCTGGCCCCCTTTCTGTTTTGTTTGTACATTAATGATTTGGAGACTTATCTTAGTCAGGGGGGTGTTGATGCCCCAAGGGTTGGATCCAGAAGCCTCCCTGCCCTGCTTTATGAAGATGATTGTGTTCTGCTATCTAGAACTGACATTGGCCTGCAAATACTTTTAAACAGATTTAACGATTTTATGTGAGATTTGGGCTTAAAAACAAATACAGCTAAGTCACATGTAATGGTGGCTTGGAAATCTCATTTGTCTTTAAAGCCTTGCTTTGTGGACAATGAAAAACTGCAATATGTTCCTACTTTCTCTTATCTAGGTGTTCAATTTAATCGAAAAGGTTCCTGGCACCATATCATAGAAGTAAAAAAAAGATGTTTTCATCAAACACTGGAGGCCTTACGCAGGCGTACAAAGAAATTGGTCTCTAAACCAATTGATGCGCTTATTAACATCTATGTTGCGCGTTGTTGTTCCACTATTACGCACGGGGCAGGAGTATGGGGTCCTTGTAATATTTCATCCTTGCAAACAATAGAAAACATCTTTCTTAGAAGGCTTCTGGCAGTTCCTCCTAGTCTGCCAGCTATAATATGCCATATGTAACTAGGAATTGTTCCTTTATCACATTGTATACAAATTGCCCCTGTTATGCTTTGGTGGTCTATTTGGACACAAGTGGAACCCGTACTCAACCGAGCAATAATACAGGATTGTTTTGCCCTTGAACATATGGGGAGAGTATATTTTTTCTTAAAACTGCAACTAAGTGCAGCCCTCCCAAAAACTCAGTTAAAATGAGACCTCCTAACCCTATTAAGGGAGCTAGGGAATTGTAGGGAGTGGGGCAAGAAGAGAGTGGCAGAATATTTACCCCTGGTCACTACTGAAAGAGTTGAACCTTACCTTTTGTTCCCTTATACCACTCTAAAAGGTTTTATCTTGTCAGATTTAGGCTTAACATAACACATTTCTTGGTCTCTTACCCGAGCAAAGTATATTCTGACTCCTTTTTAGATCCTTGTCCATGTGATTGTAACTCAACTCAGAATATGTTACACTTTTTCTTCTTTTGCCAGCTTTATTCCAAACCACAGAAATACTTTATTATTCAGTTATTACGGGTACTAAATATTAGAAAATGTAGGCCAGCGCTTTCTTTATCTCCAGCTGCTTAATACTGAATATATATGCGAAATGGTATATAAATGTATTGCTTCTGCTGTGAGAATAAGGAATATTGGAGGCAAATTATTATATTGTTCAGTTATTGGCTATTCTTTGTAGGAGTTTTATCCTGCTATGGACTTTTTATCTTTTACTCTGCACTGATTGTCCCAGACAGTTTCACAACTGCAATTTTTACGAACTCAACCCTGTATATTTATCGAAAACTATTTAATGCGAAGATGTTCCTGAGATTGTATTTAATGGCTAAAATTACTGGAATTTATTATCAATGTCGGCTTTTAAATTTTAAATGTGCTCTTTTTTATTGTTGCACAATTTGAAGAATGAACTTGACTAATTGATTGTGTTTGAGTTACTGATGAGTTTTTTAATTTAGGCATACGTCATTTTATGATTATAACTGGGCAAGGGAGATTGATCTGTTGATGATTTTTTAATTTTTTATTTTTTTGCTGTGTATTCTTTTATGGTTTGTATTAGCCAAATAAAGATTGATTGACTGACTGGACCCCACAGACCCCTCCTCAGAACACTCCTGGACCTGGAAGGAATCAGAAGAAGGAATGCCCTGCTATCTGAACAACCTGAAGGAACAGTGGGCCTACTTGACTTCAATCCATGCCCCAGATGTGACTCCAAAAGTCAGTTGCCTGACCTCCTTTTTCAGCTACAGAGACAAAACAAACTTCCGGTGTCCTTTCTCCCTGAAGCTGCCTGGCTGACCAGTTACAACTGGACTTGCCCTGGACCCAGCTTCTGGCCTTTTCTGGGCTGAGTCCTAACCCCCAAGTGATGCCCCCAGCTCTTGTTCCAAAACTGCAAAAAGTGGAACTTAGAAAGTTTTTGCCAACTCTCTGCCTGGAGAACCGACAGAGCCCGGGGCCACCTATGAAGCCACAGCCATCAATATTGAATCACCGGTCTTCCTCAACTTGACTTCTAGAAAAGTGTATAAGTCCAAATGTAGAGGGTTCCTGAGGCTGACACAGAGCCAAAGCCAATCAATGTTGAGCCCTTCCTGGGCATGGATTCTGTACTTCTCCTGCTAGGAGCCTTCCCACCTTTAATAAATGACCTCACCAGGACCCTGCGCTTCAACAGTCCACCGTCACTGAGCCTCTCTTCTTAACGAATATAGCTCTTTACAACGCATGCTTTAGATCGCATGCCATTAAAACGCGGTTGTTACAATGATCGCATTGTTACAACGTGAACCATTACATCGCAAGTCGTTCCAACGACTTGCTGTAGGGGGCGCGCTGGACTGAGGAATAGTATAATTTACTATTCATACTCCAGTTTGTGCAACAGCAGGGAAGGTGTTGGATTGTAAATCCAACACCTTCTGCCCCCTACAGCAAGTTGTTGTAACGACTTGCGTTGTAATGGTTCGCGATGTAACAACGCGGTCGTTGTAACGACCGCGTTGTAATGGCATGCGATCTAAAGCATGCGTTGTAAACGCTGTTTCCCCTTCTTATCTTGCTTTCAGCTTGACTTGCAGATGAGTCATTGAAAGCCTCTTTTTCTCCATGTATGTTTCTAAGTCAGAAGGCAAACTTTCAACCGGGACAAACCTGGTCCCTGTATCCAGCTAACCTGCGATCCATCACGGTCAACCTTAACTTTTGACTTTGACATTGTCCCGTGTGTCTAGATAACTGCAGTTGGCGCTTTGTGCTTTTTGGTGCTTTTTAAAATTTAAACATTCATATCTCTGGTTCTACTTATTGGATTTTTGTAGTGTTGGTTTAATTTTATTTAGTAAAATACTCTCTATCTTTCTAAATTGGATTGGGATTTTTCTTGCCTGATATTTTCACTTATTGCTGTTTTAGTACTGCATAAATACTTTGCACATTGCCTCTAAGTTAAGCCTGACTTCTTTGTGCCAAGGTACCAGAGGGTTAAGCACAGGAAACTTTTTGTGGTTTGGTCTGACAAGGATTGTGAATATTATTTCAATCAGTCAATCAATCAATCAATTATTTGTAAAGCGTGGCAAATCACCTGTGAGGATCTCAAGGTGCAGGAGTGTTTGCTGTTGTGTGGTGTTTTGCTCATTTGAACAGCTAGGTCTTGAGTCCTTTCCTAAATTGCTGGAGTGATGGGGAGGTTTTGAGGTGCAGGGAGAGGTTGTTCCAGGCTCTGGCCGTCAGATGGAAAATATATTCTCCTACGCTGTTGGCTCTGCGGATCCGGGGGGTGTCTGCGAGCAAGAGAGAGGCGGATCGTAGGTATCTGGTTGGTTGGTGGAGGGTCAAGCGCTTGTTGATGTATGTTGGTCCAATGTTGTGTAGGGGTTTGTATGCGTGGGTCAACATCTTGAACTGGCAGCTTTTCTGGATCGGGAGACAGTGTAGCTTCTTTAGGTGGGGCGTGATGTGGGGCTGTCTGGGAAGGTCGAGGAAGAGTCTTGCTTCTGAGTTCTGTATTGTTTGGTAGTCTCTTCAGTAGACATACGGAGATTCCTAGGTAGAGAGTGTTCCTGTGTGATGGTCTTACTGGTGTCGATTGAGAAGCATCAGAAGATTTTGTGGAGCATACATAGGGTGTGGAAGCAGGCGGATGAGACAATGTTTATCTGTTGTTTCATAGATATCTTGCTGTCCAGGATGATTCTGAGGTTGCGTGCGTGGTGCGTCGGAGCAGGGGGTGGACCGAGTCCAGCAGGCCACCAGGTGTCATTCCATGGTTAGGTGTTTTTGCCAAAGATGAGGACTTCTGTCTTGTCTATGTTCAGTTTGAGGCAGTTGTCCTTTGAGGTGGATTCTCAGGCCCCTCAACTAATACTTCAATTTCATACAGTCACTTAGCTGGAAACAGGAAATGGGAATGCTGAAATCATGGGTCTACCTTAAAAAACAAATATTTGCCACAGTAAACATAAAAAGGCTATAACAGATTTACATGATGTTCTGGAGGTTGACTTTTTGGCTCGTATACATAAAATAACTCTGTTTCTGATTTAGAGCTAAGTGGCCATTTTTGTGGAAGAATTTCTGCCAGGCAATTCCCTTCCTGGTTGACATTTTCCTTCACAAATTTGAGGTTTTTCCATTAATACCTAACTCTTAATCAGGCCTTCTATGTTTCACAAAGCTCTCAGGAAAAAAAATATTTCATCAGATATTGCATTTACATTCATACACCTTGAACACATGCACATAACAATTTTTTTAGATTATCATCCAACTAGGCATACTGTACCATAGGCAACAATCAGCATGAGGTGTGATATGGTCTTTTGACACAAAGGGTCAAATGTACTACTTAGTGCTTGCAAAATACTGACCGCAATTTGAAACCAGTATTTTTGCAACTAAGGAATAATTTTCTGAACCGACTTATGTACAAATCGGTTGGCTTGGAAAAGACAGCTCCAGAGTGGGTCACAATCCGACCTACATCATTAATATTCATGAGGTAGGTCATAAATTGCAAGCAACTCAATCCGATTTGAGGCCATCACTAGGATGGTGACCTACTGGGGTCAGCAGACCACCATATCTGTGATTGTCTTTCAAAAAGGCCAATTATTTTTTTTAATGCAACCTGTTGTGCTTAAAGGGAATGGGAGTATTTTTAAAAAGAAAAGTTTCCCACGGACCACTGCCTGCTCCCCAACAAACATTTTCTTAACATTCACAGAGGGGAAGCCCTTCCCGTTTGCAAATGCGTTTCCACCCCAAATGGGCGTTGGTAAATTTAAATGGTTTACAACCACCAATTTATATATGGCAAGGAATCGCTGTTTGGAAGAGACGCCTACAACATGCCCTTAAAAATAATGCCTCCTCAGCCATTCCTAAATACATTTTAGGAGTCAGAAAATAAGTTACAGACTCGTAAAAAGGGTTTATTACATTTCAAAAAGCATTTTTGCAGTTGCAATCCCCGAATCGGAGCGTTTACGACCATAAAAATTCTTTGCACGTCTGGCACTAGACTCCCATTCATATGTGATGCATTGCCGGTTTGGAGCAATATAATGCAAATAATACAATAATAAAACATGAAAAGCCAGTCTTTTAACAATCATTTATCAAGCTAATATATCTGAAAAGCAGAAATTAGTAAAATGAACATATCTCAGATTAACTGGATATTTGAATGCAAGAGAAAATGCTGGAAAATTGTATCAATGTCGCAATACCACTGAGAAAATAACTTCGGAAAAAACAAACCCCGGTCAATCTGTCTCAAGAGCAAGTTTCTGTGGAAGTTTCTACTTTCTGTTGGAGCTTTAATTTTGTGAGCTATGCTTGGGCTTAGTCTGGAGGGACGAGGTGTACAGTTTCTGGGTGGAGCGCCGCTCTGTATGCACTGAGGCAGTAAATGGAGAAGGTTTGGTTTTAGTGAGCGGTGACTATGGAGGTGTGTAGCTAGACATTTCATATTCATTTATTCATAAGTAGGTTGCTGTTCTATCCACTAGCTACATAAGAAATAATGTGAAGTCTTCTGCAAGTGAGGAATATGTGAGGTATGTAGTTTGCAGTAAGGGTGACAAGATGGATACAGTTAAGTGCTCCTTTCTGAAATGTTTGTCTGATTTGCAGACCAGTAGTTCGAATGCAGTCAAGGCAAATTTATCATTTTGCCCTTTTGAGGTAGATAAACTAGGTACCACTAAATTAGGTAAGATTGATACCTGTAATTTACGGCTTTCAAAACTGCACCATATTGTTTAAGTGCTTTATGAAAGCAAGATATTATGGACCATATTTAGAGCTTTGCATATGGATACTCCATTACAAATGTGGTGGATTTCCTGTCTGCCATTTTACAATTGCATTATATGGCCTATGCCGCTTGTATTTCCTTGAACCAAATATTTGTCACACTCTAAATAAGTCCCTATGGGGCATATGCATCATAACATATATTTTTGCGACTCGCAATTTGCGATTTTTACCGAATTGCAATTTGCGTGTCGCAAAATGCGATGCAACAAAAAAAAAATCGCTAAAAAATTGCGAATCAGTAAAAATCGCATTCGCAAATTGCGATTTGTAATTTGCGAGTCGCAAAAAATTGCGATTACGCTATTTGCAATTTGCAAATTCCGATTCCCAGAATACTATTCACAATGATGATGTCAGGACCAGGAAGTGGGCACACCCATGCAGTTACCTGTGTGCTGAGGGGGAGGAGGAGGAGGAAGAACACTGGAGAACAGCAATTGAAAAACGTTTGTGAGTTTCAAACTGTTACAGACATCAGCATGGCAAAGGAAACACCCCTGAAGGAGAGAAAAAGGCAGAAGAAGTTCTCAGAGAAGGAATTGGAATTGCTAATTGAAGAGGTGGTGAGGAGCCATGATAAATTATTTGGTAAACTGTCTTTGCAAGTCCCCGAATCAGAAAAAAGAAAATTGTGGCTGGCAATGCAATCCACAGTTAATGCAGTGGGAGTGGCACACCGCAGCATTGGAGATCTGCGCAAAAGATGGTACGACCTGCGCAGTCGTGCAAAAGAAAGGGTTGCGGAGAGGCTTGCAGAGGCTAAAAAAACTGGACATCAACCCAAGCCAGCCCCACAGCCATGGAGGACCTTGTGGAGTCCACCCTGCAGCCAGAGGCAGTAGTTGGAGTCACAACAATTGATTCCTCTGCACCACCCTGTACCTCCCAAGGTAAGATGCATGCAACTTTATTTCCACATTTCAGTGTTAGCTAACAACCAGTGTAAATCAGATCAGGCTTGTGCAGGTAAAAGTAATCCAGTACATGTTTTACTTATGACACACCAATGCATTATGGGAATTGTAGTCAGCAAAAGCACAAGGGAAGTCTGGTGTCTGGAAAACATGATGATTTAAAACCCATTGCACCATGGAAGTCAGTCTACACACACACACAGTAATCTAAAAATATTTTATTGTACAAAAGTTTGTACAAAATTTGTAAACGTGTCCTAACAGAAAATTAATAATGCACTGTTCTACATCACAGATACACATGACCAAGAGTCTGAGGAGACTGATGACCATGCACCAGCAGAGAGTGAGTCCCACTCAGAAGAGGACATAGCTGTCTCACCTACACCCACCGCACCAGCACCGGAGAAACGCAGGACCACTGTGGCCCCATTGCCAGCATTTGGAAGTGAGGATGATGGACAACCTGAGCCCACAATATCAGAAGTAGTAGTGACACCCACATCCAGACCACGCGAGCAGCTGCGTCGTGGGAACATGCAAGCTCGGAGAAGCAGCGCATCAGCACTGTTGAGATCTGGTGCAGGCGAGACATCCACATCGCATGATGGGCTGGAGAGTGCCATGTTAAGGGTACAGCGCCTGCAGGTGAAACACATGCGTTTAATGCAGGGAAACCTTACAACACTTGCATGCAAAGTGGGGGACATGTGTGACAGCATGAATAATCTAACTACTGCTGTGCTGGAAGGTCACAGGGAGAACACGGAAGATTTTGGAGAACTGACTGGAGTACTCAGGGAGCTATGCAAGGTGCTAAAGGAGGATCAGGTGTCCCATCGCAAAAGACACACACAATTACTCGGACGTTTGGATGGGTACACCAGGGCCACCAACCATCTAAGTACTGCCACAGCACAACTATCACGACGTGCAATAGCCATGCAGTTAGAAATGAGCCATTGCTGCCGAGATTTTGCCAAGGGACTGGTCCAAGTGACTAATGCTGTGGATCAGATGCAGACCAATGCTGTTGCTGCCAGTAGTATGATGGGGGGGGGTGAAAGTGAGGATGCCTCCAGTCACAGTAGCAGCTTGGCACCAGTGCCAGACTGTAGAAGGTGCAGCACACGGAATACTGCAGGATCTGAGACCTCACAAAGGGATGCGTCGGACCCCCCAGAACGGGTGATGGGAGTGAGAGGACGCTGGAAATAGTGTGGCCATGTTCATAGCAATGGTCACTGGTGAAGCAACCAGTAACTACTCATGTCTGGACTGAACTTAAGTTCCATGACATACCATATCTGTGTTTAAAACATTGTATTGAGGCTATGCTAGTGTGCATTAACACAACAGTATAACTTGTTTTCAATAAATCTATTTCACAAAGTTACAGTCTTGTGTTTTGTAGCATTAGTACTCACATCAAAAATAATTCTGTGTGATTTCTGCACGACGCGTCCTCCCTTCAGCTGCACTCGCTGCATTTCCGCCATGTGGTGGGTTGATGTTATCCTCTTCATCATCGGGGTCACCATCAGATGTCTCAATAGGTATGCCTCTGGCAGTTGCTATATTGTGCAACATGGCACATGTGGCGATTATCTTGCAACAGATGTCCGGCCTGTATTGCAAGGCACCCCCAGTTTTATGGATACACCTAAATCGCCTTTTGAGCAGCCCAAAGGTCCTCTCTACCACATTTCGTGTTGTCCTGTGTGCTGCATTGTAGCGGTGTTCGCTAGGTGTGCTTGGATGCAAGTATGGTGTCAGGATAAAGGGCCTCACTGCATATGCGCTGTCACCTGTTGAGAAAAGCATATGTATTACTCACTGTGATATTTCGCCATGAAATGTAGATATGCATGAGACATTGAAAAATGTTTACCGAGCAGGAATCCTTCTCCAAATTCCCCTCGAAGTAGACGTGTATGAATTCCGCTGTGGCGAAAGATGCAGGAATCATGCGTACTACCTGGGTATCTGGCCACAATGTCCATGATCATGTTCTTAGCATTTCATATCACCTGGATGTTTAGTGAGTGAAAAGACTTTCGATTCCTGAATATATACTCATTGGCTGAGCGAGAACATATGGCTACATGTGTCCCATCTATGCAACCTATCACATGGGGGATGTTGGCTATCTGGTAAAAGTCAATTTTAGTCTGAAACAATTCCTGTGGGGTGGTTGGGAATCTGATGTGTTGGTGCATACGCAGCAACATGGCGTCCTGGAATGCATTGAAGAAACGCGAAAGTGAACTTTGTGACACTCCTCCAGCTGTAGCTATTACCCCCTGGAAGCTGCTAGGAGGTGGAGGGAACACAGGACCTGCACATGGGTGGGGATAGCATGTGTCCTGCGAGTTTGGGGCTGCAGTAGTGGGTCCAAATCAGCAATTAGGTAATGTATCATTGCTGCATTCAATCTATACTTACCATATATTTCCTCATCGGTTTGCCCCAACAGAGTGAAGGGCACTCTGAAAATGCGCTCCTGTATCCTACGTCTCCTCTGTGCCTCTGCTCTTAGCCTCATCCTCCTCGCCATGCCGTAAAGCCCAGCCATTCTGAGACATTCTGAGGCCTTCTGGGCCTGTTTAAATACTTTCCAGCTCTTCCCCACCTGTTCAGAGTGTTTTCACCTGGTTACCACCTAGTTTGATTTGGTGGTAATTGGCGAATGCAAAATAGAGATTCGCAAATTTTTCGCAAAATGCGACTGTTCATGCATTGCATTGCGACTTTGCAGAAAATATTCGCAAATAGAGATTCGCTATTTTTGGCCTTTGCAATTTTGGTAATCGCTAATTGTGAGCTCGCTATTTTGGGATTCGCTATATTTGCGATTCCTTCGAAATTTCTACTTTTTGGTTTGCTGCATTGCTTTGTGCTATTTTGCGATCGCAAACGATCTTTTTTTGCGATTCGCACTGTTTGCGATTGCAAAATAGCTTGATGCATCTGGCCCTATGTTTCTTAATTAATGTAACATATGTTTTATGTAAAGAAAGGCCAGTTTATTCAGTGCCTATATGTCCATAGTTAGGTTTATTGCACTCTGCCTTATTTTTCTCGTTTTCTGAACATCACAACTAGATTAAACGGTGTCTGTGGTACAGGGGCGGACACAGAAAGATGACGACAATTGAAGTTAACAAATCTGCTTTCGGCGCTTTCCTTTCCCTTGTGATCTAAGTGCAGGTGATTACCCTACGTAAGCTCATTAGCACTTGACTGTGTGCTCACTGATTGCTTGCCTTGCACAGAACTTTGATACCACATCTGTGCTATTAAAAGATGCAAATCGTATTATCGCACCTGCAAGTCTTATGGTTTCTATAAATGTCCAAAGAACATGACACCAAACCCCTTTAGAAATGCTAAAGAGGTTGCCAGCACATGGCAAACTTTTCTTCAGTTTCTTCGATTAGTTCAGCCTCATTCCAAGCTCTGGGGTAACAACAGGTATACACCATTTGCTCACAATATTGGGTCTGTATTTGGGTCTTTTGGGACTGATTATTGCTTTTGTGGTGCTTAATGGAGGATAACGTGCAAAAACCTGTATGCAACCAATTAGTGCAGGTGGTTTAATTGCTACGAGACGTTTTGCGTGCACAATTACCTCCAGGTAGGTCTTGGGTGATATTACCCCCATAAAACGACAGAATGGGCAATAATTGCCCTTATGTAGATGTCATAAAGTGAAAAATGGGTGAACAATGTTTGGGCTGCTTTTTCTCAGTGTACACAGTTCGCAATGGAGTGTGTGAGGACTTGCAGAGCTTAACGCTCCTCACACAAATTAGAATACAGCGCCCACCCTGGTATATGGTTCATAGTGCACGCATTCGAGCACAGTTTCACACCTTCAATAGATGTCTGAACGGTAAAATGTAAAGGTCCACTTTTTAATTAGCTTTTAGAGTGAAATATTTCCAATGTGCGCAAAATCTGGACTCCATGTCCTTTAAGTAGGAACGTAGTTGTTTCTAGGCAACTATCAATGTACAATCCTTGAAGTCTGTTCTCTTGACATGAAATATTTCCACTCTGGGAGCCTAAGGTCTCAAACCTCATTTTAACCCATTTAGTTACCATATTTCCTGGTGCTAAATCATCTGGTTTCTCCAAATGCTGGAGAATGCAGTGAGGAACATAAAAAAAGCCATGGGTGGACTGCTTGAGTTTACCTCAGCCACTGGCAATTACTCAGGGCTGCATTCCAGTAAATCTTTAATTTTTTGCTACCCTGCCCCCTCAAACATGAACTAGACATGTGTAAATCACCATTGGTCTTGCTCCAATAGGAACAGTGAAGCCTGAACTGCCAGGCCAGCCCCCCTCTGAACAGAAAAACAAGCAACCTTAGGCTGGTTTAGACTTCGCCAGGCCTCTTCAGTAGGCCACAGCTTGGTTCCAGCAGCATGGTGGGCATGGGAAGCACATCTGGACATACCTGTTGCACTTAGTGGCTGAGATTAGTTCAAGCAATCAACCCATCCCTTTTTTTATTGTTTTCCTCAGGGGAATGCAGGGCAACAAATATAGCACACCATGGGGACAGATTCCCAGCGAGGAATGTGAGGAGACATTAATGTTACAGTTGACACAGTGACTTCCACAGGCAGAGATATAAAATAGGATATTGTTAAACAGTTCAACATCCTGGGAACAATTGGGTGGCAAAGAACTTCTAACAGGCAGAGGGGGTCATTTAGAGCACTTCGACCTTTATGTTATAATAGAGGAAATTATGCAATACTGCGAGAAATATGTGTAGGGTCAGATATGACACATTGGCATTTGGCATTAACAGCACTGAAGAGTGTCAGGGGCATGAGAACACAGCCACCTTGCAAGAGTCTTCATATACAAAATGAGTGGACCCTGAACTGCCTCATTTCCGGAAGAGGAGCTGAGAGAGGACAGGCAATCTTGTTTAGCTGAACATCCTCTTTATGACTCTCCTCGCAGGAAATGTAAGATTTATGTGCCACCTTTGCATGTGACTACTCCACCACAGCAAGGTAACCAGTATTGCGCAACGGAATCTATACTCATTACAGACTAGATTTCTTTGAAAAATGCCATCATATGCATAAAATGGTTCAAACAATGAGAATGTTGTTTTAAGAATTTTAACCTCATTTTAAATTCATGTGGTTTCCCCCAAACATTTTTTCTGATCTAATTTTTGTTGGACTTAGGACTAATTTTTGTTGGCCTTAGGACTCTTCACACTATACCAGTGCTAAGCAGTGTGAACGTGCTTGTAGTCTCTCCTTTAAACATGGTAAAAATGACTTACATCCAGCTGGCACATTTGATTTACTTGTAAGTCCCTAGCAAAGTGGTACTACATGTACCAAGGGCCTCTAAATTAAATGCTACTAGTCAGCCTGCAGCACTCATTGTGCAACCCACTTAACTAGCTCTGTAACATGTCTTGGACTTGCCATTGCAGCCTGTGTGTGCAGTTTTAAACTGCCATTTCAACCTGGCAAAATAAACCTTTTGTCAGGCCTAAACCTTACATATAAGTCACCCTTAGGGTAGGCTCTAAATAACCCTCATTGAAAGGTGCAGAGTATTTAAAAAGTTGCACATGTACTTTTAACTTACCTGGTATTGGTCCTGGTAGTGAAAATCTTAAATTCTTTTTTCACTAGGGCATGGCCTGCCTCTCTTATAGGATAACATTGGGTTCACTTATTGCATTTAATAAGGGATAACTTTCAATTGGGAGCAGGTAGAAATGTTGAGTTTGTGGTCTAAAGAATTGTAATTTAAAACCCCCTAAAATGGGAAAGCCAGATTTAAAATCACAATTCTGAAAATGCCACTTTAGAAAATTGGCATTTTCTTGTCCAAACCATTTGGTGCCTGTATCCTGGGTCACATGACTGGGTGCAGCTGACATCTGGTCTTTGTGCATTACTCCCAGACAGTGAGATAAAGGGGGAATAGGTGTTAGCAGGATGGGCCATCTCTGACTTGATGAGGGGGAGGAGCTGTCACCTACCACACTTGTACATCACAAAGACTCTGCCCAACACACTCACAAAGGCTTTTGACACTAGCCTTTCGTGTCCCCAGACAAGCTGGGGCCAGGGAAGGGAGTTAGGAAATTCTAAGCACCTCTGAGGGTGGAACCCTCCAGAACCTCCTCCTACTTCAAAGTGGGCACTAGGTATAAGTAGTGGGCTCTCAGATCCAACTCTTCAGTACACCTCTGGAACTGTGGAAGACTCAGAAAGAGTGCTGTGCTGCTCTGCAAGAAGGACTGCTATTCTGTAGTCCTGCTGTCCTGCTGCATGAGTAATAAGGACTGGACCTGCATCTTGATCCCAGGACCACCAGAGTGATTCCAAAGGCTTGTGGCTGGCCTCCTGATCAGTGCCTTGGGGGCCACCTTGAACCTAGCAACTGCACTCTGTCTGCTATGAGTGCTACCCCCCAAGTGATACCATCCCAGTCCTGGACCCTTGGAAGTGGGCAGGAAGATGCTCTGCTGGTCCAATTGTGGCACTGTGGGCAGAACCGACACATCTCCTCGCAGCTCTGCTTTGAAACCGCTGATGTGCATCCCTGACACAGGACCTCACTTTGCAGCCCGCAGCTTCCTCAAAACCATTGCTGCGACACATCCTCGATGCAGGCATTCTGATCGCAAGCCCCTCATTAACAGCATCCTCGACAACGATGCAGGACTCAGCATCGCAGCCCCACAGCTTCTTCTGAATCACCATTGTATGACACATCCTCGATGCCAGACTTCACATCACAAGCCCCTCATCAGCGGCATCCTCAATGATGGTGCAGGACTCTACATTGCAGCCCTGCAGCTCCTTGAAACTGCTACTGCGCGATACATCCTCGACACAGGCTCTCGCAACCAGGATTTAGGATACTTTGTTCAGCGGGCCTAACTTGGTCCCTGTCTCCAGCCGTGCTCCATCGTAGCTGACCTGAACTTGTGACTTTGTCCCAGTCTGGCTCGACAAGATAACCACAATTGGTGCTTTGTGCTTTTAGGCACTATTTTCACTTAAATCTATAGAATCTGTAGAATTGCATATCTCTAGTTCTACTGATCAGAGTGTTGTCCTATTGGTCTTAATTAATGTATTACATTTTACTTTATTTTTCTAAAGTGTTGTGGAATTTTTCTTGTGTTGTGTTTTCACTTTATTACTGTTTGAAATATTTCATACATACTTTACACATTGCATCTACGTTATGTCTGACTGCTTTTGTGCCAAGCTTTCAAAGGGTTAAGCACAGAGGTTGCTTGTGACTTCACACTGGCAGCAATTGTGGTTGCTACTTGAGAAGTGTTTCACCCCCTCAACTAGTACCCAATTTCCAACATTAGTGTTCAGCAGTGGGATTAGGACTTGTGTTTGTGCAGTGCCTTGTAGTGACTTTGTGTTACACCAAAATTCCAGATAAATAATTTTATATGTCTTCCAAATCCATTCTCATTCTATCTGACTGACTGTGACCATATTTGCAGAAATGGACTTCAAGCTCATCAACCTGGAGAGCTACATCATGGTTGAGCTCAAACAGTTCTCTGTATGGAAAAGGGACTGCCAACCAAGAAAGGCACCCGAAGTTGAAGCTTCAGAAAGCTCTGAGGGCCTGGGCGGAGGTTCACCACTTGCTGACAGTAACAGAGGTAGGAATGAGGTAGACAATGTGGAGGAGCATGAGTAGGACCTGAATGCAAGCCCTGAAATGCAGCACTCAGGGGAAGGGGACAACTTGCCTCCTGAGTTGGAACTCTCTGCTAAGTGGAGAGCAATATATCTTCACAAGCCTGTCCCCAGAGGAGCTGACGGACAGTAAGGTTAAAAGGGAGTTTAAACTGCATATGACCAAGCTCAGCATGGAGGAAAAGAAAGCTGAGGCAGAGAGAGCCCTGGCTGAAGAGAGGATAGGAGAATGACCCCTGAGGTATGTCTCAGAGAGCTGGACATCTGAGCTAGGCAAGCAGAGCCCATCAATAATGGTGCCAGCATACCCTCAGTGCCCTCTGGAGACAAGAGAGTCCACATCCCAAAGGATCTGGTGCCTAACTTTGTTGTGAGACATGACATCGACAAGTGGTTTGAAGCCTCAGAGGTTGCTCTGGAGATGCATAGGGTCCCTGAGGAGGATTTGGGGCAGTATCCGGAGGCACATACAAAGTAAAGGGAGGGATGCCCTACTGGCCTTAGAGAAGGGGGCAGGATGAGGTACCACCCCTCCCCCATGAAGGTCACCCATGTCAGAAAGTATAGCCTCACCCCAGAAAAGTACACACAGACGTTTAGTGACACCTGAGTGATAGTAAACCCACTGACTCTAGGGGGCTTCCTAAGGAGGCGGACCGCTGGCTCAGCACCAGGGTCCACAAAAAGGTATCTACTAAGGGTCTCACCAGAAAAGCTGGTGGGAGACACCTGGATTGGGCAGTGTAGCGCTTGGGGAGGAATTGTTCCCAGTTAGTAGCTTGAGGGAGAGGAAAAAGGTAATCTTAATGTCCCTAGAAGATAGAGAGATGGTGCCGAAAACCCATATGCCTTCTAAGTATAGGCAGTGGGTCTTTATTAATAGGCACATGGTGGAGGCTATGAGAGACACATGAACTACTATGACTACTGTGAGGTGTCATTTGGTTTCTTCAGATCAAGTCCTCTCTAATTTATTCTACCAGGTCATAGTCGCAGACTTGGCTCGCATTCCCCTTGAGTATGGAGGGGGGGGTCTCAGGATCTCTAAAAGTAGCTGTGAGCCCTGTTATGCCTTTATATTATTTTAACCAACAACCTAGAGCACATTATCTGGAAGGAAGTGGAGCTCATGTCACACCTGGAGATGTTAGACTTGCTTGAATGGGTCTTTATGAGCACAAGCTTCATGGCTGCCCAAGAGGGCAGACAAGGAAGCCTGGAAGAATGGCCCAAGCAGCTGCCAAGAAGAGGAAGGGCAAGGTGCATGAGAAACCAGCCCCTGAAGTTCCCACAGTGCAGGTTGACAAGGCATCTGAGGGAGCCGCCCTGAGCCTACCCGGGAGAATGTTGCTGCCTTGGGAGACCTGCCTGAGCTTGCTGGATTTCAAGTTGAGGGTGGGCCCACCAGGGAGGAATTCTGCAAGGCGCAGAAAGAACGCTTAACTCTAGAAGGCTTCAGGCGGCGAGCTGAGCCAGCAGGTTATGCCTCTGGAGATTACCTTATCTACTGGGAGAATTACCTCCTATACAGTGAGTCTAAGGTTCCTGGACCTAGTGCACCTCATGTGCTGGTGGTCCCTCAGTGTTACAGGGTCTTCCTTCTGGGGTTGGATCAGGATATACCCCTGGCAGGACATGTGGGGCAGGAAAAGTTATTCGCCAGGCTATTGGCCCCAGATTAAGACAGCCTCAGATACGTTATGTAAGGCTTGTCCCACCAGCCAGGCCAGCAGGAAAGCAGGGAAAAATCTGAAGGCGCCCCTGGTTCCTTTGCCTGTCATTGCCACTCCCTTTGAAAGGGTGGGCATTGACATTGTCGGTCCCTTGGACCCCAAGAATTTTAGGCAACAGGTTTATCTTAGTCTTGGAGGAACATGCTACACGGTGCTCAGAGGCTATCCCTCTGAGGTCGGTGACTGCACCTGCGGTGGCTAGGGCCCTGATGGGGATTTTTACCACAGTAGGCTTCCCCAAAGAAGTAGTATATGACAGAGGCACCAACTTCATGTCTGAATGCATGAAGTCTATGTGGGATGAGTGAGGGGTAACCTGCAAGGTCTCCACACCCTATCACCACTAAACAAATGGAATTGTTGAGAGATTCAACAAGATGTTCAAGGGCATGAATATGGGCCTGCCTGTGTCTGTGAGGCATAAGAGGGACACCCTCCTGCCATGCCTGCTATTCACCTACAGGGAGGTGCCCCAGGAGGGGGTTGGGTATAGCCCATTTGAACTCCTCTATGGGCACCCTGTTAGGGGACCTTTCAGCCTTGTGAATGAGGGTTGGGGACAAGCTGAAGGAAGTGGCCTGTTTAGGGTCACCCGGGTCACTCACGACCACCTCTCAGCCTTCCATACCAAATGAAGAGTCGGTCAGACAGTAGAGAATACAAACCAATACATGTTTATTCAGATACACTCGAGCGGAGCCCCGTCTGCCCAGTCTCTTAGGGGTGCTGCAGAAAGGACTGACATCAGCAAACATGGAGATACATTATGTACAATTCAGAGCAAATGAAGGCACACCCATAATGGAATTTTCCGAGCAGATGCAGCTAAACAAAGAAGTACAGGAGGATATGTTTCGATTGTGAGGCCGGGCACACACTATCGCCAACCCAAGGTCACTCTGCCCGTGCCCGCCACTAGACTAGTGGGAGAAGGCCTCTATCTAGTGGGAAAGGTATGCGCTAATAAGAACAGTGTATTCATTAGCAAAGCAAGGCCCAACCTTAGAGAAACAAAACTTTCCACAACCCGTTTTCTCGAAGAGGCAAGAAGCAGTTTCGAGAATGGTTCAAAATGGCAGCTAAACATAAAATGGTACAGCGAATGCTAACTTACATAGAACAATGTACAGGCAAAATAACGAAAACATTTTCATTCCAACAGACCCTACTTTTAGCATGAGCTAACCATTTTAGAAAATGATCAAGAAAATATAACATGTCTGAGGACAAAATAACATCAGTATTAGGAGCAGGTCATACATTCAGTATCAGGGATGGAGGCTGCAAGGAAAGATGTAGTCTCAAAAATACCTTCATCAATCTGCATCGAATCATCAATATCCTTTTGTAACATAATTGCAGCATTAGTATCATGAATTGACAATTTCTGTTTGGGAGTGAGGATATTAATACAATAGGAACAGCAAGCTGGGAGACAATGTATGCAGAGGCAACATGTGAAGAAGATACCGGCAACTACTGCCAAGAAAATTAGGATCTTCCAACCCCAGGAAGTTAGCGTGTTCCAAAACCACCCCGTGGACAGTGTCCAAGTACCTACTTCTTGGTGTATTTCAGCAGATAGTCTATGTAATCTTTGTATAGCTGAATAAACATTGGAAGCGTTATTAGGTATGTAAACACAACAACTGCTGCCAATGACGCGACAGGCCCCTCCCCTATCTGCAAGTATAACGTCTAGCACCATCCTGTTCTGCAAAGTGACTAATCTCGTAGCCTGGAGCTCAGGAGTAATATTTGTCATTATCCCAGCAGTTGTATTGATAACCCCTTCAACAACTCTTGTTAGCTGATGAATTTGAAGGCCATTATCCATGGGGCACCAATAAGGTAATAGGCCCTTTACAGCGTCCCCAAATTGCTGTGCGGTGGTGTCAGTCTGATCTATATCTTTCGTATCAACAACCCTCTTGACTCGGGACAGGAATGGACTTCTACGTTGCAGTCGATGGTTTTTGTAATAGTTAGACGGGGCAACATGTGCAGGGGGAAGAAGGAAGGAGAGGTAACATGTGCCAGACCATCCCCTTGTGAGCCAGACATGAGCTTGTGATCCACAGACAAAATAGACATTATGGGGTAGGATCAGAGGCGGACTATTAGTTGTATTCAATCTGTAGGTAGAATTGCATTTACTGTCCCCCACCTTTATCTCCCCAGTCCCCTAGACACAAAAACTAGCTATCGTATTAACCAGTGACACAGGTATCGGTTATCTTTGGTAATATTGCGACCTTGAAAGGATTGAAAATACTCAGATGTGTTAAACCATTGGAAATAAGCCATTTCCATTCGAAACCAGGTATTATCCTTTACTTTACGATACATCTTCAAACATGACTTTGAGGACAGTGGCCTAGAGTCCCTTGTCCTGCCAGTCCTATGGGGTAAACCCTTGGTAATAGTGTAAATATTCAATCGCAGTGTGAGAATCAGAGGATGTCATACCCAAAATAGAAAGTTGAAATTGGAAGTACACCAGTTGAAACAATTCGTACCAACCATTGCAGCTGCCAGTATACAACAGTGGCATTGACAACAAATTGTCGCTCTTATGAGTGACCAAAGGAAGTAACCTACAAACCCAACAATTAGTTGTATTGGACACATTATGAGCCTGATGCAACATTTGTATAAAAACATTGTCTGTGTAGGACTTTCTATGCGCTTCTTTGTGAGGGGCTAGAGTAACAAAAATGTGTTCAGAGGGAGCGGGAGTTGTACCAACCAAGGAATATACAGGAAATTTCTCCTCTTTAAACCAGGATATTCCAAGTATTGTTGCTAGTGCAATCACAACTATTAATATGCCAATTATTTTACTCTTTGTCGACCACCCCCTCATTGAACGCGGTGGTGCAAATGGCTGCTCCTCCTCATCAATAGGCCGGCCAAAGGGATGCATAATTAAACAAGGAGGGAAGTGCCACAAAAATTATGGTGCAACAAAAGTGATTGTAAAAGTAAGTGTTCCCAGTGTCCGTCAGATCCTCACTGGTACAGGCTCCTATTGTTATGCTATATGAATTTGTAACGCGCACAGCTACTCATGAGTGTCCCGGCGCGGGACGTTGGCGCTTTTGATCACCGGCAGTGGAGCTTGCTCAGTCCTAAGCTCTTGATGTATCCCACGTCGATCAGGATAATGTACCCCCAAAGGGATACCTTTTGAGCTATCCTGTCCAATGTTCGGGAACAAAACAGTGCACAAGTCTCACATCCCCCTAAACTACTTCCGTTGGTACTACAGCAAAGTACACCCCTAACTTACACAGTCCATCCCTGTCTAATCTGACTTCTCCTTTTGAGCACTATTCCCCAGTCGGGCTGCAAATTGTACCTGGCAGCCCCAGGCACCGTTGGATCAACAAACAGCGGCTCCTTAATAGCTATTATCTCCGGTGGAACTGCTGCATTCAGCACTTCATCATTCTCCAAATCCGTTTGGATCCAAGTTAGATTTGCATCACTGAAGGAGACAAACTGAGGCACCTTCTCGCACTCAGAGGGCCTGATTCACAGAACTAACTTACGTCAAAAACGTAAAGTTAGTACTTTTTGGTATTCACAGAATACACTTACTCATTTTGGTATTCACAGAATGAACTTACTCATTTCGGTATTCACAGAAGTTAGTATTCCTAACTTTAGGACTCCTAAATGCCTTCTATGAATACCGAAAGTCTTAAAGTTAGGATTTTTCTCAGTTTAGGAGTAGTAAAGTTAGGACTCCTAACTTTAGGACTCCTAAATGCCTTCTGTGAATACCGAAAGTCTTAAAGTTAGGATTTTTCTCAGTTTAGGAGTCCTAAAGTTAGGACTACTAACTTCTGTGAATACCGAAATGAGTAAGTTCATTCTGTGAATACCAAAAAGTACTAACTTTACGTTTTTGACGTAAGTTAGTTCTGTGAATCAGGCCCAGAGTCCCCAACTCCGTCCCTCACCCACTGGTCATAGGGCAAGGACAAAGGGATCCTGCGGCAGTGGGTAGCGTGCACCCAGTTCTTTCGGCCGGCGACCTTCACAGCGGTGCGCGTGGATATGAGGACCTGTTCTGGTCCCTTCCAAAGCAGCTCCAAACTCTTCTTCCGCTGGAAGTTGCGCACAAGGATCCAATCACCAGGCTGGATATCGTGTCCGGGCCCCTCTGGTATATCTGGCAGGGTCTCCCGGACCTGTTGGTGAATAGAACGCAAATTTTCAGTTAACTGGCAAAGGTAATCGATTAACAATGGATACTCAATATCCTAAAACCTACGAGGGCGTGAGACGACCCAGGCATTTGCCGGGCATCCAAACACGACCTCGTGCGGTGACAATCCTGTCCTAGAATGTGCCGTTGTTCTTGTTGACAAGAGAGCTAATGGTAAAGCATCAGGCCACTGTAACCCTGTAGTCTCCTGAATCTTAGCCAATTTCAGTTTGAGAGTACCATTGTACTTCTCAACCAAACCTGCTGACTTTGGGTGGTTTGCAGCATGAAACTTCTGTTTTATGTGCAAACCATCACAAATTAGCTGAATGATCTTGGCATTAAAATGACTTCTGTTATCACTCCAAAATCAAACGGGGCAAGCCGAAACGAGGAAAGAACTCCTTCAGGAGTACCTTTGCAGTCGTAACAGCTGTATTGTCTTTAGTGGGGTAAGCCTCAACCCATTTACTAAATGCACAGACAACCACCAACACATACTTCAAATTATTACACCTATCTAGCTCTATGTAGTCCATCTGAAGGACCTTAAAGGGGAAAGTAGGTGGTGCAAAATTACCGGGTGGTGTAGGGGTACCCTTTCCAGGATTGTGCATCATACACACCATTCAGTATTTCACTAAATGTGCAGCTGTTTTTTGGATGTTGTTATTCTACCATACAGGATCTATCAACTTGCAAATACCTTTAGTGCTGATATGGGCTGGGTCATGGGCCATCGTGACCACAGGGAGAACATATGCATCTGGCAACATCCATCTCTGTTTCCAACATCCCTCATCGTTCAATTGTGCCGTGCTTTCTTGCCATATTGCTAATTCTTCTATTGTGGCCTCACTCTGTATCTCCTTCACGTTCTCAAGCGTATCCTCAAACATAGCGACTTCCAGCACCCACCTAGCGGGACCTGCTACAAACATTTTCTTCATTTTAGTCCATGCCTTTTCCTTAGCTGTCTGGACAGCAAAAGCATTCCCCCTACATACATCATCAGTAATTTTCCTATGGGCGCTACACTTCACTATTGCCAACTTCTTAGGGAGCATCAAAGCAGACAAAAGCCTCAATATCAGGTGACCATGTTGGATCTTTGTGCCATGAGAAGTAAGAAACTCTCTCTCAGCCCAGAGTCGCTCAAAATTGTGTGCGACTCCGAAGGCATACTGGCTGTCAGTATAAATATTGACAACCAGTCCCTCGCTCAATTCACAAGCTCGAATAAGGGCGGCTAACTCACCTGCTTGGGCTGACTGATAGGGGACTCATGATGTCTCTACGACTGTACGCAATGTGGTGATAGCATAAGCAGCAGTTGTAGTGCCATCTGGTAATTTGAAACAAGAGCCATCGACATATAGTTCCCCTTGTGGGTCAGATAAGGGAACATCAGTCAAGTCTACCCGTCCTTTCGTCTCTTCTTCCGTCCAGAAAATACAATCATGTTTCTCACTTTCATCATTTTCAGAAGGGAGGGGCAGTAACGTGGCTGGGTTCAGAGTAGCACATCGTTTGATCGTGATGTGTTTTGCGAACAGGGTCAATTCATAACCTGTCAGACATGCACTGGTGAGGTGCTGTGTCTTGGTCTTATTCAAAAGTGTATCCACAGCATGGGGTACCATAACTGTGAGGTCAGTATCAAATAGGGGAACATGGCGGCTGCGAGCTAGATGCTCACGGCCGCGGGCGCCACTGGGGGGGGAGCGTTAGCGGAGGAGAGCGGCAATTATACGATTAAATCACGTGTAGAAGCTTCTAAAAACACTCACGGAGTCCCGGAATGATCCTGAAACACGGGTCTGTTGGAAACCGGAGGCTGATCCTTGGTTCCCCAGGGACGCGCTGGAGCCAGGCAGCGGTGGAGCTTCGGCGTGCCTGGGAGGCCGGAATCAGGTCGGGCGGCAGAGGCAAAACAAGTCAAGCTTCCCAGCAGCACGCCGAGGAAGAGAGGCATACGGTGGGAGACTGAAGCAGCAAAGTAAGAGAGCAGAAGAGGGGAGAGCTGTGTGGAAGAGTGGGGCAGCACTTGCATATGGAGACAGGCGTTAACAAGGAAGGTGAGGCACCCTCCAGGTACACATTGAGGACCAGGAACAATGGAGGTAAGGCAAATTTCCTTCCTATTTTGTCGGACTCACTGTTAGTAGCATCGTCACAAGGAGTGAAAGTGACTGTTAAGGCGAAGCGGGGAGGTCAAGAAGGGAGTCTCCAAAGCAGGGGATTAGGAAAGCCATCTTTATCAGGGAAAATCAACGAGGGGAATAACACAAAAAAAATCTGTTATTGCGCCCACCAAAGTAAAAATCACCCCCTCACTTAAGTCTTTTTTCCGAGTAATCCCAAGTATGCAGAGAGATGGCGCAGGTGGTTCAGGCCCCATTATAGAAGATCACACATCAGATACACCCGGCAATAGTGTTAATTCAGAGGAAACCGTAATCAACAGAAAAAACATGAAAAAGGGCGCTAATAGTGCTGGCGGTTTCTCAGAAATAAGTGAGTTAAGTGGCGATCCTAGGGGTTTCCATGGAGACACCATAACAATCCCTGTGAGTAACAGGTTTTCAGTGCTTACACCTCTCGATGATGTAGGAACTCTGGCTCAAGCGCTTACTGGAAGCAGACAGAGTAGTTCGGATGCAGGAACGCCTGAAGTATGTAAGGATACAGAAGCCTCATTGGCAAGTATTCTATTGGGCCTGAAAAATGAAATCAAAAATCGCTTTGAGGTATCGGAGGCAAATCAACTAGGCATACAAGCATCATGCCTTTTTTAAAAAAAAAATGTATTGAGGTTTCTGATAGTCTTATACAACAATTGTCGCATCTTTAACAATATCTTTGAGCATAGTACAACACGAAGTCCTACAAATTACATTCTCCAATAGTACACATTTGAGCATTATCATATCCTTGTTGCAACCCATTAACAGTTCAATTGAGTAAGTTGATGATCAGTCTAGAGCAGATTAGGGTGTTCTCGTAGATATGCCGTTAGTGGCTCCCAAGTATCTGAGGGCTTGGAGGCTGTTGGTAGTTCTTCTGCATATAGTAGAAAATTGTCCCTGCAATAGACAGCGTCTTGTAACAAGTGTGCTAGAGTAGGGGATTGCTTACTGTCCCAATGTATCGCTACTCTACGTTTTGCCAAGAGCAACAGTAAGGCAATCAATTTCTTCCTTGCCGATTTCGCAGGTATGTGGAGGCCCAAGAGGCATAATTGTGGCGTGCATGATAGTGTACATGTAGCAAGTATACCTAAATGATGAATCACAGTCTCCCAGTATTGTCTTATCCTATCACAATTCCATGCGAGGTGTGCAAAGTCTGCCTGGTTAGTCCCACATCTCCTACAGCGCGCGGTGTTGCGCAGCCCATATTTATGTAATTTGACTGGGGTGTGATAAGCTTGATGTAGATACTTATAATGGATGATGCGGAGATTGCCATTAGGCGTGAGCAGTGTTATAAGTGCGCAGCATGAAGACCAGTCATCATCCGTCAGGGAGATGTCTAGACATTTGTTCCAGTTGTCTCGGGCCTTGAGGGTGTGCGCGCCAATTTCCGCCTGTATCAATGCGTATAGCCGCGAAATTATATTAGAGTTGGTGGGAGTTGCTATCAACACCTGTAATGATTGTAATACAGGAGGTTCAGCTGGGTATGTGGGGTATAATTCTCTGATGGCTGCCCGCAGTCTGTGATAAATAAATCTGAATAGTAGAGATTGGTTGCTTATATAGGACAGGTCATCGGGAGTGATGAAAGCACCATTCGGATATAGATCACTCATTTGCCGCATGCCTGTTTGTTCTAGGATCATCATGCTGTTTTTTTCTTGTGTGACTGATAGTGCGGGATGATGAGCTAGTGGTAGATTCGGGGTGTATATTGGGGTTTTGCTCGCCATTTGGCCGATGCGGTGCCAGGCCTGCGAAGTTGTTCGAATTGTGTTTATTTCTCGCGACGTTAAATGATGTCGCGTATGTGTGAGTATGCTTGTGAGCGGTATTGGGTCAGCGTCGCCAGCTTCCACTGCTAGGTGTGGCAAGTATTGCACAGGATGATACCAATAGTATGCGTATTGTGCCTGCGCACATAAGTAATATAAGTAAATATCGGGAACTGCAAAACCGCCCGAGGTATACGGCAGTGACATGGTTTGGAGGCTTATGCGGGCTTGTTTCCCGGCCCATATCAGTCTAATGAAATTTGTGCGTATCCGTTTAAAAATTGGGGCAGGTGGTTTTATCGGTATATTAATAAAGAGGTACAACAATTTAGGTAGCAGCACCATCTTTATCAGTGATATTCTGTCAGCCAGTGATAGGGGGAGTGTTATCCATCTAGTTATTTGTGTTTCTATACGATCTATTGCGGTGCCATAGTTGTATCTAAGCACCACTTCAGAGTCGCGATGTACCCAGATTCCGAGATATTTAATTGGGTCTTCCTGCCATACAAGAGGGAAGTCCATTTGTGGTGCTCTGGTATTTACTGTTAGTGGTATCACTGCTGACTTGCTCCAGTTAATGCATATGCCCGAGTAACGTCCAAATTGTATATATTCTCGTAGCATTGGTGATAGGTTTTCCTCTGGGTCTCGAAGGTAAAGTACCATATCATCCGCATACAATGATATGCTAATAGGTCTTAGGTTGAACCGCAGTGCCACGTGTGCGTACTTCTGGCGTACTTTACAAGCCAGCGGCTCTAACGCAATGGCAAAGAGCAATGGAGATAATGGGCACCCTTGCCTGGTACCACGTTGTATTGGTATTATGTCTGATATATGTCCATTGACCTTAATGCGGGCAGTGGGCTTGTTATATAGTAGGGCAATCCACCTGACAAACAGGGGTGGTAAACCTATTTTTTGTAAGATTGTGAACAGGTAAGGCCATTCGACGGAGTCAAAGGCCTTAGCTGTGTCCAACAGCACCGCCACAGCCTGCAACTCCGGATTTAGTTGATGCAGAAGGGCAAAAATGGTACGCAGGTTATGTGCTGTTGAGCGAGCTGGAATAAATCCCGATTAATCGGGTAAAATTATAGTGGACATAAGTGGCTGCAGTCTCGCAGCGAGTATTGTGGCCAGTATCTTAACGTCTGTGTTGATTAATGATAGGGGCCTGTATGACTCCGCTTTTTCAGGCCTTTTATCTGGTTTTAAGAGTGCCACTATTAGCACTTCACATAGCGTTAGAGGGAGAATATTATTATTATAGGCTTCGTCATACATCTCGAGTAGATATGGAGTTAACTGGTCTAGATACACCTTATAAAATTCAGCGGTATATCCGTCAGGGCCAGGCGACTTACCATTGGGCAGTGATTTTATAGCTAGCTGCACCTCTTCCTCCGTAATTGGTTGGGCTAAGTATTCGCGATGCATATCGGAGAGCCACACCAGTGCTATGTCTTCAATGTAGTTCCGAATTTCAGGCCCCAGCGCTGTGGGTTGGGTCCTATAAAAATCACTGTATGTGTCTACAAACGTGTTCAATATGCCTTGGGTGTCATAATGTAGCTGCCCCATGTCATCTTCCATCTTGATGACCGTGTGCGGTTTATGTTCTGTGCGTATTTTTTGCGTTAACATTCTACCCGGTCTCCCTCCTTCTCCCATCCGACGTGATGTGTGGCGTCGAGCGGTATATTTTATTTCATCATCTGCTAATGTGTTATATTGATTGATTTCGTCCCGCAGTTTGCCAAGGGTGAGTGCGCTATGAGTCTTATCATATTCTGCTTCCAGAATTTTTATTCGAGCTTCGCACTTCTCTAATTGGGTTCGGAGATCCTTCAAAATGCCTGCATTCGTACATATACAGATGCCTCTCAGAGTCGCCTTAAAGGCCTCCCAAACTGTACCTGCACTATCAACTGATTTTGCATTCTCCGCGAAATAATCTTCTATTGCTGTTTGTATTGTGTCTTTGTAGATGGGATCAAGGAGTGCAGTGGCATTAAACCGCCACACAAATGGCGGAGGTGTATATGTGGGTATCAATAATGCTAATAAGACAGGTTTGTGGTCAGAGAGTGTTTTGGGGAGGTGAGTTATGGCCTTAGTCCATGTGGCGGCTTGACTTGTGAGGAGCCAATAATCTAGCCTCGACCAGCTAGTTTGCTGTTGACGAGTGTGTGCTATCCAGTGTCGTCGGGTTTCGCATACGCCATACGTCAAGCATGCGGAACTCCGCCAAACCATTTAAGATAATCGAGACTGCACGTGTATGGTGTTCTGTGGTATTGTGAGACCTATCTTGTGTATCATCCAATGCCACGTTCAAGTCTCCCCCCCAAATCAGTTCCAGGGCTGGCAGGTCACGTATCTTTGCCCTAAGGTTCATAAAAAAGTCGGGATCGTCCGTGTTCGGACCATACACGTTAATGATACCAACTTTGGTGCCTCTCAGGACGCCTGTTAGAATAACATATCGTCCTTGTGGGTCTATGATCGTCTGATCTAATAGAAATTGGGTGCCTTTGCGTATAATGGTTGTGACCCCCCCCGCGCGAATGAGGAGTAAGTGGCCGATATTGCAAACTCAGCCCATCTGCTACCTAATTTATCTGCTTTGTGTCTAAGCAAGTGCGTTTCTTGAAGTAGGGCTACATCAATGCGATGTCTGTCGAGATAAGCGAAGACCTGCCTAATCTTTTTGGGGCTATTGAGGCCTCTTACATTCCACGTTATGAATTGCAAGGGAGTAGCTTTAGCCATGAGGTGCGATCTTTGTATCTCCAATTATGCCTAGTAGCTCTGATACTCCGTGTGGTTGTGATTTCCTGACATCGCTCGTGTGTACTACTCTGGATGGTGGAACATTCTTGCGGACTTGATCATAGGACTCCAATAGATATACGACTACCAATCTAACAAATTCCCATCCCATTCCACCCCCCACCCACTTCGCCATCCCAATTATGGCAAAGACAATTCCCTTTAACTTCTAACAAAATTATCCCTCCCCAGTCCCGTTCCCGGATTTGCTACAGGTTCCAGAAACAGGGGCTGTGGTATACACTGGAGGGCGGCCGCTGCCAGCCAACAACCCCAGCAGCGACACCGCTGGGGGACCGGGCCACAATCCCATTGTATTGTAAATGTATTGTAGGAGTGTGTTGTAACCAAAATATATTAATCAGTTACGTACGCAGTGCAGTTCACATAGATTGAACATTTTGAGCCAGCAATCTGCAGTCATTATCCATACATCCTCACTTACAGTTCTGATGGGTTACAAAGTATCTCAAGATAGTATATGCTATGTATACGAGACCTGTAAGGCTGTCACAATCTATTCCACACTTCTGAGCGCCAAGTTCGAATGAGATACAGCATTCATTCTACATCTGAGGTGTGGTCCTGCTCGGCATGTGCTCCCCTCGGAGATTTGCGACGAAGCGCTTGTGGGTGGTTTAATTGTAAGTATTTAAGCACTTCCTTGGGGTCATTGCAGATTGTACTCTTTCCGTCTGCTGTGATTTTCAGGCGAGCAGGGTATAACATTGCGTAGGGGATGCTGTGCTCTCTCAATTTCTTTTTCACATCAAGAAATTTCTTTCGTGCCTCTTGTACCTGTGATGTAAAGTCAGGGTAGATGGAGATATTCATTCCTTCATAGGTTAAGGTGTTTAGTTCTCTGGCCTTGCGAAGGGCCGCGTCTCTGTAGTTCAGGATTTTGGCAATTATGGGACGGGGACGCGCCCCAGGCGCCGGCGGTGGCGCTAAAGATCTGTGGGCCCGTTCGACAATGAATACGTCGGAGAATGTGTCTCTACCCAGGAGAGCAATTAATATTGTTTCAATGTACCGTTCCATAGTCCCTGTCCGCGTCGACTCCGCCACTCCCATAATGCGTAGGTTACAGCGACGCGATCTGGCTTCCAGGTCTTCAGTTTTAGCCAAGAGGGATTGTAGGATCTTATCGGCTTTTGTCTGTTTCTGTTCCAGTTGATGTTGAGAGTCTTCTGCATCCGAAATGTGGCGTTCTGCCATGTCTATGCGTTCTGTATTTTTATCCAGCCTTTCCGATATGCGATCGACGCGATAAGTCAATGAGTCTATTTTCCCATCAATAGTGGATAGGGTTGTTTGTATCGTTGTAAACATTGATTGGAAGTCCACTGGTGCCTCAGAATTCGGCAGGGATGTGTTTCCGTGGTTCTGATCCGGGGCTTCAGCCCCCGTTTCTGCGGCCTTCCGCTGCTGTTCAAAATGCAGTTTGGGTTGATTTTTGTCTAGTTTCCCCATTTCGCCAACGGTACCCAGCGAATGTTGATTGCCGCTTATTTAGATTGCTGTTTTGCTTGCTGCGAGAGTTCCAAGCGTGCCCCAGCGCGCAGTGTTCAGGAAGGGCGTATCCGCTGGCGTTCCGATGGGGGCTTTGGTGCCGTGAGAGGCTAGGGGTATGTATCCTCCAGGTGCGGTATGTGGATCAATTGAAGTGCGACACCTCAGGCCTGGTTGCGAGTTTGTGCTTGTCGAAACTCTTGGTTATGGGCCTCGTTCACTTCCCACCTTTCTTCCGCTCCCCGGCGCTATTCCTGATCGATGTCGTTAAGGCCCTTTAGTGGTGAGTATTACCGGCGCCAATCTCAGCACCCTCGTCCCTCGGACCCAGCGCAGTTCCAACGATGGCCGAGATTTACATCGCGGGGGCGGTCGCAGCCGGACTTTCCCCCCTGATGGCGTAGGTAGTTGCAATCTAGTTCTCCCGTCTGTTTTCCACACACCGATCACACCACGCAGTATTATGGCGGGCAGCCAGTGGATCGTTGGCCGTCCGCGGTAGGCGGTGCTTACCTAATTCGCCTCAGGCCGGCATCATTCGGGGGACGCCTCGGAGTTGCGTGACGGCTATGTTGCGGTGCGGGTATTCGCAGTCCGGCCCCCAGTCCCTTTCTGTGCGCCGGCGATCTCAGGCGGTTCAGCAGCAGGCAGACAGGATCACTTTTAGCTGCTGCGGCACCGAGCACGCTCCCGGGCCCACACCACTCGGCCGCGCCACGGACTTGCGTGCCTGCTACGTCGCGACGTACGTGATCCCGGGCTCCAGGTCGTTGCTCGGCGAGGCCAGCGGTGGTGATTAATGGTACCGCGGGTGCCTGTGGAGCGGAACCCGACACCCGACTGCTTTGCCGATATTCTGCACCGCGTTGTCGATCAGTTTTTGGGTCAGGTCAGTGGCTATACACCCAGGATAATTGTAGGATTGTGGCTCGGTTGGGAGAGCTCGCCTACGGCACGGCCATTTCCTAGCTTGGCTAGCTCCGCCCCATCATGCTTGGAGCTAACACAGAAGCTCGATGAGGTTACTCTTCGTACAAAAAAAGTTGGAGGAAGAGGTGGATACAGTGAAACAGGACATGGAGAAGAACGCCTCTGAGATCTCTAAGTTAGAAAGGCAAAATCAAATCCTAAGGGAAGATATTGAGAGAGTGGAGAACCATTCACGCAGGAATAATTTGAGATTTTTGAATGTCCCCGAAACAGAGGAAGGGTCGGATATGAAGGCCTTTATTATTTTGCTGCTACGGAACACGATTCTGAAGGGCAAGGAAGAGATAAATCTTGAACATGAAGTTCAGAGAGCGCACAGAGAGCCTTTCCGTCGCAACCCTCAAAGAACTAAACCTAGAAAGATCCTCGTGAATTTTCTCTCGTACACCATCAAAGAAGAGATACTCAGTAGGGCTCTAAAAAATGGCCCTTATCTGGTAGATGGGTATTCCCTGCTAGTCAGATCGGATTTATGTAAAGCCACAGAACAGAGGCAGTGGGAGCTAGGTAGTAAGATGGAGGAGCTTTGGAAGTTGGGAGCAAAGGTCCAGTTAAAATTCCCCGCAATGTTGCGCATTATGTGGAACAACCAAATGTATAATCTTCGGACAGTAGAAAGTGTAGAATCGTTAGTTGAGAGGATAAAAAAGGGAGATACTGTCAAGTGAACAAAGGTGGATTACAGGATAAGCCGCTCTCTTATTTTTTATTCAGCTTAGTTGAAATCTCCCCAATGGTGCGCCCACAGGCATTGTTATGCCTAAAAAGAGAGGGAGGGTTCCCCAGGGTTGGTTTGGGAGGGTAGGTTGGGAAGGTGGTGGGGGGGGGTTTGGGCACGGGTGGGGAGCAGTGGGATAAAAAACCAAAAAAAGTCAAAAGAGGTCAGTATCAAATACGAGTCCAGCCGATTGTCTTATCGAGACGGCCATGACCGCTCTTAGACAGCTCGGGAGGGCTCTTGCGACAGGGTCAAGAACAGCGAAGAAGTAAGCACACGGCTGTTGCTAATCTCCGAAATTTTGTGTTAGAACAGAAAGCGCACAACCAGCCGTCTCAAGGACATATAATAGAAATGGTTTGTTGAAGTTAGGCATGCCGAGCACTGGAGCTGAGCAAAGCGCACTTTTTAGTTGCTCAAAAGACTGCTGACATTCAGGCATCCAAGGCAGGGGCTCATGCACATCTTTAGTGGTTAGTGCGAGCAAGGGTTTGGTTAGTGAGTAGTTAGGTATCCACTGACGACAGTAAGAAGTGATACCTATGAAAGCGCACACTTCTTTCTGAGTTTGTGGAACGGGCATTTTAACAATGGTACTGATGCGCTCAGGAGTCAATCTCCTACCCTTGTTCCGTGTCAGAAGCGATGAGGAGATCGTCAACATACTGGAGCAATACATTACCTGTAGGAAGAGAAAGGGAATCCAATTGGCTCTTTAAAGCTTGACTATAGATACTTGGACTCTCAGTATAGCCCTGAGGAGCTCGACAGAATCTAAAACTTCTGCCAGCTAGTGTAAAACCGAACATATACCTGCTATCTGGATGGATAGGAACACTGAAGAATGCATTTTTCAAGTCAATGACAGAGAAGAATTTAGCAGTGGAAGGAATCATTGTCAAAAGAGTAGTGATGTCAGGGACCGCAGGAAACTGGGGAACTACTATTTTATTAACTTCGCGCAAATCAATCACAAAACCATAAACATCTGCGTGATCATCAGAGGAACCCGAAGGTGTCCATTTTAGAATGGGAAGAATAGGGCTATTACAAATATTAGCAGTCGTCTCCTCGACCACACCTTTCTCAATCAAATCCTGTACAATGTGCAATAAAGCTCACTTTCCTGCCTGCGGTATTTTATATTGAGGGATACGAGGCAAAATAGCATTGTCTTTAACATGGTTTGAAACCGGCGGTATCTGTAACAGTCCAACATGTGTGTCACCTGTTGCCCACAGAGTGGGTGGCACATCTTTAAACTCAGCAGGAAGAGGTGCATCTTTGGACAGACACTGCTTAGTGCGTACCACATCCGGACCCATTGTCATGTAAACACCTGCCGGGGAGCAATAAATCGTAGCATGCAATTTCTTCAACAAATCCAAACCCATCAAATTTTCTCCACAACTAGATGTCAACAAAAATGGCGAATCCACAGTGAAAGGACCAATAGTCAATGCAAGAGGTCTTGAAAGGGGGCTTACAATTGGTACACCAGAAAAACCTACTGAAACATTATTATGGCCAGAAAGAGCCGCCCCAGGGACCAAAGAGTGAGAAATAGAACTGTTCGTTGCACCTGTATCCACCAAAAATTCCTTAGCTGAACCATGCACATCCGCAATAACATAAGGACCGCGTTGATGTATAGGTTACGGAACTGGTCCCTCACTCTGTCCCTGGCTGTCCTAGCTAAGACATTCCTGCCACCTCACCTGTGTCATAATCATCATGATAATACTGTGCGCCCCGGGGGTCATCAAAGTAATTATTATCGGAACGACCCTGTGGGGCTGCAACATTCTGAGCCCCGTCTGCTCCACCAGCTCCATGACCTCGTCCACGAGAACCTCGTCCTCTGGGGACTGCCACCTTCTGCAACAAAACAGGACACTCGCTACGCCAGTGACCCCCCCTCCTTACAATACGCGCACTGATTCGGCCCCAAAGGCGTAGTATTAGGCTGCCTGCTAGTGCGTGGAAGCTGTTGGGCCAAACCACTACGTCCTCTACCATTCCCCTAGAAGCCTGCTGCAACAACACCTTCATCTTCAAATCCTTATGCTTCTTCTCCGTCCTCTCCTTATCCTCATTTTCCTTGTGTTCATAATACTGCACCATATTCAAAATAACAGAAGGGGAAGAGGTGGACCAAGTGCTCTCAGAAGCCTGCAATCGAGTCGCTATTTCAGGAAGCAAATTAGAAACAAATCTATTAACAAACAACCGAACGCCTCCCTCAATAGACAAATCCTGCCCATTATAATCCAGAAACACATCTTCAAACCGAGTGAAAAAATCAGACACACTCTCATCTTTCTTCTGACGACAAGCCGATAACTTGTCCCAATCAACCTTTCTCAGTGGAATAAGAGAATGCATATACATGATAATGCGGCCTGGCAAAGCAAGTATCTCTGCTCTAGGCTTCTCACCGGGCTTTCTCTCCTGATCCCATACTTTAATTTGATCCCAAGTACCACCCAATTCCGCAACATGATCTTGTGTGTGCACTTGCCTCCAAATATCAACCGGAACCAATAAACCAAAGAACATTTCAATATCCGCAAGCGTCATTACTGTTGAAGAGGCAGCTTCAGTCAATTCTTTATAATATGCAGTAGGATTTTTCCTGGGATCAAGTAACTGAGTCTTAAGAGACAAAACTTCACTCCTTTTCCATGGAGTATAAACCCATTGTTCTTGGAAACGGGCCACCACACCTGGTCTAGTGACAATACAGTGCTCCATTAAGTCTGGTATTTCGGGGTGATATATGGGATGAACCTCCCGCATCGGAAACTGAGATACTGGGGTGGGGCTCTTCTCAAGTAGCCTACCACGGTAAGCAATCAATGTCGTAATACTCCCAAAAACTTGACCAGGCCCCATATTAGTGATGTATACATGATCTTTAATATCATAAAAAATCTGTGGCGCTGCATCTTTGAAACACTGCTCCCAAAGACCAATCAGAGTAACAGATATATGCTTAAGGGCATGCTGTTGTACAAAGGGCTCATAATCTTTCATCACATTCCACACATCCTCCACACTGTAAATAGGGTTTCGGGCCCACTGCGCAGCCTGGTTAGCTACTACCTTTTTCTCTGCATCTCCCACTTCAGATCACACATACGGACCCATGCGCTCCTTAAACTTTGTCCAATCTCCGTCTCCAAACCCGCGCACAGGCTCCCATCACTTAAGGAAACCGGAGGATGAAAAACCAAGGAAGGAGAGGCAACCGAAGTGACAGGTATCAACGATGCTGAGGGCTGCGTCACAGGAGAAAAAGCTGGCGAGAAAGATGCTGAAACAATGGGCGTGAGGGGGGTGCTAACAGTCACAGTTGCTACAGACGGCAAGGAAGCACAAGGAAGAGAAAAGAGAAGGAGCCGATGCCATGGCTGTCGGGAAAGCAGCAGTAGATACAGGAACAGAGACAGTAAAAGCAACAGTAACAGGCGGTTGTGAGGGCAATGGAACAGTGGGATATATTCTTTGTGGGGCGTATGGGGGTGGGGGTCTATTATCTAATAACTCCTCCACAAAAGTATCTTTTTCTTCTTGGGCCACATAAGATTTATCAATATGTAATCGAAACCTCCTATCTTCACGTTCAATCCCTATCTCTTGTTTCTCTCTATCATGCGCTACAGCTTTCTGAGTCAATGTTTGCATTCTACCCTTTCATGCCTCCTTTTCCATCTTTAATCGTCTCTGTTTAGCCTCATTTTGCCACATTCGAAGAGGATCAAACATAGACTGCCTACTTCATTTTACAAACAATTTTTCCTGTCAAACCCCAATTTTTGTTCATCTAAAGTGCCCGTCAACGGCCACTGCACCTCGGCGTTGTCCCTGGTATATTTGTGCCATAATGTACTAAACATAATAGGGCCAAGACCATGTTTCACATACATATCAAAATTAGGAGTGCCTTCTTCCAATCGAGCATCTGCAGAACAACAACGACAACAAGAAACCAAGAATCGACTAATCCCAGGCATTTTCAAAAGGGACCCAAATTCGTTATGTTGCGTGGCAAAGCAATTGCAAGTGCTTTGATCCCAAAGACGGTCCTCAGACCGTATCAAATACAAGCCAAAATGGTACCATATCCACAAAGAACCAAAACAAACTCACCTGATATATGCAGGTCAAAACGAATTTATTCTCCACTGCCGACTCTTCAAACCAAACGGTCAGATCCAAGGGTTTCGCCGTTCAGGACTCCAGTCGGGATGACCACTGGGCGAGGCACCGTCCGGCGGGACAGAAGGGGCAGCTGCGAGTAAAAGAACTCTCTCATGCAGGGATCCCTGTTCCGTCCGTCCGACCCGACGATGTCCCCGACCTCCCCACCCGGGAGGGGATGGGTCACTCACCCCAAGGAGTCCCTGTTTGGGTGCCAACTGAAGGAAGTGGCCCGTTTAGGGTCACCCGGGTCACTCAGGACCACCTCTCAGCCGTCCATACCAAATGAAGAGTCGGTCAGACATTAGAGAATACAAACCAATATATGTTTATTCAGATACACTCAAGAGGAGCCCTGTCTGCCCAGTCTCTTAGGGGTGCTGCAGAGAGGACTGACATCAGCAAACATGGAGATACATTATGTACAATTCAGAGCAAATGAAGGCACACCCATAATGGAATTTTACAAGCAGAAGCAGCTAAACAAAGAAGTACAGAAGGATAGGTTTCGATTGTGAGGCTAGGCACACACTATCTCCAACCCAAGGTCACTCTGCCCGTGCCCGCCACTAGACTAGTGGGAGAAGGCCTCTATCTAGTGGGAAAGGTATGCGCTAATAAGAACAGTGTATTCATTAGCAAAGCAAGGTCCAACCTTGGAGAAACAAAACTTTCCACAACCCGTTTTCTCGAAGAGGCAAGAAGCAGTTTCGAGCATGGTTCAAAATGGCAACTAAACATAAAATGGTGCAGCGAATTCTAACTTACATAGAACAATGTACAGGCAAAATAACAAAAACATTTTCATTCCAACAAAGCTCCCAGCAAGCTCACTCAGGATGTAGTCAGCTACATGCTGGCTTTCAATAACCAGATGCAGCACTTCTAGAAAAAGGAGAAAGACAATCTTGAGGCCAGTTAAGAGGTAATGAAACTCTGGTAAGACCAGAAGCCACTCTGATGGAGTTTCAGCCTGGCCAGATGGTGTGGATCATGGAACCTGTGGAGCCCCAAGCTCTCCAAGATTGTTGGGCAGATCCTTATGAGGTGAAGGCGTGGAAGGGGGATACAACCCACTGTGTAGATTTCAAGAGCCCTACAAACCCCTTAAGGGTGCCCTGCATCAACTGACTCAAACCTCACTTTGAGAGGTCTAAAGTCACTATGCTCCTGGTGACAGAAGACGGAGTGGAAGAGGAGAGTGAACCTCTCCCTGACCTCCTGTCTGCCCAGGAGCATGATGGGCCAGAAAAGAGTGTTAACCTCTCCACAACCGTGACCCCACAACAGCAGAGTGAATGTTGCCAGTTACTGGGGCAGTTTTCTTTTCTGTTCTCCCTCACCCCATGTAGGAAAGTCACCCCTTTTGCCCTGATCACCCCCATTTTTTAACTGATGCTGGTGGTTACTCATTCTGAAAGTGTCCTGGGCCCTGCTAACAAGGCGCTGGCCCAGTGCTCTGTCCTCTAAAGGTATATGATAAATGGTATAATTCTGATTGGCAAAGACAACCTACCTGAAAGTCCCTAGTATATGGATGGTAGGGCATGTAGGTTTAGAGACCCCAGTGGACTTAATGCACTTACGTGTGTACTGCATTGGTGTCTGGTGTCTTTTTAAAGCCAGGTCTGCTTTGCAGTCTGGTTTTAAAATAAAACTGTGTACAAATTCGATTTTGGAATTAAAAGTACTCCAGAAGTCCGAAGCTACCTTTTTTATTACATTTAAGTCACCCCTAAGGTCTGCGCTCGGTCCCCAAGGTAGGGTGAATTGTTATAAAAAGAAGGGGCAATATAAAATATGTTCTATATGCCCTGGTAAGGAAAAACAGCCAAAGTAGTTTTCCCTATTGTAGTGCTTCTAGCCCCATAGACTAACATCAGAAGGCTTTAATAAACGTAATAAAGTCTAACATTTGATTAAAGCTAGGTAGTCGTATCATTCAAAATATCAAAATAATAGTTACAATAAATCCAACAATTTGCCACTGTCAGATTTATTATAACTATTACAGGAAATGTTATAACTTAATATCCTTAAGTTACTTAAAGCAGCCCTGTAGCAGCCTCTTCTGATTGGTCAGCCTTTCACAGCCTTAGCCAAGCTGCTACCTGAGTGGGTGTGAAGAGGCCTGTGGCTGCAACAATTCAGCCATTTGGTGGGAGGAGACTTGCTTCCTGGAGGATCCAGGGAGAAGAAGGAGACTAGGGAGATAAGCTGGACTTCAAATGTATTAGAGGGGCAGTAAGGGGAGTGTAGTCACATGTTAGCCATACCTCTGGGTTGGGTTACACAGACACATACACAAAGGAGAGATTTTCTCCATTTGGATTCTTGGGAGGACCGTGCATTCTGGGTCAAAAATACACCACACCTCTCAGGAAGTGGTCATAGCAGAGAGAGGTAGCTTTACCTCTATTGGTTGGGGTGTCCTCCCCTCCTGCCAGCCCAGAATGGTGGATAAATATGGGAAAGATGCAGGAGCTCCTCAGGTAACTGCCTGGAAAAAAAAGAGAAGAAAGACTGCCCTGTTGAACCCCTGGACTGCACTAAAGAAAGGACTTTAATCTGATAGACTGTACATGCTGCACTCACAAGGCTTCATAAAGAAAGGACTGTGATTGATTTCCCAAAGAAAAGAGTGGACTCCCTGCCCAGCAACAGGGACAAAAAGAGCTGAAGAAGTCACCTGCAAAGCCAAAGAGAGGACACCCCAGCTGACGAGTGGTAACTGGACTTGTCCTGGACTGAGTAAGTGCATTGTGGGAGATTGTGTCCTAGAACAGTGCCTCTGAACCCTTGGCCAGGGCTAGAGGACATTTATCTCCCCAAAGGAACCAAGAACCAGCTGGCAGCCTCATCAGAACCGACGTGAGACAATACAAAGCCTTGCAAAGCCTCGCCGCTCAGCTTCAACAGAACCGAAGCAAGATGACGCAAAGCCACGCAAAGCCTCGCTGCACAGCTTCATTGGAACTGTCGCAGCGTGAAGTGGCACGATGCAGGACCTATTATCGCAGCCCTTATAGCTTCTCGGAACTGACACTGGACGACGCGCAGCCTCCCAAACCAACGCCATGCAGACCACGCACCAAAGACATGAAGAACAATACTCAGCGGGCCTAACTTGGTCCTGTGCCTGACCTGCGCTCCATCACGGTCAGCCAAAAACGTTGGCTTTGTCCTGGTCCAGCATGACCAGAAAGCTGCGAGTGGTGCTTTATGCTTTTTGGCGCTTTTTCATTTTGGTGTCATCTTAAAGTTACACATATTTTCTATTTTTATAAATTAGTGTTGGATTTTTATTGTGTTGTGTCTTTTACTTATTTGCTGTTTTGGTGGTATTAAATGCTTTACAGATATCTGTCTCCTAAGTTACGCCTGACTGCTTGTTTGCTAAGCTACCAAGGGTTGAGCAAGGATTAATTTACTGAAACTTGAATGGATCTATTAGTGATTGTGGTATTATTACTAGCTGAGAATGAATATCCCCACCTACTAATAATCCACTTTCCTACACCCCTGGCCTCACACACTTGTGTGCCCACGACATTGATACTGGGGACAGTATACCTGTCAAAAACAACATTTACAGGTTGTCAGATAAGGTAAGGGCCAGTATCATGGAGGAAGCCTTCAAGATGCTGGTGTTAGGTGTGAGTGAGTCCTCCAGCAGTCCCTGGTTCAACCCTGTGGTGCTGGTACCTAAGGTTGGCCCGCTGGTCACCAGCAGTGTGGACTACTGGGGGCTCAATTCAGTCACCAAGACTGACGCTCACCGCCCACTTGAGCTGATCAGCTGACAGACTGGGCACTGCCAAGTTCCTCTGTACCTTTGATCTCACATTAGGTTACTGGCAGATTGCTCTAACTGAGGGAGCAAAAGAGTGGTCTGCATTCTCGACCCCAGAAGCCCCTTACAGGTCAAGGTGAATGTATTCCTGGATGTTGTGCATTTCAGCATGAATGCACTGCACATAGCAAAGCCTACTGGCTACGCCACTGCTCTTTCAATGTATTTACTACAATGTGAAAATAGTCCCTTCCGATTAGGGTTTTGGTTCACCTCATGCCAGGTTTAAACTGTAGTGCTCCATCGTTTCCCTCAGTGTGACTTCTACCAGCTGTTGGTCTTTAGGAATTGGGGACCTATGGTATTCTTTTTTGCTAAAAAAACTATATACTGCTCTGCAACAAGGACAATTTTGTACTGGATGACTAACCTTAGTGCTCTCTTTTTGGAATCGTGAGCATGAGATTTAAGGATGCATCGTAATAAGGTTTGGCTGGAAAGGAAGCTTAGTAATTTAGCAAATCAGTACTAACATTTTGTGTAGCCAGGTAGTCATGGATTTATGAAACAGCAAGATCATCTCAGCCATTCGCAATGGTGGCCGGCACAGATCGGGTGGCAGGGGTAAGAGGGTGTAAAAAAAAAGAAAAATGAACTTACCTTATCGCTGCGTCTCTCCTCCATCTCTTCCATGTCAGACCTAAACAGGAAGCACCCGGGCTCCCCTAAGCCAATCAGAATGCTGCAATGCAGCTTTGTGATTGGCCTGAGCGCTGTGGTTTGGTGCTCAGATGGGGACTGGAAGCCTGGGCATGTTCTCCACCTAGGCTGCAATGTAGCCTGGGGGCAGAACATGCAAAGTGCGCATGATGGTTTGGCCGGCCGGAGACGGGAGGCCAAACAATCATGTACACTTACATAGTGCCCACTACTCCTCTCCCTGCTCTGAGAGCAGAGCAGCCCCGTCCTGCCCTTCAAAGCTGTCATAGCAGGAACAAATAAAATTATAATAACATCGAGTTATTATCATTTTATTTTTATTTCATTCACACTGCTGAAAAGCAGTGGGGCGAAGCTCCTCCGCCTTAGCGGAGGAGCTGCCACTGGCCATTCACACATTCTATGTTGATTCATTGAGCACTACTGAGACTGGTAGTTTTAACATAATTCATGGATAGCTCTGCAAAATAACAAAAAATTTGATATCACATTCTGTATAAATAGAGCAATACTACATTAGTATCCTGTATAATTTGCGACAAATACAAATTGTAAGAAAATATTTTTGGAAGGTTGATAGTGCTTCAAGGCCTTCCCAACAGATTTATAAACTTGATTGAGAGGATGGTGACTAACACTGTTATTTTACTTCCTGTTTTATCAGGCCCATTTCCTACGATCTTTTATATTATTTTTTTCTCTCTCTTGCTGTATATGTGTTTTGCATAACGGTTTGCAAACTTATTGCTAACAATTCTAACTTGACTCAAACTGGTGTACCTACCTGGGCGTTGCATACATTTTCAGTGTAAATGGAATGAGTCATTTTAATAGCAACTGGCTTGAAGGTTTAGGTTTCTTTCCGGAATGGAAAAATGAACAGTGTCTTTGTTATAAAAGCTTTAAATTTTTGCTCACACCATAAATTAAATATTCAAACGCTAACCAGCCAGTATAGCATTAGAACGACTAATTTTTAATGTCCAAATATTCATAAACTTCACTATGCACGCAGATTCAATGAAAATAAAAAATATTTGTTAAAAATGTGATTCCTGTCCTTCAGCTTCATTGTGTTTGATTTCGTGACAGCCTTCAAGAACTTCCTGTCAACTCGATGCAATTCACAGGCTCTGCTTTCCAGCGGGCCTCCTTATTCCTTTGAATATGACATCATTCATTCAGAAGGGACCCTCCAAGGCAAGTGAGGATATGTGACCTGCCGAGTACCCTAACCATCCATCCTCTCATCAGCAGTCTTCAGACAAATAGGTTTCAATTGGAAATCTCAGAGGCAATATAATCTGAGTCATGGGAGCACAACTATAAAACTCTCTGCCATCATATGAAGAACAAATCCAACCTGACTGCCTTCAAAAGAAATTTGATGAGCAGTTTCTTCTCAGAGACCGTCTTCTGCCTTTCCCACACCATTGGCATCTCTCTCCCCCCTTTGAGGGAAGGCGTCCGGTAAAAACGCAGTACGACTTTCTCTGAAGCTTTACAAGACACAGCCTTTCTCACCAAGGTCGCTCTTAAGCTTCAAATGCATGGGAAAGTACTCATAAAGTGAAACAAATCGCTGCGGCATACATACCATGTAGCCTCTGAGAGTACTTCTTGCCAACAAGGAATCAAGAGCCATCGGTACTCAAAAGACACCACACTCTGTATAAAACGATATCTTATTATAATCAGCAGCACCTGCTGGTCATTTTGTTGATTTTATTCTGAGGGAGACACCTGCATATCCCTTGTTTAACTTTTTATCTCCCCCTCTTTACCTTTAATTATCTTGTTTTGGGGCACCCTCACCCTCTTCCTCACCATCTTCTGCCCCTCCTCCATTCTTGTTCCATATTATTCTACCCATAACCAACCCCTTCTTATTCATTTAGTATTATTTTCCCTATCCACAAACCTACCCCCACCCATGCACCACTCCTCCTTCATCACAATCAGAGCCCAATATTCCTTACCTGTTTTTCTTTGTACTGCCTTACTGTCGATTAGCTTGTTGTCTTCCCATTCTTCCTGTTCCTGTATACCTTGCAGTAAAAACTGGAAAATGATTGGCACTATATTACAACTTGATTGAGCTGGGCAGTCGTACGGGGGTGTGACACTAATTCACAAAACCTCTCGACCTCCCTTCTGCCTAAACACTCCCACTTACCATTTTTTTCTGCAAGTAGAAGTCTAGTTTGGCAACCATACTAGAATCCAAATTATCTACCACCATCCCAGAGAAAAATCAGATAGTTGTGTCTAAGACTGTATGGAATATGTAACAATCATACAACAAATTAAAACATGTTCTTTGTTGATTTCAATCTGCTACATGGCTCATGTGATCATCAAGGACCTTTGAACCCAGACACTTTCTTAGACAACCAAGATATTCACCAACTTATCCAGAGTTGTTCTCATGGCAAAGTTAGCACCCTAAACCTCCTCGAGGCAATAACAACCCCCCAATGTACATGTGACTCTCTGACAGTGGATTGGCCAGATTGCATTCTGATCCAGTTTAGACTTGTGACCTCAAAAAACTAGACCTGCAATCCAAACGAAGAAAACAATTTCAAGAGTTAGGGACAATTAGAAAATTAGAATACATCCGAACGGACTTAATTGAATCTTAGTGTCAGTTAGGTGTTACCCTTAAAGATAAACCTAGGCCTTAGGTAGGGGTCCTGAAAGACCGGCCCTCTATTCTCCAAGGCCCATTCGAGAATGCCTGGACAACGAAAGTATCTCCCCTTAAAAGAAGGGGGAAAAACCCAGTGGCGGCTGGTGCATAGGGGCGAAAGGGGCGTTGACCCACTAGCCTCGGGATGAGGATCGGGGAGGAGACAAGAGAGACACCACATGCAATGCAGCAGCCTCAAATGAAGTGGAAGTGCTCACGTCACTGCCACGTGTGAAATTCTGTTTTGTTTAATGTTTTCTTTTTTTCTAGAAGGGGGACGAGGTCACAGGTCAGAGACCTCCTGCGCATGTGCTGGCCGGGGCGAGGACTATTGCTCGCCCTCGAAGCACATGCGGAAAGAGTGATGTCATCCTGAAGGGAGTGGCCAAAGAAAGCGGAAAATGGCTGGTTTCAAATGGGGCGCCTATGCTGCGGCCCAGGCGACTTCAGCAGCGCGCCACTGAAATGAATGGCAAGGGGCAGGGCCAGCCCCCCTCAAGACAGAGCAGTGGGTGGCAACAACCGGAGCACTCCCCTTGCCTTCGCGCTAGTCCCAGGCCTCCTGATTGGACAATGGGAGCTGAGGGAGTGGGCTGCGGAAGAGCCCGCCGGCCTCTGCGCAGTTCTGACTCCGGCACCACCAGGACTGATCGACACGCAGCAGGTGCATTGCTCGGGACGGACACCGGCACCGGCCGCAGTCACAGCACAGCACAGCAGACTACCGACAGGCTGGGGTGCGACCGTGCGACAACAGGCAAGTGCAATAAATTCCATTTTGGTGTCTCCGACATGCTCAGGTGGAGCCCATCTACTTTGTGTCCGGCTCCCATCCCCCGGGCCTGGCTGTGTTTCATTTCTCATAATTTCTTCTAACTCGGAATCTTAATTCGTTCGCTCCCCGTGGACTCGTGTAACTCTCCAACTCATGACTTCACCCGGGTGTGCGCTTCTTCTGTGTCAGGGGAGGGGGGATGACCTAGGGGCCACGGTTAAAGTGCATAATGGGTAAAATGAGACCGGTGCGACCCTTACCCCACTCTCCCTCCGCACATAAAGCGAGGACGCCTCGGTGCTGTTCAGCGCACCGCCTCAGGTACACGCGGTAGTTCTGTTCATTCATCCTCGAGTCCTGCTCGGTTTTGTCACGAATGAATGAACTGGATATGAAGCTCCCAGCTGTGGGTGGTCGATCTGTGGGTGGCACACGCCCGGCACCGTTGAGATGGCTCCCGTAGGATTTAGTTGCGCGGCTGCGCCAGTGTTACAGCACCGAATTGAGTGGGTGTAACTGTATTCATTGCCACTCTTGTCAGCGCTGCTTGTTTCCGTGTGTTCCCCGGGTTCGGGTTAGTTGTGTAGCCAGCTCTGCTGCCTCGGATGGCTATTTGCTGTAATGCCGCTTTCTGCCTTTCTCGGTCACACACCTCGGCTGTGCGGGGCTTGCAGTTTCCCCGCACCCTCCTTGCAGTCCGCCCCCTCCCACCACCGGGCACTCAACTCGGACCTCCACGCCCACCACCTTCAAATGTCACCAGCCGCCCCTGGAAAAACCAATGAGATTAGCAATCTGATGCTCTTTTGCCCTTATTAATGAAATAAGAGCTTACTGCAAGAATGAAAATGGAAGAAACGCCACTGTCCAGGAGGTTAACATATAAAAAAACGTTCTGACCAAATAGCACACTATTTAAAATCCCAGCTAAATATGGGTAAAACAGAAACAAAAATGTTTTAGAAATACTAAAGGCTTCATGCAACAAGGTGAACAAGCTAGGATTAAGCAAAGATTGATGAGATGAATTTGCTGCAAACCTCTGCAGCCAAATCAACAGCATTAAGCAAGAAATATTCTCTTTTAACCTCTATTCTCTTCCAACTGCCCCTAACACCTAATCCAGAATATCTCAAAGAGATAATTTATCACACTGCATGTTAGTCCTCGCCTCCTTGGCATGGTTTTCCCGTAACCTTTTTCTTTCAGACCTCCTGTTTTTCTGACTTCGTTTTTGCTGGCCCTAGGACTCTGCACACTTTACCACTGCTAACCAGTGCTAAAGTGCTTGTGCTCCTTCCCTAAAACATGGTAACATTGGATTATAATCAAAAACTCGAAACTTGAACAGTGGACCACAAAGCAACATGTGCAGCACCTGTATCGAAAATTACCACTGATATTAAATGCAAAAGCAATCCTGTGTGCAGCAAACCAAATTTGCCCCCTGTCCAGAGGCACCACCCCTAACGAGGTGATTAAATACAGAACAACCAGATTGGAAATGCACCACTGTTAGTCAAAATAAGTTAATAAGTAATAGTCTATAGGTGTTGTAGAATCTGAATTGAATAAAGGAAATAGTTGTAACTACAAGATATGTATCGTTTTCTTCTTTATTTAGTTCTTGAAACAAACCATCAGCCAACGCGTTTCGTCCTTTTAAACATAGGACTTCTTCAGGGCTGTAAGTTAAAAACATATATAAAAAAGACATGTACAGAATACACACTCAACATGACCAACAACACTTATATATACATAACAAATATATACGTAAATATCACATTAAAAGCAATGATACATCGTTGTGTATCAATCCTAATACATGAAATGAAAAATTCCCTCTCTACACCATACCCAAGGTGACACACAAAACAAACGTATTACACAGACAATTCATAAATAATAATTAACTATATTGACTTGCATATATACAGACAAGTTTAGCAAGAAAGCAGGAGGAAAAGAAAGATAGAAAGATCAAAGTCTGAGAATCAAAGACACACTAAAGAGTATATATGAAATAAGAAATCAGATGATAAAAAAGACAATAAAAGTTATAATACTAAAACACCCAAAGGCCTCATATGCCCAAAGAGAATCCTCTTCAAAAGGGATTGTTAAGTTAATCCCCAAGAGCAAGCGGATGACTGGAAGGTTATAGATTTCAAAGGTGTTCGCTGGACCAAGTGCACCCCAACTCGAGACCATAAATAGAAACAAACGGCGCTGTGAAACACCCTACGTGAACACATTAAAAGACCTACCACTGTCAATAGAAGATGACAACCATTCCAATATTGCTCTTGGGGGTTTAATTTAGGCAGACCGACTGACTTTGTCAAAGGGTTAAAATACCAAAATATAAAAAGCAGAAGGCCTATTGGCTTTATCAAGAGTCCAGCACATCAACATATTAAATACAGACCTATTGGCTTTGTCAAAAAGTCACAAATTACTATAATCAAATGTATATTTCATAAATTCAAACATTGTATTGTTTAATAAAAGTGATCAACACTAAATATTTTCAATAAAGCATTATTTAGAAAAAGCATTAAACATGTCTTTGAGCCTTTTTTAAACATTTTCAGGCCATAAAGTGCAGCCCTAGAGCCAACCACAAGGGGTTCCTGCACTCCAGTTGAAGAGCAAAAAAGATGGTAAGCTCTCCCGTGGTCATGGATTCAAAGGCCTGGGAGACTTACTGTGTACCTTTTTTTAATGTTGCTGGGGAGCTGCTGCTCTTCCTGCAGCGTTCCAAAACATTTACAAAATGGTTAGTGGTGCCCCTGCCCCTTCTAGGGGCACCACCAGGAAGAAAAAATATCATTTAAAAAGCCCTCAGAGGGCAGTATGGTGCGCTTCTTGCATGAAGCAATGATTAATAAATGAGCAGCTCCTGACACTCATTTATTATTCATATCTAAATATAGATAGATAGATAGATAGATAGGTAGGTAGGTAGATAGATAGATAAATAGCTAGATAGATAGATAGATAGATAGATAGATTTTTTATGAGAGCCCTGTTGCCCACCCAGGGCACTGACATCTTTTTTCTGTGGGGGGAGCCCCAATGCCATTGTTGCCTCCCCAGCCAGCACCCTGGTGGGAGCCCACCTTTTTGTTTTACTGCAGGTGCTCCGGTGCCCATCTGCTGCACCCACCTCTTTTCTTTATGATGGGGGCTCCAGTGCGAGAGCCGCATCTCCAGCTAGCACCCATACTGGGTGCCAGCCGGAGCCGGCCATTATGTCAAAGTGGGTGACCCAGTGCCCATCCAGGGCACCCACAGCAGCCAGGGCCGGACTGGCTACCGGGCGTTTTGGAATGCTGCCGAGCTGGGGACTGATGTCACTACGGTGGGGGCTAATTTCGTTAATGGAGACCTGCGTGTGCTTCGAAATCAACAAAGCAAAACGAATTTCGTTCAGCACACGCAGGTCCCCATCAACGAAATCAGCCCCCAGCTCGGCAGCATTCCAAAACGCCCGGTAGCCAGTCCAGCCCTGACATCAGCCCATTGCTTTGCTCCTGCCCAAACAGGAAGAGCATCTTTCTGTGCTCTCGCTGGGTGGGAGCAAGGTTGTGTTCTCCGCCCGGGAATGTGGGCAAGGAATAACATTTACATTCATTGCTCTCCCAGGCACAAAGTACAGCAATGTCCTGGGGGTTTGGGTCACCAGGACACTGCTTTGATTGGCCCCGGGGTGTGAACATCCATGTGGCGGAGGGAGGGTGGATGTAGCAGATCATCAGGATTCACAGTTGAAGCAACAGATACTATTGACTATGCCCCCAGCATTTCCCAGACCCCGCTCTTTTTCCTAAAACAATGGGTATAGCGGAGATGAAATCCACCCCTCTCTTAATGCCAGTGACAGCCTATCTTATGCATCTTGGTGCTGCGCGCCCTCAACAGTTATATGGATAAAGTTGGGCCACTTTTTAGGATGGGTTTTCATTATAGTCATTGGGAAATCCTTTTCTAAGTTGTGCACTATTTAACCTTCTAACTGTCCCTATTCCGCATGTCCAGGTTGTGCCGAGAATGGTGGCATGACCTCACTGGCTTCTCTCTTCCCAGATGCACACCACAGTAGCAGAGCAAAGGCCAGGCGATGCTCAGCAGCCACTATCAGACACTGTACCTTGTCCGGGGCTGATGGAGGTGCCCGACTGCAGTGCTAGAAACAGTCCACTTTGTTTTGCCAATCACCTCCGCAAAATGTCATGTTGCAGAATACCCCTGTAAGCTGATACAAAATGTGAAGGATAAGTTCAAATAAGCCATGGCTGAAGGTGATGGGCCAAACAATCCAAAAACTGTATACTGTGCCAGATGCAAAAATGTCCATTGTCGTTTCCCCATCACTCCGTTTCCTTAAGGAATCCCATGGGAATCTACAAAAACAGTAGTAACGTTCTCAAACAATAGTAACAAGTCTAAGCACATAAAAAAGTATTATAAACAGAGACATAAAACGTTATTAAGACCTTGTACCTCACAACTTATTCTTAACTGTCTTACACTAGACCATAAAATAATATTTTTCACAAAGGTAAAATTGAATAACCATAGCACAGAAAATATCTCACAAAAATGACAATTACCTCACTGAGAATCTGCATTTCTAAAGCTTTTCCGGGATTTTCGATGGTTCATGATTGCTTTGTAGATTGCTATGTAAAGTCTATTTAATATGAGCCACCAGCCTTGCCATAAAATTCAGCCTAGGGTGTAATTGCTATCTGAAGTTCCGAGTTTAGAAGACCATTAACACATCACCTGTCTGACTCCGACCTAAAAGATTGAGTTAACCTCTATATGTATGTATTGTTTTGTTTATTTGAAACAGAAAGAAAGTTACCCAACTCCCCCATCTGAGTTTGCCACAGGGATTTTCTTCCCACTAACAATAAGGGATTCTTTCTATCCAACTTTGTGTTGAACCTTGATTTATTTTTATCTAAAATAATTTCTTAAATCATTATTATTCGCCAATTCAAAATGATAAATAAATGATAAATGCTCTAAAATTAAACGTTTTGCATTTCTTACACACGCAACACCATATGTTTTCCCAGCTGGAGGGCAAAATACCCTACAGGAAAATAGCAATAACTATGGAAGAGGGAGACCATATAACCTTCATCAGTGATGAATTTCAGGGAAAACATCACGTAATTAGTTTTAAAGAACTTTGTGATGAACCCTGGTTCATCCACATCTCGTTAAAAAGTTACATTGCCTCCCGTGGTCTAGGTATTTATTAATTAATCATTTGTACTGACGAATTTATAATGATAAAGACCAGTGTGGGACTGGCCTAGGACAATCAGGCAGTGCCCGACGTGCTGGTCTCACACGTCACTGGGCCTGCCTGTTTCTGGTCTGCTGAGACAGGCTTTTACTGTTGATTTCCCTGATATTAAAACAAACATGTCCTCTTTGGCAGTCTTCCAACTGCTACAATTTGCAAAGCATGGGCCGCGTTTTTAGCTTTCTGATTCTGGTATGGGTGCCACTATTATTAAGGCAGCCTAGCCTATTTTCTGTCCAGGTCCGACACTGATAAACATTCATAATCAGTTTTACATTTGTTAAAAGAAAGCTGCAACATATGTGTTTGTTATGTAATAACAAGAAAAGTAAACAGTTAACCATGGAAAAAGGAGAAAACGTGAGGAGAGACAGTTGGAGGTTGGTGGGAATTTCAGAGCTTTACATACATAACAAATAATGCCTCCAGAAGCTATTACAAAATTAAGCGTATGCGTATTAATTGTATAGGTCAAAGAGTACACGCATTGTTATGGAATTTAGAGACACGCACACCTGACTTGCACCTCTCAGGAACCAGTTCATGATGAGTAACTTGCCAACTTTTGAGTTGCCGTGAATCAGATTAACTTGCATACCCAGGCAGGTTTTTGTAGTCTTCGTCCTTCACTGTCCTTGTCACGATATCAGTACATTTCTAACTTTTTATTCTTGCTACCTGCTCTTACCTTAAGTTCTTTTTTTTTAATTTATTTTTTATCCTCATATCACCAAAAAGCGTCTGCAATACTTTGTAAAGCCGTCCTTCTGATCTGTGCGCCCCATGGCCACTGCTTTCACTTTGGTCTGTAAACCAATCCAGACCCGCACCTTTGTTGGTACCTTTGGACCGTGTGGGGTTGATCCAGTCCCAAGTCTCTACACCATGAGATAAAGTCCAACCAGATATCAAGGCAGTTTTCCTTCCCTGCTCCCTGATCCAGTCGGGCCATTTTGGTGGCTGCTTTTACCCAATCTTCCAACCTGGGGGGTAGGGGATCCCTCCATTTTATACATATTTCTCTCCGGGCTATCAGAATAAGATAAAGCAATAGGCCTCTATGTGATTGCTTCAGCAACTTACTGATCCTGCCATCTTCGCCGAATAAAACAAGTGCCACATTCAGAGTAACTTCCCTACCAAAAATCCAGCTAAGAGCGTTCTCAATTCCCTTCAAGTAGCCCCTCAGCTTTGGGCATTCAAAAAAGATGTGGAGATCATTTGCTTCTATATAATCGCATCTTGGGCACTTGGGAGGGGGAGATGGAGCAAACTTTGCTATCTTAGCTGGAGTCCAGTACAAACGATTAATAATGAAAAAGGGATTTCTTTTTAAGTTGGTCGGTTTTATAAATTTATATAGAAGCTTCAGAGAGTATTCACACACTACTGCAGTATCACACTCGAAGGAGACCCCATTCCACACTGAGTGTAGCAGCAGATACTCCTTATCGTCTGCCTCCAAAAGCTTCTCGTACCATTTAGATATTTCTTTACTCTTTAGGTTTATATCTTGAAGAGATTGCTCCAACTCCCAATCACCTGTGGTTTCTTTCTTTACAGATGTAAACCATGAAGTTAATTGTATGTATTTAAGCCTGGAAAAATCTCTTCCGATCTTTGCTCTTAAAGCTTCCCAAGGATGGACCCCCCCCGATGATATCAAGTCCGACCATTTTGTGATGCCCGCCTTTCTGATTGGTGTACTTAGGCTGTCCATAAGGCATACCGGGGTCCCAGGGGATTCCCAAATTGGAGCGAAGTCAGAATAATAGCCTAGCCCCCATCTGCTCCTGACTTTATACCACAGGCAAAGAGCGGACCACAGTACTTTTAAACAAACTTTTTTGAAGTACCTAGGTGCACCAAATTTATATAGAAAACCTTCCCCACCGTCCTGCCTTGTCATTTCACCCAAGAGTCTTCCCCAAGTTGAATCATCGGGCTTTCAAGCAACATCCGAATGTTCTTAAATTGAAAAGCCACACAGTACCAATTAATATCCGGATGTGCCAACCCTCCTTTAACCAGCCTTCGTCTGAGTTTCTTCCAGGCCAGCTTTGCGCCCTTGTATGCTCAAATGAAACTTACAATATTCCCCTGGATTTTGCTTGTACTCAACTTTGGGAACCCAAGTGGGATGGCATTAAATAGGTAAGTTCATTTAGGGAGTATAACCATTTTGACTAAGTTAACCCTCCCATAGATAGTTAGTGGAAGATTTTTCCACTTTGCAAAAAGCCGATCAATTTCTTTTACTACCCTATTTAAATTGATCTGTGGAATCTTCTCAATGTCTTTAGTGATTATGATACCCAAATATTTAAAACTTTGACTTATTCTCCCTTCCCAATCTTGAATGTTCCAACACATCACCTCGGTTTTAGAGGTGTTGGCTAAATAACCTGACATGGATCCGAACTCTTCTAACAGAGTTTCAACTCTCGGCATTGCTACGACTGGATTGGCAGTGAATAAAATCAGATCCTCTGCATATAGGGCGATCTTACAGCTATATTGGTGAGATTTAAAAGGGGGTATTAAAGCATCTGCTCTTATTGCCTGTGCTAATGGTTCTATATATATATATTGAATAACAAGGGCGAGAGGGGGCAACCTTGCCTCGTTCCTCTCAGTATGTTAAAACTAGATGTTAGAACCCCATTTAACAGTATCTTAGCAGAAGCCCCCTGATAGCATTTTTCTAAAGTCTGAATAAAAGTGGAGCCAAAGCCCATAGTTCTTAACACTTCCCATAAGTACACCCAACACACTCTATGGAACGCCTTGGCCGCATCAAGTGCCACCACGGCCAAGGGTTCAGAATGAGCTGTTGCCAGATCTATATTGCCAATGAGTTGCTGCGTCTGTTCTTGGATGTATCTCTTGGGGATAAACCCTTTCTGGTCTGAATTGATCAATTGTGGTGCAATCTTGGCTAGTCTCCCCGCCAGAATGCTCATGAAGATCTTATAGTCAGCATTCAGAAGGGAGATTGGCCTATAAGAATCGGCCCTCAACGGGCCCTTAGCGGGCTTCAAAATTAGCACAATCGTTGCCTCCTTCCAGGACCTGGGTACCTGACCCCCTGATTGATAGATCGAATTAAAAAGAGTGCCCATTATCGGAACCAACTCCTCTAATAGGAGTTTATACAACTCATTAGGAAGGGCATCTGTACCTGCTGCTTCATTATTTTTACTTTTCCCGAGATACAATCGGATCTCGTCCTCCGTTATTGGAGCATCGAGCTTTGCACGACTGTCTGTTGTTAAAATAGGCAAAGATTTTTCCTTTAACCAAATTTTAAGGATCTCAGGGTTTGAGAAAGTCTCCTCCTTATACAGTTCAGAAAATAGAGTAAGTAGACAGGACTGCATATCTTCTGATTTATTTGATGTCTCACCATTTTCATTTATGATTAATTCATTTATATGGTTCTTTGCCCTGTCCACCCTAGCCTTCCAGGTCAGGAGTGCTCCTGACTTTTCCCCATACTCAAAGTTCTGCATAGACTTAGTCAACCATTGTGCTTTACATTTCTGATCTAATTTGATCCTATAATCCTGGCGGGCGCTCTCGAGCGTCCTCTGTGCTTGCAGCATTCTTTCGGAGTTTCCCCAGTTCAACCGTAGCAAATCTGTTTCACATTGAGACATTTTTTCTTCCATGCTTTTTAAAACTTGAGATTCCTCTCTGTTCTTGGTACATATAAGACTATGGAAAAGGCCCTCACATATGCCTTAAAGGCATCCCAAACAAAGTCAGGTGATGTAGATCCAGTGTTTATAGCGAAATAATCAAAGCAAGCCCTTTTGAGCTCTACTACTATCTCTGGATCTGCCAACATTGATCTTTTAAGTGTCCATCTAGATCTCAAAACATACCTACTCCCCGCTAAGGAGAAGGCAACCAGAGAATGGTCTGCTACATGGCTTGGCTGAATGCTAATTGACGCTATATCATCTATAATGGATCTATCTGCCAAGGCATAGTCTATTCTTGAAAAATGGCCTTGTTTCTTACTAAAGAAGGTAAAACCTTGTGTCCTTCTTAGCCCTCCATATATCTAAAAGCTCCAAATCGTGCATCATATTGTTTAAAGCCTGACGGACCCGGGGCGCCCCTACATAGCGGCTCTGGTTCGATCTATCCAGCAGGGGATCAAGCAACACGTTAAAGTCCCCTCCAATTATTATGGGAATAGTAGCTTCCATCAGATTCCATTGAAGTTTGCATAAATGTGTAGGATCGTCAATATTTGGCCCGTAGAAGGATATACATGCTAACTGTGTTCCGCCAAAATCTAATTTAGCTATAACCCATCTCCCAGTTTGATCTGTTGTAAAAGATTTTATTACACAACCCGCTCCTTGTTTGATCATAATAGCGACCCCTTTACAATGGGCAGTCTGTTCTGATGTGCAGAAGTATTTAATCCAGGGATACCTTGAAAAAGTGGTACGACTCTCTAGGAGATTTAGGTGGGTCTCCTGGATAAGGCATATCTGGGCTGGGATCTGCTCTAGGTATTTCATAGCTAATCTTTGTCTACGCAGACATCTTAAACCATTGACGTTCCACGAAAGAAACTTTAAATCTCTCCCATAGAGGATAATCTGTCGAGGGGCCAATCTAATCATAGCTATCACTAACAAAAAGGACATCAAATTTGCTATCTGGTGTAAAAAATCTGATAGAGGATTATTTTTTGATTTTTTCCCACTGCTCCCCACCTCGTGCTCCCCCCACACTTCCCTCCCCCCACCCCACCCCCGTGACCGTCGCCCTCCCAACCCTCTGGGGAACCCTCCCTAATATATTAGGCTTAAAGCCTAAGGGGCTTCAGTCCCCCGGGCGAGGATAACTTGTTTCTTCCACATTTTCCTTTCCCTGGACTCTCTAACATCCCCCACTTAGGTCTTCTGCACTTATATGCCCGCTTTTTTCTTGATTTCAGTTATTAAATCATCTACCTCTTCTACAGAGCGGTGTACCTACATATGGTTATTCCGCATAGTGTGAAGTGACGCAGGAAACTTCATTTGTGCCCTTGCCCCCAGCTTGTTCAGCTCCTCCATCCGTTTGCCCATCTCCCATTGCTTCTGCGCAGTGGTATGGCACACATCTGATCTAATGGCAAATGAGAATGAGCCTGATTTTAGGACACCTTCTTTAAGTGCCGCCGACAGTATTGCCTCTTTTACAGTGTAGGTAAGAACATTTATTACAATTTTCCTTGGCTTCTGTTTTGCAGGGTTTCTTTTATAAGGGTGCCGATGGACCCGTTGTATCTCTGTAGATAGATCTATATCTGGAGAATTTTTAAGAACTGTATCTTTTAATAGCGAAATCACGAAACCCCTAATATCAGAGCCTTCAAGAGCTTCAGGAATATTAAGCAATCTCAAATTATTCTTCCTAGAATGATTCTCGAGACGCTCTAGATCGTCCCTCATTTCTCTATTTTGCCTCGTTAGTCTGGCCATTTCTACTGAAGATGTATCAAGTGCCTCTTTGATCTTCGGAATCTCCTGCTCCAGGGTATGTGTTCTTAAAGTTACTTCTTCTAATTTCTGGGCTAGCACTGCACAGGAGGACTCAATTGCTATTTGATTAGTCTCGGAGACTGTAAATCTGTTTCCCATCTCTTCCTTCAGAGCTAGAAGAATATCTGCAAGAGACTCGGGGCTTGTGTTGGGTGAATGCTGGGAGCGCTGTGGAGACAATACATGTTGTGCTATTTCTGGATGGACATCTAGCTGAACATCTGGTGACTCCAGTGCACTGAAGCGATTTGAAATAGAGATTGCAGAATGAACAGATACTTGAGGGCTACAAGAGTCCTCGAGCGTCATCTCAGGTAGATGGGTAAGGACCGAGGAGGGAGGGAGGGACTGAGAGACTTTAACCGACGTAGTCTGGAGCGGACTCTTCTCCATCTTACTTGTAATCGAGGAGAAAACTCCTTCTTTGATGGGAGCTGAGGTTAAAGCTGAGGTTGAAGCTGGAGTGGCAAGAACCTTATAATAATACTTTAAAGAGGGTGTAATCTTCCCTCTTGGTACCGGTGCCTGTATCAATGTCTTTTTCCCTCTGCCTCTCCCTCTGGGTCTAAGACTCTTGGCGCCTTCGAAAGGCTCTGTTCTTACTCCTTTTTCCCTTGCCTTCTCCTTCACCTCCCCTCCCCTCTTTTTTTCCAGCGCCACGGACACCTCGAGTGGTCTGGGTTTACTCTGGCAGTTTAAACTAGTTAAGGCGGGAGGGCCTTGAATGGTAATACCAGTTGGAGGTGAAAGTTGAGCAGCCCTAGTACGAAGTGTGTACCTACATACTTTCATTAACGGGACAGGTTTTATCTGCTGACCTTCACTCCTCTCCATATAGTGAAAAACACCCCCTCATCCTGGCTTCACCGCACACAGGTTTCCTCCAAGGCCGTTTCCATCCACTTCGAGGACTCTCTGCCAAATAGAGCAATAACCAGGCTTGTGGAGGGTTCCCAAACACGAAGTATTGGCTGCCCTGCCTCCCTCTTGAGCCACCTTACCTCCGTTTTGTTCTTTCAAATCAGCATCAAACACAGTCCGAGGCTCAGAACTGGCCTCCCGTCCTCCTACCTTGGGGGCTCTCCCCCGTCTTAATCCACCAAGCACACTCCGGCAATTCCGTGATGCAGTCTCCAGTGCTGACTGCCTCTCAGAGCCAAGGCGTGGAAACACGCCACTCGACTGAGACGCCACTCCCGAGCCGCACCCTCCCACCGCGGTGCTCAGAGAGCGAAAGCAGCCTTCCGGAGCTCCGGCACCATCGGCTGACACAGGCCAGCAAAGGCAGGAGCGGGAGCAGAAAAACAAAGAGAAAAAGGCACCTCAGCGAAAAAAAAGCGAGGTAATGACTAACGAATAATGCGGTGTGCGGGTGGTGCCTTAGAAAGTCTTGGGATCACATCGTCCGACCGGGACTGTCGACCCGCAACCGCTTTGCTGACAGCCGCCATGTTCCCCCTGAATGAATCCTCTTACCTTAAGTTCTGCCTTGCAATTCATAATAACTTTTGGGAAATGATTCATAAACATAACATCTTCTTTCTAACTTGAAAGGATGTTGCATTGCTTACGTTACATTAATGTGACAGTACAAATTAAAATTAAAAGCCAAAATGATAATGTTAGCTTGTATATGATTCTGAAAAAAAGAACAATAGTCACCTGTTAGAAAAGAAATAAAAAGGAAGGAACACAAATAGTTAAAAGCCACTAGTAAGAAGAGGAAGGAATATTTACCCTAATTCAATCATAAATAAGCGCATCATTTTTTCAAGAAGGCACTGCTGTAACTTTAATAGAAAATATGTACAAACAAGAAAGTATATGAAGAAAAAGGGATTAGCAGTTAATTATGGTCAGCGCTGGGGCAGTATGCGGCATCACCCTCCACAGGGCCACATTCTGACTTTCTTGTGAATACTGATCCAGGAATACCCAGTATTATGAATTGTCCATGGAGGAAATTTGGAAGGATGAAAAGAAACCTTGTGACTTTCAAATACTTCCCTTTGACATCTCTTGTTTATTAATTTATGAGGAAGATTTGAATGACACCACATATTTGCAAGCCAATACTAGAAATAAACATGTTGGTGTGATCCCTGTCTAACATTCTTCAGTCACTGCTCTTGGAGACCCTGGTTTGTAGTCAAATGTCAGCCTCAATAGACTCATGTTGTGGGTCATCTGAAGAATGGATAGATTTGTTCTTCTCTCAGCCTTTGATTGTGGGCACTCCAGAGGCTGGGGCTTGGAATTCCAGTGACCTTCTTCCATATTTTAGCAATGTAAAGGTTGGTTGATTGATCAAGTTTCTGCTTCCTGAAATGCTGCTTGACATGTGATCTGCACATACTTCAGACACTCGTTATAATAGAGCTTTGCATAGTGATATGTACATTGAATGTAATCCTTGACTACTTTATGAGCTGCTGGAGTGCCTTCTCTGCTGGTCTCACATGGCCGTAATTTTCTAGATTATTTGGCAACACCGCCCTTTAGTCCTTGTAACTTGCCAATGGTTCTTTTAGGGAGCATGGTGTGGATCAAGTTATGTTGTCCAGACTCTTTTACACGAGAGTGTGAGAGAGAAGCAGATCAGTTGCAGTCTCCCAAATACAATTTTATCACATTCAAGCAACTGCTGCTATATGAATTCACATCGAGAATTCAGGCCTTTTTTTTAGAAAAAGAGAAGAGTTAGAGTTCTACCAGAACATGATAGTCTAACTCCGCTTTATCTTTGGTCGATGGGATATCCAAAGATATTGGAGTAGACGCCTCACTCACTTATCGTGACATGCTTCATCATAGGCGTCTATCCACACCCGGGTAAGATGGTGCTACCCGGGCGGACTCAACCATAGATGTAATGGGAGTTCTTATATAAAGCAAGTACTGGTCATGCAGGGAATCAGATGAGTGATAGTAAAAATACCTACAGGTATACCCAAACAATATGTTTTATTCGGAGGGTACCTGGGGTATGGAATAAAAACGTAAATGTGTTGGGGTTTCCTGAATGTTATTGTTCAGTTATACCCCTTCCAAAGTGCCAACATGTTTCGGCCCTCGCTAGGAGCCCACATGGGTCTGGGGCCTTCGTCAGGGCTGTTTATCTACTACTTAGGGGCCGATTCTGATGCGGGTTGGAAAAGCTTCCCGACCGAATCGGTTGGGAAATGGTGTCCGACCCACTCCGATCGGGAAAGTCCGACCGGCGGAGTAGGATGCATCCGGATGCTTCCAGATACGATTTGGTTGAACTCCCATTGACTTCAATGGGAACATTTGTTCCTAACCGCATCAGAATTGGGCCCTCGGTCGGGAAGACACGTTCCCGATCCGATTTGGAAGGAGCAAATGCCGTTAGGAGGCCTTCCTAACCGCATCAGAATCAGGCCCTCGGTCGGGAAGCTTTTCCAACCCGCATCAGAATCGGGCCCTTAGTGTCCCTGCTTCGATAGGGTGCACACACTCCATGCACTTACTTGAGGCTTAATGCGCTCACCTGTTTTCACTGTGTCCTCAGTAGATTTTCTAGCAGGAGGAGAGAGAAGAAAAGGGGGGGAAGTCAAAATCTTATTTGTGTTCAGGCAGACTACTTCCATAGTGATACATTCATCCCTATACACTGGACCGTGTTCTCCTAATTTTGGCAAATATTTTAGTGCTATGTATTCTGGTGGGCGAGTTCCCTAAAAACTCTGTGTAAAAAATGGTGATCCTGTGACAAATAAAAATTTAAAATTTTGGTGACAGGTAGTCAGTCACAGTACTACTCTTGTTATTTTTAATTCTTACCATCTACACTGCGCAGATTGTGCAGACTACGTTAGGTCCAGATGTCAAACCTAGGTGTAGTGACTTTAAATTCTACTCGTGCGTGATGTGATTCTCAACCCAATTTCAACATGCATCAGTTCAGCACATCTTATGCTTACCTGCTGCTTGATATATTTAAGCAACATGCGGATCAGGCGGTTGGTGCTGGGAGCGGGAGGAAGAGAGTATTTTTGCAGAAATTCATCACTTGTAGTTCCACGTAGTGTGCAATATGTACACATAATGTTGTTGGGTGTATTCTCACAACATTTCTAAACATGCCCTGATGGTTGTTTTTTTTTTTTATATAACATTTTTTATTGATTGTAAACTTGTCGCATTCAGAATTGAGTTTGTACATTGTTGGTTACAGATAAGACACTTATATATCAACATTTAACGTGCACAGTGTTTTAGTCCATCATTACATGCCCGCGGTCCACCCTTTTTGACATTTTCATTTCTACCATTGGTGAGATACATAATTCTCCTCTATATGCATTCCACCCTCTCCATTTTTTGTCCCACTTTTTAGGACAGCCCCTGGATTTATAGACATCTTTTTCAGCGATCATACATTTGTCCATTTCTACCACCCAGCCAAGTGTCAATGGTCTATCTGCTGCCCCCCATTTCATAGCAATTGCCCTTTTCACCAATGTGTAGCCTACGGTGGTCAATTGCTGCTCTACCTCTGTTAGGTCGGTGGCCTCCCAAATATTTAGAATCCCCAATAGTGGTGTTAAAACGATTTGTTTCCCTAGTGCATCTTGCAGCTTCTCTGTGGCCCTCTCCCACAGGGGTCGTATCTGGGGACAGTCCCATAGAATATGATAAAATGTTGCCTCTTGGTTACATCCTCGCAGACATAATGCGTCCTGCCTTGTTCCTATTTTAGCTAGGGTTACGCCGGTGAGGTACGTTCTGTGTAAAAATATTTATTGAATCAGTCGGAAACGATGATTTATGGCTGCCTCTCTTGGGGACATCAATGCGTTCTGCCAATCTTCATCTTCAATCTGTCCTAAATCTGCCTGCCAGTGATTTCTGAGAGTGTGGAAGGGGTCTGGTAGATTGTTGCATAGTTTACGATATGTGAGTGAAATAGCTTTATCTGGGATAGGCTCCGATAACAGTCGGTCCTCCAAAGGAGAGGAATCCGGCACTTGTGTCAAGTCTGGGAGTGCAGTCTTAAGAGCATGTCGAATCTGTAGATATCAAAATATCTCACCGTGTGTTAGTTCATGTTTTGCTTGTAATTCTTTAAATGTGAGAATCTTACCCTTATGTATGAGATCTCCTATGATGGACAGTCCGATGGTGTCCCATTTATCAAAACCCATATGATGACAAAGCAACCCTAGCTGTTGAGAGGACCATAGGGGTGTAGCTTTCGTCAACACCCCAGCCCAGCTCAGGCGTCTAGTTGCCTGATGCCAGTTGTTACCATTTGAGCCATAGGGCCCAGATACCTCCCTTTATGTACCTTGGTGTATAGGGCCCCAAGATACCCCTCTCGTCCCTTCTGATATCTTTCTAGTCTATATGCTGGGTTCATCGGAGTGCCGTATAGCCATTGATTAATCGCCACCAATTGTGACGCCCAGTAGTAGAGCCGTAGATCTGGGAGAGCTATTCCCCCGTTGTACCACCCCTTTGTCAATTTCCCTAAAGCTATTCGCGGTGTACCTCCATCCCACAGTAGTGTGCGAACCTCCGCCTCCACGCTATTAAAATATGTATCGGGGATCCGGAACGGGCAATTCTGAAGCAGATAAAGGAATCGCGGCAGAGCCAGCATTTTAAATAGGGCCACTCGACCTAGTAATGACAATGGCAGCGACCTCCAATGTTTGACATCTTCACAAAGTCTTTTTAAGGGGACTGCTAGGTTCTTGTCATAGAAAATTTGTGGGTCAGGTGTAATGAAGATCCCCAAATATCGGAATCCTTTACAGGCTACTTTGATTTCACATCCCCGAGGTAATCTAGGTGTGGGGCCATGCAGAACAAATAGCACTGACTTAGTCCAATTAATAGCATATCCCGAATAGTTACCGAAGTTTGTGAATATATTCAGTAGTCTGTGTATTGAGGCATATGGGGATGCTAAGTAAATCAGGATGTCATCTGCATACAAGGAGATCCTGTCCTCATTGTCTTCCTCCCATTTTAGCCCTCGAAGAGCCACGTCTTGTCTCACCCAGGAGGCCAGTGGCTCTAGTACTAAGGCGAAAAGTAGGGGGGACAGGGGGCAACCCTGTCTGGTTCCTCTGTTCAGCTTAAACGTCCGGGATGTGCGGTTATTCACCCTCACCTGACCTCGCAACTCAGTATAAAGCAACTTGATCCATGTTATAAATCGCGGGCCAAACCCCAGGCGAGCCAGCACCTTGAAGAGATAGGGCCATTCTATGGAATCGAATGCCATAGAGGCATCCAACGACAGTATTACCGCGTCCTCTTCTATATATTGCTTACGTGCCAAAACAGTGCACTCGCCGAATATTCAGTGTCGTGTTTCGTCCCGGCACAAAGCCTGACTGATCTGCGTGAACCAATGAAGGGAGAACGGTACTCAGACGGGACGCTAGCAGCTTCGCTAGAATTTTAGCCTCTGCATTAATCAAGGAGATCAGTCTATAAGAGTTGCAACTATTTGCCGGTTTCCTGGGCTTTCGGATTTCCACTATGGATGCCAATCTCTGATCTTCAGGCAGAATTCCTTTCTCCAAGCTTTCTGTATACATATTTTTAAGATGGGGAGCTACCCATAGGGCCATGGATTTGAGGAATTCAATTGGAATCCCGTTGGGCCCCATTGCCTTCCCTGATTGGATGCTGAATATGGCTTTACAAATTTCGTCATCTGTTATGTCTGCGTCCAGCTCGGTTCTGTCTGTATCTGACAATGAGGGCAAATTTATGTCTTCCAACAGTTGATGTGAGTCTTCGGATGTATAGGTGGTGGAAGAGGTATACACCGTCTCCAAATAATCCGCAAATGCCTCTGCTACCTCTTGGGGATTGGAGATCCGTGTATTCCCATTAACGGATAGTTCAGGTACCCATCGATCCCCTTGCGCCCTTCTCTCTAGCCAGGCAAGCATTTTCCCTGCTCTGTCTCCCAATTTGTAAACCCTATGACGTGTGTGAAGAAGTCTTCGCCCGGGTTTTTTCCCGCACCATAGTTTTATATTCGAGTTGCTTAATGGTTAAGTGGTGCGTGGTGGCCTCACTAGGTGAGGAGTTATTCTGTGTCTCTAGCAGCAGGAGGTCACTCTCTAATTGCAATAATTACTGATTATGTTGTCGGACATAGCCTGTCTTTAATGCCAGAGCATGCCCCTTCAGTACCACTTTATAAGCTTCCCAGATGGTCTGCGCTGATTCTACTGAGCCTAGATTTTCGGTAAAATAGCAGTCTGTCTGCTTAGTGAGATCTTCCTTTATGTCTGGAACCGTTAGGAGCCATGGATTAATAATGATGGAGCTGCGCTGTCTTTTTTGGTGGAAGGTGAGTTCGAGCCACACTGGGGAATGATCCGAGATACCCCTTGGGAGCCCGCAGGGATTTTGAAAATGGCCAAGGTCTACCAAGTGCGTAAGGAAGTAATCGATGCGGGACATACTTTTATGCGCGTGAGAGTAGTGGGTGTAACACGTCGTGTTGGGTTGCAGTGAACGCCATATGTCCGTCAGGCCCATGGCTTGAGTAAATTCCTCCATTTGAGTACTATGTCGTGTTGGGGGTCTTTGAGGATACCTATCTTGTGCGTCATTCATTGTCATGTTAAAATCACCTCCCATTATTAATGTACCTTCTGGGAGATCTATTAGGATTTTGCCTAAATCACCAAGTGCCTCCTTTCCCAGCGCTGGCAGGAGATACACTGACACCACATTTATCGGTTTCCCCTCCCAGCTGGCCTCCATCACTGCGAATCTTCCTTGCGGGTCAGCCCATGTATGAGTGGGCGTTAGAGCTAGGTTCTTCCGCACTAGGATACCCGTGCCTCTGGAGCCTGATGTAAACCCTGCGTGAACCATAAGTTTGTATCCCCACCTGTTGAGGGCCTTGCAAGTATTACCCACTAGGTGTGTTTCCTGTAGCAATACTAAATCTGGTGCTTGTCTCTTGAGGTATTGCGACACTATTTCCCACTTTATTTTGTTCCCCAGTCCATTTGCATTCCACGTCAAAATGGACAACTTTGTTTCTATTATGCTACCCATGATAAATTCTCGTTAGGGACTGGCGAAATTCCTGTGGAAGTCATTGGAGGGGTGACCGGCTCCCCCAGTAAGCTAGCAAACCTCATTATAAACTTGGATTGAACATACATTCCGGAATTTCCCTCGAATTCCAGCTGTCTATACCATGTCATCTTGGGGAGGACATTCCTTTCCAAATCTGATTGAGAACACTGTGCATTGTAACATTCAACGTTAAAAATAATAAAAAGAACCCCCCACCGTCCCTCCCATTCTACCCCCCTCCCTGCCCCCTGCCAGTGGATTTCCAACTACCCACACCCCAACAAGGCAGAGTGCCTGTCGCCCCACCCCCCCAGTTGCGAGGTGCTTGGTGTACAACCCTCCCTCTCCCGCCGTGAATGAAGGATATAAGCATATTACACATTATGTCATTCTAACATGTCCCAGTCCCTTCTTATGCTTTCACTTCTAAAGCAGCTCGATATTGTCTGTCTCGCCTAGATAGGTACTAGTGGAGCATACCTTGTCAGCCAGGGGTTTGTGGAGAATACCCAATTACCTTTACCAGGTGTTTTACCCTATACTCAGGGTTATCATTTGTCTCTCATTCCACACACCCCATATTCCAAGACGTCTTGAGTCTTTAGCCTTTCGATGTCAAGTTCGGCTCTCCCTGGGCTGGATCGTCTCGTGGTTTGTCGACATTGTTCAGTCTACTGTTAGGGGATCTGTTGTTTCGGCTTCCATTCGGTTTCCCCACTCGTCGCCATCCCTCCAACCATTCCCATGTCTCTTCTGGGGATGAAAAAAACCATGTTTTACCTTCGGATTCAACCCGGAGCCTCGCCGGGAAGAGCATGGAGTATTTTACTTCTTTGTCTCGCAACGCATTTTTTACTGTTGTGAAACTGCGTCTTTGAGCTTGGACTTTGGTAGTAAAGTCCGGAAAGAAGGTGACTGCACTGTCTTCCAGTTTTAATGGCGGGTTGGCCCGTGCTGTTTGGAGTATGACGTCACGGTCACGAAAATTAAACACCCGTGCTATAATCGGTCTTGGTGGGCTCCCGGTTTTGGTTTACCTCCGGGGACTCAGTGAGCACGTTCAATGGAAAAGTAACTGGATAAACGCTTCGGCTGGAGTTTTGTCAATACTAAGTCCTCGACGAAGAGGTCCGCCGCCGGCCCCTCCGCCCGTTCCGGAACTCCCAGGATACGTATGTTATTCCTGCGTGCTCTTCCTTCGTAATCATCGAGTAACCCCTCCATTTTCATCTGCTGGTCACGCAGTTGGGTCACTTGTTTCTTAAGGAGAGCCGTATCTGAGGTTAGCGTTTCAGTAGCTTCTTCCACTTCTTTCACTCTGGAGTCCATTTTCCGCAAGTCAGCTCTGATAAGGGAAACCTCAATATTAACTGAGTCAATTCGAGTTTCTAGTGAGGTCCGCACTCCGGCAATGGCCTCCATGACATCTTGAAGGGTCAAATCTTGTTGGGGAGTCTGAGGTTGAGGATTTCTTGTTCCCCCTGCGGATGTGGCATTGTCTTCCTCTCCCGTCTTATCCCAGGCAAATTTGGCTAATTTGCTTTGAAGCTGTGTTTTGGTTCCCTTTCCGCTGGCCATTGTCACTCAGTGTCGAGTATTGTCCTTCCAGTTACTCAGGGCCCCGCACCAGTACTCGCCGCCGCCTGCGCAGGGGGGAATTCCCGCCTCTGCCGGCCTGTCGGGTTTCCTAGTCAGGCGAGCAATCTGCGCTTTGGGGGAAGGAGTCGCGATGAGGCACTGCACTGGATTACTGTGCTGTGGGTGATAGGAAAGGGGGGGCGTAGAGCCGGAAAGAGCCCGCACTCACACCTCAAGATCTTCTCAGTCTTTGCTGTCCATCCGTTGTAGTGCAGCCAGTGCCATTTACGACGTGATGTCTGAGGGCTATTGGGCTTTGCTGCACTCGTGTTTTGAGCCTCCCTGGGCCCCCTCTGAGTGGGTGGGTTATTCCCTTGTATATTATCCCACCTCCGGTGCCCGTGGGTCCTCTTGTGTCCACCGCAGACCGTAGACCTTTATTGTGGGGCAATCACCATTTGCGGTCGGCGCCCCGGCCTTCCGTCATCTGTAGTTCCCAACTCTCTGGGAGGTCCACCGCTTGTTTTTACGCTATTCTTCAGCGCGCTGTCACGATCGCGCCACCTGTGGGTTCGCTTGTCCCTCTAGCTGGCTGCGGATGATTGTGTGGGGGCGATCTCTTGTTCCGGTGCCTTGGCGCACTAGGCCGCAAAGCCGGGGCCTCAATTACCTGCTTCGTCCTTCTGCCACAACCGCAGCTGGCGCTCAGGCCCCTCCTACCGTCAGCGTCGCAAACGTGTCCGGGTCGTCACCGAGCTCGACTGCGCCGCATCTACTATTGGGCTATGGATCTGGCTGTGATCTGCTCCCGGACCCCCCAACAGTCACTGTGCTTGCGCCTTGTGCGCGCGCTCACCTCCTCAGCTGGAAGAAAGAGGCGGGCCGCCATTTTCTCCCCGTATAAGCTCCGGGCACTTCAGCAGCGCTTCGGTTCTGCTGCACTCCCTACAGCGGGCTGGACCAATCCGGCGTCTTGGATCTCTCTGGGACTGGGATCCCCAGTTACGAGGGGATTCCTGCAGATTAGATGCCGGATATTTTCAGGATATACGGCGAGGGCAGCGGAGCCGCTTCAGAACGCGGCCATACCCGACGGCTGCTAGCCACGCCCCTGCGCCCTGATGGTTCTTTGATGCGTTAGTTATGGTAATCCCTGTTAGTCCCTTGGTTTGCGTACTTAGAGGCAAAAAGGCAACTACTGTAGTCATCCATTTTGATATACGGTGGTTCCGTTATTCTAAACTCCTACCGCTTAGTGCTCACTACCCCAAGAAGTATATTATCCATTCGTGCTTGATATGTATGCAGCATGTAGACAATAATTGTGTTTCCCTGAAGATTGATACACAGGCGTGCTGTATACCTTTTGGACTTGGCCCTTTTTCCGGGGTCATCCCTGAACTTTTTGCCTTCCTCCTAGCCTATTTTCTGACCTGTTGTTGGTGGTTTTATGACTCTGGGCACTTTTTCACTGCTGATCAGTGCTAAAGTGCATATGCTCTATATTGTAAATTGTTGTAATGGATTAGTAACTCCATGATTGGCTTATCTGATTTACTTGTAAGACCCTAGTACAGTGCACCATGAGTGCCCAGGGCCTGTAAATCAAATGCTGCTGGTGGGCTTGCAGCACTGATTGTGCCACTCACAGAAGCAGCTTGTGAAATATGGCTCAGGCCTGCCATTGCAGAGCCTGTGTGCAGTCTGGGACTGCCATGTCGACTTGGCAAGTGTACCCACTTGCCAGTCCCTAAACCTTCCCTTTTCTACATGTTAGTCACCCCTAAGGTAGGCCCAAGGTACCCCTATGGGCAGGGTGCATTGTATGTGAAAGGTAGGACATGCCCTGGTGTGTGTGGCATGTCCTGATAGTGAATTACAGCCAATTTCGTTTTTCACTATTGCAAGGCTATCTGTTCCCATAGGCCAGAATGGGGAGTTAGTTTATAACATCTTATAAACCTAACTGACCCTAGGAACAAGATAGGAAAATAAAGTTTAGTATGCCTGAACTCAGAATGTTAAAATACATCTTTTAGTGTGGGTGATTTTTACAATCTGTGTCTGAAAATACCACTTTTAGAAAGTAGGTATTTTCTTGCCTAACCATCCAGTATGCCTCTGCTAGGTTTGTGTATTCCATGTCTGGTTTGTGAGTGACAGGGGGCTGGAAAGGGCTTTGGCTCCAGCAGTCTGATGAGTCAGGGCTGGGCTGAATAGGACCGGGGTTGAATAGAGAGTAGGGGGAGTTGCATGAGTTGCGTGAGTTGCAGTGCACTGTGGTAGGGGCACTAGAGAAGAGCGCGCTCATGTGAAGGAATTGCTAGGATTGTGTCCCTTCGGGTTAGTCCTGATGCAGATGCAGTGGGGTGTGGTACACCTGCATCAACTTCCTCATGAACGTCCCAGGTCTCCCACACTGCCTGAGGTGACAGTTGCGCCCGCAGTCCACAGCGCAATACCCAGTATCAGATCCGGGTGTGTAGCTTGACCACCGCCACTAGTCTGCATTCCTGCCTTGGGGCTGCTGCCACCTGCCCTCCCATTGTCTGTGCCTTCTCCCGTCCGCACACTTGACACATCCTCCTCCTCATGGTCCCAGGTCTTCCCCACTGCATGAGGTGACATTGCTGCGCAACCTCACAACAGCACAAAACTCAATCAGTAACGGACAATGGCTTGCGGTGCACTGAGTCACTGGCACCTGGAGTGCTGAGCAGGGCAGCAGGCCGAGGATGGCATCCATGACAGGTCTGGGCAACTCCGTAGGTCTGTCAGGACCACCCTTTCGACTCTGGCAGATGACAGTTGAAGGTGGTCCTTGCGGTGGTGGCATGTGCCTCCTGCGGTGATGCGACATCCGGGCCGGTCAAGACTCAATGCCATGTGTGGGCCCTTGTGGCCCGCAGTTGGGGCCGGAGGAGGCGGACAGCGCAGGGCCACAGACACATGGCGTTGATGACCCCAAGACCATCGCTACAGAGGCCATTCAATGTCTCAGAAGAAGGGGTCCCAGGCCTGACCAGCACAGAGTTAGTGGCCCGGGATGCACTGCGGCCGGCACAGGCACCCAGCCACGGGACGGTGACTTGCGGTGCAGTCAGATGGGCCATGCGACCTGAGCGGGTCCCCATCAATGTCCGAGGTGTATGTTGCGGAGGGTTTCGGGGAACAGTGGAAGGTGTCCTCCAGGGCATGATGCAGAAGGTCTGATGTTATCTGGAAGCAGCAAATGGAGGAGTGGAAAGCTCAACCCTCGTTTCCACCAACAATTCGGGATCAGCTACATGAGGATGTAAACTAGCCCCTAGTCCATAGACTCAAACGCCCCCAATGTACGACCAATGAGTGTCCATGAATGTCGGAGAACAAACTCAGTGGCATAGGTGCTGGGAGGGGATGCAGTCTGCGATGATGCCTGTACACAGATGTGAACTCCAAGAATGCCAAATCAAGGCGCTGTGACCTACTGGACCTCAGTGTAGGCCGGAGGCAGCGGTCAGCAGTAGCCCACAGCCACGTGTCGTTGGCTCGCGAGGCACAGAGTTAGTGACACAGTGGCAGTTGTCGGTAATGTTCAATCACCTCCGTGACGATGATCCTGTTCCCTCCAGCCTGCAACGCGTCATCCACTTACGCCCCTCCGTGTGTGCGAAGACTTGTATTCAGCCTTTTGAATTACCGATGTACAGTTCCAATTCTGGGATCCCACTCGAGCGCAGCGTAGGCCGAGGGCAGTGGTCCGCGTAGGCCCACAGACACGTGTGGTTGTGATGCCATGCACAGACTTGTTGCCACCACATCGAAGGGTGTATGGTGATTAGTTCTGTGCCTTAAATAATGTTCACTGCCATGGTGTAATCAAGACTCCGCTCCAAATGTGTGACCTACCTGACCGTGGTGTAGGCCTGAGGCAGCGGTCACCACGGCCCATTCACCGAGTGTTGCCGGCATAGGTTAGATGGCCCCACCGGCCTGCGTAGTTCAGGGTCAGTGGCACCACGTGTAGCAGGCTGGCGTTGAACAGTGTTAGTGGCACCACATGTAGCAGCCTGGCGTTGAACAGGGTTAGTGGCACCACGTGTCGCAAGATGCCCATATGGAACTATGCCTCACTGAACTGGGGGGGTCTGGTGCTGTGGCCGCTGGCCGGGATATGGGGTCACTGCCATTCATGACTCAAGACACAGTTCCACATGTGGGACCTACTGGTCCGAAGAGTAGTCCGGGGGCGGCAGTGGAGTACGTCAACGAAAAGGGAATAAAGCGGGCCGGTGTCGTGGCGGCCGTGATGGTCTGAGGTGGCTGCCAAGGTCTCGGGCCTTGGGCTTGTGGCTTGCGCCGGCACGTGGTGGGCCCTCGTTGACACACGCCGGTGTCGGAAGGTGATCAGTGTGGCCTGGCTGCACAGGGGCTGGCCTGACGGGTTCGTGGACCAGCGTGCCGGGGTCCGGCAGGCGCACGGCATCTCAGGCAACTCCGCTCACGAGGATGGCGTCGGCCTCGTGGCGAGGTGCCGCCCTGGCAGAGATGTGGGTCTTTCCGGAAGTGGACCACGCCCAGGCCTACGTGGTTTTTATTCACACCCCTACGCTGGCGTGGCGTACGCCGGGCCATCTCACTCCGCTGACGCTTAGGGGGAGTGTAACAGGCAACATTTCCACGAGGTCCCCCACTGGCTGTGGTGACATGGTGGCGTCCACTGTCCACTGCACTCCATACGCAAGCGGTGTATGTCGCCATGGATATGGGTGTGTTCTGCATACTGCGAGGTGTCCAGCACATCTCCGGCACTGTTGGCATTGTGTACTTTCCCAATCATGGTTCTACGGCATCCTTCACACATGCCTGGTTGCCACCTCTCCCCACATTCGGCTAGTATGTGGCTGAGGTGCCATGCCGTTGCTGGCTCATTTTCAGGGCTTGCCCATGTGGACATTGTAAGTTGTTCTGTCGTGTCTGGTGGGTGGGCATATTGTTGTGCCTGTTCTATGAGATTTTGTGACTTGTGCATTGCCAGAGTTGTGAGTTGCATGGTTGTGGTGTTGAGGTGTGTGGGATGTTCATTTGTATATTGCCAAGGGGCTGTACATTTCCCTTGTTGCCATCTTGGGAACGCTGGTTGATGATGGACTGTCGGAGGATGAAGGTATCATGCACACTGGCTGTGTATTTGAAGGCGACATTGTTGGGTGTTCCACGGTGTTCTGTTGTTGCCTGCACATTGGTGTGAGACGTGTGCTTCCTGTTGCGGTGATTGTGTGCTGTGTCACTAGGGGGCACAGGTAGTACATGTGTGCTGTGTGTTGCCCCCAACACGTGCGTGCATCCTGCTATGGCGTATGGTCCTTGCTTGGTCTCCAGCGGATCCTGCGCATTGTGTTGTACTTATGGGGACTGGGGTACCAGGGTGATGGTGATGTCCAGGACAGGTGTGGGGGGGCTTAGATGTGGCTGGCTGTGGGACTCCTCCGACTCTGGCGGGTGTTGGATGGGGGGTCTCAGGGGCCAACAGGTGCAGCCACGCCATCAGCTTTGTGTGGGGTGGGATGTTGGTTGTCCGCTGTGTTGTTGCCGTAGGCCTGTTAGGCGATGATGGTCAGGATGAGTAGGTTGGTTGTCCCTTTCAGCCTGGAGTGGAAGGTGACATTGTCAGATGTTGGGTCTGTGCGGCTGGTACGTTTCCTGGGGTTCCGCTGTCTTTGTCTGCGCTGCGTCTGTGTTGGTCCGGGTGGGGGTGTTCCGGGTGTGGGATGGAGTCCTGGAGTGGTGGGGGTGGGTGTTGTGGCCCTCTTGGGTGTCCGGGCCGCATGATGGGTGGCTCCATGGCATCTGTTGCCCTTCGGATGTGGCCCTGGGCTGTTCTCCCTTTTGTGGTGCTGGCTGCCGTCCGACTTTACACCAGGTCAGAGCAGGTGTAGATTTCCTGGTGCTAACGCGCCTTATCGCCTGTTTTGTGTTTTTATCGCGGATGTGGCTGGTCGTTGTGAATGTTGAGGTGTGCTGTTGTCTCGGCTTTTGTCACGGAAACGCCTACTCTGCATCTCATTAGCGATATTTGCGAGGGTCCTCTGTGGCGATGTTTTTTGCGGCTGCTATCGCGGGTAAACTGGTGCTGTGGGCTGTTAACACCGGCTTGTGAATGGGGGGGGTAAATTTATCACGACTTTGGCTGCGATAAAGTGCTGTTAATTCGGCGATAGCTCCCTGTGAATATGCCCCTCAGTTTTTCTCTGGTAGTGCTCCAAGGATATGGAACTCTCTGATACTGGAGTTATGCAGAAGCATCTCCGATCTGGCATTCAAAAAAAGAGTGAAAGCGCTGCTGTTTGAGACACATCTAATTGTCTGATGATTAAAGTTGGTAGATTTTATATAGCACGGCTTATCACCCGTGAGGGTATCCAGGCGCGGTCCATGGGCACGGGGAGATTAAGTGATTTGCCCAGAATCACAGGATGCTGTGCTGACACCGAGACCCAAACATGGATCCCCAGCTCTCGAGCCGGCAGCTCTGGCCACTGCATCACATGGAATCACGTGGAATTACCTAAGAATTCCATTAGATTATGCTTGAATTACGCGATAAGAATAATTTTGCTTTTAACATTATTTCTTACTGCAAAAATGACCCCTCGTGTTCAAAAAAGACGGGAATATGCATTTTGTGTTAAGAAATAGACCCAAATGCAACAGCAGGCGCAGCTCGTGAATGTAAGAACGGTAGGGCAGGGTGCGGGGTGGAGAGGGATTCGACATGCAATGACGAGGGAAACAAATAAAAAAATGAAAACCAGTTTTCTTTTTTTAAATTTAAGTTTCCCTCATCGTTACATGTCAAATCCCCAAACCCCGCCCCCGCCCCACCTGCACGTGCTGCGCCTGTGCAACAGAACATGAATGGCAAGTGTGAGCACAAGCTCATGCTCACTAAATGTGCTCTTGGGGTAGGCTTTTCCCCCAACTTACTACTGGCATTTAGCTCCATTTTCTTAGCTCGAACATGCCCATTTGTCCAAAATGGACTTGAGAATGCATTTTGTGCTAAAAACTGCATTAAATGCAGCAGAACATGAATAGGGAGCATGAAAGGATGCTATGTGCTCTTGTGGTAGGATTTTCCCCCCAAAATTACTCTTAATTACGCAAGCAGGAGTAATTGTGTGAATATCAATAATTCCGTAATTTTAAACAGTCTTAGATCATCACCTCCGTCTCTGACCCTGTATAGCGCTCTGTTGCTCCTGACTAGGTTTGTGCTGTATAAATACCACATGGACACATACAAGGGGTGATACAGTCATGGTCTGCCATCCTATGTTTTTCATACTTTGGAATGAAGAACAGTATGCAGTCCTCAGAGTGTCCTCAAATGGGGCGCTGGTTTACTAGCAGCTGGTTTTTAATTTTCTGCATGCTGTAAAGAAAGGCTTTCCATTCCCAATTTACAATGCAACATTTTCCTATAGTTCGGTCCAGTCATTCAGCTGTTGCTCGAACATCCGACAGAATAGCTGTAAGTGTTCCAAAGGAACAAAGTTTTGGTTTCAAAATATTTGTGAAAACGTTTTTTTTTTTTTTTAACATCTTTGTTTGTCATTTTAACATTGAGGTAAACAGGATCGTAGAGATGCACAGCACATTGTGAGGAGTAGAGCAAAACATTGACATAGTAAATTCCACGTTTTACATCACTCTACTTTGCAGGTCACGTTGCTTTGCACAACACTCTTGGTGCAACTTACTATTGCTGCTCTCCGGCAGTGTCAAAGCAAAGATACGGAATAAAAACAGACAGGAGACTGATGAGACCAGAAATTTAAGTGGGCCGGGTCCTGCCAGTGCTCAGCACCAGCAGTTCTTAAAAGCAGGTGCTGAGACGGGCCCCTATCGGGCTCTCCATTTTTGCCCTCTCCCTCAGGGTGAAAAAAAGAAACCTTAACTGTGCTGCAGTACCACCCTTCACTGCCTTTGATGTAACTTCAAAGAGACTCGATTTAGCTCTTTCACAGTCTCACCATTTTAGAACTGAAGCATTTTCGATATTATATACAACAAAGCCATAGTTCTGGTTTATGTATCTTATGCAACTAACTATTGACAAAGTCCATAGTCCTAGCTTGTTGTAGGTATAATGTTACTTGTTGTATCATATGTCTTCTGGATGCCATGACAGAAACAGCAAAATACCATTCTGGCGGCACACTATGCTAAGCACAGATTTTTACTTTACGTGTTTTTAAGCCACACCCTTAATTACAGCAACCGCATCACTTTGAGAGACCCCCCAGTTTTTTCATCCCATTTAAAGCCCTGGATGAGACACAGCTTCTTTACTTGGCACAGGAAAGCATAACCAACTATCACAATCTTTGGCCAACTTCCGGCCTAACTACTCTCCCTTTTCCGGCTCGCTGGCCATTCTTAAGTCCGCAACCATCACAACACACACACACAGACATAAAGACGGAGACACCAGACGCATTCTTCCCTTCATTTCACATACACAGGCACTTCTCTCTAATGCAAAAACCTATAATGCATCGTGCACCATAGAATACCCTTGGGTCACCAGTGGGGCTTGTGTTGTTGTGTTGTTCCTATTGTAGCAGGATTAAAGGCTGAATCGGGTATGGTTGGCCTTCCTTTCAAAAAGCACAGCAAGCAAAAAACGATGGATTGGAGTGCGGCTGTTCCTTGACAATAATTCAAACATTCCAACCCTCAGGTTTTTGCTTTGTACGGGTTATTGTCAGCCTTGTTTCTGGTGGCGAGGTAGAACGGTAATTGCACCAAATAATACAGCAAACAATGTCAATGGCATTTGTTTAATGTTCAAAAGATAATTTTTCCTAAATTGATGCAAGAATTTAATGACAAAAAACTAGACCCATGTATTTCATCGCCTTCACTGGTTTTTCGAGGTCACACACAAAAAGGCAAAAAGATATTTCACTTTGGCAAGTGGCTGAAAAAACTTTTCTTGATAATGGATGAAGTGATTCTTCTCAATTTCGACCCAATTATTAAACGCGGTGGGCAATCAAATGAGTCTGTATAGTCAGTCTGGAACGATACATTTATCATCACGTATTTATTCCCGCAAAGTACACTAAGCTCAATTCATTTCAGACAGTAATTCATTAATTTTCGCTGCAACGTGACTCCTTTAGCCCGTAGGTTTGTGAGTGAGCAGGAAAAGCATTATCTGGGCGCACACATCCTTTCAATAAAAGCCCGGTTTGTCAAGGGCAACACAAATTAATATCGAAATTGTGATTATTTTCCCTCCAAGGGCATAGCGAACCCCTCGCCCAGCCAGTGTGGGCGCCTGGGACAAATTACATTGCTTTATGGCCCTTCTTAACTTTAATCTCTGGCTTGCAGGTCATTGCTAAGGCAGGAGGAAAGACCTATGCATCATGGTGGTACAACTGTAAGAAGGGGTGGAAGAGTTAAAAAAAAAAAGCTTAAAAGGGTGACAAAATGGAAGAGAAATGTTTGGAACACAACAGAAAAAAATGTTAGATGTCAATACAATGAAATAGGTGGAAGGAAGGAAATAAAAATAAAAACAAGAACAGACAGGCACATGCATCAACCATTTTTGCGAGCGCAAACGGTGCGATTCGCAAAAATCGGCCGTTTGCGCCCGCAAAAATGGCATTTGCGATGCATCAAGGTTCAAGGCACTCGCAATTTGAGAATTCGCAATTAATTGCGAGTTCTCAAATTGCGATAGCATTTAAGGAATCGCATTTTGCGATTCCTTAAATGCAATGCAAGAACCACTTTGAAGTAGCGATTTCGCTACTAGGGGGCGCAAATTACCATGAAGTTGAACTTGATGGTAATTTGCAAAAACTTAAAAAAATGCACTAAAGTGCATTTTTCAAAGTTGTAGGTTACACACACACATGTCCTTGGGACATGTGTGTGCGCAACATTTGTGCACAGATCAATTTCAGGGGTGCAACAGGGTGTTTTTTGACACCCTTGAAATTGCATGCGCAATTTGCGAGTACCAATTGGTACTCGTAAATTGCGCATGTACTTCCATTCATTCCTATGGGCCTGTAGGCCCATAGAAATGAATGAGAAGCCATTCCTTATTTGCGACTCGCAATTTGCGAGTCGCAAATAAGGAATGTGTAGGAATCGCTATAGCGATTCCTACATGCATAGGCTTTTGCGAGTCCTTAATTGCGATTCCTTAATAATCGCAATTAAGGACTCGCAAAATCCTACCTTGATGCATATGCCTGAGAGAGAAGAAAATTTAAAAAAAAAGTAGGATGGAACATAGGCACAAATAAAGAATGGAAAGAAGCAGAGAAAGGGGAAAAGAACGGGAGAGGGAGGAAAAGAATGAAACTTGGAAAAAAGGGCGGTGGGAAGAAACAAATAAATAAAAATGGGAAGAGAGAAAAAATAAAGCTGAAAATAGAATAAAATATTGGAAAGAAGAAATGAGAGACTGGTGGAAGGTTGGTGGAAGGAAAGAAAATAAAGAATTAGCAGATGGAAGGTATTCAAGAGGAAAGAGGGATGAGAGAAGGGGCAAAGGAAGTACAAGAGATGATAAAACAAGAATGTGATAATGGGACTAAGGAAGGGAAAGATGGAAAGCAGGAAGAAACATTAAGCATGAACATAACGAAGGACATAGAGCTCAACAGACACCCGAAAGAAGAATGAGCAGAACAAAACAAAAATGGAAAAACGGAATCAGAGGAGAATGAAAAGGGAGGAAATAAATAGAAAGTAGAAAATAAAGATGGAGAGAAAAAACTAAAAAATAAATTAAAGAAAGAAAGATGTCAATGCTGTAAATGTGCAGTTTTTGGCCACATTCCTTTCAAATCATGCTCTAAAATGCATAATTCTGAAGCTTTTTCTTCTGGGCAACGATGCCTACTATCTCCTTAATAGAAAGGGTCGGGATCGCTCATTTTGCTAGGACATTTCGTCCTGTGTGGCTTAAAGTGGAGGGTATTTTATTTTTCTGACTACTCCCTTGTTTCCGTCATTTGCCATAAGGTCCAATAGTAAAAAAATACACCATTTTCTGCTAGAAACCTATTTTTTAATGCACTATTTCAGATTCTCCAAACGATCACATTCTTTGTAAATTTTTTGCCTGGATGAAAAGTAGGAAAGATTTTACTTTAGCATGATTTGGCATGATATACATTTTGAGAATTGTTTCTTTTGGTAAATCCTGGCCAACAGAGCCATGTAATCCAATGGATAAGTATTCTTTTTTGCTTGGCATCTCTAAATGGCTGTGTTTTAAATATTTTCTCCCTCACACAAAGACTCACCTTGGCATGCAAATCCCACTTGAACCCCCAGCTTAGTAAAGAGCTCTCCCAGGCTTGAAACATGGGACAAGCTCCCTTTAGAATTTGCTTGCCTAAATCACACCTGATTTGTTTGCAATTCTAGCCTTCAATCACCTTGAGCTCTTTTTAAACTCAAACATGTAGTGCATTATTCATGTTTTCACGTATTTATTCATTTTTTTTCTATAGCATGGGTAAAATCACAGTGGATGTTAGTGTGCTTTACGGATGAGAAATGAAGAATGTATGTTACATCAAGATGAATTACATCTAACAGCTTAGTGATCTAGCAAATAAAGCACTTAGAGGCGCTAATTTTAAGAGAATGAATTTCTTATCTAGATGGTTAGCATATTATACACCCCAGAGATTGCATAAAATGTTTCAAACGAGCCCGTACCAATGCTTTAGATGTAACAAACAGGGTGATGGAGGATGGGTGCATATATTTTATGAATGTAATAACTTACAGCAATTCTGGGAAGAGGTTTTTGCCAAGATTTCTCTGATTATGTCTTTGACAATTGATCCATCAGCTATGTTGGTTTTATTTGGTTCCTCAGGGAGGTGAAATGCTTAACAAAATACCAGCAGTATTTTATACTAATCTCCATAGCAGTCGCTAGGTCACGTGTCCTTCAAAATTGGAGAACCAATAAACAACCCAGTATGGAGCACTGGTTTAACAAAATGTGCAGGACTTTTAGATTTGAGGAGGCCTATGCATAACGTGTAGGAGCAACTGTAAGATTTAGAGCTATTTGGCAGAATTTCTCTTCCTATGGGGTTGCGGAGGAAAGGAGATTATTAAGAGCTGGGCGCTCTATAGGAGCATGCTCAAGAGCGGCTGTTAGCCATATTCGCAGTTTTTATAATTTTCGATAATTGATTTGCAAATTGTGATGAAGGTATCTTTCAGATATTTGATAAACTTAGCACTTTATAATAATTGCTGCTACCAGCACAATGCACTTTAGATAGTATGTGACCTTCTTTATCTGCTAGGACATCGGCACATTGCACTTTTCATGGGGTTAGAGGTATATTTGCTGCTAGTCTTATATGCACTTTAAACAGAATGTTCGTCAGTTTGATGTAGCTATTTTAGATCATAGCTGTCATTAACAATTAAGGATGGATATATGCATTTCTGGGAAATCACAGGGAGTAAGCCTGAGTATCGACTATAGTTTAATGTAGATTATTGAGAACTATGTTATATATTCTCTATATTATATTTTTTGTGGAAAGTTTATATAGTTGTCATTAATTCAGATTTATCAATTTTATAATTGTGGAATTTGGTGTTGTTATTATTTGGACATCTATTACCTGCGCTTCTTGTTATTTATTCTGTGATGCTTTACAGTTTGTCTGTTTTCTCTCGTTTGTTTTCCTGTTCTAATAAATAAAAATAAAAATAAAAAAGATGTATTACATCATCAGGTCTTATGCTCGCACAAGCAGAGATTGAAGCAGAAGTATGCAGTATAAAAAGGGCAATACACACAGAACAAGGGAACCCTTGTAGTCAGAAGGGACCAAGGGTAGTAGTAAGTTATTAGAGACAGCGGACCCTTTCAAGAAGAATGCATACTCATAGCCACAAAACTACAATCAGAATTGGGTCTATTGCTGTCCAAATGGACGGTATTAGGATTTATTTAACAAAAAATAAAACATGGAAACAGTACATTAACATAAAGTGAGCAGGACGTGACGGGGTTTCTGGAAATCAACAGATTTCCTTGCCTCAGGCATGTAACTTTAAAGTGACTTTTTAGTGAGATAGGAAATAACAATAGTCACAATAAAAAGAACATCTTGTACTCCACATAAATCATAAATGACGGTTAGAGTTAAGATGTGGTTGTCGACGACGTTTCGATCCCCAACAATGGTTATGGGATCATCATCAGGACTAGTGAATCAAAATACCTGAGAAGTTGCTATGCAGGGAGTGAGACAAAATGCAATTGGAGAGGAACGGTGTCCCGACCAAGGCTGATAGTTCCAGCGCGGACTTCGAGGTTCCGGGTAGACTGACAATAGAAAGTGAATTGGAGAGGAACAGTGTCCCATCCAGGGCGTATAGTTCGTGCGCGGCAAGGTTCTGGGTAACCGGGATGATGTCGTGGGGGAGACCAAGGTCTTGACCCCAACTAGATCCGTGAGTAGGTAAGAAAAGGTTCTGGCAGTGTGTAATAGCACATTCGGCGTGCGGGGAGATCGAGGTCTCATGTACAACGCGCTCCAGGGTAGGAATTAATCCAATGAATGAGAGGCCAGCACGGTGGCTGCGAGGATCGCGGTCCGGAAGTGATAGCTACCCGAAACCTCCAAGTCCGCGCTGGAACTATCAGCCTTGGTCGGGACACCGTTCCTCTCCAATTGAATTTTGTCTCACTCCCTGCATAGCAACTTCTCAGGCATTTTGATTCACTAGTCCTGATGATGATCCCATAACCGTTGTTGGGGATCAAAACGTCGTCGACAACCACGTCTTAACTCTAACCATCATTTATGATTTATGCGGTGTACAAAATGTTCTTTTTATTGTGACTATTGTTATTCCCTATCTCACTAAAAAGTCACTTTAAAGTTACATGCCTGAGGTAAGGAAATCTGTTGATTTCCAGAAACCCCGTCACGTCCTGCTCACTTTATGTTAATGTACTGTTTCCATGTTTTATTTTTTGTTAAATAAATCCTAATACCGTCCATTTGGACAGCAATAGACCCAATTCGTATAAAAAGGGCAAAACAAAAACAAATGTACGTATTCGAAGGGGATCTTGTAGATGGAAATAACTGTGTTGACAAGAAAGAAGTTAGAATTGTAAGGCGCTATGACATTATTGGTTAATCGTGAACTTATCTTAGTATTCTGTTGATTTTGAGGCACAGATTTACAGAAATTGTCTGCTTTCATATGCTTCACTTGGACTCCAGGGGCAGGGCTGGCTTCAGCCCTAGTGGCGCCCGATGCGACAATCCTTCTTCCTCCAGGATTCCCTCATCACCAAACTCCAACAGTGCCCCGTATCTCTCTACTCCCCTTGCTCACATTGCAATAATCATGAACATCGGAAAATGTGCATTTGGAAGAATATTCATGTTATATTTGGTGCATTTCTATTGTCATGTCCCCCTCAGAAGATCATGTACATATTAGCTGAATTTAAGATGATAGATGGCCACTGCTCACAAGAATGACAGGAAAAGAGCATTCCCAGATCTTCTTCCTTCCTCTTGATCATGTAACTCCAGAGTCTGTCTGGAGGCAATAGTCAAGGTTCTACCCTGAGTGCACCTCTGGAGAGTGTACCTGCTGGTCTCACTAAAGCACTGATCCCCAATGTTCACTTCGGTAGCAGGACAGGTGCACTTCTCTCTGAGGATGGAATATGGTATTTGGTATTTATATAGCACTTTCTACCCCTGATTAGGCATCTAAGCACTTTTCGGTGAGTAACACGCTATTCCTGAAACCAAACAGGATTAGTGGTGGGTTAGTACAGGGAAAACAAATGTGTTAATTTGAGTGGTGGACATAGGAGTCTGTTAGTTGGATTGATTAGGATAATGGAGGGATAGACGAGTGAACACTCTGGAAGGTTTTATTTGGATACGGTGAGGGAAGCAGGTGAAATTGGTATTGCAATTGTATTTATACAGCGCCTACCACCCCTAATGAGGCATCGAAGTGCCTCTAGGCGAGCAGCATGCTAATCCAGAACCCAAAAAGGATTAGTAGTGATTAGTATAGGATTAGTGCCTCAAACATACTGATGAAATATTGAAACAGTAAGAACACACTTAAACTGAGTGGCATGGGATGCTGCTCAATTGCCAAGGACTGTGAAGTTAAACCAAGGGCTCCAACAGTAAGTGGAAGAGCTACATCCAGTGGCGGCTCGCAGAGGGAGTGCTGCAGGGCGGTGGGCCGGGGCAGGGTGGGGGGTAGTAAACTCCGGCATAGGGCCGAACGGAGTTAAGTAAATAAATAATTAAATAAAACAAATTACATTGTGCGCGCTGCATCGCCGAGTTGGCGTTGCAGCGCGCGCATTGTAATTTGTTTTATTTAATTATTTATTTACTTAACTCCGTTCGGCCCTATGCCGGAGTTTACTACCCCCACTCTGTCCCGCCCCCGCAATGCCCCCCCGCCCCGCATCACTCCCTCGGCGAGCCGCCACTGGCTACATCGACCCAGACCTGTGTGTACCCGCTTCTATTTTATTTGAGTGTGTAGGTGAGTGATACCTATGTTATTAAGACTGGCACTCAGCATGGTGTGCCCTGCTGAAGCTCTAGTGGCCTGTCCGACTGCTGAGGCCGAGGCAAGTTCAAAGAGTCCCAATTGCCAAGAATCCGTCTTGAGCGCTCTACAGATATTATAGAAGGAAAATCAAATATAGGAAGGTGAACTGAGTGATCACAACTCTGGGTGTACACACTCCCTAACTGTGCCCATATTTGGTTTATTTGTAGCTTTGGGGGACTACACTTTGCCTGTTTTCTGATACTATATAGCTCTCATTTGATGTGATATTAGGCAAAGGACTGACTCCCCCTGGTGGCCTTGTCGCCAGAGGGAGAGTCCTTGAGTCACAAGTGAGGGTCCTCTGACCCTGTCTTGTGCTGCCCAGGACCAGCGCTGAGCTGGCTAGACGTACTAGCACCCCTCTGACCTGCTTGCTTTACATACAACATCTGCAGGGCATTTGTTGTACTAGTGTGGATTTGGGTCAAGTTTTAAAGCAACTTAATGTGTGTAATTAATTATAGACTTTTTTACTGTTTACTTTTGATTGCACTATAGGTTAGCACTGCACAACGTATTTATCTTTGTTTATTTGTATTGTTTTTATCTGAATACTCCACTTCTTTTAAGAGTGCAAACACAGAGCTGATTCATGGAGAACATTTTGAATCATAAATAATTAAATGAATGATATGTGCCAAGTTTTTGGCAAAGCTATCAGAAAGTAGTTGTGATGAATTGGCGTTGAAGATTGATTCACCCCCTCGGCCGTCACCTACCAAGCCGGTCATCTGACATTGTTTTCCTCGTTTCCCCGTTGTGTTTCCTTCCCTCCCCCTCCTCCTCCCTCCTCCCTCCGTGATTCTTTGATTTAATTGATGTAACTATGTAACTTGTAACTCTGGGCGGATACCAAAACTGTTTGTACTTACCTCGGTGCACGAGCAACCTTGGCCGATGCCCGGTGGAGCTGTCATATGCAGCTATAGAGGAGCCTGTCCTTGGTTTCACCCCCTTGGCCGTCACCTACCCAGCCGGTCATCTGACATTGTTTTCCTCGTTTCCCCGTTGTGTTTCCTTCCCTCCCCTCCTCGTCCCTCTGTGATTCTTTGATTTAATTGATGTAACTATGTAACCTGTAATTCGCTGATCCTCATGTAAAGCGCTCTGATACCTCCGGGTCTCGCCAGCGCTATATAAAACTTTTCAAACAAATAAATCTAGGCCACGCAACTGCACTGAAGAAAAGCACGAACGAAGTTCGATTGAGTTTGTCATATCAGCCTTTCTTATACAAACATATTTGCAGCGGATTACACTGTAAGGAGCGATTTATAGTATTTTATAAAAAAAATTATATTAAAATCTAATGACAGCTCAATTCTTACACATTTATGTAGGTTTGACATGGATCAGAAAACAGCAACCTTTACATTGGCTAGCTAATAAATCTGGCAATTAATGCAGCAAACAGGAACACATGAAGAAGGTGCAGAGGTCCCTGGTAGAGAAACCAGCAGACAACTGCCGAAGAAAAGGATTTACACTGAGCATGATTTTAAAATAAGACAGAAACATAAACTTAGAGAGTTAATCCCAAGATATGATTAGGAAAAGGCAGCAGAAATAACTGCTTCACAACACAGAACAGGGCTTAGGAAAGAGCTGAAGGGCAGAGGCAGCAGTACAAGAATAGGACCAAAAGCAACATATTCATAGTGGATTTCAGCGGTGGCACAAAGCGGAAGCATAAGGAAGTACAGTGCAGGGAGGAGACGTAATGCGCTACTGCTGAAGAGTAGGCCACTCTGGGTACAGTAAAGAGAGGGATAAAGAAATAATGAACTGTAGTACTAAGGACACTGGAGACTAGCGTGCTAAATAAAATACATTATGAACTGACTAGTAAGGACACTAATAGATTAAAGTAGTATGTACAGTACAGGCTGGGACAGCAAGTGGACTGCGCATGGCACTCTAGGAAATGGAGCAATAAGGACACTATGCATTGGAATATTTAAGATACCACGGACTGGAACTTTATGTTTACAGTGGAATAAGCAGCCAACTGGATTATTAGAATAAAGAGGAACTGGAGGAGTAGGCAGTGAGAAGTTTAGGTGTAAGAACCTGGATTATTAGTTGAGAGGGGTGGAAGCACCACTCAAATAATGAAGGAAATCCTTGTCATTGTAAACCACAAAATATACTAAATTAACTTGTGCTTAAGCTGGATGTTTGGCACAAAGTAGTCAGGCTAATACAAAGAAGTACAAAACACTCTCTCGAAGCCTTAAAGCGTGTCTTCTTTATTAAGATGTATTAAATTATGTCGGCCAACACCAACCCCTTACCGCCTTCCCAGCCTGGTTCACATCTCCTCTTGTCATCACCAGGTTCTGGAATGCGATGATATACACCCATGACATACTACCTAGTCACAGCCCAAAATGTAGGATATAGTAAATACTATACACCTCCCTTTCCTTAACAAAAACACAAAATACTTAAACTGCTTACTTTACAAACTAACATAAGTCAATATTCATCTTAAAATAGTTACACCAATATACACATTTGTAAGATAAAGAATCCTACACATCACTTTCTCCGTATAATCATTCCTCTTTTTTTTTTTAGACATTACACATAGTCCAGTAGATAATTTGCTTTTCCACATTTCCTATCACTCTTCCTCAAACCTTTACTACTAGGACCATTATGCTTTTTATCACACTCCTCCCCATGTAATGCCACAGGCAGTTTGGCAATTCTGTATAAGTTCCAGATCCTGTGATCCTCTGTCTGAACTGCATTCTTAAAAATTTGAATTACCCTCATGGGCGACATGAAGTTGGAACACGAAGTATCAGCAGTCTTCGACACCATCTCCCACCACACCCTGAACTCCAGACTTCACTACATCAGCATCCAAAGCAACACACTCAACTGGATCTCGTCCTTCCTCTCCAACCCAGAGGATCCACCTACCACCCTTCTCCTCCGCACCCAAAGACATACTATGCAGCATTTCCCAGGGATCTTTGCTCAGCCCCACCCTTTTCTTTTTTTTTTAAATTGTTTTATTAGCTGAGACAAAATGAGAACAGTGCCATATAGCATTGCATAATGGTACAAAGAAATGCATAGTAGCATGGCGGCGTAAGAAATATCTCTAAGGTTACATCAATAAAGGAAGGTGGGAGGGTCCTGGTGATCAGTTTTGGCACATAGCGTTCATGATCAGCATCATATTAGGTAGCATCAAGAGAAGCAGTTGCAACAGTTGAGTGGGTTTCCATAACAGACATGTTTAAATTGTGATGCAGATTGTAAACTGTAAGGTCTACAGTACAAACACACTTCCAGTATAACGACCTACATAATATCAATGCACATGTTATTTTTGTCTGCTTGTCCCATGTAGAGTGTGTACAGTGTATCTGGATCGGTGGATGTTCAAATCGTGCGAGGCGGTTCAGGGGAGTCTGCTTCCCTCCGATAGAGCCAGTGTGTAAACGGAGCCCAGATGTCTTTAGGTCTAGATATGGAGGGCATTAGCTCCGAGTAAATGGATAATTGTCCTGACTGAATGTGACATCTTTAATCCATGCATCTGTAGAAGGAACGGGACGTCTAACCCAATTCATGGCCACCCTGCATTTAGCTAGTAGAAGCAACATGGCCAGGAAACGGTGCCCCCCTGGGGGGGTCTCCTTCCCAAACCCAAGCAGGGCTACCAAGGGTGTACGCTCCGGTGTCAGGCCTGTGATATCCATAAAAATATTTGTAGACCTTATCCCAGAACCTCGCTATTGATGAACACAGCCATGCGACATGTAGAAAGGTGGCCCGCGAGGCACCGCATCGCCAGCAATCAGCATTTGCTCTAAGGCCCATATGATAGAGTTGTAGTGGGGTGCGATATATACGGTGTAGGAACTTGAAATGAATAAGTCTTAGTCTACAGTTAGGAGAGAGACGTTCCAGCTAACCGCAGCAGAACAGCCACTGTTCATCTGTGATCGGTGTAGTCAAATATGCATGCCAGTTTTCCAATGCTTTAGGCGGGAGTATCGGGGAGGAACTCTGTGTGATACAGTATAGGAGCGTTATCAATTTTCAGTGAGCATGAGTTCAAGCCCTAAGAGCTGAGGGTGGGTGCTGGAAAGGTGTGATGTAACGCACGGCATGTAGCGCATAGTTGGTAGTAGAGTAATATGTCTGAGTCTTCAGGATATAAGTCTGCGAACGTGTTTAGGTGTAATCTGCGTGCCCATTTAACCCGTCCGGGATCTAGTAGTGGGGGAGTTGTGGATTGTGTCCTAGTGGGATAGATGAGGCATAGTATATTGCAAGGCCTGCTCTACCACGCAAACCATCCCACACCCATCTCATGTTCTCCACTGTGTTTACATCTTTGTCTGGGTTCCTGTAGGGCTGTTAGAGTGCGGTTTTCAATGGAGTGGGAGCGGCTGTATCCATCTCTATCTGGACAGGAGGTTGATATGGAGACGGGTAGAGCTAACAGTGTAGATATTGGGCTTGTGCGCAGTATGCGTATAACACGAATTCTGGAGTTCCTATTCCTCCCTGTTTTAGTGGAAGTGTGAGCATCTCCCAAGATATTCTAGGTTGTTTACCTGCTCAGGCCAATGTCACCATAATGGAACAGATGTGTTTGAAAAAAGCAGATGTGAGAAGTATTGGTAGGTTGGCAAAGATGTACAACAGTTTGGGCAGGACAATCATTTTTGCTATAGCTCTCCTGCCTGCAAGTGATATGGACAATTTGGACCAGATGGCGACCCGCTCCTCCAACCATGTGAGTGTCTGTACGTAATTTAAGGACCAAAGTTCCTGTATATCTCTGCTCAGCCAGATCCCCAGATATTTGACTGGGCCTTCTGCCCAAGTCAATGGGTATTCAAGTGTGAATGGTTCTGTACTGTCAGTTAATGGAAAAAGTATAGATTTGGACCAGTTGATGTGTACTCCAGATAGTCCACCAAATCGCGTGAGCTCGCGAATCAGGGGTGCTAGGTTCCTGCTGCAGTCAATGCTGTGCAGGTACTGGTGTGCATGCACACAGGGGACACATGTTGTGTTGCATCCACATGGCTTGAGGCATAAGGGCCTTTGTTTCCTCACTGCCACACTTTTCATGACAGTCACACTACCATGAAAAGTGTGGTGTGAGGAAACTCGTAATATGCTTGGCGGGGACCAGGGGCCTCACCAAGCATATTGCAACCTCAGAACCACGACGCAACCACCAGGTAAAGGTGGTGCCCTGGCAGTTAAGCCAGATGCGTTGGTCCTGGGCGGCCCAACCACCCTAGTTGTAATAGGCCGGTTGGGAGACTGCCACCATGAGTCTGTCAGTCTGTGGACCGCCAGACTCATAATAATCCCCCATAAGTACAATACATATTTATCCACACCTGTGGATCTGATTGGACCAAGAATATCCATTGCCAAATCTTCCTATGGACATTTAGGCAAATTCCCTCAAAATCATTGGTTGCATCCTGCACTTTAAAGCCTTGTCACACCCCAAACATTCAGTACACTATCTTACTCTTCTTTCAACCTGAATGTCCATGCCTGGCCACCAATACGATAATATCAGTCTCTCTTAGGTTTTGAAATCCCTGGATTACTTTCATGGGAGAGGTTCATAAGGTTCCCTCTCACTGAAGAAGGAGGAATCAATCCGGAATCCCAAAACAATATACCCTTCTGAGATGAGAGCTCTTCTTTAACTCTCCAAAACGTACTCACCTGACTATCAGACTTATCAATGAACCTCCACTCACCCTTTAGTTTGTCCATCACCTGCAATAATACCACGTCATTTTGAATGCTGTTGTTCCATTCATCTTCATTGACAATTATATCTCTCACCATGCACACTTCAAAATCTTCTGCTTCAACATCTTCCACTTCCATTTCATCACTTACGTTAACATCCCTATTTCCATTTATCTCTATTAGACATGTGTAACAATTTGCAAAATTGTTTCTTACTCACGCAACATATGTGACCTCAAACTGAAACATCTGTAGCGCTACCACCCATTTTCTTACTCTACCCAAGATTACATTTAGTCCTTTCCTTTAGAAAACTTCCTTCAAGGGTTTATGGTCGGTCTTAATTTCAAACCTGTTATCCCAAACAAATATCCTTAGCTTACATACGGCCCAATGAGCTGCCAATGCCTCCTTTTCTATTACTGAATAATTCACTTCAGCACCTCTCAAGGCTCTTTAGATTAACACAATCGTACTCTTCACTCCATCAATACCACTCCTAAACCTTTAGAGCTTGCATCTTACATGATAATAGTCTCCTGATTTGGTTCAAAACTCTGCAAACTTGCTGTACCTTTCAAACTCCTCTTTGTTTTTAAATTCCACTTTCCACTCATCAGTCCACTTGAACAAAACACCCCTTTTAACAAAGACCTCATAGTTTTACTGGCAACGTTGAGAATAAACTTGTTATAATATTCTGCCATTCCTAGAAACTTCATGGCTTCTTCTTTATTTGTTGGACTGGCCAATTCGCATATTGTGCCCCCCAATACCTCCATGAGTTCAATACAATTGACAGTGATTCTATGACCCAAATAGTAAATTTCAACCAGATTAAAGCTGCATTTCTTTCCTTTCAATGTAAGACCATTACATTCCAACCTGCTCAGCACCTCTCTCACAGTACTGCTACATTCCTCAACATTGCATCCAAATATTAAAACATCGTCCTGATATGCCAATACACCCTGCATGCCTCTCAAGATATTTTCCATCACTCTCTGAAATACAGCAGTTGTAGATATATGTCCAAAAGTCATCCTCAAAATCTTGAATGTGCCAAAAGGAGGTATTAAAGCTGTCAAATCTTGAGAATCCTTGTGTAATTTTATTTTGTGATATGCCAAGGCTAAATCAATGGACGAAAAATACTTTGCACCTTTCACCATGGTCAATATCTCAGTAATGTGAGGCAACCCAGTTCTTCCCAAACACCTCTTGAAATTCCTCTTGATAGTTTGGCACATTATCTTCAACTTCACCAATCTGACTTACATCTTTCAAACACACTGATGGACTCTCATTGGGATCTAAAAACACTGCCAAATCCTTTTGATGAACCCAACTGATAAGGCAATCACCTTTCATGGACACATAAACCTTCCCAGCTTGAATTTTTCTGGTGAAATAACCTAATTATTTATTAGGTTCTCCCCTGTAACCTTTAGGTCTAATTTCTGGTTTCATCAACAAAACTTTTCCTTTCAATTCAGTTTCATAAACTTCCCTAGAAATTGGATTTATTTCAACTCCAGAGTCAAATGCCTACTGAAACTTTTTCAATCTAAACAATTTTAAAAGGACCCTCATTGCTGCCCCTCTTTACTTGTAAGATAAACTCCTCTCACTCATCGTCTTCCTCACATGTTACTTCTCTGATTTTCTTTCTTTAAAACACTATTCCTACAACATTTAGCCAAATGCCCTCTCTTGCTGCATGTCCGAAAAGTAGCTTTCCAGCCAGGACAGTCTTTATTATTGGCTACATGACCCTGTTCCCCACATCTAAAGCATACTCCTAGAATTTTTTTTATCACTTTCCTTAACGTTTTTCCCTTTGTTCAAAGTTAATTGCTGAGATTTGATTTGACTACCATCCCCATTTTTAGACTTTACTCTCACACTTTGTACTTCCTCTTCATTTTTCATGGTAGAACCCTTCTTTATTACCTCTACACACGCTTGACTATGTTCACATGCTTTAGCAGTAGCAATAACTTCAGGTAACGTGGGATTCTCTTTCTGCCTAAATCTCGCTTTGTCCTTTTCCACACTACACACAAACATAAATTGATCCCTCAATCTTTTTTCACTATTCATTCCAAAATTACACGTAGAAGCAAGCTTCCTGAGAACAGTTATGTACTCTTCCTTTTTTCTCCTGACCTCTGTAATCTTTTCCCAAAGTGGTATCTTTCAAGTGCAGTTTAAACTTTAGGAAGATAATGTAAATCCAGTTTTTTCAAACATATTTCAACTTCATTCAGATCACGAGCATCCCAGTTAGATAAATTGGGTAAATACTCAAATACCTCCTGGCCTTCTGGTCCAAGACAGTGTAACAGGAACAACATTTTATGTTCCGCACTCAGAGATGTCCCACACACATGTGAATAATGACTAAATACATTTCTCCATTTACCCCACTTCAAAGGAGGTTCACGTGGACTTGTTAAGAAAAATGGAGATGGGGTCTATTTTGCTCCTTACCATCCACTTAGGAACAGAAAAACAAGAAAAAACAATATAACTTGACTCTGGTTTTCTCAACACCAACTTTTCTGAATGAATTGAGATATAAATAAACTTGGTGATAGTAGAATGTACTGAAATAACCCAAGGAAATAAGTGTACTTGTCACTGATAACAAGGTGTCTACACAAATAATCCTTTAGTAGTGTGACTATCACTGTAGACAGGGTAATTGAAATATTTGTATGCAATAATGTTTCATTCATAATAATGTAATGTGTCTGTCACTGGAATTCCAAATGCCGGCAAGATCAATGTCCACTGAGAGCAATATAGTGTGCCTGTCACTGAAGACAGGCTGACAACCAGACGTCTGTAGTACAAAAGTATTTGCAAACAGGTGTTCCTGTCACCGAAATTCAAATGACGGGCATGATCTTTATTTCACCACTCCTCGCTCCAAAATACAGCAACTAGACATGCAGAATAGTATTTCACCAATTTTCACCTCAAGATGGCTGCCCAGCAAGTCCTTTGAGTCTGTGTCTACAGGAAACACCACTTGTTTTCACGCTTGGTAATATCAACGGGTGGTGGAGCTTGAATTCCTTGTTGTGAAAGCTGATACCACCACCACTTGTTTCTGTGGCATGAAGGGTTTGTTATTAATCACAGCTGAAGTGTAGATGCGTTCCAGCCGATGCCGCAAGACCTCAATGGACCCGGCTTGCCTCAATGCAAGGTTGGTGTCACAATGTATTTCTGCCATCTGGCACACGCCGCGAAACACGACTGTAATGCTCAGAGCAGATCAAACTAGAGCACTCACAGAAACAGGTAGATCCAACCAGAGCACACGCAGAAACAGTTGACTACTAACTACCCCAGTTAGGTGCGGCCTTTAGCAATGTATGCCTTTGCTTTGCCAGACATAGGAGAGCCAATCCGACCACTCACAAAACTTAAATCCAACAGCACACACAACTTAGTATGACCTGAGTGAGGCATAGTAAACACAAAGAATTAATTAACAACAACACCTGTTCACATGTCTTTGGTTTACTTGTGTAGATGATGTCATTGAGGAGATTTGAAGGTCCTTCCTTTTTCCATGAATCATCGCCAATGTAAAAATGTTTTCAATCACCTCAGCCAACACCAACCACTTACTGCCTTCCCAGCCTGGTTCACATCTCCTCTTGTCATCACCAAGGTTCAGGAATGCGATGACATACACCCATGACATACTACCGAGTCACAGCCCACAATGCAGGGTATAGTAAATACCACAGCTACCTTACAGGTAATGTTTACAGTATTTATGCAGCACTCATACAGTAATAAAGTAACAACACAACACAAGAAAACCTGCCAAACCAAGTTAGAAAAACAGAGTAACATTTAATAAATAGAATGACATCACAACAACAAAAATCGAGTCAGTAGAACAGGAGATATGAGTTTTTAGAGTTGGAGGTGGCAATAGAGCCAAGATGCACAATGCGCCACTTGCAGTTGTCTGGTCGCACTTGATCAGGTGAAAGGTACAAGTTCAGGCCCAACACAATAGAGTGTGGGTCGGATACAGCGACCAAGTTATTCCTGCTGAAGGTTTACTTTCTGAAGTCTGGCACACAGGGTGTCGTTCACGTGGCAGGTGCCCCAAGGTGGAGGCTTTCGGTCTTTGCTGTGGTGCGAAGAACTGGTCATTGTGGAGTTTTGCATTAGTTGATCGACGCAGACGATCGATGTCGGTGCGAAGTGGAGGTCTTGCATTGCCGGTTTCCACAGTCGGTCGCTGTTGGCACAAAGATCAGGTACTACAGGGGCTTCACATCATCATGGGAGGCCGGTTCTTGGTGCAAAATGGTCATTTTGTGGTTGCGAGGAGCCCAAACATCAGTATTTTCACCTTTTCTTGAGGAGAAGTTCTTACTGATGCCAGCCAAAGGTCTCAGACCTGGTGGGCACCTCTCGAGGATCATGACTCTTTCCAGCAATGGCCACCAGCAGGGCTCAGGCAGGTCCAGGTTGGTCCAGTTGGTGCGGGTCAGCTGGGCAGTTGAAAATAGGCCTCTGGATGCTTGTTGAGCCCCTGTAGCTTACACCGGAGGTCAGTCAACTGGCCCTTAAAGTCACTCTGGGTAGCCTGGGTTCAAGACAAGCAGCTCTAATCTTCCTTCTTCAGTTAGCGGTGCAGTCCCTCTTCCTCAGACAGCAGGGCAGTCCTTCTTCTAAATCTTCCACTGGTCCAGGTGTGTTCTGATGAGAAGCTCTAAAGGATCCACTTTTATACTTGGTGTCAGCCTTTATGTGGGGTAATTTCCAAACCTACCTCAAAACTGGTTCTGGTCAGCTCTTCCTCTTCTCCTGGTCCTTGCCCCAAACCGTCTAGGGTGGCAAAGGCAAGGGCAGGCCTGGTGTCAGGTTCCTTTGTGTGTGCTACTGTCAGGGCCCTTTGAAATGTAGTCAGGGCATGGCACAACTCCTCCCCTGCCATCCTGTCAGGAAGACCCTCACACCTAGGCCTCCTTTGTCTCTCAGTCTAGAAGTAATAAACAACCACAACAGCAGAGCCATACACAGTCATGTCACCTAGGACACTGCAAGAAAGGGACATTTGGTTTAGGGCAGAAAAATGTTAACTTTCCAAAAGTGGCATTTAAAATAAATTGTAACTTAAAACCAGACGTTACAATTAAAGAGGATTTTAAATTACAAATTATTTAAGTGGAGACACAATTTCCCTATCTGGTCCCAAACTGAAGGTAACCTTTAATAATTGTAATAAGGTAACCTGGCGTTAGACTATTGGAGTAATAGCCTTACCACAGTGAAAAATTACTTTAGGAATTTTTTCACTGCCATGACATGTAAAACGTAAATTCACATTCTTTGCTATTCAAATACCATGCACCTTGACATATGAACCTTTAGGGCATACCTACAGGTTACTTGGTAAGTATTAAAAATGAAGGTTTAGGCCTGGAACGAGGTTTATTTTGCAGGTCGAAGTGGCAGTTTAAAACTGCACTACAGGCTGCAGTGGCAGGCCTGAGAGATTTTAAAGGGCTACTTTAGTGGGTGGCACAATGAGTGCTGATGCTCACTAGTAGCATTTAATTTACAGGCCCTGGGTACAGATAGTACCATTTAGCAGGGACGTACAAGTAAGTTAAATGTGCCAATTAGGTGTAGGTCAATATTATCATGTTTGAAGGAGAGAGCACAAGCACTTTAGCACTGTTTAGAAGTGGTAAAGCGTGCAGAGTCCTAATGCCAACAAATACAAGTTCAGCAAAGTAAGAGGATGCAGGCAAAACGTTTGGAAGAATACCACAGCAAGGATTTGAGGTCTAACAGGAGAGAATGTATAAATGGTGAAAAGCATGTTCTTGGTGTTAACTTGAAGAAAGGGCATAGGCTATAGCATAGACAGGGGCATGGAACAGTAGTAGCAGCATAGGAGATAGGAACTGAAATAGAGGCATTGAAGCATGGAACTGTTGTAGGCTGTAATAAGAGCACAGAAACAAGTCACTAGAGATGCAACAATGCTCTGCAGGGAGGAAATGATTACAACGGAAGAGGGCAGGAACATGCTTAATGGAAGAGGCAGCAGCTTTTAAACTCTGTTGATTAAACAGCTTCTTATGAAATGGTACAAACTGGGTGATATGTTGCACTGAGCGAGCCAGCGGTGATACTGTACTTCCTCTTCCTGATTTGAGTCTTAGTAATTAGAAAGCAAACTCAAAGTCCTGGGGGTTTTAGTTACCATTCATGATTATATATCCTGGTTATCTGATTGTATAGATTGTTAGATATAAACACCAAAGGAAAACGATATTTTTCTTTGCTTTTGTTTATATAGAAATGGGCAGGCGCGGCCCTTGCACGTAAGAGTGGTGGGCGGGGTAGGGGGGGGTTGACAGACATCAATGAGGTAAACTTTAATTTCAAAAAACGAAAACCACGTACCTTGCGCTCGCCGCATTGCCAACTTGACAATGCGGTGTGCCAAGGTAAGTGGTTTTCATTTTTTTAAATTTAAGTTTACCTCGTTGTTGTCTGTCGACTCCCCCCTCCACCCCGCCTCACAGCTCTTACCTGCACTGGTCGCACCTGGAAATGAGTAAAATACGGAAAAACACTGAGCGGGTCTCCTTTTTCTGTTCCTTAGTACCCACAATATGGCTGGCAGACATCCAAGTAGGTTTTGGCTGTCTTACCTTGAGAGTAGAGCTCTCAAAGTAAGCCTAAGCAATGCTGGAAGGGTCATTTATGGTAAATATGAAAGGTTTCTCTGCATGAAATGTATCAGGTTTTAATATGCTTTAATTATTCCCTTTGGAGTCTCCTATTGTGCTGAGTGTGGGAGGGGCGGAGTGGTCAATCTACAGAAATCTTTAAGGTTCAGAGTGATATAGAAATGTGTCACAGATGCTGCTACTGCCAGGGTTATTCCACCACAGATAAGTATACCAGATAACCTGTTGTCATCAGACACAACATTTTCCGGTCCGCTTGGGCTTGCCATAGAAATAGTCACCAGTAGGTTACAGGTTACATTCAGAGTTCAGACTCAATGAGTTTGAGTTGCTGTTGCCCTGAATTATGTGTAAACCTGCTTATCACAGGTTGGTAAATGCATGTGCTGCACAGATATATGTGTGTTATTGTGCAAACCTCGTTTTTTTTATTTTAAGTTAGGTTTGTTATGAAGGGTGAACTGGATTTCATCTAGCAGTGGACCGCGTTCCAGATAAAAGTCAGCCTGGCTCCCCAGGATACAAAAGATATTTTGAAATTGTCTTTTTCAGTGAGACCCCAAGTGGCCTATCGAAAATAAAGGGAAACATACTTCACTTGTGGGAAGGGACCATTTTCCGTTAAATTAAACGTAGCAGCAACTTCTGTTGTTGGCCACAAAATCACAGCTAAAGAAGATGGTCATTAAAATAAACAAATAAATCTAGTCAAAAGCCGTGAATATGATGCAGACATTCCTGTTTTTTCGCGTAATCTTTAAAATGCAGCCTATAATTCAAAGACTTGTCCTATGTGTTTGTAACAGCATATTTATGCAAGAGGACAGTTCAGGATTGACTCTGGAAATAAATTCCAAGTCCTAATTAGTCTGCCTATAGTGCCTCCTAGAAAATATGAAACGTTTTCACCCTTACAAGAAAACGTTTCATATTTTCATCTTCAATGCATGTTCATCAGAATGGTTACTCATCATCCTAATGTCCATTTTTAAAAAGCGAATTCGCCATGACAATTAAATTCATATATTCCTGTGTATTCTTACGTATATTTACGCACATCAGCTGGATTCGGGCCACATCGTGATTCACGCGGTTCACAGATTTTATGGGTGAATGTGGTCGGGACACCGTTCCTCTCCAATTGAATTTTGTCTCACTCCCTGCATAGCAACTTCTCAGGCATTTTGATTCACTAGTCCTGATGATGATCCCATAACCGTTGTTGGGGATCAAAACGTCGTCGACAACCACATCTTAACTCTAACCATCATTTATGATTTATGCGGTGTACAAAATGTTCTTTTTATTGTGACTATTGTTATTCCCTATCTCACTAAAAAGTCACTTTAAAGTTACATGCCTGAGGTAAGGAAATCTGTTGATTTCCAGAAACCCCGTCACGTCCTGCTCACTTTATGTTAATGTACTGTTTCCATGTTTTATTTTTTGTTAAATAAATCCTAATACCGTCCATTTGGACAGCAATAGACCCAATTCGTATAAAAAGGGCAAAACAAAAACAAATGTACGTATTCGAAGGGGATCTTGTAGATGGAAATAACTGTGTTGACAAGAAAGAAGTTAGAATTTTAAGGCGCTATGACATTATTGGTTAATCGTGAACTTATCTTAGTATTCTGTTGATTTTGAGGCACAGATTTACAGAAATTGTCTGCTTTCATATGCTTCACTTGGACTCCAGGGGCAGGGCTGGCTTCAGCCCTAGTGGCGCCCGATGCGACAATCCTTCTTCCTCCAGGATTCCCTCATCACCAAACTCCAACAGTGCCCCGTATCTCTCTACTCCCCTTGCTCACATTGCAATAATCATGAACATCGGAAAATGTGCATTTGGAAGAATATTCATGTTATATTTGGTGCATTTCTATTGTCATGTCCCCTCAGAAGATCATGTACATATTAGCTGAATTTAAGATGATAGATGGCCACTGCTCACAAGAATGACAGGAAAAGAGCATTCCCAGATCTTCTTCCTTCCTCTTGATCATGTAACTCCAGAGTCTGTCTGGAGGCAATAGTCAAGGTTCTACCCTGAGTGCACCTCTGGAGAGTGTACCTGCTGGTCTCACTAAAGCACTGATCCCCAATGTTCACTTCGGTAGCAGGACAGGTGCACTTCTCTCTGAGGATGGAATATGGTATTTGGTATTTATATAGCACTTTCTACCCCTGATTAGGCATCTAAGCACTTTTCGGTGAGTAACACGCTATTCCTGAAACCAAACAGGATTAGTGGTGGGTTAGTACAGGGAAAACAAATGTGTTAATTTGAGTGGTGGACATAGGAGTCTGTTAGTTGGATTGATTAGGATAATGGAGGGATAGACGAGTGAACACTCTGGAAGGTTTTATTTGGATACGGTGAGGGAAGCAGGTGAAATTAGTATTGCAATTGTATTTATACAGCGCCTACCACCCCTAATGAGGCATCGAAGTGCCTCTAGGCGAGCAGCATGCTAATCCAGAACCCAAAAAGGATTAGTAGTGATTAGTATAGGATTAGTGCCTCAAACATACTGATGAAATATTGAAACAGTAAGAACACACTTAAACTGAGTGGCATGGGATGCTGCTCAATTGCCAAGGACTGTGAAGTTAAACCAAGGGCTCCAACAGTAAGTGGAAGAGCTACATCCAGTGGCGGCTCGCAGAGGAGTGCTGCAGGGCGGTGGGCCGGGGCAGGGTGGGGGTAGTAAACTCCGGCATAGGGCGAACGGAGTTAAGTAAATAAATAATTAAATAAAACAAATTACATTGTGCGCGCTGCATCGCCGAGTTGGCGTTGCAGCGCGCGCATTGTAATTTGTTTTATTTAATTATTTATTTACTTAACTCCGTTCGGCCCTATGCCGGAGTTTACTACCCCCACTCTGTCCCGCCCCGCAATGCCCCCCCGCCCCGCATCACTCCTCGGCGAGCCGCCACTGGCTACATCGACCCAGACCTGTGTGTACCCGCTTCTATTTTATTTGAGTGTGTAGGTGAGTGATACCTATGTTATTAAGACTGGCACTCAGCATGGTGTGCCCTGCTGAAGCTCTAGTGGCCTGTCCGACTGCTGAGGCCGAGGCAAGTTCAAAGAGTCCCAATTGCCAAGAATCCGTCTTGAGCGCTCTACAGATATTATAGAAGGAAAATCAAATATAGGAAGGTGAACTGAGTGATCACAACTCTGGGTGTACACACTCCTAACTGTGCCCATATTTGGTTTATTTGTAGCTTTGGGGGACTACACTTTGCCTGTTTTCTGATACTATATAGCTCTCATTTGATGTGATATTAGGCAAAGGACTGACTCCCCTGGTGGCCTTGTCGCCAGAGGGAGAGTCCTTGAGTCACAAGTGAGGGTCCTCTGACCCTGTCTTGTGCTGCCCAGGACCAGCGCTGAGCTGGCTAGACGTATTAGCACCCCTCTGACCTGCTTGCTTTACATACAACATCTGCAGGGCATTTGTTGTACTAGTGTGGATTTGGGTCAAGTTTTAAAGCAACTTAATGTGTGTAATTAATTATAGACTTTTTTACTGTTTACTTTTGATTGCACTATAGGTTAGCACTGCACAACGTATTTATCTTTGTTTATTTGTATTGTTTTTATCTGAATACTCCACTTCTTTTAAGAGTGCAAACACAGAGCTGATTCATGGAGAACATTTTGAATCATAAATAATTAAATGAATGATATGTGCCAAGTTTTTGGCAAAGCTATCAGAAAGTAGTTGTGATGAATTGGCGTTGAAGATTGATTCACCCCTCGGCCGTCACCTACCAAGCCGGTCATCTGACATTGTTTTCCTCGTTTCCCGTTGTGTTTCCTTCCCTCCCCTCCTCCTCCCTCCGTGATTCTTTGATTTAATTGATGTAACTATGTAACTTGTAACTCTGGGCGGATACCAAAACTGTTTGTACTTACCTCGGTGCACGAGCAACCTTGGCCGATGCCCGGTGGAGCTGTCATATGCAGCTATAGAGGAGCCTGTCCTTGGTTTCACCCCCTTGGCCGTCACCTACCCAGCCGGTCATCTGACATTGTTTTCCTCGTTTCCCCGTTGTGTTTCCTTCCCTCCCCCTCCTCGTCCCTCTGTGATTCTTTGATTTAATTGATGTAACTATGTAACCTGTAATTCGCTGATCCTCATGTAAAGCGCTCTGATACCTCCGGGTCTCGCCAGCGCTATATAAAACTTTTCAAACAAATAAATCTAGGCCACGCAACTGCACTGAAGAAAAGCACGAACGAAGTTCGATTGAGTTTGTCATATCAGCCTTTCTTATACAAACATATTTGCAGCGGATTACACTGTAAGGAGCGATTTATAGTATTTTATAAAAAAAATTATATTAAAATCTAATGACAGCTCAATTCTTACACATTTATGTAGGTTTGACATGGATCAGAAAACAGCAACCTTTACATTGGCTAGCTAATAAATCTGGCAATTAATGCAGCAAACAGGAACACATGAAGAAGGTGCAGAGGTCCCTGGTAGAGAAACCAGCAGACAACTGCCGAAGAAAAGGATTTACACTGAGCATGATTTTAAAATAAGACAGAAACATAAACTTAGAGAGTTAATCCCAAGATATGATTAGGAAAAGGCAGCAGAAATAACTGCTTCACAACACAGAACAGGGCTTAGGAAAGAGCTGAAGGGCAGAGGCAGCAGTACAAGAATAGGACCAAAAGCAACATATTCATAGTGGATTTCAGCGGTGGCACAAAGCGGAAGCATAAGGAAGTACAGTGCAGGGAGGAGACGTAATGCGCTACTGCTGAAGAGTAGGCCACTCTGGGTACAGTAAAGAGAGGGATAAAGAAATAATGAACTGTAGTACTAAGGACACTGGAGACTAGCGTGCTAAATAAAATACATTATGAACTGACTAGTAAGGACACTAATAGATTAAAGTAGTATGTACAGTACAGGCTGGGACAGCAAGTGGACTGCGCATGGCACTCTAGGAAATGGAGCAATAAGGACACTATGCATTGGAATATTTAAGATACCACGGACTGGAACTTTATGTTTACAGTGGAATAAGCAGCCAACTGGATTATTAGAATAAAGAGGAACTGGAGGAGTAGGCAGTGAGAAGTTTAGGTGTAAGAACCTGGATTATTAGTTGAGAGGGGTGGAAGCACCACTCAAATAATGAAGGAAATCCTTGTCATTGTAAACCACAAAATATACTAAATTAACTTGTGCTTAAGCTGAATGTTTGGCACAAAGTAGTCAGGCTAATACAAAGAAGTACAAAACACTCTCTCGAAGCCTTAAAGCGTGTCTTCTTTATTAAGATGTATTAAATTATGTCGGCCAACACCAACCCCTTACCGCCTTCCCAGCCTGGTTCACATCTCCTCTTGTCATCACCAGGTTCTGGAATGCGATGATATACACCCATGACATACTACCTAGTCACAGCCCAAAATGTAGGATATAGTAAATACTATACACCTCCCTTTCCTTAACAAAAACACAAAATACTTAAACTGCTTACTTTACAAACTAACATAAGTCAATATTCATCTTAAAATAGTTACACCAATATACACATTTGTAAGATAAAGAATCCTACACATCACTTTCTCCGTATAATCATCATTCCTCTTTTTTTTTTTAGACATTACACATAGTCCAGTAGATAATTTGCTTTTCCACATTTCCTATCACTCTTCCTCAAACCTTTACTACTAGGACCATTATGCTTTTTATCACACTCCTCCCCATGTAATGCCACAGGCAGTTTGGCAATTCTGTATAAGTTCCAGATCCTGTGATCCTCTGTCTGAACTGCATTCTTAAAAATTTGAATTACCCTCATGGGCGACATGAAGTTGGAACACGAAGTATCAGCAGTCTTCGACACCATCTCCCACCACACCCTGAACTCCAGACTTCACTACATCAGCATCCAAAGCAACACACTCAACTGGATCTCGTCCTTCCTCTCCAACCCAGAGGATCCACCTACCACCCTTCTCCTCCGCACCCAAAGACATACTATGCAGCATTTCCCAGGGATCTTTGCTCAGCCCTACCCTTTTCTTTTTTTTTTTAAATTGTTTTATTAGCTGAGACAAAATGAGAACAGTGCCATATAGCATTGCATAATGGTACAAAGAAATGCATAGTAGCATGGCGGCGTAAGAAATATCTCTAAGGTTACATCAATAAAGGAAGGTGGGAGGGTCCTGGTGATCAGTTTTGGCACATAGCGTTCATGATCAGCATCATATTAGGTAGCATCAAGAGAAGCAGTTGCAACAGTTGAGTGGGTTTCCATAACAGACATGTTTAAATTGTGATGCAGATTGTAAACTGTAAGGTCTACAGTACAAACACACTTCCAGTATAACGACCTACATAATATCAATGCACATGTTATTTTTGTCTGCTTGTCCCATGTAGAGTGTGTACAGTGTATCTGGATCGGTGGATGTTCAAATCGTGCGAGGCGGTTCAGGGGAGTCTGCTTCCCTCCGATAGAGCCAGTGTGTAAACGGAGCCCAGATGTCTTTAGGTCTAGATATGGAGGGCATTAGCTCCGAGTAAATGGATAATTGTCCTGACTGAATGTGACATCTTTAATCCATGCATCTGTAGAAGGAACGGGACGTCTAACCCAATTCATGGCCACCCTGCATTTAGCTAGTAGAAGCAACATGGCCAGGAAACGGTGCCCCCTGGGGGGTCTCCTTCCCAAACCCAAGCAGGGCTACCAAGGGTGTACGCTCCGGTGTCAGGCCTGTGATATCCATAAAAATATTTGTAGACCTTATCCCAGAACCTCGCTATTGATGAACACAGCCATGCGACATGTAGAAAGGTGGCCCGCGAGGCACCGCATCGCCAGCAATCAGCATTTGCTCTAAGGCCCATATGATAGAGTTGTAGTGGGGTGCGATATATACGGTGTAGGAACTTGAAATGAATAAGTCTTAGTCTACAGTTAGGAGAGAGACGTTCCAGCTAACCGCAGCAGAACAGCCACTGTTCATCTGTGATCGGTGTAGTCAAATATGCATGCCAGTTTTCCAATGCTTTAGGCGGGAGTATCGGGGAGGAACTCTGTGTGATACAGTATAGGAGCGTTATCAATTTTCAGTGAGCATGAGTTCAAGCCCTAAGAGCTGAGGGTGGGTGCTGGAAAGGTGTGATGTAACGCACGGCATGTAGCGCATAGTTGGTAGTAGAGTAATATGTCTGAGTCTTCAGGATATAAGTCTGCGAACGTGTTTAGGTGTAATCTGCGTGCCCATTTAACCCGTCCGGGATCTAGTAGTGGGGGAGTTGTGGATTGTGTCCTAGTGGGATAGATGAGGCATAGTATATTGCAAGGCCTGCTCTACCACGCAAACCATCCCACACCCATCTCATGTTCTCCACTGTGTTTACATCTTTGTCTGGGTTCCTGTAGGGCTGTTAGAGTGCGGTTTTCAATGGAGTGGGAGCGGCTGTATCCATCTCTATCTGGACAGGAGGTTGATATGGAGACGGGTAGAGCTAACAGTGTAGATATTGGGCTTGTGCGCAGTATGCGTATAACACGAATTCTGGAGTTCCTATTCCTCCCTGTTTTAGTGGAAGTGTGAGCATCTCCCAAGATATTCTAGGTTGTTTACCTGCTCAGGCCAATGTCACCATAATGGAACAGATGTGTTTGAAAAAAGCAGATGTGAGAAGTATTGGTAGGTTGGCAAAGATGTACAACAGTTTGGGCAGGACAATCATTTTTGCTATAGCTCTCCTGCCTGCAAGTGATATGGACAATTTGGACCAGATGGCGACCCGCTCCTCCAACCATGTGAGTGTCTGTACGTAATTTAAGGACCAAAGTTCCTGTATATCTCTGCTCAGCCAGATCCCCAGATATTTGACTGGGCCTTCTGCCCAAGTCAATGGGTATTCAAGTGTGAATGGTTCTGTACTGTCAGTTAATGGAAAAAGTATAGATTTGGACCAGTTGATGTGTACTCCAGATAGTCCACCAAATCGCGTGAGCTCGCGAATCAGGGGTGCTAGGTTCCTGCTGCAGTCAATGCTGTGCAGGTACTGGTGTGCATGCACACAGGGGACACATGTTGTGTTGCATCCACATGGCTTGAGGCACAAGGGCCTTTGTTTCCTCACTGCCACACTTTTCATGACAGTCACACTACCATGAAAAGTGTGGTGTGAGGAAACTCGTAATATGCTTGGCGGGGACCAGGGGCCTCACCAAGCATATTGCAACCTCAGAACCACGACGCAACCACCAGGTAAAGGTGGTGCCCTGGCAGTTAAGCCAGATGCGTTGGTCCTGGGCAGCCCAACCACCCTAGTTGTAATAGGCCGGTTGGGAGACTGCCACCATGAGTCTGTCAGTCTGTGGACCGCCAGACTCATAATAATCCCCCATAAGTACAATACATATTTATCCACACCTGTGGATCTGATTGGACCAAGAATATCCATTGCCAAATCTTCCTATGGACATTTAGGCAAATTCCTCAAAATCATTGGTTGCATCCTGCACTTTAAAGCCTTGTCACACCCCAAACATTCAGTACACTATCTTACTCTTCTTTCAACCTGAATGTCCATGCCTGGCCACCAATACGATAATATCAGTCTCTCTTAGGTTTTGAAATCCCTGGATTACTTTCATGGGAGAGGTTCATAAGGTTCCCTCTCACTGAAGAAGGAGGAATCAATCCGGAATCCCAAAACAATATACCCTTCTGAGATGAGAGCTCTTCTTTAACTCTCCAAAACGTACTCACCTGACTATCAGACTTATCAATGAACCTCCACTCACCCTTTAGTTTGTCCATCACCTGCAATAATACCACGTCATTTTGAATGCTGTTGTTCCATTCATCTTCATTGACAATTATATCTCTCACCATGCACACTTCAAAATCTTCTGCTTCAACATCTTCCACTTCCATTTCATCACTTACGTTAACATCCCTATTTCCATTTATCTCTATTAGACATGTGTAACAATTTGCAAAATTGTTTCTTACTCACGCAACATATGTGACCTCAAACTGAAACATCTGTAGCGCTACCACCCATTTTCTTACTCTACCCAAGATTACATTTAGTCCTTTCCTTTAGAAAACTTCCTTCAAGGGTTTATGGTCTGTCTTAATTTCAAACCTGTTATCCCAAACAAATATCCTTAGCTTACATACGGCCCAATGAGCTGCCAATGCCTCCTTTTCTATTACTGAATAATTCACTTCAGCACCTCTCAAGGCTCTTTAGATTAACACAATCGTACTCTTCACTCCATCAATACCACTCCTAAACCTTTAGAGCTTGCATCTTACATGATAATAGTCTCCTGATTTGGTTCAAAACTCTGCAAACTTGCTGTACCTTTCAAACTCCTCTTTGTTTTTAAATTCCACTTTCCACTCATCAGTCCACTTGAACAAAACACCCCTTTTTAACAAAGACCTCATAGTTTTACTGGCAACGTTGAGAATAAACTTGTTATAATATTCTGCCATTCCTAGAAACTTCATGGCTTCTTCTTTATTTGTTGGACTGGCCAATTCGCATATTGTGCCCCCAATACCTCCATGAGTTCAATACAATTGACAGTGATTCTATGACCCAAATAGTAAATTTCAACCAGATTAAAGCTGCATTTCTTTCCTTTCAATGTAAGACCATTACATTCCAACCTGCTCAGCACCTCTCTCACAGTACTGCTACATTCCTCAACATTGCATCCAAATATAAAAACATCGTCCTGATATGCCAATACACCCTGCATGCCTCTCAAGATATTTTCCATCACTCTCTGAAATACAGCAGTTGTAGATATATGTCCAAAAGTCATCCTCAAAATCTTGAATGTGCCAAAAGGAGGTATTAAAGCTGTCAAATCTTGAGAATCCTTGTGTAATTTTATTTTGTGATATGCCAAGGCTAAATCAATGGACGAAAAATACTTTGCACCTTTCACCATGGTCAATATCTCAGTAATGTGAGGCAACCCAGTTCTTCCCAAACACCTCTTGAAATTCCTCTTGATAGTTTGGCACATTATCTTCAACTTCACCAATCTGACTTACATCTTTCAAACACACTGATGGACTCTCATTGGGATCTAAAAACACTGCCAAATCCTTTTGATGAACCCAACTGATAAGGCAATCAGCTTTCATGGACACATAAACCTTCCCAGCTTGAATTTTTCTGGTGAAATAACCTAATTATTTATTAGGTTCTCCCCTGTAACCTTTAGGTCTAATTTCTGGTTTCATCAACAAAACTTTTCCTTTCAATTCAGTTTCATAAACTTCCCTAGAAATTGGATTTATTTCAACTCCAGAGTCAAATGCCTACTGAAACTTTTTCAATCTAAACAATTTTAAAAGGACCCTCATTGCTGCCCCTCTTTACTTGTAAGATAAACTCCTCTCACTCATCGTCTTCCTCACATGTTACTTCTCTGATTTTCTTTCTTTAAAACACTATTCCTACAACATTTAGCCAAATGCCCTCTCTTGCTGCATGTCCGAAAAGTAGCTTTCCAGCCAGGACAGTCTTTATTATTGGCTACATGACCCTGTTCCCCACATCTAAAGCATACTCCTAGAATTTTTTTTATCACTTTCCTTAACGTTTTTCCCTTTGTTCAAAGTTAATTGCTGAGATTTGATTTGACTACCATCCCCATTTTTAGACTTTACTCTCACACTTTGTACTTCCTCTTCATTTTTCATGGTAGAACCCTTCTTTATTACCTCTACACACGCTTGACTATGTTCACATGCTTTAGCAGTAGCAATAACTTCAGGTAACGTGGGATTCTCTTTCTGCCTAAATCTCGCTTTGTCCTTTTCCACACTACACACAAACATAAATTGATCCCTCAATCTTTTTCACTATTCATTCCAAAATTACACGTAGAAGCAAGCTTCCTGAGAACAGTTATGTACTCTTCCTTTTTTTCTCCTGACCTCTGTAATCTTTTCCCAAAGTGGTATCTTTCAAGTGCAGTTTAAACTTTAGGAAGATAATGTAAATCCAGTTTTTTCAAACATATTTCAACTTCATTCAGATCACGAGCATCCCAGTTAGATAAATTGGGTAAATACTCAAATACCTCCTGGCCTTCTGGTCCAAGACAGTGTAACAGGAACAACATTTTATGTTCCGCACTCAGAGATGTCCCACACACATGTGAATAATGACTAAATACATTTCTCCATTTACCCCACTTCAAAGGAGGTTCACGTGGACTTGTTAAGAAAAATGGAGATGGGGTCTATTTTGCTCCTTACCATCCACTTAGGAACAGAAAAACAAGAAAAAACAATATAACTTGACTCTGGTTTTCTCAACACCAACTTTTCTGAATGAATTGAGATATAAATAAACTTGGTGATAGTAGAATGTACTGAAATAACCCAAGGAAATAAGTGTACTTGTCACTGATAACAAGGTGTCTACACAAATAATCCTTTAGTAGTGTGACTATCACTGTAGACAGGGTAATTGAAATATTTGTATGCAATAATGTTTCATTCATAATAATGTAATGTGTCTGTCACTGGAATTCCAAATGCCGGCAAGATCAATGTCCACTGAGAGCAATATAGTGTGCCTGTCACTGAAGACAGGCTGACAACCAGACGTCTGTAGTACAAAAGTATTTGCAAACAGGTGTTCCTGTCACCGAAATTCAAATGACGGGCATGATCTTTATTTCACCACTCCTCGCTCCAAAATACAGCAACTAGACATGCAGAATAGTATTTCACCAATTTTCACCTCAAGATGGCTGCCCAGCAAGTCCTTTGAGTCTGTGTCTACAGGAAACACCACTTGTTTTCACGCTTGGTAATATCAACGGGTGGTGGAGCTTGAATTCCTTGTTGTGAAAGCTGATACCACCACCACTTGTTTCTGTGGCAAGAAGGGTTTGTTATTAATCACAGCTGAAGTGTAGATGCGTTCCAGCCGATGCCGCAAGACCTCAATGGACCCGGCTTGCCTCAATGCAAGGTTGGTGTCACAATGTATTTCTGCCATCTGGCACACGCCGCGAAACACGACTGTAATGCTCAGAGCAGATCAAACTAGAGCACTCACAGAAACAGGTAGATCCAACCAGAGCACACGCAGAAACAGTTGACTACTAACTACCCCAGTTAGGTGCGGCCTTTAGCAATGTATGCCTTTGCTTTGCCAGACATAGGAGAGCCAATCCGACCACTCACAAAACTTAAATCCAACAGCACACACAACTTAGTATGACCTGAGTGAGGCATAGTAAACACAAAGAATTAATTAACAACAACACCTGTTCACATGTCTTTGGTTTACTTGTGTAGATGATGTCATTGAGGAGATTTGAAGGTCCTTCCTTTTTCCATGAATCATCGCCAATGTAAAAATGTTTTCAATCACCTCAGCCAACACCAACCACTTACTGCCTTCCCAGCCTGGTTCACATCTCCTCTTGTCATCACCAAGGTTCAGGAATGCGATGACATACACCCATGACATACTACCGAGTCACAGCCCACAATGCAGGGTATAGTAAATACCACAGCTACCTTACAGGTAATGTTTACAGTATTTATGCAGCACTCATACAGTAATAAAGTAACAACACAACACAAGAAAACCTGCCAAACCAAGTTAGAAAAACAGAGTAACATTTAATAAATAGAATGACATCACAACAACAAAAATCGAGTCAGTAGAACAGGAGATATGAGTTTTTAGAGTTGGAGGTGGCAATAGAGCCAAGATGCACAATGCGCCACTTGCAGTTGTCTGGTCGCACTTGATCAGGTGAAAGGTACAAGTTCAGGCCCAACACAATAGAGTGTGGGTCGGATACAGCGACCAAGTTATTCCTGCTGAAGGTTTACTTTCTGAAGTCTGGCACACAGGGTGTCGTTCACGTGGCAGGTGCCCCAAGGTGGAGGCTTTCGGTCTTTGCTGTGGTGCGAAGAACTGGTCATTGTGGAGTTTTGCATTAGTTGATCGACGCAGACGATCGATGTCGGTGCGAAGTGGAGGTCTTGCATTGCCGGTTTCCACAGTCGGTCGCTGTTGGCACAAAGATCAGGTACTACAGGGGCTTCACATCATCATGGGAGGCCGGTTCTTGGTGCAAAATGGTCATTTTGTGGTTGCGAGGAGCCCAAACATCAGTATTTTCACCTTTTCTTGAGGAGAAGTTCTTACTGATGCCAGCCAAAGGTCTCAGACCTGGTGGGCACCTCTCGAGGATCATGACTCTTTCCAGCAATGGCCACCAGCAGGGCTCAGGCAGGTCCAGGTTGGTCCAGTTGGTGCGGGTCAGCTGGGCAGTTGAAAATAGGCCTCTGGATGCTTGTTGAGCCCCTGTAGCTTACACCGGAGGTCAGTCAACTGGCCCTTAAAGTCACTCTGGGTAGCCTGGGTTCAAGACAAGCAGCTCTAATCTTCCTTCTTCAGTTAGCGGTGCAGTCCCTCTTCCTCAGACAGCAGGGCAGTCCTTCTTCTAAATCTTCCACTGGTCCAGGTGTGTTCTGATGAGAAGCTCTAAAGGATCCACTTTTATACTTGGTGTCAGCCTTTATGTGGGGTAATTTCCAAACCTACCTCAAAACTGGTTCTGGTCAGCTCTTCCTCTTCTCCTGGTCCTTGCCCCAAACCGTCTAGGGTGGCAAAGGCAAGGGCAGGCCTGGTGTCAGGTTCCTTTGTGTGTGCTACTGTCAGGGCCCTTTGAAATGTAGTCAGGGCATGGCACAACTCCTCCCCTGCCATCCTGTCAGGAAGACCCTCACACCTAGGCCTCCTTTGTCTCTCAGTCTAGAAGTAATAAACAACCACAACAGCAGAGCCATACACAGTCATGTCACCTAGGACACTGCAAGAAAGGGACATTTGGTTTAGGGCAGAAAAATGTTAACTTTCCAAAAGTGGCATTTAAAATAAATTGTAACTTAAAACCAGACGTTACAATTAAAGAGGATTTTAAATTACAAATTATTTAAGTGGAGACACAATTTCCCTATCTGGTCCCAAACTGAAGGTAACCTTTAATAATTGTAATAAGGTAACCTGGCGTTAGACTATTGGAGTAATAGCCTTACCACAGTGAAAAATTACTTTAGGAATTTTTTCACTGCCATGACATGTAAAACGTAAATTCACATTCTTTGCTATTCAAATACCATGCACCTTGACATATGAACCTTTAGGGCATACCTACAGGTTACTTGGTAAGTATTAAAAATGAAGGTTTAGGCCTGGAACGAGGTTTATTTTGCAGGTCGAAGTGGCAGTTTAAAACTGCACTACAGGCTGCAGTGGCAGGCCTGAGAGATTTTAAAGGGCTACTTTAGTGGGTGGCACAATGAGTGCTGATGCTCACTAGTAGCATTTAATTTACAGGCCCTGGGTACAGATAGTACCATTTAGCAGGGACGTACAAGTAAGTTAAATGTGCCAATTAGGTGTAGGTCAATATTATCATGTTTGAAGGAGAGAGCACAAGCACTTTAGCACTGTTTAGAAGTGGTAAAGCGTGCAGAGTCCTAATGCCAACAAATACAAGTTCAGCAAAGTAAGAGGATGCAGGCAAAACGTTTGGAAGAATACCACAGCAAGGATTTGAGGTCTAACAGGAGAGAATGTATAAATGGTGAAAAGCATGTTCTTGGTGTTAACTTGAAGAAAGGGCATAGGCTATAGCATAGACAGGGGCATGGAACAGTAGTAGCAGCATAGGAGATAGGAACTGAAATAGAGGCATTGAAGCATGGAACTGTTGTAGGCTGTAATAAGAGCACAGAAACAAGTCACTAGAGATGCAACAATGCTCTGCAGGGAGGAAATGATTACAACGGAAGAGGGCAGGAACATGCTTAATGGAAGAGGCAGCAGCTTTTAAACTCTGTTGATTAAACAGCTTCTTATGAAATGGTACAAACTGGGTGATATGTTGCACTGAGCGAGCCAGCGGTGATACTGTACTTCCTCTTCCTGATTTGAGTCTTAGTAATTAGAAAGCAAACTCAAAGTCCTGGGGGTTTTAGTTACCATTCATGATTATATATCCTGGTTATCTGATTGTATAGATTGTTAGATATAAACACCAAAGGAAAACGATATTTTTCTTTGCTTTTGTTTATATAGAAATGGGCAGGCGCGGCCCTTGCACGTAAGAGTGGTGGGCGGGGTAGGGGGGGGTTGACAGACATCAATGAGGTAAACTTTAATTTCAAAAAACGAAAACCACGTACCTTGCGCTCGCCGCATTGCCAACTTGACAATGCGGTGTGCCAAGGTAAGTGGTTTTCATTTTTTAAATTTAAGTTTACCTCGTTGTTGTCTGTCGACTCCCCTCCACCCCGCCTCACAGCTCTTACCTGCACTGGTCGCACCTGGAAATGAGTAAAATACGGAAAAACACTGAGCGGGTCTCCTTTTTCTGTTCCTTAGTACCCACAATATGGCTGGCAGACATCCAAGTAGGTTTTGGCTGTCTTACCTTGAGAGTAGAGCTCTCAAAGTAAGCCTAAGCAATGCTGGAAGGGTCATTTATGGTAAATATGAAAGGTTTCTCTGCATGAAATGTATCAGGTTTTAATATGCTTTAATTATTCCCTTTGGAGTCTCCTATTGTGCTGAGTGTGGGAGGGGCGGAGTGGTCAATCTACAGAAATCTTTAAGGTTCAGAGTGATATAGAAATGTGTCACAGATGCTGCTACTGCCAGGGTTATTCCACCACAGATAAGTATACCAGATAACCTGTTGTCATCAGACACAACATTTTCCGGTCCGCTTGGGCTTGCCATAGAAATAGTCACCAGTAGGTTACAGGTTACATTCAGAGTTCAGACTCAATGAGTTTGAGTTGCTGTTGCCCTGAATTATGTGTAAACCTGCTTATCACAGGTTGGTAAATGCATGTGCTGCACAGATATATGTGTGTTATTGTGCAAACCTCGTTTTTTTTATTTTAAGTTAGGTTTGTTATGAAGGGTGAACTGGATTTCATCTAGCAGTGGACCGCGTTCCAGATAAAAGTCAGCCTGGCTCCCCAGGATACAAAAGATATTTTGAAATTGTCTTTTTCAGTGAGACCCCAAGTGGCCTATCGAAAATAAAGGGAAACATACTTCACTTGTGGGAAGGGACCATTTTCCGTTAAATTAAACGTAGCAGCAACTTCTGTTGTTGGCCACAAAATCACAGCTAAAGAAGATGGTCATTAAAATAAACAAATAAATCTAATCAAAAGCCGTGAATATGATGCAGACATTCCTGTTTTTTCGCGTAATCTTTAAAATGCAGCCTATAATTCAAAGACTTGTCCTATGTGTTTGTAACAGCATATTTATGCAAGAGGACAGTTCAGGATTGACTCTGGAAATAAATTCCAAGTCCTAATTAGTCTGCCTATAGTGCCTCCTAGAAAATATGAAACGTTTTCACCCTTACAAGAAAACGTTTCATATTTTCATCTTCAATGCATGTTCATCAGAATGGTTACTCATCATCCTAATGTCCATTTTTAAAAAGCGAATTCGCCATGACAATTAAATTCATATATTCCTGTGTATTCTTACGTATATTTACGCACATCAGCTGGATTCGGGCCACATCGTGATTCACGCGGTTCACAGATTTTATGGGTGAATGTTACTTTATCGGGTTTTTAGGTCTCGCCTGGCGTTGCAGCGCACATGCGCTGCTCGCTCTGCGAGGGCTTCTTGGAATCAATACGGTTTTCAGAAGTGGTGTTTCGGCTCCGCCCCTTATTTTGGTTGGTTCGCGTCATAAGTTAGGCTAAACGGTGTCTTTTCATTGTAAAGGAGGCTTTTTAGTCCCTCCTGGTTACCGCCCTGTCCTCTTTTAGCCCCGCCCACCCTGACCGGATCTTTTACTGGCGGCGTGACACTGTCTTTTAAGTAGCCGCTAAGCACTTTTTTCTTGCATTAGCGCGATGGCAATGCCCTGCAGAGGAGCCCTCCGTTGTGTGATCCCTGATCTGCGTACAGCGCCGAGCGCACCGCGGGCTCGGTACAGAAGGTGTGATCCGTGATCTGCCTATAGCGCCTTGTGCAGAGAAAGTGTGATGACGTAGTCAGTTATCCATGTACAGCGCCGAGCGCACCTCGGGATCAGGAGTAAAGGTGTGATGTCAGTGGTAAGCTTATAGCACCAAGTGCAGTGAAGTGTAATGATGCAGTCAGTTATCCACGTACAGCGCGAGCTCACCGCGCGCTGTTCAGTGAACGTATGATCATTGATGTGATCAGTTAGCCAGTGCTTAATTGTAAAAGTAAGTGAGGGTGCCAGCAACCCTGCTTCCAAGCTCGCGGCCGGGGCCATAGATCGTCAGATCGCTATAAGCCGAAGGTTGTGAGTCTGCATCCACTACAGACACCCCCTGCCCCTTCTCTCGCCCATGGCCCCACCTGGCTTCGTCACGTTGTACTTGTAGCACTTCTCCCGTCTTTCCGATCAGGGTTTTCACTTGGAAATATGTAACGGGTAAAAACAAGTGTCCCAGAACGGCCCCCAAGAATGAGTGCTGGTGCACCCCCATGTGTCACTTGACCAGGGTCTGGCGCAGGTAGGAGTGCTTTAAACTCCAGCAGTTTCATCAGCTGCCCACCCGGACCACGTGACCTGCGGGGCGGGAGTAAAGCCCAGCAGCTGGATGCCTGCTGAGTCCGGACCACGTGACCTGCGGGGCGGGAGTAAAGCCCAGCAGCTGGATGCCTGCTGAGTGAGTCACCGGTGAGGGCCTGGGGCCCTTAAAGAGGCTGAGATCTAGAGGGGGAGGGAAGAGAGGAGAGTGAGAGACGGCACACAGACACGAGACACTAAACACTGGAGCGTGAAGTGTGGCACTAGGTTTCCAAGGCGCTTCTTGCTACAGAGGAGCTCTGCAGGGGCCTATGGCCGGGGCTTTCCCGCTCGCCTCGAGGCCCGGGCCAGACTCTCACTCCCTCCAGCCTCCAGTGATGGAAATCCTCTCCCTCGGAGAAACTCCCTCCCTCCAGTGAATGAAAACCTCTCCCTCGGAGAACATCACTTCCTCCAACCTCCAGTGAATGAAAACCTCTCCCTCGGAGAAGAGTGTGTCCCACGGTCTGCCATAAGAAAGGCGTTCAATTTAGGAACTCTACTCCCAAAGAAGAGGATGTGTAGTGAAGTTGTCCTTGTAAACAGCATTCATTTTAAGATCCCTTAAAAGCTGCTGCTGTCGAGATCACCCGTATCCAGAAGGTCTCCGGGTCACCAGTAAATCAGTGCACTTGCAGCAGCGCACTCTGTGTAAACTCAGGTCACTATCTTCAATCAGCGTAAAGCAGCTTAGGGGGTGAATGTGCCTGCTGCAGAGCATTGCCCATAAAGTGAACCCCCAGATTTCCATTCAGTGGACCCGTGAGGTCTTTGTAGCTCACACGGCGGGCGTGTGGTTCAATCGTGATAAAATGGCTCCTTGTCTGCACCACCTACACCTGTAAACTGTAACGTAAACGTCTGTATACCTGTAGGAATTAACTCAACGTTTCGTTATTATAAATGTGATACAATGGTTTGCGCTGGGTAGTAATAGACACTTATTAATGTCACTAACTACTTCAGTGTCATCGAGTGCTGAACTCACGCATGACATCACCCTATAGTACAAGCATTTGCAATGCAATAGGTCTCGCATTTATACGAGTTTAAGCTATTGGCATTGTAAATGACAATGCCTTTTAGTTATGTTTTAAAAACAAAAACAAAAATAAGAGGCATTGTCATTTGCAATGTTAATAGCTCAAACTCGCGTAAATGCGAGACCTATTGCATTTCCAATGCTTGTCATACCATGGCACCCTGCCCTCTGACGGGGACAGGAATAAAGACAAGTCTGTTCACTGACATACACTATTCTAATCAATCTCCTGTCTCGGTTTTTCAAAGATTTTTTCAAAATGATCATGTCGAAAAGCGTTGACTTAAGGAGGACATTTTGAACAATACACATAGCAAAAAATTGTCCCTGGGTGAAGTGTGCTGTCAGGTGATTGTTGTTGCTGAATTGTTTCCCCTTTCAGCTCTGAGCTCTGCTGAGCACTCGCGCATGTAATTATCTATGATGAATAAATGGGACAAATCAGTGCTTTAAATGGGGAAAAAAAAGTGCAGGTACTCATCAAATTGAGCTGTGATCTGGGGGCGTGGCAAAAAGGCGGGGCTAGAGGCGGGGCAATGGGCGGGGCTAATGACACTTTAAAGGGCGCAAGAATTTTTTGGGGTGCGAATGACAAATTGCTTCAATCTGTAATATATTGTTGATACCCTTGCATTTACTAATTAAAATAAAAAAAAAGTGTTATTTTATTAACATGCAGAACCGCTTATCCTTATTACATCAGATTATACCAGTGCGTTGATAAGCCTTTTTTCGTTTAAAGTGATCGTTTTCAAACGTGAATTTAAAAACATGAATTCTTCCCTCCACCCTGACAACAATACCAATATTGAACTTATGTTCATCCTCTTGAGCGGCCTGGGTTCCTATTAAACATGATCACTATAATTTATCAATCAAACACAGGGGAGGATTTTGTAAAGTGCATATCCTGAAATAATATTGAGAGGTTCTCCTATATGTGATAATGAAGTAAAAGGAGGGAAAGTATAAACAATTGCGTAGGATCACACAGTTTGGTAAAGTGGGGAAGCCAGGATTAATACCAGATTTTCTGATTTCTGGTCAACTGCGCAATGTGAAACCACAAAACCTGGGATTAATCCTGGCTTCCCCACTTTACCAAATTGTGTGATCCTAGGCAAACAAAAATGTTAGTGAGAACCCATGATATTCACTAATCCGCTGAACCCCACTTATGCTGTAAATTGGAGAGTTGTATAAAGGGCAACAACGGAAGACGATAGCTAAATGAGGTGGTCGTTCCCACTGAAACCTCTCTACATACAATTTCATCTCACTTACCTTCAGTAAAAAGCTCAAAATGCATCTGTTCTCTATAGTTTTTCTAGCCATTTTTATGTATTTTTTTTGGTCCCTACTGCCCTTCATGTCGGCAGCAGGACACCCAGCTAGTTAACAGCGTTATAAAAACTCAACTTAAACAGACCCTTCCTCCAGACAGTTATGCGCTTTGACAATTTGTAGTCCCCTTTAAAACTTTATTCAGTCAGACTCCCTTTTTACCCTTCCTGTTTTTTTTTTTTTACTTTACTGCCCTATATTTGGCTGCTGGCATGTATGCCATTTTTAAATGGCACTCCACAATGCATGCATGCACTGTCAATTTCACAAATCTGATCTCTTGCACTTCAAGGCTTTCAAATTTTAGGATCTTTAATGGACGTTTTGGCAAGTTTAACCCCAGTTACTTGTGTCTTGGGTTTCACACCCAATTCTAAATTATTTTCCTTATATAAAGCAACTCTTTTGGTCACATTTCAACCATTAAATTACATGCTGAGCTTCATAGTCACACTATTTCTTACTACATCGCATAACACTGGCGTTATTTTATCCGTTCATGTATAGAGAATTACCATCACCTTGACACTGGAATACTTAGCCATCTCTCAACTAGAACTTTTGGCACTTACTAGTGAATACAAATTCCATTTGCGAAAGTTTAATAACCAACGCTAGTGGTTATAACTAACAATTTTCTTTGATTCACTAAGTGCCCGTCTATTCTTAAACCTAATGTTTATCTTTATTTTCGCCATCAGTTACGTGTATAATTTGGAGAATTGCTAACAAAGCATTCTGATTCCTGGTGCAGTATGCAGTGCTTACTGTTTTTACTAGTGATTAATAGTAATTAAGGCCTGTGATATTTCAATCAGAATGGTGCTTCCGAGTTTGCTAAACGCTTCCAGTCTTGAGAAAGACCATTCAAACTCAGAATGGGCAAAATATTAACACATTACAGCTGGATGGAATAAACACATATGTAACTATGGCTTTCATTTTCATCGAAAGCGGGCTTACTTAATTTTTCATCCCATAAAAACCCTCCTGAAGATCCGCCCTTGGAGAGAGGAGCAGGGCCAGCAGTGAGGACCGGAGCTAAACACAGCAGCAGAGGCAGAAACAGCAGGAAAGGAATTTATTAGATTCCTTTCGTTTTGTTCTGCCTCTGCTGGAACGCAGGATTGGATGGGCCTTGGAGAGATGTAATGCAGGGCACCGGGGTGAAGTGCAGCAGCCGCCCCTGCATTACACAAGCACACTAATTTGTTTCAGGCACGGTAGTCTGAAATAAATTAGTGTGCTTGTGTAATGAAAGGGCGGCTGCTGCACTTCACCCCGGTGCCCTGCATTACATCTCTCCAAGGGGCCCATCCAATCCTGCGTTCCAGCAGAGGCAGGAACAAAACAAATGGCGCACAGGGTACTAACCGGAGAAGTTGATGAAGAGAGTTCCTCGCTGGGTCTGACTGGCGATGGCAAATCCCTTCACGTCACGATAGTGCTCTTCTGGGCTGGAAAGTGGTGATCCTGTGGCTCTGCTTTCCGTCCTGCGCTGGGAAAAACGAAACGGGAAAACCAGACTAAACTGACCCTTTTAAAGGGCTTCCGATCTTTCCCGCGGAACGATTACCTGGCGGGTGACGTCAGACGTTGCTTGGCTGTGCGGCTTGTGCCACGTCACTACCGGTGTGAAATGGCCATGACCCGAAACGCCGACCTGCTTCCATGAGTACCGGTACTCTCCTTTGTAAGGAAAAAGTGCTGGTACTCTTGGAGGCAAAAAAAAGAAGTGCCGGTACTCAGTACCGGTGAGTACCGGCCCATTTAAAGCACTGGGGCAAATCCCACCATGTGCTGCGATCCAGCTGTCAGGGTAGGCTGATCAATAATCTGTTTTCTGCAGCAAAAGTCTCTGTGTACAATGCGGTAGCAAAATAATCCCCCCAAAAAGTAAATATGACATTTTCTCTGTCTCATTGGTTCTTTTCTGCAATGCAGTGGTTATGCCTGCCAAATTCGCTAGCTACAAGTGTATTGAAAATGATACCTATTTGCCTTTGGCGTACATTATTTTTTTCTCATTTGTATTACTGCTGTATTGCTTCTTTAGATATATGTATCATGCAGTAGCATAAGTCGCTCGTCTACCAGGCCAGCAGGATCCTGGCATTAAAGAAGCCGAGAATCATAAACAGGATGTGAATTGAATAAAGATCGGATCTCTGTAACTCATTGCATAATCCCCGAGAGTGTGCCGTGAGGCAACTGGTGGGTAAAGCGCGCAGAGCCTTCTTGATGTAATATCCTAAGCTGCTGGCCAGAGCGGCCAGGTACAGTGCTCTGTGGGGAAGATCCTTTGAGGCAGCGCTTCATTATAGTGCGCGCACAACGTGACATTCATTCCTCCCCAAATTTTATTTGTTCACATCAATCAAGGTACTTCACCAAAGCCCATTACGAGAGTAAAAGTATCCTCCTTGGATATATCAAAAATTATTCACAGCTTCACATTTTATCAACGACACATGTGAAAGGCAGTAAGAAAATTAGTCATGACATTGCACTTCAACTTCAACTTGGCCGTACACTTGAACATGGCCGTGCTCTTGAACTTGGCCAACTCGGCCCACCAAGCACCAACTCTGCTGCGTACATTGTGCCAGCATGCCCCAACGCTGTACAGCCAACAGTGGCACAACTTGAAATTCAGGGCACTGCATACCTCACCTGCTCACCGGGGTACCTGAGCACAGGCCGCCCCCCCAATATTCTACTCAGTCCATCCGTTGTGGGTTAGGGCAGTAGAGTCCAGGACCACCAGCAGGTCAGTCCCCTCCCCGACTACCCTCTGTACACGTGGAAACTACCCTCTCCTGGGGTCCATCCAGTGGCTGAAACTCCATTGTGGTGCATCCCCCTTTATTGTTAACTGTCAGCGCTCCGCCGCTCCTCCTCCACGAGACTTTGCTCTTCTGCCGGGTGGATGGGTGGTCGACGATGCTCCTGCGGCTAGGGTAAGGTCCAAGGGGACAAAGAGGCCGAAACCACTGGGACGCATCCTTAAATACCCTGCCAGGATTTCCCTGCGCAGCCTGATGACGTCCCCTCAGCCCCTCCTTTATTTATCTACTTTTCCTTGCCCCCCGGAGGAAGTTCAGCCACGCGGCGCGACTAAGGGCGCTCCTCCCCTAGGTGCGGGGGGAGCGCTGGTTCATAGTGCGCTCACAACATGACATTCATTCCTCCCCAAATTTCCGTCACCCTTCCCATCCCGCTGTACTCAAGAACTCTCAGAATCAGGATATGTTGTCCAAGGGCGTAGCCTTTTATTTATTCACATCAATCAAGGTACTTCACCAAAGCCCATTACGAGAGTAAAAGTATCCTCCTTGGATATATAAAAAATTATTCACAGCTTCACATTTTATCAACGTCACATGTGAAAGGCAGTAAGAAAATTAGTCATGACATTGCACTTCAACTTCAACTTGGCCGTACACTTGAACATGGCCGTACTCTTGAACTTGGCCGACTCGGCCCACCAAGCACCCACTCTGCTGCGTACATTGTGCCAGCAGGCCCCAACGCTCTACAGCCAACAGTGGCACAACTTGAAATCCAGGGCACTGCATACCGCACCTGCCCACCGGGGTACCTGAGCACAAGCCGCCCCCCCAATAGTCTACTCAGTCCATCCGTTGTGGGTTATGGCAGTAGAGTCCAGGACCACCAGCAGGTCAGTCCCCTCCCCGCCTACCCTCTGTACACATGGAAACTACCCCCTCCTGGGGTCCATCCAGTGGCTGAAACTCCATTGTTGTGCATCCCCCTTTATTGTTAACTGTCAGCGCTCCGCCACAGGGCGAGAAAGCTCCCTGGCGCACTCGCCCTCCCCCCGGCGCTGACTGTCCTCCCCCATAGCCCCCAGTATCGCCTGGATAAGCCCGGATAAAGATCTCCTGCCTTTTAGCCTGGAGTCAGTAGTGTTGGATGTGACCAAGCCATCTCTCCCCCCGCCTGATGTCCGTAGACCTAAACATGCTAAGTGCTGACTTACCAAGACCAAGCCAATTATTTCCCATACCCAAACTCGGTCATTCGTGAACTCTTCCGCCCGATGTCCATAGGCCTAACATGCTACGTGCTGATTTACCAAAACCAAGCCAATTATGCCCCCATACCAATGCTCGGTCATTTGTGAACTATTCCGTCAGTGGATGCCCACCTTTAAGAGGCCGAGCAGAACATACCCCGACATTGCCATTGCACACCAGAAATCGCAGGATGGGAGGGCCCCCGACCATCTCTCCCCCTGCCCGATACCCATAGGCATGAACCTGTTAAGCGCTGACTTACCAAGACCAAGCCCATCATGTTCCATTCCCATGCTCGGTCATTTGTGACCTACTCCGTCATTGGTTGCACACCATTAAGAGGCCGCGCTGAAAATAACTTGACTTTGCCGTTGCACACCATACTTCGCAGGACCGGAGAGTCCCAAGCCTACAGCAGGTCAGCCATCTCTCTCTCAGTCCAATATCCATAGGCATAGACATGCTAAGTGCTTACTTATCAAGTCCAAGCCAACTATGTTCCCTACCCCTGCTCGGTCATTTGTGGACCATTTCGTCCTTGGTTGCACACCGTCAGAAAGCTGTGCTGAACAGAGCCTGACTTTGCCGTACGCGCCTCCAGTAGCGTGCAGCACTCCATTGACTCCTTCAGGGAAATACTGGAACCACTCCTCACTCAGTCACCGCCATCAAACCCTAGCGTATTTCGACGGCGTCACAGTTGTACCCATTTGCGTGCTGAGGGTATGATTATAACAACCACCGTACACTAACGCATTAGTGTGATAGGCGAGAATCCCTTATTTCCACAGCCGGCGACACTACGGCAGTCATGTTCCACCTAGAATAATTTACCAGATTCCGGTAACTTCCCTTCTCCCGCTCTGTCAGTAAATAATATGAACCATATTGTTGTGACCACAAGCCGGCGGCTGAAGCAGATGAACGTTGGCGACCGAACTACCAACCCTGAATAGTTTTGAGGTCTTGCCGCCGTGCCTCTAGCCTCCATCATCCGGCGTACTCCGCTAAATCTTCCCATGCAGGGTATTGCCTTCCCCATATTACCGAGCCCAGAAAAGGGGGTTCTGGTCAGCCCCCTTTTCCATCCCATGCCATTCCCCCGATAGGAAGACAGATTGCAATATATAAAAAATATATGTCCGCCGCAGACCCCATAAAGCGCCCCCGATAGGATATACTGTGCGCATGTGCGCTAGTGATATAGCACTGCCCAGGTTTAACTATTCATCACGCTCCCCCACGATCGTCACGGGGAGCAACAGTGTAGCACCAGAGATAGAGTTGAGCTGAACGAAACCCTTGTAGCAGTCCAAGAACTTCTAAAAAGACTCCTTCCTGCTCTAAAATACACTAAGGAGACTCCTACATACCCCACCACTGTCTCTTTCTCTCCCTCCCCACAAGGAGAGAGCTACCGCCCCTATGTACGTTTATATACAACGCCGACTTCGCGCGCTCTACATGAGCACCAGTTACATTACCCACGGTATATTCATGTGGGATACACCGGCTCGGAAGCCGGTGGCTTTCGCCTATCGGTAACGTCTGCTCCCTTTTCACTGAGTAGCGCAACCATTGGCATGCAAACCATCCTGACAATTATATTGGCTGTACTGCAGCCGCCCCTTCCACAAGGTAGCGCTGCTTGGGAGTCGCCGGCTTGAAAGCCGGTAGCCTACGCCGATAGGTAGCCTCTGCTCCCTTTCCTTGAGTAGCGCAACTACTGGCCTGAAAAACCTCTTAGGGAATTCTATTGCCTGTACTGCAGCCGTCCATTCCACAATGCAGCGCTGCTGCCTGAGAGAGCTCTATTTCGGGCTGTACGACCCTTGTTGGATGCGGTGCTTGTTTTGCAGCTGGTAAGACGTCCTCGGGGTATCCGAATGCTTTGTGCTGATGAGGCCTTGAAGCATACCCTAGGGCCGAGATTCGTAGCTGCCCCCATCCCGGTTTCCCCAGTGGTGCAGTCTGTCTACATACGGGCCCTGTAATCGAGCATATAGCTGCTAAACTTTCAAGCTCCTGAGCGCAGGGCGCAGAAGCTGCCCGCCAATGTGTGTTCCTGAAGCCCAGATTTACTGTAACAACTCAACCTCACGCGTCCCCCAGCGAGTTCTGGCCCAAGGCAAATGTATCCGGGTTACCAGGAATAAAGCTTTTCTTGGTTGCATCCCCACGAAGGGGTACCTGCTACCACCTTTCAATAGAGATTTCGGTGGTATATTGTTCTTGTTTTGGGCCGTCTCCCTATACACGTTGTTGTGGGTTCACGCACCAAGACGACTTCCTTCCGCCCGATTGACTCGCCTTACCCACCTTCCCGGAACCCCTCTAAGAACACTCCGGTGATCTCGCCGAGGTTTTATAATTTTAGCAATGTGTGCGAAGGTAGCTCGGCTCTCAATAGCACTATCTAAAAAGTGTACATGAACGAACGTTCCGATACTTACTCAAGGATTTATAAGTTTTGCAAGGATTTACAATTTTTGTAAGGGGTGAAGAGATAGATAAGCTCTCGACCTACTACCTAAAAGGTGCCCAAGAACAAACCCTCCGGCAATTAAAACATTAAAACGAGGGTTTATAGTTTTGTAAGGGGTGAGAAGGTGGATAACCCCAAATATAAATTTTATCCAGAAAATGTCCGTGCACGCCCTCAGGCGATTACGCTCAGGACTAATCTGTGCTTGCCCCCACGCCCACCATGGAGAGCTCCCATTACCGTCCCTTTCGGGACACCCTCTAAAACACTCCGGTACTTAGCCACGTGCCCACCATGGAGCTGTCTCCAACCCACACAACGCCCCCCAATGCATTCGATTTACCAACATTTGCAAAGCGGAGTGGCTTATGCGGAATCGCACTCGTGCCCTTCAACCATAGTGGCTCCCATTACCGGCCCTCTCGGGACACCCCTTAAAAACTCCGGTACTTACCCACGCGCCCACCATGTAGAGCTGTCTCCAACCCACGCCACGCCCCCAAATGCGTTCGATTTACCCACCATTGTAAAGAGGAGTGGCTTATGCGGAATCGCACTTGCGCCCTACAACCAGAGTGACTCCCATTACCGTCCCTCTCAGGACGCCCTTTAAAACACTCCGGTACTTAAACCGAGGATTTCTATTTTGCAAGGGGTGAGAAGATAGATAAACTCTCAATAGGACCTTGTAAAGATGACCATAACGCACTCAGGCCATTACCCTCAGGACTGGTCTGCGCCTGTCCCAGCGCCCGCTAAGGAGGGCTGCCTCAAACCCACACTCCTTCAAGGAAATACTGGAAGGACTCCTTATAACGCCCAAAATGCGTTCGATGTACCAACCTTTAAAACTAATAGAGGCTTCACGCGAACCAGGATGTTTCCTCATTCATGCTTGCCGGCCCCTCAACGATCTCCGTAACGTTCCCCAACGCTTCCGCTGGGGCTGCTGGGCCAACTTGCTGGTGTTTGCGAGATGTTCCCGCTTCATTATCTTCGGGAAGTTTTTCGCCCGCCGAACGACCTGTACACCCTGCTGCCACCTTCCCAGCACGGCACACCTCCGGATACCGCCAGCATGAAAGAAACAAAAGTAGACGATTAACCACCGACAATACGTACAGCACCTAGTCCCTACATACCTTGCCAGCTTTGCGCCACACACCACCACCCGTATGCGTATCACCCAGGAAATCCATCCTTCACCAACTTAAACTACGCTCCCGAACTACCGGGACCCTCATTAGCGCGCTCGCCCCCGGCACCTCTCCAACAGCGCCCACAGGCAAACAACGCCCGGAGGGGCGACTAGCACTGTAGCCGTGTGAATACAGACAGTTACTGTCTATACCGACAGTCGGCCCGCAGCCTGGGTGTACCCCTACGCGGTGTGAATACGGAAAGCTTACACTATGCCTATCCTTTTTAAAATTAACCTGGCGTCTAGCATCTCTGGTCCCCGGTATCGGGTAAATACAGGGAGATCATCATGCCCCCCACTGAGGCTAGGCCCCAGATCCTCCAGACCGGATCGATCGCTCTGCCGACCCGGCCCCACCCCTTACACACCAGTGCGCGGCCTTACTCCCATGTGGTCTCCTCCCCACACCAAAGAGTTGGACCCACTCTTCCGAGAAACTCACACCAACCTCAGAGTAACGCTCTTAAGTTATCCGCCGATACCTATTCTACCGTACCTAGAGCAACCAGCTGAATCTGCCCTGCCGATTTTGCCCCATATACCGAGCCAACTTATATCCTGCTAACGAACTGGAACGGGGAGATTATATTTAGGGTGACCAGAATTCCAAAGCAAAAAACCCGGACATTTTCCACAATAGAAGGACTACAATTTAACTCCAACCAAGCGCACATAACAACAGTCCTCCTTAGCAGATACTTAACAGAAGAGGCAGTAAGAACAGAAATTAAATGCAATTTTAAAGCCATTAACAAGCCTATTAATTAAATTACTTTCTTATAAACAGCTGCCATCTATCTCTGCTTTGCAAAACATAAAAATATGCCTCCCACCGTTCTCAATCGACCCTCTCTAAAACCCGGACATGAGCTAAGCCCCCGTATATCGGGAGTACTGAGGAAAATTAAGGGATTAGCCCCGCATTACGCTTTTGGGCAATTACCGAATACGGCATCAGTATCTGTTTCCTCCTCCTGAAAACCACAGACAGCTCCGCCTCGACTGTACTAGCGCATAAAGTTAATAACGACGTACTCCGTTCTTAGAAAACTACCACAAAATAAATTCACCGTCCCATATGGGGATCGTTATAAGCCAACTACGCCACGGCCCCCCCGAAAACCCACCGTGCCACACTCCGTCTCGCTCTTTTCGACAATGCTCCTGCGGCTAGGGTAAGGTCCAAGGGGACAAAGAGGCCGAAACCACTGGGACACATCCTTAAATACCCTGCCAGGATTTCCCTGCACAGCCTGATGACGTCCCCTCAGCCACTCCTTTATTTATCTACTTTTCCTTGCCCCCCGGAGGAAGCTCAGCCACGCGGCGCGACTAAGGGCGCGACTAAGGGCGCTCCTCCTCTAGGTGCGGGGGAGCGCCGGTTCATTAGTTCTGGTTAGAGGCAGCTTGCTATCAGCAATACCTCATGTCAGAATCATTCATAAAATGGGCTTTTGGCCAGCTCTTTTCAGCCATTAGAAACCTTAGCCGGCCTGAACTCAAGTGCAGGGCTAAATTCCAAACCCTGTGCAAACTCTGTTTCCTCAGGGATCAGAATTACGAGTTGTGCGATAATTTTTACGCCATTGGAGTTTTCCCCTGAAGGATTTCGGCAGGTCAAAGCTAGGAGTGTTAGCTACTTATTCCGCATGTTATGCTTCATTTGCAAGTTAAAAAGTTGAATTTGGAGGTATTTACCTCATGTTGTACCTTATTCCTCCAAACTTGTAATGAGGGCCTTTGAGTCTCCCTCTTCACCCATTTGTTTAAATCACAGTCACTAACAATTGGATCATCCTACACTAGTATTGAATTGCTATTCATTTACCAGTGGTGATTGATCAAAGGTAGGAGTCCATTTCTAGGATCATATTTTGAGAGAGTCACCAGTTGGCACTGCAGGGAAGCAATGCTTCCAGGGTACTGGCTTTTACCTCTTCTCCTTGGCCAAAATGGCAGAGAAGGCAGGCATTTAGAGAGCATTGTTCAGCAGGGTGAAAATGCAAAAGCAAAGGCCAGCCTCTAAATGATAAATGGCAGCGGCTAAGGGAGAGTGTTTTTGTGATCTGTGCCACCCATGACTCAGAGGACAGGAATATTCCATACTTGCTCCTCCTCAGCTGTGCATTCATAACAGCATCAGGCAGGACAGAAGTATGGCTTTGTTCTTCTGGCACTGTTATCAGTATCTTACTGGTGGTCTGCCAGTCAACTGCCACTGGCAGCTTAATCTCCTGCAGTGCCCGATCGTGCTTAATTGGGATTGAAATAATCAATCAATCAGGAGTTTGTAAAGCGTGGCTACTCACCCGTGAGGGTCTCAAGGCGCTGAGGGGGGGGGGGTGCTGATCCGTCTGGGCGTGGACGTTCAGTTAAAGAGCCAGGTCATGAGATCCTTCCTGAATTGGGTCAGCGACTGGGATTGCCTGAGGTGGAGGGGCAGGGTGTTCCAGGTCTTGGCAGCAAGGTAAGAGAAGGATCTTCCTCCTGTTCTGGTCTTGCAAGTCCGTGGGACAGTGGCCAGGGCAAGTTGGGCAGAGCGGTGTTGTCTGGCGGGCACGTGGAATGAGAGGCGGTGGTTCAGATATGCTGGTCTTGCGTCGTGGAGAGCTTTGTAGGCGTGGGTGAGGATCTTGAAGGTGATTCTCTTGTTGACTGGGAGCTAGTGGAGTTGTCAGAGGTGTTGCGTTATGTGGTGGTGGCGGGGGGATGTTGAGGACCAGTCTGGCTGCAGCATTTTGAACGTTCTGTAGTTTCCTGAGCTGTTTCTGGGTGACGCTAGCGTAGAGTGCGTTGCCATAGTTGAGTCTGCTGGTGATAAGTGCGTGGGTAACCATCTTTTTGGATTCTCTGGGAATCAATATGAATGTCTTTCAAAGCAGGCGGAGCGTGTGGAAGCAGGATGAGGATACGGTGTTGATCTGGTGGATGAGTCAAGTATGATGCCGGGGTTGCATGCCTGGTCTTTCGGGGTGGGTTCCCAGTGCGGTGGGCCACCAGGAGTCATCCTAGGCTGAGGTGGCGGGTCCCAGGATGAGTACTTCGGTTTTGTCCGAGTTGAGCTTGAGGCAGCTATCTTTCATCCCGGTGGCGACAGCCTTCATCCCCTGTGGAAGTTGATTCTGGTGGCTGTGGGTTCGTTGGTGAGGGAGAGGATCAGCTGGGTGTCGTCGGCATCGGATACGTTGAGTCTGTGGTTCACGACAATGGCTGCGAGGGGGGCCATGTAGATGTTGAAGAGGGTGGGGCTCAGGGAGGAGCCCTGTGGCACTCCGCAGCTGATCTCTGTAGGCTCTGAGAGGAACGGAGGTAGTCTGAATCGCTGTTTTCAGATGGTAAGGAAGGAGTGTATCCAATCGAGGGCCTTGTCACGGATGCCAGCGTCGTGGAGTCTCGTGATTAGGGTGCGGTGGGAAATGGTATCAAAGGCGGCCGAGAGGTCCAGTAGGAATAGGGCTGAGGTTTCACCTTGGTCGAGGAGGGAGCAGATGTCGTCAGTGGTGGCGAGGAGTGCAGACTCCGTGCTGTGGTTGCTTCAGAAGCCGGATTGAGAGATGTCCAGGACATGGTTCTCTTCAATTAACTCAGAGAGTTGGTTTTGACGGCCTTCTCCATGACCTTGACTGGGAAGGGGAGGAGGGAGATGGGTCTGAAGTTCTTGAGGTCTGTTGGGTCAGAGGATGGCTTCTGCAACAGGGGGTTGATCTCAGCGTGTTTCCAGTCATCGGGGAAGATGGGGGTTTCGATAGCAGTTGATGGTGTGGCAAAGCTCTGGGGCGATGGAGGTGGCTGCTCTGTGGAAGATGTGATACGGGCATGGGTCCGATGGGCTCCAAAGGGGATACTCTTCATGGTCTTGAGTGTGTCATCTGTGGTAAGTAAAGTCCAGTTGAGCAGGGTCTGTTGGGATGCGGTGAGGTTGCGTGCGGTGGTGACGGGTGCTGTGGCAGGGTCTTGGGTGTCGAAGTTGTCGTAGATTTGCCTGATCTTGTGGTGGAAGAAGGTGCCGAGTTTGTTGCAGAGGTCTTGCGACGGTGGGATGTCTATGGTCTTGCTGTTGGGCCTGGCGAACTCCTTGACAATGGCGAAGAGCTCTTTGCTGTTGTGTGCATTGGCATTGATTCTGTCTTGGAGAGCTTTTTTCTTTGTAGTTTTGAGGCAGAGGTGGTGTGCGTTGATGGCAGTTTTGAGGGTTGAGTGGTTTTCCGGGGTTTTGTTGTTTCTTCATATTTTCTTGAGTTGTCTGCAGGTGTGTCTAGACTCATGGAGGGAGGGAATGAACCAGCTGGCTTTCTTGAAGTGTTGCTTGCCTGGCGTCTTCTTGAGGAGTGCCAGAGTGTCGGCGCAGTAGGAGATCCATTGGTGGAGGTTGCATGCTGAGGTGTTGGCGTCTGTTGATGTCGGTGGTGCTGATGAGAAAGGCGATGAGATGTTCTTCGGTGGCCTTGTTCCAGCTATGACGGGGCGGTGAGGGCGGTGGTGAACGGTGGGGGTCGCGAAGTTGAAGTGCACGCAGTGGTGGTCAGTCCAGAGGATTTCAGTGGTGTGGCTGTAGGTGATGTTCCTGCTGGCGGAGAAGATGGGGTCGAGCGTGTGCCCGGCTGTGTGGGTCAGGGTAGTGACTAGCTGCTTGAGTCTGATACATATAAGTGAAATACATTTAGCTATCCTTCACAAATGTATTTTGATCTAAATATTACACATTATCCAACATATTGTTTAGTAAAAAATATATTCGTTTAATGGTTAGCCTCTCAATGTGTAAAAAAAGTTATGATGCTCTGGGCCACTTGAGTTCCAACTCTCAATGCATCACATGCAGACTAAATGAATGCAGTTGTTTCTCTTCTGTGTTTACCACCCTTCCTTCTCCTTGGCTGCAGATGGGGAGATTCTAGCTTTCAAGTGCAGCTTCACACAGCGCTGAGGGTGACAATTCATCTGCATATGTTATGTAGGAGTGTCCGCTTATGAAGGAGACTTATTATCTGAGTGGTAGCCAGGTAACACCTCTGGCAGGCTGGGTATGACAGGCTGGAAAAGATGCCCCCAATAGAAGCTGAGCTGCCTGGGGTAAGAAATTGGGTTACCTGTGGAGGGGGGTGAAACCCTACTCAAGCAGGAACCACAATCCTTGTTGGGGTGAGGCACAAGCAAACCCCAAATTAACCTATGCTCAACCCTCTGGTAGCTTGGTACAGAGCAGTCAGGCTTAAGGCAATAAAGTACACAGCACTTCAAACAGTAATAAAGTGAAAACACAACACATGAAAAATCCCACACCAATTTATAAAAACAGAGCAACATTTAATAAATAAATTAGGATCAAAATGAAAAAAATCCAATCAGTAGAACCGGAGATCTGCAATTTTAAAGATTTAAGTGAAAATAGTGCCAAACGTTTAGCCTAAAGTACCACTTGTGGCTATTTGGTCATGCAAGACAGGGAGAAAGTCACAAGCTCAGGCTGACCACGATGGAGCGTGGGTAGGATACAGGGACAAGGCTAGTCCCGCTAAAAAGTTACCTTCTCTGTCCAGCGCAAAGAGTCCCATTCGTGGTGGAGGGGCCGCAAGGAGCAGCGAAGCATCGGGGATGGTCGTTGAAGTAGCGTGAAGAGCAGGTCTAGTGCCGCAGACGATCATTGCTGTAGCGCGAAGATACTCTTGTCATCGTAAACGGGCGGGCTGGAGCTTTGTGATGGCGCTCTCTGTGAGCGGTCTATGCTGTAGCGTAAAACATTGGGTAGATGGGACTTCGTATTGGCGGGCTGTGTGAGCGGCAAGGTTTTGGCACCAAGAGGCCCGTTCGTAGTTGCAAAAAGTGCAAAAACTTCAATTCAGCCTCTCTGAGGTCAAACCAAGGGTCCAGGACCTGAGGGGGACCACTTGGGGGTCAGGGGCTTGCTCCAGCTGAATCTGGGTGTTGGTTCATGTGAGCCTGTGATGTCCCTAAGGCTTTGACCAGGAGGACAGCAAATTATCCCTTGTAGTCTCACTGCAGTCCTGGGTTCAGACGCAGTTCAAAATCCCTCAGACTCAGGCAGGAGGGCAGCAGTCCAGTAAGGCAGCAGTCCAGCATGGCAGCAATCCAGCAGAGTGGTAGTCCTTTCAGCAGCACAGCAGTCCTTCTTTCTGGTAGAGTTGCCACAGATCCAGAAGTTTACTGAAGAGTTGGTGTCTGAGATCCAATATTTATACCTGGGTCTTCCTTTGAAGTCGGAGAAACTTCTAGATGTTTCCCTTTGAAGTGCACATGTTTCCTGCCTTCCCTGTCCTGGCTCCAGGCTAACTACAGGGGCTATGCAGCCCTTTGTGTGGAGGCAGGACACAGGCTATTCAAGTGTAAGTAGGCCTGCGCACAGCTCCACTCTCCCATCCTGCCAGTGATGGTCCATCCAGGCACACCTAAGTTCTCTATAGTGTGTGGGTATCTAGGAGGAATACTCAAAGTCTAACTTCAGCTACACCCAGCCATGTGACCCAGAGACAGGCTGCAGGCACTGGATGGCTAAGGTAGAAAAGTGCCAACTTTCTTTAAGTGCCATTTTCAAAATTGAAATTTTAAATCTGACTTCACCATGAGAGAGGATTTTTCATTATAATTCCAAAGACACCAAATATGAACCCTTTACCTGCTCCCATTTGGAAATGATCAGTTATTAAAAGTAATATGGTAACTCCAATGTTATTCTATTGGAGGGACATTGTGAAAAATTAATTTGAGTTTTTCCCTACTAGGGTTGGTAAAACTTTCAAGTACATGTCCTACATTTTAAACCCCCAAGCCCCAAATATCTGCCCCCTAGAGAGCTCCTCTAAGGACCACAGCTCTGTATACCAGAAAGGCTGGCGAAACTGCCCTACTAGAAGTTGACTTTCATTTTCTCATAATATCTGCTGATCTATGCAGGAGATTGACAGCTGAAAATCCCAAGAAAGCATATTCATAAGCTTAACCCAGATGTAGTCAAAGTTCCTAACCTGCTCAATGGTAGCTGCATCTATGAGCATTTTATTCCTGAATGTACGATGGGGGTTTAAGTCGATGAATTTAGACTTGCCAGTGTTAATCTCCGAATCCTTGGACTTGCTAAACTGCACATAGTAGTTCAGCAACTCCTGCAAACCCATTGGTGTGCGTGACAATAACAAAGTATCATCGGCAAACAGTAATACCGGGTACTGGCTGACTTTGGTGCTCCATGCTGGCATTCATTAAATGCTTCTGCTACACCATTCATGTACAAATAGAACAGCTAGGGAGCCAAGATGCACCCTTGTCTCATTCCCGCTAGATAGGGATCCTGGTGGTCAACTCCCCTTGGGCATTCTACCTGACCTATGCATAAGTGCCTGAATGTACCCTAACTATAACATAATGGAGATCTTGTGGCATTCCAAATTGTCCCAGTACCTCCCAAAAAGTTTTCCTGGGTACCAAGTCAATTGCAGGCTACATACAAATGATCTTTCTCAATGGAGATACACTTCCAACAATTGGTCATGAAGCTAAACACCTGATTGATAGCACTTGTTTTCTCACGAAAACCTCCTGGAAGTTCTACAAAATCTGGTGTTCGGCTATCCAACCCTGCAGTAGGGAGAGGACTTGCCTGCAAAATATCTTCTGTGTGTAATCAATAATGTGAATCTGCATGTAACTTGCAGGATTATCTTTTGCTCCTTCTTGTGAACTGGGACAACTATGGCACTGCCCCAAGACTCTTGTATTTTCTCCCCCCTAGCTATGGCATCACTGAGCATATTCAAGTATTCAAGTAGCTAACCCATATGCCTGGCTCTGAATGAAACAAATTCCCTGGTCTACTATCAGGACCAGGAGCTTTATCTTTTTTCATATGCAAGAGAACAGCTTCAGTTTCCTTAAGAGAAAAAACAAGTAAAGGGGCAACCAAGCAGCAAGGGGTGGTCAAAAAATGAACCAATCGAACTTCAGTGTAACAGTGTGTGCCTGTCCTATCATTGTCCAATATACTATGTAGTGTAGAAAAGTGTGCAACCCATTGTTCTGCCGGGACAAATACATCTGGTGTACTGATTCAGAGCTGCTACCAGTGGCAATAATTCTCAAAAAAGTTAGCAGTGTACTCATTTTATTACTCTCCTCATGCTCTTTTTTATTGCAACTTTTTGTAATTTAAGATTTCTTAAGTGCATGATCAGCTTCTGGTTTATTTGATTTTTCAATTTAAAACTTCAACATAATCTCCAACATATTTTTATTAAACACATTTTTAATACTTTGCAGTTGGTCATAAGTAAATTGCATTGCTTGTTCTCTGGGCCTATTCATAGCTATATTCTGAAAAACCATATACTTGCTGAAAAAGGTTTTAACTGCATCCAATATCAAAAAGAAAGCTTGAACATTCCTCCTATGTTTCAGCCTGTACATCAGGGCCTCTGAAGTACAATCCATGCTACAATCATATTATGATCAGTTAATATTGTAGGACTTTCCAAACTGATATTCATTGTACTGTTTCTGAGATAGGATAGACGTGTTTACTTTTCCTGCTTGTATACATTTTGCTATAAAACCTAAATGTAGCTAGTGTGTGTACTTACTTCTGGCAACAGGAATTAGGAATAGTGCAACACATGTGTGGGTTCAGTCCTCTCTGTACCGTGGAGCCATGCATCTCTGAACTCCATGTTCAATGCACAGTTAAATGCCTATGTCTCCCAGATTTCACTGATGGTTCCTTGCTAGGTCACAAACATATCACCACAGAAAGTTCAGTGGCCCTGATGAGATGTTCCCACACATTCAGGGACTTTCTCTATAGAATGTTATATTGGGTGTAGTAAAATGCTTTTACAGAATATTAAGCATGGGTATTGGTCACCTGGAGGGTTGTTCCCCATCAAGTGTGGAACACCAATAATGAAGGGAGGCAGTTGGAGCATGGAAGATCTCAGGAGGGAAACATGTCAAACTTGGGATTCTTCTCATGCTGAAACAATGCCATACTCCTGAAGAGGTAGACAAGGCCACCGTCCAGTATTGTTCTTTCCAAAATGAAGTTTTTTCCACAGATTGATGTCTGAAGTTCCCAAACCAAGATGAAACAAATCTTTTTTCCTGTGACATAATTTCCTATTTAAATCCTATTTAAGGAGACACTGACATGAGATGGATCCATTGTAATGAATTTTTTCCATTATTTTTCAACCCATTAATTCCCTGCCAACTATCATTCTGTTCCTGATTTTTATTCTATTCTTCTGTAGTTCGATTCACCTCAGATTCTTATCTCCTGAAAGACAAATGCTAGGCTCTTTTTTACACCTTGCTTTAGAGAGGGTTTGGCCTACATTGCATCACTTCCCATTTTCAACTAAGAACCCTCAAGCTTTCCAAAGAGGTTTTCCTGCCCTTAGTGTTTTTTTCCTCCTAACTGGGACCATGGAGACACTTAAAACTTTCATGTTTATCTTAAGCGTATTGGTGGCACCAGGGCTACCGAGATGAGTCACTCTTTCTTCAGGCAATAAAGAAGGATGCTTGAGATACCAGAGTTTCCTGTTCTTGACAAAGAAAGTTCTCCCTATGGCCTATGGCCCATACCTGTTAATCACAACATTTTAACATGTCCCTTAGACTGTCTAGGCAGACCTACCCAGAGGCTACAGCATCGGATTAATACTATAATGCATTATCTGTTCAAATGATGGAACAAAGGTGTCATCCAAATTCCTATATTATCATTTTCAGGTCTCACAACTTTCTCCCTTTTAAATTATGATTCATACTCTTTGCAAGTTGCTAGAAGTTGGATTGGTGGTTGACTGGGGTATGAGCCCTGGTCAAGCAGCAACGACAATCCTAGTCAGGATAAGAGGCAGGCAAACCCTAAATTAACCTGTGCGCACCCTCTGATAGCTTAGCACAGAGCAGTCAGGCTAAACTTAGTGGCAAAATGTTAAGTATTTGTGCAACACTTCAAGCAGTAAAACAGCGAAAACATCACACAAAAAGATCACCCACCAGGTTTAGATAATAAGAGTATACTTTAATTAATAAAACAAGACCAAAATAACAAAATTCCAATTATTAGTATTGGAGATATTGAATTTTAAAGTTTATGGTGGAAAATTGTGCCAAAAAGCACAAAGCGCTATTGAGGGATATATGGTCGAGCCGGACCGGGACAAAGTCACAAGTTCAGGTCGACCGCAATGGAGCGCAGACCAGCTACAGGGACGCAGTTAAGCCCGCTGAATAAAGTACCTTAAATCCTGGTTCCACAGTGATGCGTGGATCCATGTCAAAGATGCGTCGCGCAGCAAAGATGATGCATCGGTTCCAAGATACGGCGAGGCTGTGGTGTGAGGTCTTAATGCGTCAACATCGAGGATCTTGTTGACTTGGCTTGCTATGCGAAGTCCGGAGTTGAGGACGCGAGGTGCAACTGAGGTGATGCGTCAGTTCCGATGAGCGGTGAAGCTGTAATGTGGAGTTTTGTCGTTGTCAAGGCTGCCGTTGATGAGGGATGCAAGGAGCTTGCTCCAGGAAAAGTGTTGTGCAGTGGTGGCTCCGAAGGTGGGGCATCAGTCCCAAGATTCAGGAGGCGGCAGCGATGCTAGTCTTTTGAGACGGGTCCAATCCACACAACAGTAGTGATGCGTCGGTTCTGCTCGGAGATGCATATCTCATCAGAGAAGACACATCAGTTCCGCTGGCAAGCACCTTAGGCCCTCTCCCAGTGGTCCCGGACTCGCGTGGACCCACTTGGCAGGGTAGACTCACAGTTGGCAGAGTCCAGGTGAAGGAGTTGGAAGCTTAAGGCTCCAGCTGAGGCTGAGGCTTTGGATCAGGAGGCCAGCCAACTAGCCCTTGGAGTGAATCTGGGTTCTGGGGTTAAGTGATGCAGGTCCAGTCCTTCTCACCCAGGCAGGAGGGCAGCAGGCCAGCAGGTCAGCACAGCAAAGCAAGAGTCCAGCACAGCAGCAGTCCAACAGAGCAGCAGTCCAGCAATTGGCAGTCCTTCTTCCTGGCAGAGCATCCACAGTTCCAGAAGTGTACTCTCTTGGTGGTGTCTAAGGTCCAGTAATTTTACTCAGTGGTGCCTTTGAAGTGGGAGAGACTTCAAAGACATGCCTTTGAAGTGCACAGAGGTCCTCGCTTCCTGCCCTGGTTCCAGACTCACTACAGGGTGGTATGAAGTCCTTTGTGTGTGGACAGGACATTGAGACATACCTAAGCTCCCATTGTTTGTGGCTGTCCAAGAGGAATACACAAAGCCCATCTGCCAACTATACCCAATTGTGTGATCAGTGACAGGCTAAAGGCACCAAATGGCTAAAGCAAGAAAAGGCCAACTTTTCAAAAGTGGCATTTCTAAAATTGCAATTTAAAATCCGACTTCAGCTTAAATTCGGATTTTAAATTCGGATTTCATACACCAAACTTTAGCCAGTTATATCTTCCCCTTTTGGAAATGACACTTATAACATATAATAAGGTAATCCCAATGTTATTCTATGGGAGATGAAGGCCTTGCTGTAGTGAAAAACGAATGTAAGAGTTTTTACTACCAAGACATGTAAAACTTACAAGTACATGCCCTTCTTTTTAAATACATTGCACTGTGCCCTCTGGACTGTCCAGGGCCTACCCTAGGGGTGACTTATATTTATTAAAAAGCCAGGTTTGGGCCTGGCAAAAAGTTTATTTTGCTAGGGTGAAATGGCAGTTTAAACTGCACATACAGTCTCTGCAATGGCAGGCCTAAGATATGGCTAGAGGGCTACTTAAGTGGTTGGCGCAATCAGTGCTGCTGGCCAACTAGAAGCATTTCATTTTACAAGCCCTGGACACATGTAGCACACTTTTACTAGGGAATTATAAGCAAATTAAATATGCCAATTTAGTATGAGTCAATATTACCATGTTTAGAGGAGAGCACTTGCACTTTAGCACTGGTTAGTAGTGGTAAAGTGCTCAGAGTCCTAAGGCCAACAAAAACGAATTCAACTTAAAGTGGAGGAGGAAGGCAAAACGTTAGGGGGTGACCATGCAGAAAGGGTCATTTTCCAACACAAATGATTTCCATTACAGGCTGCAAGATATATATAACCCATTTTTTTAAATCAGCTGCAGGCTTGTGTTTTTTGTGCCATGTGGGACCCATCAATTACATTAATACTTGCATGTTAAAGAAGCACTTCTATGTTTTTGCTACAAATGGGATGAAATCATATTGTACCTACATTTGTTACTTAAACAGTTTGCATTTAATGAATCTAACCAGACTACTTTTAAGGATGTATCAATCAATTCTGCCTACATCCAGAATTTCCACAGTGCCATTGATTTCATCTCTCTGATTTGTGGCTCTTTTTATCCAGAATTTCATCCCTTAGTCCCCAGAACAGATGATTCATGAGAGGCCAAAGCCCTATGGCCACTTTGTCTTCATTTTCCACTTCTCCTGAATGTGATCTTCAAGATTTGTATCTTATGTTACTTCCAGACTGAACCCTCTCAAATGTAGCAGAGGTAGATTATGGCATGCTCCAGCTTTTCCTCATCCCTAGTTTACTTTCTCCTCATTAGGCAGTCCCTATCATGTTGCACTTGCCAGGCTAATAGGTTTAATTCACTTTGCCAATAAGATGCAATTGCAATACAACTTCATGTTTCACAGGTGTGGAGGAGGTAATCAGGTGTTGTTTTTAAAGTGGTGCCTCCCCAGTGGTGTGCTCCTATTGTTGAGCCACTCGGACACCCCGAATGAGTTTCCATGTACCAGATTCCAAATGAGATGAGGGTTTGCCTTTCTCCACAAACTGAAGAGGTCTGTTTTCAATGTCATCTTTGCGAGCAGGAACATTATCAGCTCCTATCAAAATCCCTTTCTCATCCACAAAAGCACCAGAAGCAACCAACTCCACCTTTCTTAACAAAATGACACCGAATGGCTAAGGAAAGAAAATGCTAACTTTCTAAAAGTAGTATTTTCAAAATTGTAATTTAAAATTCAACTTCACTATGGTAGGATTTTAAATTCCAAGTACCTGTTCCCATTTGTAAATTACATTTATAAAATGTAATAAGGCAACTCCAATGCTATCCTATGGGAGAGGTAGGCCTTGCAGTACTGAGAAACAAATTTAAAAGTTTTTCACTACCAGAACTTGAAAAGCGTAAAAGTACATGCACCACTTTTTAAAACCATCGCATCCTATCCTCTGGGCTGTCCAGGGTCTTCCCTGGGGGTGACTTATATGTATCAAGAAGGAAGGGTTGGGCCTGGCAAAAGGTTTATTTTGCTAAGTTGACATGGCAGTTTAAAACTGAACACCCACAGGCTGCAATGGCAGGCCTGAGACATGTTTAAATGGCTACTTAAGTGGGTGGCACAATCAAGGCAGCAGGCCTACTAGTAGCATTTAATTTATAGGCCATGGGCACAGGTAGTGCCACTTTACTAGGGACTTACAAGTAAATTAAATATGCCAATTGGGTATAATCCAAACTAACATGCTTTCAGGGGCAAGCACAAGCACTTTAGCACTTGTTAGCAGTGGTAAAGTGCACAAAATCCCAAGGCAAACAAAAACGAATTCAGAAAAAAATAAGAGGAGAAAGGAAAAAAGGTCTGGGGAGGACCCTGTAGAAAGGGATAAGTCCAACTATGCAGGGTGGATGGATGGAAGAGTGGATGGATGCAAGGAAGAATAGCATGATGGATGGATGTCAGAGTGGATCGAGGAATGGTAGAGTGGATGGATGGAATACGGAAATATTGAATGATGGATGAAAGAATAGTGGGACAGCAGAATGTAAAGGTGAAATAGCAGATATCTACAGGTGGAAGGAAGGGTGAAAGAATAGACGGATAGATGCTTAGACAAGGGAGCTCTTCTAGGGAGGGTTGGGTTGACTTGTTTGCTTGTTGGGTGCCATCAGATCTTTAGTTCTAAGTGGGGGATAAAGGTCAGTTAAAAATGTCTAGGTGTATACCCCAAAAAATGTCAGTTTATGTTGTGGGTACCCCTGACATGGTTAAAATCAATTAATCTTGCATGTCTACACACAAACATCCATATTATCTTGCCTACATGTTTCAGCCTTAATACTGCCCATTGGCGTCAATAGTCTTTTTCAGGGCTATAGGATCCCTAACATGTGTGGACTCACTAGCATGCAGCACATAAGTGGAAGCAATAAGTTATCTTACTTGGTCCTTAAACAGACTAATTTCCACCCAATTTCACAGCTTAGCTAAGCATCACTGGGCATCAGGAGGGGGCACTTTCATGACTTTATTGAACCTAAAAAACGTCTTTTCGCTGTTGAATCTCGCTCCAGCAGCGAGGGGACATTGTTTAGGTTCAATGAAAGCATGGAAATTTAAATTTGTTACTGGTCGGTCCAGTTGGCAGAAATAGAATTTAAATGAGAAGATACTAGGATTCCATTGCTTATGGGTGGAGAGAAAGAGATGCCAGATCATTATCTGTTTTGGTATGGGAAACCAGGTGTTGCATGTCAGGGATGGTGGAAATGTCAGGTGCTCCAGCTTGGATTATTGAGAAATACTTTGTGTTTAGAATAAAGAATAAACCATTGTATAGATAATACATCAAAGATAATCAGTCCTTGTAATCAATGTATGTGTGCACATACTCACATACACAAACAAGTATAGGTTTTGGCTAATTTTTGATGTGCACAAATTCTAACTGATACTATGCACAGGGCTTGGCTAACTCCTGAAGTGTTTAAGTCGGGTCAAAGACATGTTTGGAACTTAAGGTACAATTTAGTCATCTGTAGTTAACTCTCTAATCTTAAGTGAGGATTGATTGCTGTTGCACTCCTACTATCACTGTTCCCTTCTCTTTGAAGTTGGCATATATACACCCTCCCACACAGACCTGTCATAGAGGAAGAAAAAATATGGGAGAGTGAGGAAGCAGGCAGAGAGCAGTGGAGACTAGACCCTTTGGGGGTCAGCAGTCTACGCAGTAGGAAATTCATGAATGCCCCACCCCATGCAGGGAGCTAGAAGCTATTGGTGTGTAATAACTGCTTTTGTAGTGCTGTTTACTCTGGTGTCATGCCACCCCCTTTCACACACACCCACAGTAAAAGAGCCTGATGCCAATTAATAATCAGAGAAAGAGAAACAAAAAGGCAAGGCAACAGAAGGGTAGTGTCTCAGTGAATTCCCCAGCATGAGATGTGTCCTGTGAAACTCTTCTTCTCAGATCTGCTCCTGTCCTCCTGTTCTTGTCTGCTTAGGTAATTAGCACTTTAATGACTTAGTTCTAGTGACTGCCTTACTGACCTGTCCACCTTAGGACTAGTTCCTTTGGGTCTTGTTTCTCCCTTCTCCTGTCCCATCCTGTTCTGAATCACTCACTCCTGACCAGGGCCGGACTGGCTACCGGGCGTTTTGGCATGCTGCCGAGCTGGGGGCTGATGTCACTGCGGTGGGGGCTAATTTCGTTGATGGAGACCTGCATGTGTTTCGAAATAAACAAAGCAAAACGAATTTCGTTCAGCACACGCAGGTCCCCATCAACGAAATCAGCCCCCAGCTCGGCAGCATGCCAAAACGCTCGGTAGCCAGTCCGGCCCTGCTCCTGACCCAGTGAAGCCCATCCATGAGAGTGCCAACTTTCTATCATTCACAAGAAGGATTGCTCATAATTTATCAGAAGTTGATCCTGGGAAATCAGATTATCAGCAGCCGTTCATTCTGGATAAGGCAATTCCATTGGGATGTCAGATAGCGGGGTGAGGAGGTGCTGAGGGATATGTATAGACATTGTGCCATAAGTAAGTTTTAATGATTATTATCGTTGCCTCATTGCAGTTTGTATGGTGTCACTGCTATCTGTTTTCCTAGAACTTGGGGATCTTTCATTGTCCATTCTGATATATGTTGGTGAGAGTCACTCAAAAAAGCAGGTTCATGCCTCTTTGGATAAAGTCTTCAGTGTATATGTATCTGCAGACACCAGAACCATACACATTAAGAAGGATGGCTCTGAGTACCCACATATTTCTTTCTGGAGGTAGACATGCAACTAGGGCCTCGTTCTCAAAGTTTGTGCGCAACTAAATTCAACTCAGGTGTGCAAATAATCCATCTGTGAGGTCAATTGCCACTAATTCACAACAGGATTAGTGGATAATATCCTTGCCAATGACACTTGCAAATAACTTTCCCCTAGTATGGTGGAAGTTCTCAATAACAAATTTGGATTTAGGGCCGAGTTTGTAGGTATACTTTAGTGACATTTCTTGAAAAAGAAAGTGAACACCTGCAAAGTTGTAAATGTGTGTGTTGTACTTGCACACCCACTGCAGGTTCCCACCCTGGAAACGGTCTCAGATATATTGTCATATGCAAGCATACGTTTGTTTCCACGGTGGGATTGTGGAGGGACTCCCCAATAAGTATTGGGCATGGAGGAAAAAGAGTTTCTTCACAGAAAAATATTTTTTTTTTCTGTGGAGCAACATAAGAAGTTAAAGTCTAAATGTATATTAGTGTTGAACTCGCCATGGGGTAATTTCTACTAAGTGGAAATTATATATGTGTAAATGTTACACATACGAGTAGTCTTGTAAAAGTACAAGTGGCAAAGAGTCCATGAATACTATTCGTCCTGTTTACAATCCAAAAAATAAAAGTCAGAAATTTGCAGCAAACATTGGAGTAACCCTCAAGGAGTACATTTTTCACTTTATTTCATGGGATTTGTGAATTGAAAACATGTATGTTTAATTTAAGTATAAATGGTCCTGACCACTACGAAAACAGATGGGGTAGAATATTACAACTTTACAATATATAATACGATCCTCAGTAGCACATTGGTCCATAAATACGAACAGTTTATGTAATCTGGCTTTATGATTGCTCAAAAGCGTAGGATTATTAGGTATGATTAAAAAAGAAATAAGAGAAAAAGGGCTGTCTTGAAGAATACATAATCGTGTATGTTAATGACAATTCCTCTGAACCATACTACTCTTGCACTAAGCCGAGACAATAGGAAGATTTGAAACTCTTTTTTTTTCCTGGAAACTAAAGTAGCTTTGTAGCGAATTAAAGCGTGTGACAAAAATAGCCGGAGAGTGATAGAATTTTATGAAACAATTCCAAGAATTTTCGGTACTTCTTGGTCGTGACTAGTTCACTGATGCCTTGACTACTCAGATTAAAATTCTGGTGCCGTATCCGGTGCTGGCAGTAATTAAAAATAAAATAAAACGAATCCGCATTTTGTACCTTTATGTTGCTGCATGATGCGTGCAACTGGAGGCTGCATTTTGTGCTAAAATAATGGCAATTTTGTATTTATACATAAGAAGACTTAAAAAGAATACAGAACACAAAGCATGGGGATTTAGCTATTTACAGGTAATAATTCCGCCCCAGACGCTTCCGGGCAGGCACCATCGCATTTCTTCGTCTGTTTCTGCCCGGGTGTTAGGAGTGTGAATTGAATCGCTCACGCAGTGAATGCCCCCTTTGCATAATTTTACACCAGGAAGCACATGACAGTCATGTTCATTAAGGGGCATATTATCAAGGAATAGCGATAAATATCGCTAACTGCGCTTAGCGCGACTTTGGTTAACGCCGCCTATCGCTGGAAAATATCGCTGAGATAACACCCTATTAACAAGGTTTATCTTCATAGCGATAATATTTCCAGCGATAGCGGCAAAAAGCGAGAATATCGCTGGAAAAGCCGCGATATTCTCGCATTATCGCTAAGGTGGATTCAGCATTAGAATCCACCTCCTATACTTTAAACAGGTAAGTCATCCTCACTAGCAGGTGATAAAATCTAGCGATAAACGCGCTTAGCGTGAATTATTTTATCGCTTCGCCTGCTTTGCTAATAGGGGGTAGTGGGATTAGCGACTGTTTTCAGTCGCTTTAGTAGGGAACGCCTTCCTTGCATGTCATTAGCGATAATTATCGCTGACATGCAAGGCGATGATAAAGCGGCCTCTAACGCCTGAAAGCTGTCGCTAACGCCTGTTAGCGACAGCTTGCTAATAGGGCGATAAAATTATCGCCGCTTTAGCGGCAAGAAGTGCCGCTAAAGCGGCGATAAAGCCCTTGATAATATGCCCCTAAGTTTCTACCTTTTCAAAGCGAAAACATGTTTCTGAGTTTTTTTAGTCTACTTATGGCTACTGCATATAGGGTTCAAACAATTCCAAAGTTCAACCCACAAGTTCACCTTTTCATTATAAATAACCCCTGGTTTGTTTCCAAGCCTTTGGAATTGTGGTGTTGACTGACGAAGACTAGCAACGCGACAGAGCAGCCTTGGGTTTGGGACAAAGTTGGCATCAACACTGTTTGTTACACTTGTAAGGTCATCGATGTTGGGTGTTGGACCATCTGGCCAAAGGACCAGGGCAAAGGCAGAAGCATGTCTCCCATTTAATTTTATGGTAAAAGGAATATTGATTGTATTGAGTGTGTGACAAAAATGATGCCTGCAGTTGAGACGAGCTTTGAATGTCCTTTCTTATCACTTTGTTTTATTTGATCCATTCTATCATGCACCTGTAGTAGAGAGTTTCGTGTTCTAGCAAAACAAACTTAAAAATATTAGCCTAAATCAGAAATTTTGATCACTTGTAGAAGGCGGTGGAGGATCTCCATCCATACTTTGGATTTCAAAACTGGCTATTATGTCAACCCAGAACCCAAATTATAGTGGCCCCCAGAGTATCCAAATATAATTATTTTTTTATATCTTGAATCTATGCCAGGGGTGTCTTTGAATCAGGATTTCAACAAGATTGTGGCTTTGTAATAAAATTCTTGCACAGTCCTAATGCAGCCCCTCTCACTCAGGAAGGAAAAGTGTATAGTCCTAGACATAGAAGGCCCATAATTATTCCTGGGTGTATAAGAGAGGGTCGTTACTCATTCTAGAGCTTGAGATTTGCATCAAAACTTGATGTGATTGTTTATGATAATGTTCTTGTGCTAGGTAGGAACTGTAAGGACATGACCTACAATGTGTGTGGAGCAAAGGGCCAGATGGGAAGAAGTAAGAAAGTTGTAGTTGGTTGTCCAAGTGAATAGTTTGAGAGAGTTGCAAACAGGTATTAGCATTTATTGAATCTTCAGTATAAGTCTTTTATCCTTACCGGAAACATAAACAATAGGTTTGGCCTGTGGCTTTACAATGGCCTGATTGGCACTCTTCCAGAACTCTTCTTGCTCATCCCGGTGCAGGAGGCATTAAGATCCTGTTGTTTTTAGTCATAGTCTGCTTGAAGATGCTTGCTTTTGAATTGCCAATGGGGAGAGGGTTTTTAATGAAGCTGAGATTACAGTTACAGTTCCCACTTCCAGGGAGTCTTGCTCGTTGGCGGGTAGGTGGAAAGGAGGATTTGAGTAACCTTTTGCCTGTCGCTTTCTACTCAATACTTCAGACTGAAATTAGTAGGTCTATAGCTACTTCCCTGCAGTTGCCTAACATATGATAGGATAAACATTGGTGCAGTCAGAGATTTTTCTTTGGGCATGATAAGAAAACTCTATGAGGTTTTCTTTACCTAATTTAGACTGACTGGTTATGTGTGGAGTTTATATTTCCATTCCCTTCTGACGTTGGCTCTGAGAGCTTATCACTCATTGTACATATTTGTATGAATGACAGCCTGAGAACTTGCATCGCCATTTCAGTTTGCTCATTCCTCAGATGTGAGCTAGACAGACCTCTTGAGAACTGGAGAATATCTTTTAAGCATTAAACAGATTAAAAATGTGAGTTAGCCAAGGTGATTAGGGCCGGTAAAATGTTGCAATTGTAGTTTCTGTGGGATAAACTCAGCCTTTCTTTCAAAAACATTAGACATCATTATAGAATCCCATGATGTGGACAATGATGACCCTATGAGTAAAATGCTATGCAATAAATTATATTATGCAAGGTGCAATCATATAACCTTATTTTTTCCCACCTGAGAATATCTTTTGGATACGCTTAGACAGAATGGCCTGCCAGGATCACTGTACCTCTGAAAAGAGCATATCCGCTGCTTCTCCACCCTTTACTATACACAAGATGTGAGGCATTGACGGCCACTGTTAATTCTTTCATTCGGAGAGGAGGGCTCTAAATTAATCTTTCACCTGTCTCAGGAGAACCTTATTTTAAAAGAAACCCAATATACTTGTTCCATTTGAAGCAAAATGACTGAATGTATTAGTTGCTCTTGCTTTTTCCACCTCAGTCTATGATCTAGTGTTTCTTCTCTTCTAAAGGCTTCAATGAACTGCCACTGCTTAGGTTTAATATAAGCTCTTACATGCTTGACTGGAAATGCTTACCAGAATGGATGCTCCTTGTGAAGCTCCTCTGAACTTGGCTACCATCTATGAAAATTCCTTGCTTGCTGTGGCCATCCAGTAATCGTAGGTGCACCTTCACATTGTTGGTGTGTGTTGGAAATGGCCCTTTCTGCAGGGTCAACACCAAACTTTTTGCCTTCCTCCTCCCGTTTTTCTGACCTCGTTTTTGTTGGCTTTAGGACTCTGGGCACTTTACCACTGCTAACCAGTGCTAAAGTGCATGCAGCTCACTCCCCTAAAACATGGTATCCTTGGTGTATCCACAACTGGCATATTTAATTTACTTATAAGTTCCTAATAAAGTGCACTATGTGTGTCCAGGGTCTGTAGATTAAATGCTACTAGTGGGCCTGCAGCATTGATTGTGCCACCCACTTAAGTAGCCCATCAAGCATGTCACAGGCCTGCGACTACAGATTCTGTCTGTGCAGTTTGACTGCCACGTTGACTTGGCATTTAAAACCCCTTGCCAAGCCTTAAACTCCCCTTTTATTACATATAAGTCACCCCTAAAGAAGGCCCTAGGTAGCCCATAGGGTAGGGTGCTGTGTAAGTAAAAGGCAGGATGTATACCAAGATGTATGTCTTGGTAGTGAAAAACTCCCAAATTCGTTTTTCACTACTGTGAGGCCTACCCCTCTCATAGGTTAACATTGGGGATTCCTTGATACATTTATTAAGTGTTATTCCTGATTGAGAAGGAGTAGAGTAGTCATGTTTGGTACCTATGGACTTTTAATGATAAATCCTCTTTAATGGCAAAGTTCAATATATGATTGCAAGTTTAAAAATGCCACTTTTAGAATGTTGCAAAAGAAACAATTGATGGACGGAATGCTGGACAATGCAAACATTCACCCCCCGTCACAAGGATCTGGGTTAAATCCATCATTCTTTGGCTCACCACACCACCCCAGTTTGGACCCAGCCATATGCAAATCAGTCTTGACCCTGTTCCTTGTGGGAACAGTCCAGCCCGAACTGCCAAGCCAGGTCCTCCCTGGACCGGAAACAAGCATCCTGGGATCGGTTTCAGGGCATCACCCTTCATCAGCCAGGCTAGCTTGAATCCAGTGGTTTAGTGAGCACGGGACCCACGTCTGGGCATACCCTTCCCACTTAGGGCGACACATGCAAAAGAAACAATTGATGGACGGAATGCTGGACAATGCAAACATTCACTCCCAGTCACAAGGATCTGGGTTAAATCCATCATTCTTTTGCTCACCACACCACCCCAGTTTGGACCCAGCCATATGCAAATCAGTCTTGACCCTGTTCCTTGTGGGAACAGTCCAGCCCGAACTGCCAAGAAAGGTCCTCCCTGGACCGGAAACAAGCATCCTGGGACCGGTTTCAGGGCATCACACTTCATCAGCCAGGCTAACTTGAATCCAGTGGTGTAGTGAGCACGGGACCCACGTCTGGGATTTTAGAATGTTGGCATTTTTCTGCTCTTAAGACCTGTGTCCCTCTGCTGGGCTTTGTGCATTCCCTCTAGACAGTCACACACAAAGGGAGCTGAGTTGTAACATTCATATCCTGATGGCCCATCACCAGGATGATGCGTCTTCCTGGCCTAGATGGAAGGGAGGAGGTAACACTTGCACCTGAATAGGGCTGTGCCTGTCCCCACACAATGAGCTGCATACCCCCCCTGTAATGAGTCTTGAGCCAGGGCAGGAAGAGCAGGGACCTTGTGTACTTCAAAGGACCCTATGACGTCTCCCCACTTCAAAGGCACAACTGGGTAGAAGTATTGGACCCCTGACACCACCAACTCAGTACACTGCAGGACCTGTGGAAACCCTGCCAGGAAGAAAGACTGCTGTGCTGCTGAAGGACTGCTACTCTGGGGGACTGCTGCTTTGGAAGAACTGCTTTTCTACTGTGCTGGCCTGCCTGCTGCCCCCTCTGCGTGGGTGAGAAGGACTGGACCTACACCACTTTAACCCAGAGTAACTCCAACGGCTTGTCTGCTTGCCTCCTGTTCTGCAGTCTCAGGGACAACAAAGACTGCCTGCAACTCACCACCCAGCACCTGGACTCTGACATCTGTGAGTCCTACCCTGCCAAGTGGTGTCAATCCAGGCCTGGGCCCTTGGAAGGGGAATTTCTGTTCTGCAGCATCAAAATCCACTCAGTCCTGACCTTGCACGTGTCGGAACCGATGAATTCGTCAGTCAGAACCGGTGCATTCGCCTTTGACTCATCACCGCTTCGACGACGACCGCGGGACTCAACTGCCTGGCTCGATCACAACGCATTGTCTTCAGCGCCCGGAGCCTCACTGCACAACTTGGAACTGACACTTCATCTACAATCATTCGGATCGACGACAACGCATCGCCTCCTCTGCTCCTTGCAGCTGCTCCTCTACATCAAGGCTTTTCTCCGTGCAGGTACTGTTTCTGCTGGGCCTGCATGGCTTCTGTATCCAACCCACGCTCCATCGCGGTTAGCTTCACTTTTGAGACTTGACCCGGTCCAGCGCGACCTCAAGTAACCCCTAAGCGATATTAACTTTTAAGCACTATAATTCAAGATTTTCTTTAAAAATGAATAACTCCTGCACTTCTAGAGTTTTGGTCTTGTTTTGTTCATTAAATCAAGCTCTATTTTCTAACTTGGTGTGGACTATTTTTGTGTGGTGTTTGTCACTGTTTCACTGTAATAAGTGTTGCACAAATACTTTACACATTGCCTTTTAAGTTAAGCCTGCCTGCTCTGTGCCAAGCTACTAGAGGGTGAGCACAGGGTAATTTAGGGTGTGTAACTGAATTACCCTGACTAGAGTGGTGGTCCCTACTTGGACAGGGTGCATAAGTCTACCAACTAGAGACCCCATTTCTAACAGTGTGCCTAACATTCTCTTCCTTTCTAATTATCTTTCCTTTTCGGTGATCTCGTCTAAGATATTTGGTTAGATGGGAAGTGCTTGAATTTCGGCCATGTGGTGGCCTGCTACAGGGTTTGTCAGACAGTCTCTGAAGGTCCTGCTCAAATCCTGCAGAGCTGTTATAGACAAAGAGCTACAGAGCTGATGCACTTCTAGAGTGCAGTGACAAGTGCCTTCCTGCCTGGCCATGTCTGTTAGGCTTCCTTGCTTAGGCTGCACCACAGGAAAAAGGATGCCCCTCAATGCTATTCTATTCAATGTTTGTCATTATCTTGCACCTAACCAATTTACTGATGTGGGATCAATACATCTGAGACTGCGCAATTTGCATAGCATCTCCTCATTCTTCTCTCCAAGAGGATAGTCTTACACCCAGCAGATGTTCAGGGGAAGAAAGCCTGCATCACACCAACAGATGTATTGGATGCAGTTCTCATTCAAATCATGTGCGCAACATGACTCCAAGCCATAGAATTGGCTGACTGTGTGCAACCTCAGCAGCAGTGCTCATCACTCTTGAAAAACAGTACACAATAGACACAAATCCTGGCACGATCATGCGTGCAAATCATTTGCAAGGCACATCCAGCTCAAGCTATACTCACTCAGCATCTTACAATAGTAAACATGAGAAACAAGTTCTGGAACCATCCTAGACCCTAAACCACCAATCTAAAGATCAAGAACTCTCAATAAATTAATTTAAACCCACCACACCCACATAAAAATAGAATGGCATCAAAGCTACAGAATGGGGAAAGATGCCTTGACAGATAATAATCATCTGTAGCTGAGCAATGGACAACCATATATCAAGATAACAAAACAAAATACATTGTGATTTGGCACATACCTCCATGTACCTTGCGCTCCACAAAGATTCATAAAATGAATAGAGCGGTGTAACCTCCAATATATTCCATTACTAAACAATACATTAGAGAACCCTAACAGTGCTGCCCACTTTTCATTACTCACCCCGGCCTAAGCAAAATGAAATGCAACCAAATACAGTATCAACAGACCACTCCGACTCCAGACAACGATAATCCCACAAACGTAAAGGACATCCAGATTCTGAAAGGGGTTTGGAGACGGGCATAGGTGACACTGGGACATACAAATGTACTAGACATCAAAAAATTCTCTTGATAAACAGGCTTTGGCAGAAAATAAGTTATTTTGTATGTTTGACAAGAACCAATATTTTTGAAATTTACGAAAGTTTGCACTCTTTGTGAAGCTGGTAAACTTCGCAACATTCCAATGATAGACTAGATTTCTCCCTCCTTTGCAATGAAAGTGAACACTTAGATTAACAAGAGTTAGAGTAAAACAAGAAATTGCATTTCCCTGATGAAATCTTGTGTTTTGGTGGTTATACAATAATCAGCCTCTGGGCAGGAGGGAGGACCAGTTCCGCTGTGTGACCCTGGATCATACTGAAGCCAGCTCCAGCCTGTGTCTGCCACGGCCTGATGGGGATCGATTAGGCACTTCTATCAGTCTGCGTGGACAAGATGCGATGTGTGCCTCTGTATCATGCAGCCGTGTATGCCTATGCTTACCCTGTTTAAGAGGGCGTGGCAGTGAACTGACTGAGTGCTAAGTCATCCCACCTTTATGAGAAGCTCATTAATCAGAAGGGTAAGTTCAGGCTCCATGCAGGTGGGAGTCAATCATGATTTGATCTAGGACAGGCTTACTGGAGGCTACGGGATCATATCAAATAATTCCACATTTGTAAAGTGCAAACTTATCACCCCTAAGGGTATCCCGGTGCTGGAGGGGGGCATCGGGGAGATTAAGTGAGCTATTGCCCAGAGTCACATGATGCTGAGCTGAGCTACCATCGGTGCCAGGGATCGAACTGTGAGCCCCGCGCTCCAGAGTCAGCCGCTCTGGACCCTGCACCGCACCTCTCCCTATCAATACTCCATGTTTGTCAGAGGGGAACAAATCTCTAGTGTGGGCATCCTGTGGAGTTGATATGGGCATTCCAGTCTAGCAGTCACAAAGGAAGTCACATTTTGCATGTGACAAAGACTTACTGGAGGCTACGGGATAATACCAATTAATTCCACATTTGTAAAGTGCAAACTTATCACCCCTAAGGTTATCCAGGCGCTGGAGGAGGGGTGGGGGGCGTCGGGGAGATTAAGTGAGCTATTGCCCAGAGTCACATGATGCTGAGCTGAGCTACCATCGGTGCCAGGGATCGAACTGTGAGCCCCGCGCTCCAGAGTCAGCCGCTCTGGACCCTGCACCGCACCTCTCCCTATCAATACTCCATGTTTGTCAGAGGGGAACAAATCTCTAGTGTGGGCATCCTGTGGAGTTGATATGGGCATTCCAGTCTAGCAGTCACAAAGGAAGCCACATTTTGTGTTGGATAGATTTTTCATATAGCGGTAGAGTTCAGTTGAAATCTAAGGTGCAGGATATAGAAGGGAATGGACCATAATTCAGTTTCAGATAACATTTTTAAAAATGTGATTTTTCATAGGCCTGACTTCAGCTCGGTGAGTTCATGGTGCTGAGTCTTCTGAGGTGTTCAGACCATATTCCTGGTAGGAGGTTGTTGGTGTCTGCACCACATGTCTTGTGCTCGTGCACTTCTACAGTGATGTTTCAGGGCCAGTCAATGAACCAGGCGAGTGGTCATAACTTCTCTGGACCCTGTGATTGATAAGGAATGGTCCAAAGAAGAGACAAGGCCGGTGATGACTGAAGGCTCTTTTGGGGCTGCTGAAACTTTCAAGGAGCCTCTTGTGGGCATGGAATCGGTTTTGGGTGAGTCAGATACCACAAAGGAACGCTGTCCTGCTCTTTCAGAATTCTGCATCTTTTACTAAAGCTGAATAAACAGGCCCTAGGCATTAATGAATGCATTTGTTTCATAGTCGGCTGTCCCTTGGTAGCTATCCGTGACACTCACTGTAATCGAAAATCAATAGTACTGTGTCTCTTTGTCTTAAGTGCTTTTCGAGAGCTGACATAACCTTGCAGTTCCTAACCTCTCCGGGTAACACATGAAGCAAATGGCCTGAGCTGTGAGAATTACAGTCAATAGTTTAATTCAGTTCTTATAATGAAATCTTAAGAAAAGGACTTACTTGTAATCATGAATTGCTCTGTTATTTTATTTTTAATTGCTCATATTTTCCTGTTGGGATATAAAGAATGCATGTATTTTACTGTGGACGGCATCGCAGTGGAAAACATGAATATTCAAGCACATTTTGATGTAATGCATTGTAAACATGGACCCTCTAATTTAAGAATGACGCTTGCTTTGTTTACAGTAGGGGTGTCCGAAATGAGCATACTTTCCATTTGTGTAAATACGTTAAATTTGGGGATTATTTTGTAAAATGAAGTGAACTGCAAACCCTGCATTTATTGCTATTTTTAGCGTGAAATGCGTCCTCGAGTCCATTTTGTACACAAGGACCCCTTTTACGCAAAATACAATTATAGCAACAGCAGCCACTCACAGGGCCGGCTCTAGGGCGGCGCGACTGGTGTGGCCGCACTGGGGACTGACCTGGTGTGGGGTAACTGACCTCAGGGGGAGGGGGCTGTGTTTAGCAATAATTAAAGACTTGAAAGACCCTGCTGCAGAGTTCCTTGTGCATCCAGCTTTCAGGCAGCAACAAAAATGCCAAGATCACTCTTGTCATTAATGTTCCTGCTAGAGAGAGAGATCTGAGTTTTGTCTAGTGGCAGTTTTGACTCGCTGTAAAGCAGCGTGGAGGGTTAATATGCCTGCTGCGCAGAACAGATCTATATTTTATGTGGATTGATGAGTGGATTAGTAAAGCCAGCCCTTACCAGCACTTTAAAACAAATGATATGTGAGAGAGGGTCAGTGGAGAGATAAGGGGCATTTTTGCCACGTGGTAGTGAGGGAATCTGAGTAGGTGGACATGGTGGGGGGGGGGGGGGGAGACCGGACTAAAAAGGACGTCGCACCGGGCGCCACCAGTGCCACATCCAGCTCTGGACTCTCACATGCTGTTTGTTTGTGTTGTTCCCATGCTCTCATGATAAGCTTTTTCCCTGACTCAAAAAAAAATTATATGAGGTGGCATCATTGTGTAATGTTGGTGAAATTCTGGGAATTATGTGAGAGTGCGGCAGTTTAACGAAAATTTTACCTGGGTCTAGTCTAAAGTAGAATTATGACTGCAACCAGAAGGAAATGTGACATTAAAATTCCACAGTTTCCTCACTCTTACAAGGCAATATAATGTTTCTATCAAACCAGCAAAACGTTATTTTCGAATGTATGGTTTGAAACCCAGTCCTTGAGTAACTGGTAGAAGCGTTGTTTCCACTAGTCAATCCCCCATGTGTTCTCTGGAAGCAAAAGCTACCAGCAACACCTCAGAGAGTATCAAACAGTAAAACAGTAATACCACACACTATCCCGTGTAAACATTTGAACTCCCAGTAATAAATACCAAAGGTGGTTTCATAATACTACTTTGTAAAAAAAATTAACCCAGTAAGCAGACATTTTCATCTACTCTGCACTATTTCCATCCTGTTTTTACTGAGAGGTTAGTTATGGTTGTTAATGGGGATGGGGCGCAACTGAGATCCTATTCACAAAGCTATTTGCGCACCTATGTAAAATTCAATTGCAACCAAAAGTATTTGCCAGGGAAAAACACAATTCTGATTTACGGATGTAGAATAGTGTGAAAATGATTTTCTTATAAGAAAATTTCACAACTATTGCAGAATTTCCAGGTGAACAAACGTGTAGACATTTTAGGTGGGTCCACAAACTTCAACCCTCAAAACTGTGGGTATTCGCAAACATTTTTACAGGTACTTTCCCACAATCAAAACATTAAGGGATTTTCTTCATTTAAGGGAAGGACAATGCCTACTTTCAGGGTGATGATGGAGATGACCACCAGCCAAATTGATGTGCTGTAAGCAAAGGGGTTTGTCTATTAGGTGTCCCATAGTTTTGGGAATCTGCAACAGTCCCAAATTCTCAGACCCACATGATGACTAGTCTGGTTAGCTGAGTAAATTAGCTAAAGTCTTGGTAATCTGCACAAATCTCAGATTCCCCGGGTTGCTCTGGAATTTTCAGTGACTCCATAAAAGTTGGAAATTCAAGCAAAAGCTAGATGTAAACTTTGGGGCAGATTTACGAGCCCCCTGCGCCACCAGTACGTCAATTTCGTGACGTACTGGTGGCGCAGGGGGCTGCTCCATATTTACAAGGAGAGGAAAAGCCACCCTGCGTGACTTTTCCTCTCCTTGTAATACGGCCCCTTCACACGCAGCACTTTGCGGTGAAGGGGCGTTTCCATGGGTGTTGCTGTGGGTGTTCCCACGCAACACTCATGGAACAAGACACATCTCCAGAATTACGAGAAATCGTAACTCTGGAGATGCGCCTGAAAGCTACGCCACCCTAGAGGTGGCGTAGCGAGGCGCACCGAAGAGAAATGTTTTTATTTCTCCTCGTTTTTTCCTCTTTCAATGCGTGCTGCATTCTGCAGCACGCATTGAAAGAGGAAAATGGTTGTAGTGATTGTTTTTGTGCAGGAAGGTTCCCCTTCCTGCACAAAAACAATCTCCCACGACGCAGGCATCCTTGCACCATGGTGCAAGGGTGCCTGCGCCTGGCGCATGGCTGCAGTTTGTGCGCCAGCGCAGGGGAAGCACAAGGATGCAACATATTCTTGTAAATATGTCGCATCCCTGTGCTTCAAAACTAACGCAGCGCGGCGCAGCAAAATGACTTGCTGTATCCCGCTGCGTTAGTTCAACGTAAATCTGCCCCTTCGTGTCGAAATTATGACTTACCAGCTGGGAGTTTTCAAAGCCCTTCAACGTTAAAAGCTCCCCCTCCCTCGATTTAACACTATAAAATAGTCCATATCGAAATGTTTTAGAAGTAAAAAATGACTACATATGGACTCGTAATAACTGAAATTTCAATCTGCTTTGAACAGATAGTTCTCAAGAGGTGTTCCCTTTTTATGGAACACACTAACTGAAGAGTTAAGATGCCAAGTAACCCTACTTCAATTTCATACAACTAAAAAGACTTTCTTGTTCCACACTTTCCTATCCATTTAATCTCCGCCTAATCTCAGCTCTTCGTGGTCCATAAAATTTCCCAGCGTGATGACATATTCATATTATTTTGTTCCCAGCTACAATGTGCTCTCACCCTCTTTGAATGGCTTGATATGTTCTTTGTGCTTCGAGATCCCGATTTCCTTGTTGTTAATTATTCAGGTCATTACCACAATTTGCTTTAGAGAAGCACTATAAAAGCGCAGCAAATAAATCAATAGATAAATCATGACAAATCCTCTTGAATTCTTTTTGGACCACCACTTAAGGCGCTGGAAATGACCTAGGAATGCCCCATAATACATTTACTTATTTAAGATTTTTATTATGGGTGGCCGCGGACCCAAAGTGCATCAGAGCGCTGTACACTTGAGGAAGCATTTAAGGCAGTCAAAATTGACATTTGGCTATTTGGAGATAGTTGGTAGGGAGAAACAAGTAAATAAAATCTCAGGGCTATATATGGAAGTGTTAGAAAGTGGGTTTTTGGTTGAGGGGGGTATGTACCCTCTCAAGCAACAACCACAATCTCTGTCAGGGTGAACCACAAAAAGCCACTAAATTAACCTGTGCGTAACCCTCTGCTAGCTTGGCACAAAAGCAGTCAGGCTTAGCATAGAGGCAATGTGAAAAGTATTTATGCAGAACATAAACTGTAATAAAGTGAAAAAACAGCACAAGAAAAATCCCACACGAATTTAGAAACATAGAGTGAAATGTAATAAATTATTTGACAACAAAACAACAAAAATCCAATGAGTATAACCAGAGTTATGAAGTTTTAATATTTTTAGTAAAAACTAGCACCCAAAAGATCAAAGTGCCAACCACGGACTTCTAGATGCACAAGGCCAATGTAAAGTCAAAAGTTAGGGTCAACCGTGATGAAGCATCGTAAGAATACACGAGGTAGATTGGGCCCGGCCTCTGCTTATCTATGAATTTAGAAGAATGTTTGAAGAAAAATGTCTGAGAAGGTAATGTTCAGCAGGGCATGACAGCTGGCAGTGTCAAAGGAGGCATTGTCGTTGGGGAGCCACTGGACAAAGTTGCAGTAAAGATTGCTATGTTCGGACTTAGTCTATTTTTTGGAAGTTGAAAATCTCCAGCTGGATGAAGCTGCAGGATGTACCCGACGAGGGCTTCACGAGCCTGGATACCCCTTCTGTGAGGAGGTGCTGAACAGGATGTGCTGCTGCAGCGAAGAATTAGCAGGAGCTACAGTGAAGTCAGACTGCCCGGCGATGATACTTGGGCAATCGGCGAGCAGGTAGGTCCCAGTCTCCTCTCAGTTCTCAGGGCACTTTTTGGCTGAAAATGTTCCAAGTCCCAAGTTTTGGATTTGGGCTGTTTGGTCACCTTTAGCACCTTGTTCAAGGGTCCAGGACTGGGTGGGCACCACTTGGAGGGTAGAAACTCACTTCAGGCATGGTCCAGGTTCAGGGTTCAAGTTGTTGGAGCTTTTTGTGTCCCTGTAGCTCAGAACAGGAGGCCAACCAATTAGCCTTTGGAGTCACTCTGGTAGCCTGGGTTCAGGCAGCAAAGCAATCCTCCAGCAGCAGGTCAGTCCTCTGAGGGTTCAAGGCAGGCTTCCAGCAGCAGGCCAGTCCTCTGAAGTACAAAGCAGACCTCAAGCAGCAGGGCAGTCCTCTGAAGTGCAGGGGAGGCCTTATGAGTGCCCTCCACAGGCCCAGGGGTGAACTGAGTAGTGGGTTAGAGGGTGCTATTTTTATACCTGGCGCCAGCTTTGAAGTGCAAGAAACATCTGCAGTTTTCCCCCTACAGCTGGTTCTAGAACTTTCTTCCTCCCTACCCAGGCTTCAAAGGATCTGGGGTGACAAAAGGTTAGTGTGGATTTCTCTGTGAGTGTGCTGAAGCAGCTCCTTTGAAATGTAAGTGGGACAGGGAACAGGTCTGCCCCACACATCCTGGCAGGGTGGCCCATCCTGCCAACACCTAGTAACCCTTTTTCTCACTGTCTGGGAGGAATACACAAAGGCCAGCTACCATGCTAATCACAGTCATGTAGTACTGACTGCAGGCCCCAAATAGTTAGAACAAGAACATGCCAACTGTAGCGTTGATTTAACCCCAGCTGTACCTACGTTTGTTCCCAATGGCTAGCATCCCTTTAAGGACTGTATGACAGTAGCGGCTTGTGGAGGGAGTGCTGCGGGGCGGTGGGGCGGGGGAGGAGCAGGATGGGAGGTAGTAAACTATGGCATACGGCCGAACAGAGGTAAGTAAACAAATAAATAAATAAAACAAATTTCATTGCGGGCGCTGCATTGCCAAATGCGATGCAGCGCACGCGCAACGAAATTCGTTTTATTTATTTGTTTGTTTACTTACCTTTGTTCGGACGTATGCTGTAGTTTACTACCCCCCACCCTGCTCCTCCCCCGCCCCACCGCCCCGCCCCACCGCCCTGCAGCACTCTCTCCACGAGCCGCTACTGCTGTATGAACTACACACAATGGGATTGCTATATGTTTGAAATCCAACTGGTGTATTATTGTTTTCTGTTGTACTAATTTTAAGTATTATTTGTCAAATGTATAGTATGCTTTCTTTCATATCTATAATTCACTGTGTTGCACTTGTCTGAAACAAATAGTGTATTCCCCATTTCAGACTCTTATGAAATGAAGAAATGACATAACGATATGATGAAGTAATGGTTGAATAAATAACCAGGACCAATAAAATTAAATATTGGCCCTTTGTCTGTCTAAGTAGATAGCAGCACATAAAATGGTATCTAGGTTCCTTGTTGTATTAGTTTAATTAAGCCCTATCTAGCTACTGGTCCATGGGCCTACCCCCTTTACACGACGTTTAATGGCGGGTTGTTTCCCGCGAGGGTTCTGATAGAAAAATAAACAGATTCAATCAGCGATTACCTCAGTGCAGGTTGGTTCACCAGCCACCCTGTGAATAAAATGTCTGAAAGGGATACACTTTTATTCACTGAAGAACATATCCAGAATTTGATTTCCACTCCTTCCCCTTTCTTTTCAATTGCACTTAGCACTTCAGCCAAGCAGCAGAACGAATCTGAAAATCTCATCCGTCTTCGTAAAAACATATACGGACAGAACTAGATGGGTATTTTTTATTAAGAGCACTTGAAAGCAGGCACCATTCTGTGGGGCCTGCACGTAAAAAACATCCCAGTAATTTTTACAGAGGATGCTGAGTATAAGAAAGGGTTTAGTTTTATAAGTACAAAATGTAGCTGTGATCTTATGGTACACACAATAGAGACCACCCAAAGAATCTGCAAGAAAGAAGCAGAGGAGTTAGAAGCACAGGTCCAGGCAATCAAGGAAAATCACACTGTATCGGAGGCAAAGGCATTACTTGAAAAAATTGATAAAGAAATTCTTACTTTCAAAGATAACACCATTAATTTCAAAACAGCGAAATTTGTGAAAGATACTAAAACATTCAATATAGAGACTGTTTACCCATATTTGAAAGGCGATTTTTATACAAAAGTTGATTCGCGCCGAGCACTGTCAGACTATCAAGGGCGATCAAAAAATAGGTTTCTAACTTTTTACGAGTCATTGTCGTCAGATTCAACAGGAGACTCTGATCCCAGAGAAGGCCCCTCCAAGAGACAAAACTCTTTTTCAGACAAAGGCGAACAAAAGACCAGAGTGCGGTTCAAGCAGCAGCCATGGGAAATGAGAACAAGGCGCCAGTTCTACAAATCCTGAAATCAACATCTATTGTTAACTTGTCTATAAAACAATTGATTAAGGGAGAGAATCAGTTCTAGAATTAGGCCTCAAGTTTGCTCCAAGCAAATTCACGGATTTCACAAGACTCAAGATTGAATCAATTGAATTATTTTGCAAGATTCGACTAAAGGCGTTTTTTGATGGGAAGGAAAGCACAAGAAGCAGCGAACACTCAGGTCTAGCCGACAAATCCAAATTTGTTCCTCCTACTCACAACATTCCTAAAGAAATCACAGCTTTTGAGCAAGTGGTCCTTTCATTAATCAGCCAATTGGAAGCCAAAAAACGTATATGAAAAACAACTTAACACTACATCAACAGCAAGTCATCTATGACCTAAAAAATGATGACTCAATAGTCATCAAGCCTGCCGAAAAAGGCGTGATTTAGTAATTTGGCCGAAAGAAATGCACCTAACAGAAGGTAGAAGCCAAGTCCATAAGCAGGAGTGGTACCGTCAAATTAAAGAAGACCCCACACGACAGATTGAGGACACAATCTCAAAGATACTCATAGAAGGGCTAGGAGAAGGAATTTTGTGAGCCAAAGAATTTGATTTTCTGCTTAAAAAATACCCAAGGACCCCAATAATTAATTTTTTACCCAAAATTCATAAGCGGTTAACGGAACCGCCCGGTAGACCGATTGTTTCCGCTTGTGACTCTTTGATGGAACCGATCTCCAAGTATGTGGACATCTTCTTAAAGCCATTTGTGGAAGATGCCCCTTCATATTTAAAGGATACAACGGACTTCATTAATAAAATAGAGGGTCAACAATTCCACCACATACAATATTGGATGGTGTCATTTGATGTGGTCTCGCTATATAAACAGATTCCCCAGGATGAGGCATTACATGCCATTGAATTTTATTTGGAAACCAGAACAAGGCCCCACAGAGTCCCAACAGATTTCATACTTCAACTTGCAGAAATAGCACTCAAAAAGAATTACTTTAAGTTTGAAGACATGTTCTACATTCAAACGAAGGGGACCGCGATGGGATGTCCCTTCGCTCCAGAGATGGCGGTACTCTATATGGCCAGATTCGAAGATAAATTCATTGTTAATGGGAAACCATTTCAAAAACGTCTCACACCATGGTATCAATATATTGACGATTTCTGGTGCCTTTGGAATGGCTCGGAAGACGATTTAGAAATGTTTCACGGATGGTTGAACACGAGGCATGAAGAAATCAAATTCAGCATTACCAAAAGTAAAACAAGTCTGACCTTTCTAGATGTAGAAGTTACACCTCATGATAATGAATTGGTGACCACTTTACACAGAAAACCAACAGATAAAAATACAACCCTTCACTATAAGAGTTCTCATCCAAGAAACTTGAAGGATAACCTCCCATATGGCCAACTATTGAGAATTTGGAGAAATTGCTCTCGTAAAGAGGATTTTGAGATTCACGCTACAGTGTTTTGTGAACAACTGAGAGGTAGGGGGTACCCCAAAAAATTGTTTAAGCACGCCATGAAAAGAGCATGGCACACACCACGTGAAGATCTCCTCAAGAAAAAAATTAAACAGCCCTTAGACAGATTGGTCTGTGTGTCGACCTTTGGTCCTCACACCAACAAGTTCCGCCAAATTATTTTAAAGAATTGGCATCTTCTTCAAAATTTGGAATGTCTCTTTCAATGACCACTATTTGCCATGAAAAAGAATGTTAGTATTGGCCAACACATTGTAAGAGCAGACATGACTACGTCCAGCCAAAAGAAAGACTTAAGAGCACAATGGAAATTGAACCCCATTGAGGGTCACCACAAGTGCAGCAACTGTTTGGTTTGTGAATCCACAATAGAAGGAACAGAATTCATACACAATTCTGTGAAATGGACCCATAAATAATTTACAAACTGTAAAACAAAAAAACGTTGTGTATGCAGTCATATGCCCTTGTTCCAAAATATATATCGGCAAAACCAACCAGCTAGTGAATCAACAAATTGTGCAGCATCGCTCAAAGATCAAAAAACAAGTGCTGACAGCCCCAAAGGTTGCCCATTTTACAGAAAAGAAACACAGCGAAAAAGAATTAAAATGGACTGTGTTAGCAGTGATTAAACAGAACACTCGAGGAGGCGGCATTGAAGTAGCCTTATTACAGAAGGAAGCAAATCTTATATTAAAATTCAACAGCACTACAAAAGGCCTGAATGAAATGTCTGAATTATCCAGGACATAACAGTATTCATCGTGACCACTACAACTCCCAGCATGCAAAATTATTCTTGCCAGGCGGCTCACAAAATAAGCTCGAGCAAAAAGCCACCGGGAACGTTGAATGTCCCTCAATATAAGAAGCTGTCTAAGTGTTTTCAATGCTGATACCCAAAATCAGAAATAGTTCTTGGCCTGTTACAACAACTACAATATCCATAAACCAACTTGCACCATAACCTGGGGTGGGAGCACAAAAATCAACTGCAACCGGAAGTTACAGCGTCTGTTGCGGTGCGGAATGACACAGGATTCATCCTCTGTCGGCGAAGAAAGATGACCTGCGTTTAACAAAGTTTTCCGATCTGACTAAGTAAGCCCGTGTTATTTATTAGAGAGCCGCGCAGTAGAGTGGTAAGCTGTTAATACGCGATAAACATCATAAGCTTGTTCATTGTTTTCAGATAGAAATTAACCCGCAGCGGGGGACCACTTCCACGCGACACACGCCCGAAAGAAGAAATACATACAGGCATTCCCAAGTAAGATGTAGGGACGAAAAAGTAACTTTGAAGTTTTCCTACAAAGAATCAGAAGCTTAATGATTGCTTTTTGCCTGTTATAGCGTTTCACCAAAAAGCCTAGGAAACCCCTTTTCAAAAAACATCGAAGATGAAGAATTCAACAGTTTTGAAGTAAAAGAGCCCACACTAACCAGGTACTGCATAGTATGCATGATAACCTCACACAGTCGATATGGAGAAAGGGATAGAATATGTATATAATAGCAACTATGTCCATTATTTTTTAGATTACACCAAGTCAAAAGCCCTGAAGAGAGTCCCACGAGTGCCACTAGGACTCGAAACGCGTCTGCGTTTTTCCTACCATTGAGGAATTGACAACTCATGAATACAAACAGCTTTGAGGGAGATGTAGCGTTGATTTAACCCAAGCTGTACCTACGTTTGTTCCCAATGGCTAGAATCCCTTTAAGGACTGTATGAACTACACACAATGGGATTGCTATATGTTTGAAATCCGACTGGTGTATTATTGTTTTCTGTTGTACTAATTTTAAGTATTATTTGTCAAATGTATAGTATGTTGTCTTTCAGGTCTATAATTCACTGTGTTGCACTTGTCTGAAACAAATAGTGTATTCCCCATTTCAGACTCTTATGAAATGAAGAAATGATATAACGATATGATGAAGTAATGGTTGAATAAAAAACCAGGACCAATGAAATTAAATATTGGCCCTTTGTCTGTCTAAGTAGATAGCAGCACATAAAATGGTAGCTAGTTTCCTTGTTGTGTTAGTTTAACTTTTTAAATGTGTCATTTTCAAAATTGTGACTTAAAATCCGACTTTACCATTAAAGAGGATTTTAAATTACAATTCTTTAGAGAACAACCATGACATTTCTTGTATATTAACCCCCTTCCTCTTTTTATTTTATATTAATTCTTTGGGTATTGTTTTAAGATCATACAGCAAGGATGTCCGTAGAACTGGCCCTCATGCAGTCTGGGTACTGCTTTACGTGGATAATGTGGTTCTTCTAGCACTATCAGCCAATGGTCTCCAAAATCTTTTGAATGGTTTTAATGATTTTATGACCAAACTTAAGCTTAAGGTGAATCAGCAAAAATCATTCATTTTGACCTGCGGCCCCAAATATACAAAGGGGTCGATTCCGATCCCGGTCGGAGGCGCACCAAATACCATTCGGCCGGGAAAAAAGCCAGGCGAATGCCTGTTTCCCGACCGATTCGCACATACGTCCGAACGAGCAAGTACGATGCGCACAACTGCCCAAATCCCGACCCAGTCGTACTCACCCAATACAGGTCCAGTTCTCCGACCGATGCGGATCCGGAAACGCAGAATCGAGTCGCACGGAAGCCAAAATGCAGCCCCGTCCGGCCGGACAAGTACGATGCGCTTTCCGTACGCGCCGAACCCGTCGCTACGCACGGCACGTCAAAGCATCCGGGAGAGGCGCACATAAGCTCCGATTCGCGCCACAAGACGATCCACGGCTACGAGACGAACACGCCAGCGACGAGGACGAGGCGAAGCAAAGAGAAAGACGAACGAGACGAACCATCCATGAATCCCATCGCGCAGGTCCTACCAATACTCTACATCTACAGGCACGGACGCGTACGGCGCAGAAGGTAAGTCAGACACCAACCACAAAAACAAACTACACGTACCCGACATATCACACACACACAGAGGGATGCAGAAATTACTTACACCAGCAACAGCAGCACCATAGGGGCGGGATGGCCATCACCAATGCCACATATACACATAGGGGCCTGGATGCCAACTACTAACACCACCCCTACCCAGGGGGTGCTAGATGCCTGTCACTCCTACCACCTCTACCCATGGGGGGCTGGATGCCCACCACCACTACCACCCCTACTCAGGGGGTGCCAGATGCCTACCACTACTACCACCTCTACCCATGGGGGGCTGGATGCCTACCACTACTACCACCTCTACCCATGGGGGGCTGGATGGCTGTCGCTACTACCACCTCTACCCATGGGTGCCAGATGCCTACCACTACTACCACCTCTACCCATGGGGGGCTGGATGCCTACCACCTCTACCCATGGGGGGCAGGATGCCTGTCACTACTACCACCTCTACCCATGGGGGGCTGGATGCCTGTCACTACTACCACCTCTACCCATGGGGTGCAGGATGCCTACCACCACTACCACCTCTACCCATGGGGGCTGGATGCCTGTCACTACTACCACCCCTACCCATGGGGGCTGGATGCCTACCACCACTACCACCTCTACCCATGGGGGGCTGGATGCCTGTCACTACTACCACCCCTACCCATGGGGGGCTGGATGCCTACCACCACTACCACCTCTACCCATGGGGGGCTAGATGCCTACAACCACTACCACCTCTACCCATGGGGGGCTGGATGGCTGTTGCTACTACCACCTCTACCCATGGGTGCCAGATGCCTACCACCTCTACCCATGGGGGGCTGGATGGCTGTCGCTACTACCACCTCTACCCATGGGTGCCAGATGCCTACCACTACTACCACCTCTACCCATGGGGGGCTGGATGCCTACCACTACTACCACCTCTACCCATGGGGGGCTGGATGGCTGTCGCTACTACCACCTCTACCCATGGGTGTCAGATGTCTACCACTACTACCACCTCTACCCATGGGGGGCTGGATGCCTACCACCACTACCACCTCTACCCATGGGGGGCTGGATGCCTACCACTACTACCACCTCTACCCATGGGGGGCTGGATGCCTGTCACTACTACCACCCCTACTCAGGGGGTGCCAGATGCCTACCACTACTACCACCTCTACCCATGGGGGGCTGGATGCCTACCACTACTACCACCTCTACCCATGGGGGGCTGGATGGCTGTCGCTACTACCACCTCTACCCATGGGTGCCAGATGCCTACCACTACTACCACCTCTACCCATGGGGGGCTGGATGCCCACCACCATTACCAGCCCTACTCAGGGGGTGCCAGATGCCTACCACTACTATCACCTCTACCCATGGGGGGCAGGATGCCTGTCACTACTACCACCTCTACCCATGGGGGGCTGGATGCCTGTCACTACTACCACCTCTACCCATGGGGTGCAGGATGCCTACCACCACTACCACCTCTACCCATGGGGGGCTGGATGCCTGTCACTACTACCACCCCTACCCATGGGGGGCTGGATGCCTACCACCACTACCACCTCTACCCATGGGGGGCAGGATGCCTACCACCAACAACACCCCCACTCACAGGATGGCTAATGCATGACACAACAAGCACACACCAACATAAGGAATGCAACAAAAAGACATCCCCCAACACCATGACAAGCGTGTGTAGACTGTGTCAAATGCCTACAACACTGAACATGACTTTGAACATACAATGTGACCCCCTATCACATGTGTCACACATAAATGTGTGTGGCCTCCACAATGCAAGCAGACCATGACCACTGTGGCAATGGGGTCCAACCCCCATCATCACAGTGACCAAAAGGTAAGTGTGGGGTCCATAGCTGAAGCACATTTTGAACATTGTGGCAATGGGGTCCAACCCCCATCATCACAGTGACCAAAAGGTAAGTGTGGGGTCCATAGCTGAAGCACATTTTGCACATTGTGGCAATGGGGTCTAAACCCCCATCATCACAGTGACCAAAAGGTAAGTGTGGGGTCCATAGCTGAAGCACATTTTGAACATTGTGGCAATGGGGTCTAAACCCCCATCATCACAGTGACCAAAAGGTAAGTGTGGGGTCCATAGCTGAAGCACATTTTGAACATTGTGGCAATGGGGTCTAAACCCCCATCATCACAGTGACCAAAATGTAAGTGTTGACATTGAAAAAGCTGCAACTGCCAAACTGCATGGATGATTCCTGGTCACAGAACAACAAACACATCAGTGGCAAAGTAGTTCTTGTGTCCCACAGCAACATAGATTGGAGGAGGCAAACAGTGCAGTGCAAATAAGACATACCTTTGGCCATGTGCAGACAAACATCACCCATGGGGGCTGACACTGTCAACATCCATCAATGACACAATAACAGAAGTGACCATCATAATGCAGACCCACATATTTGCACCAATGGGCACACTAATGTAGATACACTGTGGAGACTGTAGATGTGAGGTGAACAAATAACATACCATGGCAGCAATGGGACACACAAACAATGATCATTGTGCTGACTGATGACCTAGGAGTCCCAGGGACAGCAGGTGAAACCCACCAAACAACATACAGCCAATAGCACACTAAAGATATGCCAATGCAGTGATGCAGATGCACAAACAGGCAGACCCACACTGCACATCAAACACAACAGGTGAGGGGGAGGGGGGTGCCAGAGTCCCCAGGCAACCACACAACACATGATGAGGCCTCAATACCAATTACACAGATGCACATACAGTGCCACACAAAAGTAACTCATGGATCCAAATCCCCTATGTGGGCAATCAGGCATTGTTAGATGAGAGGGAGCACAAATTACACATGTCACACAAGCTTGTAGGAACAGCAACTAACACAGCAAGAGACAGACCCACCACAGCACTACCCCCAGGGACCCCATATTGTGCTGACACTAGCCTGCATGACAATCCCACTGTGATGACAATGTTAGATGTCGTTCACAGTGTGAACCCCAGCCATGTGTCCTGAGCAACTAACTACCATCACACCTACACAAGCTCCAATCAATCAGCACGGCCTGCCAGCCAAGGCCAATATGGAGGTAGGGGTCTGGCCGTGCAACAACTCACTTTTGCACACACTCAACACCACACACCCTGATCTCCACCAATGTGCAGCAGTGAAGCTCACATGGACTGGTGACATTGCACATGCACCCATGACAATACCAGGGGTGGTGGTGGGAACCAAGGTGCAGAAACCCATCACACATGGCCAGTCAACAAGACTTGTCAATGTCTGACACACAGCACAGTATGCTGTACATGGGCATGATGTGAAATCCACCACAATCAATGGGATCCTGGCCATAGTCACACACCAATGAAGAAGCCAAGGTGACACACGAAGAACACACGTACACAACTACCAACATTGCAGCTCTGACCCTGAGGAGTGGCAGCTGTCACACACACAACGTGTCACAATCACTGTAAGCTAACACAAACTGTAAATCACATTACTCGTGTAAACAACAAGTGCCAAGGGGAATCCTGAATGTGTCCCATCTGCGTTTGCCCGCATCCCCAGCACTGACAACAAAGACAACCTGGGATGACAACCTCATGCACATTAGTTTGCCATGCAGCCACATCACAGAGAAACCAGGTCCAAGATGCTGGATGAACACAGAACAACTCAGCAAGCATCACAAACAGGAACTTCCCTAGGGACACAGCCTGTGTAGGAAAAGGGAAGGGAACACGCACAGACATGCTTACACAACACAGGCCCACGCAATGTCACCAGATTACACACTGCCATGAGGGCACACCACTCCTGTGGAAGGTCCGCTGTGCCAAACCTTGTCTGTGCACGACCCAAACATGTCAGCAGAACACTCCGTCAGTGAGTCAACAACCACAACACACAGAAGGCTCTGCTCACATCAGCCTGGGTACGGGGGTGTCACGTCAGTCATCTGCACACACACCAAACACGTGTCAAGCAAGTTGCACTGTATTCACAGATGAGTCCTTCGACATTGATATGCAAAACTGCATGTCCAGTGGAGCTGGGCACACAGTCGGGGAAATTGGAGCATTGAACAGTGGTAAGCCCACCAGATGTGCATCAGTGTAAGACAAAGATGTTCATTTACTAATGCAAAAAGGACATCCCTGTGTCAAATGCTGAACATTACACCCTCAGACTGTAGCAAAGGATGCTATAGATCCAGAATACAACAGGACACATATCCCATGGACCACATGGAGTCCATCACTGCAACACTTCATCGTCCTGATGTGAACACTATTACAACTGCAAATGCAGGATGCTACTCATCCACATCATGTACATCAAAAGAAAACCCAAAAGTAAACAAAAAGAGGCTTTATTCAGCAAATGTCAGGGTAAAAACGGAAGTCCAAAAGAAACTAAGGCCAATGGCCAGTCCAAAATCACAGTACCAACGGGGTGAGAAGTGACAACTGGTCACACATTGCTTGCCTGCACTGGTACGGTTGGGGGACATCACCCTTGGAGGGGCATACAAGGGGCAGGCCAGGCACCGCAGGGACAGGATCAGGGGATGGCAGAGTGAGGCAGTGAAGGGGTGGTGGGTGCAGGAGTGTCACCGGCAACTGCAGTGGAGGTGTCTGACTCAGGGGGGCCGGCACCACCGTGGTACACAAGTCAGTTGGTGTGGGTGCCGCAACCACTGCAGTGGGCTGGACTGATGTAGTGGACTGGGTACCCACTGCAGTGCCCGAGTCAGACGTGGTGGTTGTGGACTCCACTGCAGTGCATGACTCCAAGGGAGTGGAAGGGTGGGCAGATGAGGTGGGCAGGACAGGGGGGGGACCCGGTCCCCACAACAGTGCCACTAACAGGCAGAGCGTCTGGGTTGGGGGTGGAAGAGCAAGTGGCAGGGGGGGAGGGCCTAAGCAGTCTGGGGATGCGGTATCAGTGTGTGGGGGAACCTGGGGCAGGGCGTGGCGGGGGAACCTGTGCAGTGGTGGCCTGGGGGATGGAGGAGAGAGACTGGGCGCTGGAGCTGCGTGGTGGTGGTGGTGGGGTCTTGCTCTTCCTGCTCCGGGGGGACTTCCGAATGGGCTCCTGTGTCTGCCTGCGCCTGGGGGAGGGTGTCCGGGGGCGAGGGGCACTTCTCTCTGTGTGGGTGGACTTCCTCTTCCCCTGGTGTGCTGGGTCAGCAGGAATGGTGGGGAAGAGGCCGAGGTCACACAGGAAGACCTGCTGTGTATGTGGGGTAGCAGGCGAGGCAAGGGAAAGGGTCTTGGAGGGAGAGGATTTGGAGTATTGCGGAGTGAATGTGGATGCCTGTGTGTGTGTGTGTTCCCCATCCCCTGTGTCTGTGGTATCAGTTCCCTGAGGATGCTTGTGTGCACGTCTTGCCTTACTCTTGGGTGTGTCTGTGCTGCTCGTGTCTGTGTGTGTGGATGACTGTGCAGGTGTGCATGTGCTTTGGACAGGTAGGGGGCAGGAAGTGTGGATGGGGCAGAGGTGGGAGGGGTGAGGGACTGTTGGAGGAGGGACACTGCTGCCATCAGGGAGGAGTCCATGGACCTATTGCTCCTCTGTAGGGCAGACATACCCGTCGAGATGCCCTCCATGAACGACACCAGCTGTGTCAACAGAGTGGTGTGTGCATGGAGGACACTCAGCATTGCTGTCTGCCCTACATGGAGCTGCCGAAGGAGGTACACAGACTCCTCACTCAGGGCAGCAGGGGACACAGGGGCAGGGGCTGCGGTGCCTGGCACGAAGGAGACATGCTCCCGAGCACGGGAGCCTCCACGGACCTCAGGAATGGGAGCCGATGGGAGGGCGGTGGGGGTGGTGGTGGTGGCGGGGCCAGACAGACTAGCTGGCCTTTGGTGGCTGCCGAGACCCGCCTCCACAAGGGAGTCATCCTCCGAGCTGCTGTGGTCCCCAGCTGAGGTGGATGGTGCTGAGGACTCCTCGGTGTGGCTCCCCTCGCCCTCCGTGCCACTGGGTCCCTCTGACCACTCGTCCAATGCTGACCCAGTCTGGCTCCGCTGCTCCTCCTGGTCCGTGGAGCTGTCCCCTCCTGTGGCCGTGGATGTATCTGCAAACAATTAGGGAAACAGACAAACATCAGTCACCTGCACTGACCGCACACACCACAGTAAGTACAGCACATTACAGAGCAAGCCCTGGCATCCTCAGTTGAACATTGCCTAAAGTCCTCACACAGATTCGGGGAAGCCAATTGTCAGTCTGATGGTCAACCATGGGACTCACACCCCTCCTGCCCTTGCACCCATCTGTCTGGTGCCTGTCTGATGGTAAGACCCCAGTGTGGACACATGCACCACCTACACAGTTGTTGGACATTGCAGGGAACACGGTGAAGCATGTGAACATACACACATCACATCTCTTGCCACTGAGTCAGTGCAGGTGTCCGGATGAAGGGATGGCCAGATTCTAATTAGGAATGCATGTGATGCATACCAGCACCAGACACCATGATGCACCCATGTCCGGATAGTCAATGCCACAATGGGGTGCATGTTGCACATGTCACTCCCCTGCAGGATCAGTCCCAGGAAGTTGAATGCCATGACACAGGAATGCGTGCAAAGTCATACATAACTGTCTCAAGTCACATGGCCATGGCAGCCAGACAACAACAGTCTGCACTGTGTCACAATCCGAGGGCATGGGGAATGCAAGTTATGTGACTGACAAGTGCACATGTCCATCCCCCAAAACCACATCATCTGTACTACTATTTGTCCACGTCATACCAACTGGACATATGGGGAACATGAAACACAACTCTCTGAACATGAGCACCTCACAGTGTGCTGTGAATGAAAATACAGCTGCTTGAAAGTCACAGTCGCAAACACCTGTGTGCACAGTCAAGTGATCAGACACCTATAAGTCACAGAAGTATCGTCTATCATGGTCACATCTCAGATGGCATGCTGAGCCACAAACGATGAACATACCAGTAGTCCTGACAACGAAGACACAGCACAATGAGACAGAGGCAGACACCTGAGGGTACATTTCACTGACCACAACATGCCAGATGATACACGGGAGTGGGAGTACAGAGTGTATTGTATGCACTGGAGTAGGCATGACTGTCCAGCTCCACCTGTATGAGGGATGAGTCCTGGACAGTAGGCAGGTGGCTAAGCATGTGTGACACACTGGATACACATACTCCTGAGGCCCAAATATTGTTCCCACCAGCAGCATGGGTGTGTGCCACATTCCCCAGGGACATGTGGTGAGTCAGAGCAGCAAGCGGACCACATATCAAAGTTACACGCAGATCACATGTCAGAACTTAGGCATTGTGTAAGCAATTGACCCACCCATGAATTGCACAACATAGTCACGGGAACAAATGCTGTCCCCCACCTTGAGCAAAGCAAAATGCAATGACACAGTCCCCAAATTAGACAATTTCCTGACTATAAGGGCCACACATATGCGTATCAGAGGAGAAGTGGGCATGTAACAAATGAGGGACATGGGTCCTGGACCAAATGACTGATGTACTGTAAAGTTTAACCAGGCCAGAGGAGGGCACATAGCATGGCAGAAAAAGTGCACAGTGCAGTCATGGACTCACCCCCTCCTTGCTGCTGTCTGTCCTTCAGCTGCCCATCCAGGTCAGGGAAGACCACTGCCAGGATCCGGAGCATGTGGGGGTTCAGGGTCCGGTGTCCGCCCCTCCTGCGAGGAGGCGACAGCTTCAGCTGGACCCTTGCGATCCTCCGGGTCCTGCCACGAAGGTCCTGCCACCTCTTTTGGCAGTTGCGGATCCTGCGCCTGTAGACCCCCACGGATCTTACTTTCCGGGCGATGGTCAGCCAGATTTCCTGCTTCTGGTGGGCATCAACCTGTGAGGATGACAAAGTGAAAAGGCCATTACTACACATGCAACATATACGTGCATCACACAGTTGGATATACATGTCTCAATCACAGGGGCATATGATGTACACAGGCAGTGCAACAATGGCTATGAACAGTTTGCCAGCAGTCACTACATGGTATCATTGCATGGGAAGTAAACCTAGTTGGAATGCACTGTTACTGCACTGTACCAGTTCTGTGCATGTGACTACACACTTTGGGGTGTGACAACTACTCAGTGGGCATGCTAGCCAGTGGTGTGCACACTGAAAGCCCTGCTAGTCAGACAACATGCACAATTAGTGAGGCAGTGGACAGCACACTCACCTGCTCCCCTGGTGTCCCATACAGCTTGCTGTACTGTGGAAGGAGGCTGTCCAGCAGGGCCTGGTTCTCCTCAAGGCTGAAGGCTGGGGCTCTCTCCACAGTACGTGCCATTGCAGGAGCCAGAGGATGCATAAACAGCAGCAGTGTTGGTGGCAGATGTCGTCCTGGAGCATGTAGTGCAGGCAAGTGAGCTCTCAGGGGAACAGCCAGCATTATATGTGTGCTGCAGAGGCAGATACTGTCCCATGTGTGCAAAGTGATAGGTCCAAGTCGTTTGCATCTTCTGAATTTGACCTATCCATGGAATTGCAGCACTAATACACGCCCACAGCATCCTTCAAATCTTCAACTTCATGACACCCATGATTTTGCAACATTGTTGTGGCTGGCCAACTGAATTCACTGCATCAGACTCGTTGGAGCTTCGAAAACGCGTCCGTTGCCATGCCAGGCCCCAGCCAATGTGTGCGCACCGTTCGGTCCATTGCTGTACAACGCGTACCAGGCATACAACGCGTACCCGCTCACATTCAATGCAATGGGCCGGCCGGGCACACCGATCGGTCCATTGCTGTGCAACGCGTACCAGGCATACAACGCGTACCCGCTCACATTCAATGCAATGGGCCGGCCGGGCACACCGATCGGTCCATTGCTGTACAACGCGTACCAGGCATACAACGCGTACCCGCTCACATTCAATGCAATGGGCCGGCCGGGCACACCGATCGGTCCATTGCTGTACAACGCGTACCAGGCATACAACGCGTACCCGCTCACATACGATGCAATGGGCCGGCCGGGCACACCGATCGGTCCATTGCTGTGCAACGCGTACCAGGCATACAACGCGTACCCGCTCACATACGATGCAATGGGCCGGCCGGGCACACCGATCGGTCCATTGCTGTGCAACGCGTACCAGGCATACAACGCGTACCCGCTCACATACGATGCAATGGGCCGGCCGGGCACACCGATCGGTCCATTGCTGTGCAACGCGTACCAGGCATACAACGCGTACCCGCTCACATACGATGCAATGGGCCGGCCGGGCACACCGATCGGTCCATTGCTGTGCAACGCGTACCAGGCATACAACGCGTACCCGCTCACATTCAATGCAATGGGCCGGCCGGGCACACCGATCGGTCCATTGCTGTACAACGCGTACCAGGCATACAGCGCGTACCCGCTCACATTCAATGCAATGGGCCGGCCGGGCACACCGATCGGTCCATTGCTGTACAACGCGTACCAGGCATACAACGTGTACCCGCTCACCTATGAGGCAATGGGCCGGCCGGGCACACCGATCGGTCCATTGCTGTGCAAAGCGTACCAGGCATACAACGCGTACCCGCTCACATACGATGCAATGGGCCGGCCGGGCACACCGATCGGTCCATTGCTGTGCAACGCGTACCAGGCATACAACGCGTACCCGCTCACATACGATGCAATGGGATGGCCGGGCACACCGATCGGTCCATTGCTCTACAACGCGTACCAGGCATACAACGCGTACCCGCTCACATTCAATGCAATGGGCCGGCCGGGCACACCGATCAGTCCATTGCTCTACAACACGTCCCTGGACAGGTCACACGCATATGTCACCATGCTGGTCACTGGTGAACCTATGCCAGCCACATTTACTTTCCAGGGACTCAGGGGCACACCTACAACACCACACCCAGTCCACACTGTCTATGAGGCATGTGTGGCAGCATAACCTTATCTGTGTATGGGGGTGAACATGTGGATTTTGGGGTGGCACTTGGGGGCAGACACACCCAGGCTGTGCACGTGTTAATGGGGACAGGGTCCTTTGTGTGTTGTGCACCTGACCACTGTGGTGTGCAACTTTTCATTTCTGAGCATGTGTCATGGTCACATTTCCAGGTTGTGTATGTGTATGACATGTCACATACCCCCAGGCTCACATGTGGGAAGGCATGTACGTCACAGGGTGGCCCATTCCAACAATAGTGATGTCCCTCCACAGTCTGTGTGCATGTTGTGTATCACATGTCTCTGACTCCATGTGCACAATGGGAGACAGTCTCCACATCCACGTGGTTTGTGCATGAACTTTGATGGTGTGTGTGTGTGTGCACAGACGTCCATGTCTGTCCTGCAGAGGCTACAGGGGCCACCACCTGTGGGTGTCATGTTTGTTTTTCTGACGTGTACATGATACGCCATGTCATGCCAGTGTCCATGTGGCAAGACAGGCTCCTGGGAATCTACCTGTCAATGAGCTGTGATGCCTGTGGAGCATCTGTCCAGACATGTCACTGTGGTATGTGTGTGGAACGTGAGAGCAGTTAATGGGTACTGTGACACAGCCTAATGGTGTCCCATAGCACACCCTGGAACCTGTTGTCAACACTTGTTGAACAGAGATGTTAGATGATGTCCATGTAGGTGCCATATATGTCCAAACGGGACGACACACACATCAAGTACTTGTGTATGTTGATGATGTATCATGTGAAATTGAGTATGGTGAACGGCACATAGGTGGGGTGACTGACAATCTTGCTTTCTTCACCTATGCACTGCAGGGCTCCTGCTGTCCATCGACCATTCCCAGACCTGGCAACGATGGTGGAACGTGACAGCATCCGACGGTACCGCTTCACCAGGCAGCTGATTGAGGATTTGGCAGTGCGGTTGGCCCCACATTTGCAGCCTGGCCGGCCGTATCCTACAGCGCTGACCCCCAAGGTGAAGGTGATGGCAGCCCTACACTTCTTTGCCACCGGTACCTTTCAACACACTGTGGCAACTACTGGTGGGATGTCACAGACTATGTTCAGCCGTGTGCTACGCGATGTTTTGGGGGCAATGTTGAGATACCTCAACCAGTACATCTATTTCCCAACACGTCAACGACTCACTGACGTCAAGAGTGACTTCTATGCCCTGGGGAGGATGCCACATGTAATTGGCTCCATTGATGGGACACATGTGTCTTTGATACCACCACAGGCACATGAGCAGGCATACCGCAACCGTAAACATTACCATTCGATCAATGCTCTGGTGGTATGTCTTGCAGATATGACCATCTCACATGTGTGTGCCCGTTTCCCCGGTTCTGCACACGATGCCTACGTGATGAGGAGTAGTCGCATCCCGAGGATGATGTCACAGATGCCGAACCAGCGTGCCTGGCTTGTTGGTGTGTACTGACTTTGTACCATTGTGTGTGTTCTGCTATGTTGTTTTCCGCACACATTTTCAAATCGGCTAATGTGCAATTGTCTGTCTGTAGGTGACTCGGGATACCCCAACATGCCGTGGTTGCTGACACCCCTCAGGAACCCTGTGACACCAGCCCAGATGCGCTACAATGAGGCACATGGTCGGACGAGGAGGGTGATTGAGCGGACCTTTGGTCTCCTGAAGAGCCGCTTCCGCTGCCTGGACAAGACAGGAGGGGCCCTCCCATATGCCCCAGCAAAGGTGTGCAAGATTGTCATCGTCTGCTGCATGCTACACAACCTGGCAGTGCGGAAGGAGTTGCCTCTCATCCTGGATGACGATGACCAACGTCCGCCACCTGTGGAAGATCCTGGCCTGGGTCACGATGCCAGTGAAGATGATGATGATGATGATGATGGTGATGTCCGCACACAGCTCATCACCAACTTCTTCAGCTGAATGTGAGTCTCCAGAGGGTTGTAATGTCAATGATTTGAGTTTGCATGATATGTGTGTGTGGTGCTCTGGTGCTGTTTGAGTGTGGCCATGTGCTACTTGACTGCATGCGTGCAGCGATGTGTCCTTGCAGGTGGTCTGTACTGCCCAACAGTGTTGACATGCTAACTTGGTTTTGTGTAGTTATCTCGTGACATGTATTAGACATGAGTATTGCCGTTCTGTGCTGTTCTTCAGTGGTTTTGACTGTGTGTCATGTCTGTCCTTCACAGGGTGCTGCTGGAGTTGTCTGATCAACTTGGATCCCCCGAATCCATGATTCAACTTCCAAGGTGGAAGCAGTCGTTTCCCTACAGGTGATGTGCCACACACCCCTGGACTTTCTATCTTCTGCACTTTTTGACTTTGTGGCCACAGCCAGGTTGGATTAGCTTGCATTTGTAGTGGAAACTACATGTTGGAAATGTGTAATAAACCTGTGCTTCACTTTGGGATGTGCGTTGTCTGTAGTCACACATCTGACTGACATTTGCTTACTGCACCTGTAGTCTAGTTGACAGTGACTGTGAATAGGTGGCGTGTCTGTACATTCCACTGTATTTCGTTGCAACATCAGTATAGGTGATGAGTCTGATGGCCCTGGTGTGTATGTGTTTTGTGGCCCTAGTGGTGTGTCTCCCTCATATGTGTCACGTCGCCATGACTGACATGACAGTGTTGGACTTGCTGTAGCAGTTAGCATGCACAGTGTAATTTAGCAGATCAACATCTACATGACAAAAACCACGTTGGAATCACAACAGAGGCAGATATGGTGTATTGGTGAGTTTATTTACATACAGGTGTGAGGATGGTGCACAGGATGGTGGGTGCTGTACATAGAAATTTGGATCCAAAGTTCCCATGTGAATTGGAAGTCTTGGTAGCTGAAATGTCCAGAGTAAAGTCCACAGTCATCTGATACATTTGGTCAACTAGAGCTCCCCATGTCATGTGGGAGAGTTGGCTTGGCTTCGACAGGGCGTGCAGTATGCACACAGAGGAAAAGTTCCAGAACAGGTGTTGGCTTCCTGGGGGATGTAGATGGCCATCGGCCTCTCAGTTTGGCCTCCTCGGACGGCCCCTCTTCTTGGGGGGGGACCCTCAGGTGCAGGCTGCGGCGGTGCAGGGGACTCTCTGCCAGAGTCCTCCTCCCTCCCTGTGGCATTTGCAGTTGTTTCAGCAGCAGATGTTGTGGGCACACAGGGAGGTGAGGCCATGTTGGTGCTGATCTGGCGGAGGCATGTCAGTATGTCCCTATGCACCGCTGTCAGTTGTTCCAATGTGTCCCACTTGGACTCCATGCCACACATGTGTGTCTCGACACGTGACATGTGTGTCTCGACACGGGACATGTGGGAGTCCAAGCGGGCATGATGGGCAGCCTGCTGCTGTTGTATGTCCTTGAGGATCCCCACTACCTGGCTGACCTCTCCGGTGCTAGTCTGGTACGCATCCGCGATGCGTGCCAGTTGTGGGTCATCATGCAGTCCAGACCCCTCTGCAAGGAGTGACCTATGTCTACCACCCCTCCCACCACCCCTGGCGACACGTGCAGGACCTGCAGTGGCACGCACAGGTGACCGTGGGCCCACTTGGGTGTTGTTCCTGGGCTCGTTGTCACCAGCTCCAGTTTGGGCCTGGGTCCCTGCGCTGTTGTCATCTGTGGTCCTTGGTGTGTCCGTGTTGGCAGGGGTGGCCTGTGTGTTGGCAGTTGTTGGAGGGGTGGGTGCAGGGGGTGCAGATGTTGGTCCTGCTGGTGCTGCATGATGACTCACACCGGAGGGTCCAGCTTGTTCTTCGCCATCCGAGGAGTGCAGAGGCTGATCCACACCAGTGAGCTCAGTGTTCCCCGGAGCCTGGGACAGGGAGTCCTCCTGGTCTGCTGCTGTGTCCCCATCATCACCTGTTTTGGGGAGAGACACAGATTGTATGTTATGTTTCTACTGGCATCAATTGTTCAAACACCTGACAGTTGTGACTGTACCTCTGGATGTGGGCCAGGACATTGCATTCTCCTAAATAGTGACAGTCAGAGAGTGATATTGGTGTAGCACATTGTCCTGCCAACCTGTGGCATGTCAATGTGAATGTTGAGGTGTGTGCATGACCAGCATTGGTGGTATTTGGTTACCATCCAGGCCTCCTTCTCCCCCAGCCCAGTTATCCCACCATGGAACGTGCTTCCATTGCAGGGAGTGCAAGTTGTCTTTCAGGATGTCAGTCAGTGGTGTCCTGCTGTTGGTTGTTGCACAGTTCCCAGCAGGGCCTTGTGCTCCCCCCAGCAGTACCCAGTGTCAGCCATCTTGTGAGTCCTTATCCACTCCCTGTGATGTGAGCATGGTTGAGAGTGGTGTTGATGGGCCAATTGTGAGGGTGAGCAATATCTGTGCCTACAACTCCCATCATGCTATTGCCTCCAACCCCCTTCCCAGCATGCCCATCCTTCCTTCCTTTTGACTCTGCTTCCCTGTGGGGTGGGGTGCCTGTGCTGACAGGATGGCTGGGAGTGTTGTCCTGGCAGTTGTTTGGCTACAAGTCCCAAGAGTGTCCCTGTGCTTCACACAGCATAACCCAGGGTGGTGGTTCTTTGTGGGATCTTCAGTTAGGCTGTGAGGCATTGCATTCTCCCAGGTGGGTTATGTGGAGTTAGTGTTGAGGGTGTGTGAGGAGAGCTGCTTGTAACTATGGTCAGTGCTGTGAGTCCTCCTTCCCACCCAGCCAGATATCCCACCATGCAACGTGCTTGCATTGCAGGGAGTGCAAGTTGGCTTTCAGGATGTCAGGCAGTGGTGTTCTGCTGTTTGTTGTTGCACAGTTCCCAGCAGGGCCTTGTGCTCCCCACAGCAGTACCCAGTGTCAGCCATCTTGTGAGTCCTTATCCACTCCCTGTGATGTGAGCATGGTTGAGAGTGGTGTTGATGGGCCAATTGTGAGGGTGAGCAATATCTGTGCCTACAACTCCCATCATGCTATTGCCTCCACCCCCTTCCCAGCATGCCCATCCTTCCTTCCTTTTGACTCTGCTTCCCTGTGGGGTGGGGTGCCTGTGCTGACAGGATGGCTGGGAGTGTTGTCCTGGCAGTTGTTTGGCTACAAGTCCCAAGAGTGTCCCTGTGCTTCACACAGCATAACCCAGGGTGGTGGTTCTTTGTGGGATCTTCAGTTAGGCTGTGAGGCATTGCATTCTCCCAGGTGGGTTATGTGGAGTTAGTGTTGAGGGGGTGTGTGAGGAGAGCTGCTTGTAACTATGGTCAGTGCTGTGAGTCCTCCTTCCCACCCAGCCAGATATCCCACCATGCAACGTGCTTGCATTGCAGGGAGTGCAAGTTGGCTTTCAGGATGTCAGGCAGTGGTGTTCTGCTGTTTGTTGGTGCACAGTTCCCAGCAGGGCCTTGTGCTCCCCACAGCAGTACCCAGTGTCAGCCATCTTGTGAGTCCTTATCCACTCCCTGTGATGTGAGCATGGTTCAGAGTGGTGTTGATGGGCCAATTGTGGGTGTGACCAATATCTGTGACTACCACTCCCATCATGCTATTGGCTACACTGACTTGACCAGCATACACAGAATTCCTTCCTTTGAGTGAGCTTCCCTGTGAGGTGGTGTTCTAGTGGTGGGTAAATATCTGTGAGTGTTTGTTGGTTCTATTTGTGCCACTGCCTTGCTGTATTTGTTGTTAGGTTTGTAGATCTCATGACACAGTTACATATCACTATGAGATGGCAGGTATTGTGTTTGTCTGACTAGCATTCACATCTTGGAATGAATATCTTTTGGTTGCTGTGTATTTGCTAAGTGTGCATGGTTTGCCTATCCCCTTGACTGTGATGTGTGTGTGTTGTCACACCATATTGTATATATTAGTTGTGTACTCACCAGGCTCTGGGATGTCTGTTAGTCCGTATACGCTCACTGGTGGTAGGATGGCCCGCACCTTCTCCTCCCAGGGCCTGAGGTATACTGGTTTTGCAGGAGGGCCACTGCCGGTGTGCTGGCTGAGGAGGTAGTCCTTTTTGAGTAGGTCCTGGACCCTCCTGCGCACATCATACCACCTGTTCTGGATGTCTTCCTTTGTGCGCAAACATGGTGATTGTGCGTTCACCCTGTCGACAATCCTCGCCCACATCTTGGTTTTCTGCGACATGGGGGTCTGTTGTACCAATGTACCAAACAACTGTGGCTCTACCCTGAGTATCTCGTCTACCAGGACTTCCAATTCACAATCTAGGAACTTATGGTTCTTCTTTGGGGGCATGGTGATGGGTGGTGGTGGTGATTGATGTGTGTGTGTGCAAGTGGGGGTGTGTGAGTGTAGGTTTAGCTGGGTGTGTGTGAGGGTGCTATTTGTAGGTGTGGTAATGGTGTGTGGCTTGTGTGATGTATGAGCTGTGAGTGTGTCTGTGGTTGCTGTGTGATGGTGTTCTGTCTGGCAGGTCAGTGGAATTTGAAAAGGATCATGGTAGGGATTTGTGGCCTTTATGTAGGTGGAGTTGGAGGTGTGTCCTTGTTCCATTTTTTTTCCCTCCCTGTATTTATTGGCTTAGTGGTTGCTTGTTTGGCACTTTTTTTTCTAATTTTTCCTTGGTGTTTTTGGTGAATGTACGAGTCGTTCTTGTGTCCAAGTAGGAGGCTGCAGTTGTCTGGTGCGATCTTGTCTGACTCGTTCCCGCTGTGTGTCAGCTAGGTTTCATATGCGGCGTACGAGTCGGTCGCGGAGTATTGGGTTGCTTCGGCTGGGTTTTGTATGCGTGTCGCTCGTACGGCTTGTGCTCCGGGCGAGTCGGTCGTGTTTTGCACGCACAGCATCGTACTACGCGGGTCGGAGTTCGCGGGTACGTTTCGTTCGGGTTCAATCCGAGTGCGTGTCGGTCGGTTCGTTTCGCGTGATTTTCCGGCCGGATGGCTTGTTTCCGTCCGGCTCGGTTGGTCGTTTTGTATTCCGTCCGAGTCTGTCGGATTTCACATGCATTTCATCGTACTACCCGGGTCGTGCGGCGCCGGTCCGAGTCGGTCTGACTAAATTCCCGTACCGAGTCGGTCGGTACGTTTTCCGGCCCGAATCGGAATCGGCCCCTTAGTCTAAACATTTTTTTATAGGGTGGATATCTATCGAAATAATACCTTCTTTTAACTATCTAGGTATACTGCTGGATGCAAACGGGACATGGGACAGGCTAATTAACCAGAGAGTTCAAAAGGTGGAGGCAGTTTGCAACACAATTTTTAGATTTGCTAAAAGGCTAGGCCATAAGTCAATCAAGGAAATGATCTAGCTCTGTGAATGTAAGTGCCTTCTAGTTGGCACATACGGACGTGGACCCTGGTGTTATGCTGCCCCCGCGAAATTACAGGTAGCTGTAAATAGATTTTTGTGGAGGCTTTTAGCCATTCCTGAAGCTACTTCGAGTTCTATTTCCCATTTGGAATTGTGCATGGGTTTCGTGGCGGACCACGTTAGCATGGCCCCTTTATTATTGTGGTTAAAGCTATAGTGCACTCCTAAGGCAGGTGCTGGAGGACTGCCTTAGTTTAGATAACATGTCTGCTATCCCATGGTTGGCTTATGTTAAAAATACCTTTTATAGTCTGGGATACATCCAACTCTGTGACTTGCCTGAAAGTATCTTCCCCAAATCCAAAGAAATAGTCAAAAGGAGTTTTGAATCAAGAAGAGAGGAACTCAGACCTCAAAGATCACTTGACATGAGTTCAGTTATTAGGTACATGCACATTTTTACCACCATAGGCATGGAACCTTATTTAACCTGGATTACCAAACTAGAGTATAGATTTTATTTGACTAGGCTGAGATTGAATATGATCCACTTTTTAGTGGCCTTTCCCTTAGAAGGCACCTGGTGCGCCTCTCTTTCATGCTGTCCATGTGACGCTATCTCTGCCCAATCCGCAATGCATTTTATGCTCTTTTTCACTCCGTACAGAGTGTGATTTTTTTACACCCAATACTTCTGCACAAGCACTTTACTTCCCATAAAGAAGGGGTATTTCACTTGCAAAGTCTAGCTTCACCTGCAATGTGCACTGCTGTACTCAGCTACATTGTTGCTGCTATTCAACTAAGGAAAAGTTATGCACTTTAACTGTTTTATCAGATGGCTTTTACTATGCTGTTCTTAGCTTTTAAAATGATGCAAATTACCTATGTTTTAATTTTAATGAGAATCGTCTTTTTAATCTATGCTTTTATGGCCATATACATTGGCCGATTAAAGAGAATTTTGACTTTGACATTTCTACCTGTTCCCAAACAAAAATTATCACTTACGAAAAGAATTAAGGTAACCTAATGTCATCCTATGCGAGAGGTAAGCCTCACAGTAGTGAAAAATGAATTTAGGAGTTTTTCACTACAAGGACATGTAAAACCTAATTGTAAATGCCCAACTTTTTAAATATGCTGCACCCTGCCTTTTGAGCTTTTTCGGGCCTACCCTAGGGGTGACTTATATGTATTAAAAAGAGATTTTTAGGCCTGGCAAAGGGTTTATTTTCATCACACATCTGTTGCGTAAAGACGCTCCATTTCCAATCGCACAGCCAAAAACACTATTTCCGAAACTCTTTTTACTTTAATCCATATTTATTCAGTGTAATCCCTGCTTCAACCAATTTTCTTCTTTATAATTCACGATAAAGCTGATGAATGACACAATTATGCCCATCCGGGCCTTTTACTGCATCACCTGGGTACATATAATTCACGATCGGCAACTCAGAATAGAATAATATCCCAATGCATTTCGGGCCTTCTTTGTGCCCTTCCTCAGGGGTAGCTGTCAAATCAAAATAACAAACCTCTGTTAATTCATATCTAGACCTATGTTCTTTTGGTAACAATACATACTGTAAATAAACCATGTATCCATTCATTGAATTGTGAAAATAACGTTGAATTGTGAAAATAACTAAACTCCTACTGACTCATAACTATAATGACCCCTTGTACGCCCTTACATCTCCCCAACAACCTTTGCTGATGTAACATCCCCGTTAGAGCTTCGTGCAACGCAGTGACCTCCCCTACATCCATCCTCGATTTAATACCTGCCAATTTCGACCGCGTTAAGAAAAAAAAATGATAACTTTGAGTACACCGATAACCAGGTGTGCATCCTGTCACTCTTTCATGCTTTCAAAGGGTTTATTTTGCCAGGTCGAATTGGCAGTTTAAAACTGCACACAGGCTGCAATGGCTAGCCGGAGACATGTTTTAAAAGGCTACTTAAATTGGTGGCACAATAGGTGCTGCAGGGGAAAATATCCAACGACTCATTAGAAAAATGGGTTAATGGCGAACAAGAAGAAGCCTTGGCAATCCCAATTCCACAATTTCCCACAGGAAGTAAAGCAGATAAAAGGGAAAATTCTATTATCCTCACTTCCAGTGCTGAACGGAGTAATATTAAATGGCAATATAGAAGGTGATATTCCTGCATCCTGCACAAGAAAAGGCAATTTTAATACTTCAATTCTCGATTATATGATTTGTAGCCTGGATTTGTTTGGATCAGTCTCACACCTAAATATTAATTTCGTGTTAGGAAGCGATCATGCAATACTACACTTAACAACAGAGTTAAGACTGAAACCTACATCTCCAGGGCACATCATGTATTTACAAAGTACAGTACTGGTGAACCAGGCCCAAGGGCGGCTGTTATGGAACTCGAGAACACTTAACACATTTTTTTCCGTAATTGAGATGGCACAACCATTACAGATTATACATTCAACAAATCCAATAACTAATTTTGAAGCAGTCATCAATAAATTGGTACAATCCTTGCAGGATAATCTAAAACAACGAAACCCAATATCAGCAAAAAACAAAAGACGGAACCTAGACATAAGTGCAATGGAATTAAATAAACTAATAAGGGCGCAATTCCTTCAATTCTCTGAAATAAGACAAAGCGAAATTAATAATTTAAAAACCGTTGCAGGAGGGATAAGGAAAAAAATTGTAAAAATCCAGGATAAAAAATGGGTGGACATACAGATCGCAGCAAAACAAAATAACAAATGTTCCTATTGGAATATAATTGCCAAAGAAACAGGCACAAAAAAATCATTACAAGCGACTCCAGTCTCCCCATCAGAATGGGAAATATATTTAACCAATCTATATAAATTAAACGAGAGGACAGAAAGTTCGACTCTAGTGTCAAGTAAGCCAGGAGAAAAAATCTCAGACAACGGAGCTCCATCTCTTCTTCAAATTGAATACTATATAAAAAAGGCAAGAACGTCGGCAGCAATGGGTCCGGACCAAATTCCAATTAAGGTCCTCCAAAGTAACCCCAAAGAGTGGAGCAAGTTCTTAGCTCCCCTTTTTTTCCATAGTTTTGAAACTGGGGAAATTCCAAAATCTTGGAAGGGGAGCATTGTAATCCCAATCTATAAGAAGGGCTCCAGGCTGCTCCCCTGCAACTACCTGAAAGGGGAGAACAAGGGAACCCTACTCACTGCGGAACCAGGGTGACTGAATATACCAAGAAAACAATAGTTCCTGTGGAATAGTAAGTATCTGTATGTAAATATACTACTGCGCAATCGCGATACAAGGGTTATGATGATATTAAAGAGAGAGGGACCAGAAACACCAATGGTTTTTTACAACACATGAAAAAAATATACATTTGTGCGAGGTGTCCCAAGTGTAATATGAACCTAATAGTGTCACTATTGATGAAAGCGAACCAGTCACACAGCACTTATTATTGTATATAGTTGCTGTTTAATGTGTGAAAATTTCAGATGTGGTCGCTTTCGATAAGATAAAATTAGTGAAACCCTGTAAATATTGTCACACTCTGTCACTCAACTGTTAGGTTCATATTACACTTGGGACACCTCGCACAAATGTATATTTTTTTCTGTATACATTTTCTATATTGTGTGAATAATACATACTCATGTGTTGTAAAAAACCATTGGTGTTTCTGGTCCCTCTCTCTTTAATATCATCATAACCCTTGTATCACGATTGCGCAGTAGTATATTTACATACAGATACTTACTATTCCACAGGAACCATTGTTTTCTTGGTATACCCCTGCAACTACCGGCAGATAGCTCTCCTGGATGCAACTGGGAAAATCTTTGCGGCAAGTGTTTTAGAGCATCTCAAAGAGTGGGCATTTTCTACAGGTTCTATTCCCTTAAATCAGCAGGGTTTAGGCAAAAACACTCTGTTACTGACAACATTGCAGTGCTGCAAACAATAATTGATAAATGTCACCTCAAAGTCTCAGGTTGTGTATGCAGTCTTCGTCGACTTTATGACTGCATTTGACAGGGTGGACAGAGCAATGCTCTGGAGAAAACTTAGAAAAATGGGAATTCCGGATAACCTCCTTCACTTAATAGCATCATTGTATTCAGAGACATGGTGTCAAGTTCAAATGGGGAGCGAGAAGGGTCTTACTAGCCCAATAGCTACACCTAACGGCCTTCGGCAAGGGTGCCTCCTAGCTCCCATACTGTTCTCTCTATACCTTAGTGATTTGCCAGAAAGCTTCAAACAGGTTTGCACTTTTCCACCTAAAATTGCATCTTATAAAATACACACCATGATGTATGCAGACGATGTAGTCATCCTAGATCTAACTCCATTTGGTCTTCAAAGGAATTTGCAAGCACTTACTAAATACACTGACGAAAATGATCTAATAACAAATATCACTAAAACAAAAATTGTTCCGTTTACAGGAAGGAAACGATATGTTAAATATAACTGGACTTTAGGGGGAAAACCGCTGAAAGTTGTAAAGGAATACAAATACCTAGGGAGAATTTTTTCACAATCTTTCCCAAATTTGCCTCACCTGCAGAACCTGGGCCGTAAAGTTGACGTCCATGTTGGGGCACTCCTACGATTATATTCCTCCACTGACCAAAGGCACTTTTCTTCTCTTCTTCAAGTATATAGCTCTAAGATCCCGCCAGTACTATCGTATGCACTTGAATATATCCCATTATGCCAATGGAAACAATTGGAACTGAAAGGAGGGAAAGTTCTCCGGAAACTGACTAAGATGTCACAAGCCGTGCCGGTACAAGTTCTTCGTCTTGAACTTTCATTGGTCAGTTTTTATGCCAGAGGCATTTCTAATATCTTAAGATGGGCATATAACCTTATCCATGCGGACCAAGGAACCCTACGATCCCTACTAAAAATAGAGACATTTGAACAAGGTTCCCCGAATTATGTATTCAGCAGAAATGTATCTATCGCTTTTAAAATATCAAATGTTACTATTGACCTGTTACAATTTTGGACTCCCGCTCATTTGAAGCTTTTCTTAAAACATTTAACACCAAGGTTAAGCTTCGATCTTGACATCCAACACTGCTCCAAATTGCAATTGTATAAACAATACGCTGAAACAATTGAATATAAGAAAGTGCAGCAGTATATTCATTTTAATTTAAAGCATGGAGTCAGTCGAAGCATTATATTACTCCGTCTCGGGATACTTCCTCTAAAATCATTCACCTTTAAGTGGTTTTCAAAGGAAAAAGCTAGTAGTTCCTGTGATCTGTGTAATGGCGGGGAGCAAGACTTGGAACATGTGTTATTTGTTTGTCCAAATCTGACTGTTGTAGAAGCTAGAAAGAGGTTTATACAACCAATTCGAACAAAATGTAAAATTAATTCGGTTCAGAACCTGATTTCTCTTTGTAAGGCACCGCCTAATGAATTTGTGTGTTACAATATGTTTAAATTTTTAAAATCTATTTTAATTTTGTACTAGAATGACATTTTACTATTTTAAATGTAATTTTATTCTTTAAATATTTGTTGTTCTCAGTCGAGAACTAAATCAAATAAACGTAAACTTGTGCTGCAGGCCCACTAGCAGCATTTAATTTACAGGAAACAGCGTTTACAACGCTGTTTTTACAACGAAGTACCATTACTACGCGGTCGTTACAACGACCGCGTTGTTAGTACTCAATATCTTTACATCGCAAGTCATTAGAAAGACTTGCTGTAGGTTGGCGCTAAGGTATTGGATATGAAATCCAACACCTTCCCTGCTGTTGCGCAAACTGGAGTAGGAATAGTAAATAATACTATTCCTAAGTCCAGCGCGCCCCCTACAGCAAGTCGTTGTAATGACTTGCGCTCTAAGGGTATTGCGTACTAACAACGTGGTCGTTGTAACGACCGCGTTGTAAAAGTACGTGTTGTAATAGCATGCAATGTAACATGCTATATTCTTAATTTACAGGTCCTGGGTACATGTTGTACCACTGTACGAGGGACTTATAAATAAATTAAATGTGCCAATCAGTTGTAGGACAATTTTACCATGTTTTAAGAAGTGGGCACAAGCACGTTGGCACTGGTTAGCAGCAATAAAGTGCACAGAGTACTAAAGACAACAAAAATGAATTTTAGCAAACAGGAGGCGAGTAGGTAAAATGTTTGGGGGAAGACCACCCTAAGGCTGACAGGTCTAACAAGTAGCATTTGAGAATATATCGTTTAATCACACATGTGTGCTTAAAGCGGCTCTGGAAGAGGAAAGAGAAGATAAGTGTTGAAGAAATAGTAGTGATATTACCCGTGTGCATCTGGAAATGGTTGTTCTAAAAAACGTTAGCCTGATAAATACGCCTTTAGATATTTGTGAAAAGAAACAAATTTGACAGCCACAAATTTCCATGGGAAGGACAAGCATAAATAGGAAACCTTTCATTCCTCATTAGATTTTTTTTGTGAAAGACATCACTATCCTATTTCCCGAGACCGTAAAGTGCTGGAGGAATTATACATTGTGGCCAGATTTTCAAAGGGGAATTGTAAATCTGCATCCCGAAATGTATTCCTGTTGAAGGGAGCAGATTTGGGACTGTTTCTCTTTCACAAGGCTCAGCAGTAAGAGAAGTAGAAAGCTGCACCAGTGCCAGCTTTATGGACATGCTACTCAGTAAGTCATGTGAATTGTTTTTTTTTATAAACATTTCTATTTCACCAGTGGAGAATTACGCCAAACGTATAATTATGATTTGGCGGAAAGACATCCGACTCAAGCAAAGAGACACCAACGGACGACCCCAGTCAGGCTGAATCTGTGCCCACTGGCCACACGATGGACGGCGTGGAGTCTCCCATCACCAGGTCCTCCATGGAAGACCTATTCGGGTTACTGAGGGAAGATTTGGGAGCCTTTGCCAAGAAATAACAGCTGATCTCAAGCAGGTCTGACAGGACCTGACCGAACTGGGGCACATAGTCTCCTACCTGGTGGATGGTGGAGACGCGCGAGAAGAGGAACTTGACAACTGCCACCATTAAGTTATAGAGTTGAAGGAACAGAGCATAGACCTCCAAACAGATCTCGAAGATTTAAAGAAAATCGATCTCGCCTCTCCAACAATCGCATACGTGGTGACCTTGAAGGGGGTGAATGGAGATATTGAAGGATATGTCACTCAATTCTTCCGACACATCCTTCTGGTTTACCTGACTCTGACATCCACCTCGATTGTACCCACCATGCTGGGAGACCAGGAGGCCCCACCAGTGCTGGGGCGGGCATCCTAAACTGCGTCAACCAAAGGAAGACATCATGAATGTAGCTCAAGAAGCCGGTCCTGTTGATTTTGAGAGTGACAAACTGTGAATGTACCAGGATCTGGCTCCGATAACTCTCTACAAAAAACACCTCTTTCGCCCAGCCACAGCTTATATCCATTCTAAAGGTGTCAAGTATGAATGGGGCCATCCATTCCACCTCCCTTTCCAATGGAATGACGCCACCCACTCGGTTTGCACCATGGAAGAAGCAAACTCCATTCTGCTGTTGGAGTATTCCACAAGTGGCCCATGGACGATGTCAAAAGATAGCAGACCCACCCCTCCCAAAAGATACCGATGATGGACACAGCAGGCCGCTAAGAACTCAAATACTGGAATTTAACCGGAATGACCCCAACAATCCTGGTCAAGCAGAATTATCACAACACACATTACTGAGCTTAAATATTGACATGCAATTCTCGAACACATGTTGAAATAAAAAGAAAATAAATTCTTCCAGTACAAAGCCCTAAAAATCCTAGAAAATTATAAAACAAATCTCCTGATTATTTATTTTTTGTTCAGGTGTAAAAGACCACCTTACGATAGCCTAACAACACTTTGGATTAGATGCCGAGAAGAAGTAGAATGGATCAAGTTCTGGATAGAGACAGAAACCATTCCAAATGAACAACTGAAGAAATCAGTTGCTATGTTTGCTGATACAAAGGTTGTAAAGCTTTAAGGAAATATCAAAAGAGTCGAAAATAAGGAAGAAGAGGCAAAGTCGGTGTTAAGCATCTAACCAGCAGGTCTAAGTGGGAGAATAAAGGCTAGTGAAGGAAGGGCTAACTATGTATCAGCTTAAACAGATGGGTTTGACCAACCTCCTGAATTTGAGAAAGTCAGGTTCCATTCTTAGAGCCAGTGACAGAGAGTTACAAAGACATGAGCCTTGCAAATGAAGGCACTTGATTCAGTTTTTTTGTAACAACTCAACGAATTGATATCTGGTAGGAAGATAAGGAACGAACACCTTTATCCAGTAGTTTGGTACTCAGTGCATTAAGGGTTTATGGATGAAGCAGATGGATCTAAACCTCTACCTCTACCTTTTACAGGGAGCCAGCGTAGAGACTTTAGGGAAAATATGATGTGGTAATGGCAAGAGATGAGTAATAGGCCTGGTCTCTTTGTAGTTAGGATATTGATTTTTGTCTAATGTAGAGGCAATTGCAATAGTCAAGGTGAGAGGTACCGCCAGCAAGGTTTAAAACTATTTTCTGAGGAAGGTGAAGTAGTGCTTGAAAACCCATAAGCAGAAGTAAAAGGTTGGAATTCAATTTTGAAAGTGTTTATTTGGATTTTGAAAAATAGCTTGTTGTCAAATAGCACACCACAGTTGTAGTCTGAATAGTTTCATGTGAGCTCAGAAGTTGATAGAATGCTTCCATGCTCGTGGTTGTTTGGATTTTGTATGGCCATACAGCTTCTGCCTGACTTTTTGATTCTAAGGGCCTTGTTTGCGATTTCCTAATAGCGAATTGCTAAAATTCGCTTTTAGGAAATCGCAAAGTGCGATGCATTACAGTGTGTTTGACACTGTTAGAGATTTGCAGTGGGTCGCAAATGGACCTGCCGCATCAATATTCACGAGGCAGGTCGCAATTTGCGACCCATTGTGAATGGCTACAATCACAGGGATGGTAGCCTGCTGGGGTCAGAACACCACCATGTCTGTGATAGCTTTTTAAAGAAAGCAAGTTTTTTTTAGTAATGCAGCGAGTTTACCTTAAAGGAAAACAGGATGCATTTTTAAAAATAAAAATGAAAAGCTACCTTTTCATTTTTTGATGGTAGGCAGTGGTCCGTGGGACCAATGCCTGCTCTTAAAAAATGTTGACGTCCAATTTACAAAGGGAAGGGGTCCCTTTGGGACCCCTTCCTGTTTGCGAATTGGATACCACCAACTTGAAGTTGAAGGTAACTGCGAATGTTTTGTGACCGCATTCCAGGTCACAAAATAATCCTGCAACCAGTGCGACTCGCTATTAGGAAGGGACGCCTTTAACACGCCCCTTCCTAATAGCGACTCACAAACCCTATTTTCAAAGTCGGTAATAGGTTACCGACTCGCAAAATAGGGTTGGTACATGCCAAAAAGCATTTTACCAGTCGCCCGATGGGCAGTTTGCGAGTGGTAAAATACTTCTTACATCTGGCCCCAAGATTGATGCAAATTGAACATTGACTCAAAGTTTTCCCCGCACAAATTCCTCTAAGCCAGGAGTCTCCGACAGGTCGATTGCGAGCTACCAGTAGCTCACAGCCTGTTGTGGAATAGCTCTCCACCTGACAGTACAGTTTGTGAATATTGAGCTGTGAGACTGGGAAAGGTGACTGTGCAGGAGTAATACGTAATCCGACCTCATCTTAAATAAACAATGTAATTGCTAAGAAGCCTTTAATAAACAATTACTGCATGCCTCACATTAGAGCACTCTGTTTAAAAATCTTCACACTGACAATAAAGCATCTAAGATGATGAGTTTCAGTCAGAGGTGGCAGTGACATATTTGAAGGACAGTTGCACCACAATTACATTTTTCATCTTTCTTTCTTTTTTCTTTTTCTTTCTCCTTCTTTTCATTCTTTCTTTTTCTTTTTCTCTTTGTCTTTTATTAGCATTTTCTTTTCCTTTATGTTTCTTTCTTTTCCTCTCTAAAGCTCTTTCTGCTTTCATATACATTTCTTTTTCTCCCTGCCGTCACACTTGATCTTTTACTTTCTTTGCTTTTTTCATTCCTTTCTATCTTACTCTCCTTTCCTTGTCTCCATTTCACCTTTGTTCCTTCATTTCTTTCCTTCTGTCTTTCTTTGGTTGTTCATTCCTTTCAACTTTTTCTGCTTTGCTCCTATTTTAATTTTCTTCTCTACTTTCTACATTTTTCTGTTCCTTTTCTTCTTTGCTCCTACTTTCCTTGTCTTCTTTGTTCCATTCCTTCTATTCTTTTTTCATCTTTCTCTTGTTTCTTTTATTCCTTCTTTTGTCCTTTCTTTCTCTCCTTCTTTATGTCCTTTTTCACACTACATCTTTTCTTCTCTTTCCCTCCCTCTCTCTCTTCCATCCTCGTTGTGTTTCTTCCTCTCCCCCTACTTTCATTTCTGTGGCTATGTTGTTCCATTTTCTTTCTTTTTTCTTCTTCATAATATTCTTTTTCTATTTTCCGTCTTAATTTGTGCTTCATCCCGACCTCAGAGGTGTACCTATGGGTAAGGGAAAGGATGCAATAATATGGATACTTCCAGTAGCGGCTCGCGGAGGGAGTGCCACGGGGCGGTGGGGCGGGGGAGGAGTAGGGTGGGGGGTAGTAAACTACGGCATAGGGCCGAACAGAGGTAAGTAAACAAATAAATAAATAAAATTTTATTGGTCCTGGTTATTTATTCAACCATTACTTCATCATATCGTTATGTCATTTCTTCATTTCATAAGAGTCTGAAATGGGGAATACACTATTTGTTTCAGACAAGTGCAACACAGTGAATTATAGATATGAAAGAAAGCATACTATACATTTGACAAATAATACTTAAAATTAGTACAACAGAAAACCATAATACACCAGTCGGATTTCAAACATATAGCAATCCCATTGTGTGTAGTTCATACAGCAGTAGCGGCTCGTGGAGAGAGTGCTGCGGGGCGGTGAGGCGGGGCGGGGCGGGGGAGGAGCAGGGTGGGGGTTAGTAAACTACAGCATACGTCCGAACAGAGGTAAGTAAACAAATAAATAAATAAAACGAATTTCGTTGCGCGTGCGCTGCATCGCATTTGGCAATGCAGCGCCCGCAATTAAATTTGTTTTATTTATTTATTTGTTTACTTACCTCTGTTCGGCCGTATGCCGTAGTTTACTACCCCCCACCCAGCTCCTCCCCCGCCCCACCGCCCCGCGGCACTCCCTCCACGAGCCGCTACTAGATACTTCTAGAGCGGTATGAACTCTGCATGTAACTCTTCTTAATTTAATTCATTAAGGCAGGGTCAGTTTCTGGACATCAAGCAATGGACTTTAGAGCAATTAGCCACATAATAAAAGTCACACCGTGTTGTGCGTGACAAAGAGACCACAAGCATCAGTGAGACACCTCTCACAGATGATTCATAAAGAAGAGTAAAAGGACAAAACTGATCCTTGGTGACCACACAGGGAAATCTTTTCTTGCCACCGCTTTTGCCACTAATGGTGTGTGCTCGCTGCATGTGGACTGGATGCTCTAGGGACACCACTTAAGTGGCTTGTCTTTTTTGTGGTGTGTTGTTATTTAATCCACACATTAGGCAGTAGCTCATGATGTTTACTATAGATCAGAGGTAGCTCCCACCATTAAAAAGTTCGGAGACTACAGCTCTAGGCTCTAACTGGAAGAATTTACACGGCAAAACAAGAAGAAGCAAACAAAATGTGTCATTTTATCATGCAGTAAAACCATACTACCATATATTATTCCCTTTTCTGACCTTTAGTACTCGGAATGGTGGAAAAGCTACCTTCCTCCCTGACTACTGAACCACAGGGCTGATCATAAGAATTGTGTTTTATGCAGGTCCCTTTATGTTAGTGTTGAAAAGGGATTTATCCAACAGAAATTGTGGCAGGGGCTATGCTTGTCATGCTAATATGGCAAACCGAAAAACTTTGCAACCTTGTAAAGTTCTCAAGTGACCTTTGTGAAGGTTGCATAAAAAACTACACAGATTTGCACATCCAGAAGTAAAGCGAGGGGGGGACAGAAAAAAACGAAAGAGGCATAGAGGCAAAGAGAGAACAAAAGCGAGAGAGAGAGAGAGAGAGATTGGAAGGAAGAAAAGAGAGACAATTTTATTTGATACTTAATGCCTGTAATCAGGCTGAATTGCATAAACTAGGGGGCTTTACTTACACCGAACAAATACGTCACGCTGTAAGAGTGAGTGTGCTGGGCTTCAGTAAAGGTGTGGAACAGAAGCAATCAGTCTTTCAGTCCGTTTTACAATTGATAAAATACAAACACTGACTTTTGCTGCTGCAAACCAGGACTGATAATAGCAAAGTAGCATACCCCAAAAATATGTGATATGGCGATAAATACGCCTGCGCACATTAGCATCGTCGAGGAAGTTATCTTCATTTGATCTAGAAATTTCCAGTAATCGTAGGTGCACAGGCTACGTGTGTGGAAAGAGGCCTGTAGTGAAGGGAGAACGCGTAAGCAAATATGAGAAGAAATTCCTGTGCATTTAATGGGTGTCCGTTCATTATCGGGTTGCCTCAGTAAGTATAACCTTGTGTTTTAGTTTTACGGGGCCACATTCTTCTTTAATGCGCCACAGCTGCACGTGGCATTGAGGGGATGAGTTAAAGCGGCAGGGAACGTGTAGAGCCCGTGTCACCTCAGAGGCCCTTTCCATCCCTCGCTGCCTGCATTGTTTTCTGGAGGGATTGACGCTGACTGCCTAGAGACTAATCGTTATTTGACAGTTTGTGCCTTCTTTTAAATATATGTTTCAGCCTCACAGATGCCTAAGCCTGTTTGGGAATTAATGCCGTTAAAGGATAAAGATTATGGTGCGCCGACCGGCAGAGAGAGGGATAAGTACAGTTAATGCTGTGCCATATGTGAGAATGCTTGGCTGCTAACACGTATGTTTGACCAAACGCCGCCATGGGAGCCACTGAAGAAAAATTACTCCCCACCATCTGGCTCGCGGAGTGCCACCCGTAGAGATGGTAAAAGTCACTTAGGAAACAAGAATGAATACATAGGTAGCGTTTAAGACTTGGTTGCTTTCACATTTTTTTTTTTTTTACAAAACTAACTATAATGCACGCCTTCGCCATGCCCTGCATGTATCCTACTATACTTAATCACTTATAGCATGTTAAATAATAGCATTCATAAAAACACTCGTGACACCTCAAATGACATAATTCATGAGAAGAGTGTGCATGGTAAAGGGTGGAGTTATAGTTAATTTAGTCTGGCTATCAGGTTGACACAATGTACAGAGGTGCACGAGTTAAAGGAAATTTTGTGCGAGGCGCAAAATATAATTTTGATTATAACTATCAAGTTATAACTATAACTTTTGAATTTCTAATGTTTGTGCAGTTTAAGTTGGTATTGTATAGAAGTGATCAATTTAGTTTTCCTAACTATAATTAAGCTTTAGCCTTTGATTTTTTAATTGAATTTCAATTTTTTTTGGTTTATAAAATGTGTTTCAAATCTTCGAGTGGAGTGTCCTCGAGTGGAGTGTTATAGAATGGCACAGAGTACAGTGGAGTGGTAAAGAGTGGAATGGAGTGTCGTAGAGTGGAGTGTCCTCGAGTGGAGTCTCATAGAGTACAGTGGCGGAGAGTGTTGTAGAGTGCAGTGTCATAGAGTGGCATGTCAGAGTTGACCGTTGTAGGTTGTCATAGAGTGGAGTGGCATAGAGTGGATGTTAGACCTGATACTCTTCAGGTAGCATTTCCCTACATTTTTTTTCTTTTTCCTCCTGGGTTTTGCTGATTCTCTTGTAGTTGCCTTAGGGCTCTGGGCACTTTCCCACTGTAAATGCAGTGTGAAAGTGTGCGTGCCCTTCTTACACATGTTAGAAAGTGGTGCTCACCTGATGTTTGTGAAACAGGTCACCAGCCTGCCATTGCGTGTCGGTGTGCGTGCTGGCACCAATGATATGCTTAAACATGTGTCCAGCCTGTCATTGCAGACTGGTCTGCGCACTTGCACCATGGATGTGCTTAAACATATGACCAGCCTTCCATTGCAGGCCGGTGTGCCCACTAGCTCCTATGATGTATTAAAACATGTGGCCAACCTGCCATTGCAGGCTGGTCTGCACACTTGCATTAAGGATGTGCTTGAACATGTGTCCAGCCTGCCATTGCAGGCCAGTGTGCGCCCTTGCACCTATGGTGGTTCTAAACATGTGTTTGCCTGCCATTGCAGGTCTGTGTGTGTGCAATGACGCTTTTATTCAGGCTGGCATTTCTATATCACTAGCCATCCTGAGAGGACCTTTCACTACCACTAGAGCACATAGAGGGTGCCTCTTAAGGGGTGAAGCGAATGGTAGGTGAAAGGCAGGGCGATACACATGGGTGTTCCCTGACCAGGTAGTGAAGAATACCCATGTGTGTTTTCACTACCTATGAGGTTTGCTCTTCCCATAGGCTAACATGAGGATAGGGTTGAAATTACTTCAGGCTGCAATAATGGTTTGCAGTGGAGCAGGCTCAAAATAATTCCTATCATTGGATTCACAATGACAAACCCTTTCCAGTGGTAAAGGTGGTTTTGTCATTACTAGCGTAAAAGTGCCACTTCTAGAAAGTGGGCATTTCTCTGCTTTTGTGTGCCTTTGTGTTTGGCTCCAGTCCACACTGGAGGGTAGGGGAGCACATCTGGGCATTCCCTAGCGAAAGCTATAAAACATTGGGCATGCAACTGGAAAGACAGACCTCTGCCATTTGAGGGCCTGGCTGGATAGATTGGAGGAAGATGTTTTGACACTTGGCCTCTGGAGCCAGATCATGGCCCCACTAAAGATTAAGGGCCTCATTTATGAAAAGTGTTGCATCGCTGCAGTCAAACAGCGATGCAACACTTTTCAGTGCGCCTTTCTTGGGACACCATGGATGCACCATATTTACTATACGGCTCTCCATGTCGCAAGGATTTACAGATATGTCAATAAATCTGACGTATCTGCAGGAGCAAAAATGGCGCATTGCTGGAGTGTGTCTGAAAACAGACGCAACTCCAGCAATGTGTCATTTCACATGGGGCAAGCCCCATGTGAAATGCACTGCATCACCCCTGAAGCAGGCGTAAGGATTCTACGCACTGATGCCGTAGAAGTGTTGCATTGAAATCTCATAGATTTCACTGCAACATTCCTACAAGCCTTTTCTGTGCCGGAATGCCCACCCTGCATACATTATACCTGCCGCAGGTATAAGGCAGCACAGGGGTTTACAAAGTGACACATTTGCATAGATGCTTCACTTTGTAAATATGGCACAGTGTGGCAAATTTTTTCGCCGCCGCAGCATCACGAAAAGTGACGCAATGGCGGCATAAGGGCCTCATAAAAAAGGCCCTAAGATCTGCATTCCACTGCCTCCTGGCAGACAGGACTGACATTTATGGGTGACATCTGTGGTTCAAACGGTGACCCTATAAACCACCGCCAACTTCAGAGGAACACTACAGTATAACGACTGATGCCATACTTCAGCAGGGCAGAGATACACTTGTGGGTACGTGGGACCGGAACCTGGAACTGCGTGGTGCACACTGCCAGAGGAATCTGTTGTGCACAATGAGGATCACTGCCATTGAAATGGACTGTGTGTCCTTACTGAAAAGTGGCTGGCCTGGGCTGACTACTTGCTGCTGTGTGGCACCCTGGCTTTCCCCCTGTTCTTTCATAGGTCTCAGGGACATCAAAGATCTCCTACGAGCGACCCACCCTGTCTACTTGTGACACCTGGAGAGCGGTGCCCTCTTAAGTGCCCACATCGTCTGCTGGATATCAAGTGGTATCGTGAGCATAGAACTAAGAATTGTGTCTGAAGAAGGGATTGCCTTGCGTGGAGCCCCAGAAGTCTGGCTCACATCTAAGGCATGTGGCCCCTGCATCATGGGGACCTCAGCACAGGTAAGCGTCTTGTATGTGGTCAGTGGATTCACCGGTTGCGGTATCTCGCGTGGCCTGCTTTGTCGATCATGCTGCATCTCTCTCGTGCAACATGCCAACTGCATGCTCATTGCATGTGGTGTCCGATTGACAGGTTGCGACCCTCGGAGGTGGGGGCGTAACCGTAGCGATGCCTCATTCTACCTTGTGAGGCATTGCTAAACTTGCCCCTGTGTGTGTGACTGGAATTGCTTGGTGCGACCTACATCAATGCGCACCAGACGTTGTGCCTCATTTCAAGGGAGGTACGGAATTTGCAACTCTTCATTTTGTGTGACCGGAATTGTCTGGTGCAATCCGTATCAATGTGCACCAGACGTTGTGACCAGATTGCCTGGGTGCGACTCTGATCAACGTGTACCTGAGTGGGTGCCTCCTTCCTTTGAGAGGCTCCCCTGCCCCTTTCCCCATTCATCAATTGTTCTGTTTTTGGTCCTCAGTGCGGCGGACCAACTGCCCTCTCCTCACCTAGCCCCCGACGACGTCGCGTTGCCAGGTAGTATTGCCCGGCTCGGGCTTGGGTAGTGAGAGGGATTGACTGGGCTGGAGGAATGCTACCGAGAGCTTTTGGAAGTTGGTCAAGAGACTACATGACCCCTCTGTTATTCACAGAACTGGGCTGGTGCTAGAAGGCCTTTGTGGAACCCCTGTGAGTGACTGACTATTACCCTCCGCCTGCTTCGGTTCTGCATCCTGTGGGTGAACTTTTCGAGTGGCTGCCAAATCCCCCCCCCCCCCTTTGACAACTGCCTCCTAATTAGTCCTGCTACCTACCCGCTTCCCTGGAACCCTGACTAAGTGTGATTTTGGCCGAGTGCAACCTAGTATCCGGAGGGAGGGCCTGTTATCTTCCATCTGTGGGCATATGGCAGTAGGGGTGAGCTGGTGGGTGCAGAAAGGCTTGGGCCATGGGGTCTGCAGTGTGCCATCAATTGGCCCGCTGGGTATCAGTTCCACCGCTTATGGTGCTGAGTGCATATGTATGCAAACGCATTGCATACAGACCTGCCTGAAATGTGTTGCGCCGCGTATCGGTGCAGAGTGAGTGTGTTTGTGGGAGTGATAGTCTGCAGACCGCCTGTGATTCATAACACTCACTGGTGGTGCTGCTTTACATGTTAATTTCTTTCAAGAAGTACATTTCGTTTGACATTGGTTTTACCCACGTGGCCTCGGCACACAGTGCTGCAAAAATGTGTCATAATTCTTTGTATGTACATATTTCTGATATCGTTGTGACCCGGGGTAACCCTCTGTTAGACCTGGCATCATTGGCGTGGGTTTCCCCTGCATTTTTGCCTTTCGCCTCCTGTGTTTTTGCTGTGTGTTGGACTTGGTTTTGCTGGTCTAGATGCTTTGGGCACTTTGCCACTGCTGTTCAGTGCCAAAGTGCAAGTGATCCCTTTGTAAATTGTTGTTATGGATTGGTGATTCCATGATTGGAATATTTGATTTACTAGTCAGTCCCTCATACAGTGCACTGTGTGTGCCCATGGCCTGTAAATCAAATGTTGCTAGTGGGCTGCAGCACTGATTGTGCCACCCACATAAGCAGCCTGTAAATGTAACTCAGGTCTGCCATTGCAGAGCCTGTGTGCAGTCTGGTACTGCCATGTCAACCTGGCCTTTGCACCCACTTGCCAGGCCCTAACCTTCCTTTTTCTTACATGTTAGTCACCCCTAAGGTAGGCCCAAGGTACCCATGTGGGCAGGGTGCAATGTATGTGAAAGGTAGGATATGCCTGATGTGTGTGGCATGTCCTGATAGTGAATTACTGCCAATTTCGTTTTTCACTATTGCAAGGCTACCTGTTCCCATAGGATAGAATAGGGAGTTTGCTTATAACATCTTATAAACATAACTACCCCTGGGAACAAGATAGGAAAATAAAGTTTAGTATGCCTGAACTCAGAATGTTAAAATGCATCTTTTAGTGAGGGTGATTTTTACATTCTGTGTTTGAAAATACCACTTTTAGAAAATAGGTATTTTCTTGCTTAGCCATCCAGTGTGCTTCTGCCAGGATATGTATTGACTGTCTGGCTTTAGTGTGACAGGTGCTGAGGAGATGCAGTGGCTCCAGGGAGTCTGGATGACTCAGGGCTGGGCTGAATAGACCTGGGCTGCATTTAGAGTAGGGGGAGGAGATTTCCGTTCACCTGAATGGGCCTGGTCTGCCTTCCACAATGCTTTCTCCACCTAATGCCAGGAAGCTACACTAGTGAGGATAGAACTGTTTTTGGCTGGGCACAGACACTCTCTGCCTTCAGAGAACAAAGTATTTTACTGTATAAAAAGAGGGGCCCAGACCCCCGACCTTTAGATCACTTCTGGGAAATCAAGAGGAACCTTTGCCAAGGAGAAGAGCTGGAGAAACTGAGGAGGAGTACTGCCCCTGTGCTGTTTGCTGTCTGGGGTTGGCCTGCTGTGGCTACTTGCTACCAAGGAAAGGAGAAAGGACTTTGTTGTTTGCTGTGTCCCCTGCTTGAAAGAAGATCTCCAAGGGCTTGAAACTGAGCTTGCCTCCTGTTCTGAAGTCTCAGGGACACAAAGACTTCACCACCAGCTCCCCTGAACTTCCTTGCTGGAAGTTCTGTCCTGCTAAGAGGTGTCTGTTGTTGTTTTGGACCTCTGGAGGCTGTTTGCCGCTGGGAGTTGGAAAAGTAACGCAACTTCGAGAAGTGTGTCGCATCCGCACCTGTTTCCGACGCATCGCCGAAGAAACCGTCGCAGCACCTGTTCGCGGCTCGAGAAATCGCCGCACGCCGCATCGAGTGCACCAATCTCCAAAGTCCGAGGTCACTGCACCGATCCCGCCGCAAGGCCTGCTGTGCGGCTGCATGAACCCACGCATCGTCCCTGATTGTCGCATCGCATCGAGGCGCCAAATCTGTCACATCGCTATGGGCCGCAATAAGAAACTGACGCATCACCTCCCCACGCAGTAAGAAACCGACGCATCACCTCCTCTCCGGTAAGGAACTGACGTATCACCTCCCCTGCGCAGCAGAAAGGAACCAACGCATCACCTCCCCCGGAGCAAGGAACCAACGCATCACCTTCCCTGAGTGTAAGGAAGCAACGCATCACCTTCCCTGCGACCCTTTTTGTTTGTGTGCGCGACACATCCAAGGTACTTTGTGTGAAAAGTGTCGCATCTGCAATTTGCTTTGAACTGAACTATTTCTACCATTTGAAAGTCATATTGTTATTACTGTAATGTGGATTTTTGTCGTTTGGTCTTGTTTTGGTTTAGATAAAGATTACTTATTTTTCTAAACTGGTGTGGTGTCCATTTGTAGTGTTTTCACTGTATTACTGTATGTGTTCACTGACAATGTCATGAGTGATGCAGTATGTGAGGTCATAAGCAGTGCATTGCGGGGGCAAGAGTTATAGTTAGCTGAATTTCGCAGGTTTTGTAACAGTGAACTTTAACGTCTCTGTAACCTTTGTTTTTTTCAGTGAATTTCTAAGGTGTTTTTAAATTCCATTTGCTAACTATAACGTCACTGTAACCTTTGTTATTTTCAGTGAATTTCTATGGGTTTTTAACTAGTAGTCACATTTGCAGAGTGGTGGAGAAGGGGGCTGGACCTCTGACCAGCTCTCAGGAATCCCGCTCTGTATGACTTACAGGAGGTACCAGGAGGATTCTTGTCCCCCAGTGTCCCTCAGGAGTAAAGTGGACTTCATTCCCCAACCAGTAGTGCACCATGAGCCATGTTTGCAGAAAGGTGGAGAAAGGGGGCGTGGCCTCTGAAGACCTCTTTGCAATCCCACTGTGTGGGACTTATTGGAGATAACAGGAGGGGTAATTGGCCCCCAAAGACGTGCTTGGGGGCCAACTACCCATCCTATTATCTGCAGTAAGTCCCACACAGCAGGATTGCTGAGACCTGGTAGGAGGCCACGCCCCATTTCTTCACCACTCTGCAAACGCTCCTCCTGGTGCACTACTAGTAGGGGGATGAGGGGGATGAGTAGGGGGTCCTTGGGGGCCAACTAGCCCTCCTGTTACCTCCAGCAAGTCCCACACAGTGGGTTTGCTGAGAGGTTTTTGGTGGTCATGCCCCCTTTCTCCACCACTCTGCAAACGGGCCCGTCTGACACACTACTAGTTAGTGGTTGATATCCCCTTGGCTCTTGAGGGTCCTTGGGGGCCAACTAGCCCTCTTGTTACATCCTTATTGTTTGGGTCCAGTAAGACCCACACGGCTGGATTGCTGAGAGGTGGTCAGAGGCCATGCCCCTTTTCTCCACCACTCTGCAAATGCACCTCCTGGCGCACTCCTGGTTGAGGGAAGAAGTCCACTTTAGTCTTGAAGCCCACAGGAGGCAAGGGGACCTCATCCCCGACCAGCAGTGCACTTAGAAGAACGTTTGCAGAGTGGTAAAGAAAGGGGGCGTGGCCTCCAACCACCTCTCAGCAATCCCACTGTGTGAGGCTTACTGGAGGTACCAGGAGTCCTTGTTGACCTCTAAGAACCCTCAGCATCCAAGGGTACCTCATCCCCCATCCAGCAGCACACCAGAAGGTGAGTTTGCAGAGTGGCGAGGAAAGGGGGAGGGACGTCTAGCAAGTTGCCGGTACTTTTTTTAACTTTAATTTTTCCTTCCCTGGACCATTTAGGGCCCCGAGGACCCCATCCCCAGGGCCAAGCCAATTTTTTTATTTCGATTTTTTTTTTTAAAAAGGGAGGGGTGCCTCGCCGCCACCCTCTTGGGCCGATTTTGGCCCTGGGGAACCAATCCCCAGGCCAGGTCTTTCTTTTTTTAAATTATTATTTTATTTAAGGGGAGGGGGGATGAGCGCCCACCCCCCCGGGCCATTTTCAGCCCCAGGGACCCCATCCCCTGCCCCATTAAAAAAAAAATCACAAAAAATGGAGGGGGTGCCATGTGACCCCCCCCCCCCTTCCCGGGCAATTTTTGCCCCGGGGACCCCATCCCCTGAGGCTTGCCCCCTTTTTTTTTAATGTATTAAAAAAAGGGAGGGGGCCATGTGGACCCCCCTCCCAGGCCGATTTTTGCCCCGGGGATCCCATCCACCGGGGCCTGGCCTGTAGTGTGGGCACCCGTCCCAACCCAGGGCACCCACTGCCAATGTTGGAGACCGCGGGGGAGCCGGAAGGCCCCCGCAGTCCCTACCTGCTCCCCGCCTCCTGCAGGATCCGGCATTGCTTTTTACACACACATGCAGCTCCCTGTGTGTAAAAAGCAAAAGTGCTCCGCTTTGAGTAAGCAAGAGAAAAATGCTGTTGCTTGCTCAAAGTGGAGCATTTGTTTGCTATGGCATGGCGGGAGTTGCTATGGCATGGCGGGAGCGGTGCTCCCGCCTTGCCATAGCAAACTGCAATGTCCCAGGGGTGGGCAACCCGGGGCATTGCTGGAGCCAGCCCGGGGGTGAGTGGCGTTCCCCAGGGCTATGTAGGGCTCATGGAAGGGGGCTGCGTGGCCCCCTCCTTTGTTCAGATTTGGCCCGGGGATGTGTTGGCCCCAAGGGCTGTGCGTCCGCAATGGACCCCCTTAATTATTGTTTTTTAGCCCCGGGGAGGTGGGGGTCCCTGGGGCTGCGAGGGAGGCCCTACGGCCTCTCCTGCATTAATTACAACAAAAAAAGTGTGCCCCGGGAGGTGGCGGTCCCTAGGGCAGGGGGTCCACGAGGCCCCCCCACATAATTTTAATTAGCCTCAGGGAGGTGGCGGTCCCTGGGGCTGCTGTGGGCTCAATGGGCCCGGCCACATTCATAGTTAAAAGTGCACTGGGTAGGAGGCGGTCCCTGGGGTTTGTTAAGCCCAGGGAGGGGGGGGCCATGTGTGCCCCCTACTTTATTCACCATATGCCCCCGGGACCTGGTCCACCTGGGGTTATTGTAAAGCAAGCACGGGAGCCCTCGCTGACTTTTTTTTGCCACAGATTTGCGATTATTGCAATTTTGCAGCAATTTGTTTTTTAAATATGCTTTTATGTTGTGGTGGGGTCTCAGGGGGACCCTAACACCATGGCTTGGGAGTCAGGGTATTCCTACCCTGCCCCCTTTTCTTTATTTTCACTTTTTGTGGGGGGACTAGGTGAAGCCGAGTCCCAAGATGGCTGCCAAAACGTATTAGTTGTTGTGTTGGCAGCCAATCAGAACTGTGCATTTCCCTGCATGTCCGTGTCTTTTTTCGTGAAAGCTTCGCGCCCAGAGGTATCACTATAATTTAGCATTTATTTATATAGCATTTGAGAGCTATTAAAAATAATGACGCCAGTTATCCGGTGGCACGACACTTCCACAAAGTACATGAAGGTGACCAATAGCAGTTAAAACACAGTGTGATAGACAGTGTCCCTAAAAGAGAAGAGATGGAGACCGAGAAAAGGAATTTAGAAGGCTTGAATCCAAATATATCTTGGAAATGTATGGCAAGGAGCCACAGGGCTTGAATATGGATTTCGAGCTCTTTGTCCATCTGTAGTCTGAAATTGTTGCCAGCTCTGAGACTTAGTAGTATTTTTAATTCTTGTTTTGAATTTGATATTTTGCGAAAACTTTATTGTTTTCGTTTTTAGGTAGAACTTCTAACTAGAGACACAGGAGGTGGCTACACGGTAGAGATTCATCTGTAGATAAGAGCAGCCAGCTAACCACACAAGACTCAAGGAACAATAAGCCCACTTGGGCAATATTCAGTACATTTTGAAAGATACTTGTGGTCAGTATGGTATCACAGCAACGTAAAAATGTTATATTATGCAGTTTTCTTTTGCAATTTTATACTGTGGTAATGTAAGTAGTCCGTTTTTATATAGCGCAGCTACTCACCCTTACGGGTCTCAAGGCGCTGGGGGCCGGAGTGGAAATTAAGTGAGCTATTGCCCAGAGTCACATGGTGCTGAGCTGCCGCCGGAGATCGAACTGTGAACCCTGTGCTCCGAAGTCAGCTGCCCTGGCCGCTGCACCACACCTCTCCACAGTTTGTTATACACTGTAATGAAGTGTGTTGGAATCTACACAGTCGTAAGCACTTACTAGGGTATCAGAGCGAAAATATGGTATTCCGTTTTTCCGCAGAGTGATCTGTGTCTTGGTATTAATAAGTGTTTGTCCCCATGTAATATTTAAGTATATTTAGAGATAATAATTTACTGTGACTGTATAAGATTATTAATGTGTTGGAATTAGAGACATCTTCTATTTAACTCAACTGTAATTTGCCACTAAGAAATAGCCACCGTTCTTACTGAGATGTATTCAGTCCTTTTTTTCTTTTTATATTATGTTAAGTTTGAAAATTAAACGTATAAAAAAGTGACTGTTTGTTAGGTCAGCGCCGTCACCAAGGTGCGAGCTCGCACTGAAACGCGGTGTGTGTGTGTGTGTGTGTGTGTGTGTGTGTGTGTGTGTGTGTGTGTGTGTGTGTGTGTGTGTGTGTGTGTGTGTGTGTGTGTGTGTGTGTGTGTGTGTGTGTGTGTGTGTGTGTGTGTGTGTGTGTGTGTGTGTGTGTGTGTGTGTGTGTGTGTGTGTGTGTGTGTGAATATATTGGCCACTGACTACTGTAGAGTAGATGATAAAGAATTTCTGTTTTTTTAAAGTTCAACGCTAAAATTGCAGTTCATATCCATGCTGTTCCAGAGGAGGGCGGAAACCAAAAGTTACATCATATATATGCAGCATTTATATGTATTTTATCAAATTGGTGGACAACTGCTTGCAATCAGTTAGACACACAGCTTCTCAATATGAGTTGCCAATGTTTATTACTTTGTTCTTTTGGAACCTGAGCAGTCATTTTGCGATTCCCAAAGATTGCTAGATCCCTGTAACGTGGGGAGCATCTAATCTGTTAGCTGCAGACAATTTTATCTTATCTTTTTTTATTCAAACCCCGGCTCAACCATGTGAAAAACGGTTCTGGTACATGATGCGCTGCGCCTGCTCTGAGAGGGAAATATGCTTTATTTTTTTTATTTAAAGGGAGAGAACAGTGGACAGGATGATGAAATGTAATTTATAACTTTGTTAGATCACAGAGAGGATTCGCATAATATGGATTTTTCATAGACGTTTTTGTATTGTTATCTCTTCTGTATACATTGAACTTTATAACTCCTATTCGCTGCAATCAGTGCATTACTCGAGAAGGCACCTGAATAGACAAGCGTCTATTATAAAGATAAAAGCATCATTATGACATATTTCCTGTAACAAAATGTTGCATGCCGCTATCAGAATCTATTTAAAATCCATTATTTGTTAAACTCTGGATGTTTCCCTTGCTAATAGCACCTGTGATGCAGATTTGCATGGGCTTCGATCCTAATCCGCAGTGATCCACAGTGCCACGTCCAGTCTATTGGGCCCATTCATAAAGATTTTGCTGCTATTCACTTTGCAGTACTCCTGAATTCCATAAGTCAGGAGTAAGCCAGGAGTAGTAATGTGTAAATTGCATTTACTCATCCTCCTTATTTTGTTAATTGGGCCTTCTATATTTGCTCTTCAGTTGCATTTATCCCTTCATCCGTCAAGTGTTGCTCTGCTTATGAATGTAAGGCGGGCACCTGTGCAGTGGCGTCTGGCATGGATCAGAGGTAGAGGGGCAGGGGTGGGAGGGGAGGACGAGGGAGGTATGGGAGAGGAATGCGGGAGGGGGAGGACGTGGGGGAAGCAGCTATAAAAATAAATACATTCAAATTTAAAACTTACCTTTTCGTGGCTTCCTCGCTGTGTCCCTCCTCCGTAGTACTCTCTCGCTCGGCCACAGGAAGCACACCGAGGCTCCCAGTCAGCCAATCACAACGCTGCCTTAGCAGCGCTGTGATTGGTCTGAGTGCTGTGTTTCGGCGCTCAGGCACTGACTGGAGGCCTAGGCATGTTCTCCACATAGACTGTAATGCAGCCGGCATGGAGAACATGCGAAGTGCGCAAGACTGTTTTGGGCGTCCAAGCAGTCATTGCGCAATTTAGGAGGGTGCTACCACTCCTCCCCTGCCCCCGCCCCCTCATGCAAAGCTGTGGGCGGAAGTAGGAGAAAAGAAAATGATAATAACACAAGTTATTATCATTTTATTTTCTCTGTGTTTCACTGCAAAAAAAGAAATGGGACGACGCTCCTGCGCCTTAGTGGAGGAGCCGCCACTGCTTGACCTTTCCTGGGTGCTGCCGCGTTTGGACGTTATTGCTGCTTCTCCACCCCGTTCCTTCAGACTTTTTCACAGCAGCATACAATGACAATTTAAATTTCCTTCTCTGGTTGTCACCTAACAGGAGAGGTGAGTGCTAAGGGGTGAACCCCATGGGGATCTCATACGAGTAGAGGAGACATGCCATCCTCAGTCATCAGCCCTCGCCTGTTGATTGACCTTTCCTTCCATATTGAATACATCCCCCAACCTAAGACCTTTAAAAATAAAGCCAAAACTCACCTATTTTAAGCACCCTGCTGCAGACACACCTGCCGCCCCCTCCCTGACTGTGTTCTCACTGAAGTCACTGCTGCCCTTTTATGGCTAGTATGGAGTGCTGTGTCATTCATTCGCACACAAAAATGATGACAACATCGTCATTCTCGTGCAACACAATGTGCATTTCGTGTAAGCGCTTAGAAGCAATTACATTATTCAGTGTTCCATATAGAAAAAAATATAATTTGACACTGATCAGTCCGTCGATGATAGAGTGAGGCTGGTAAATGGAAGGATGAACGTGTAAAAACACACGGCCTTTACACTACTCTAAAGGTAAAGGGCACAGACCTACGCTAACCTGTACGTTTGCTAATTTGTAATAGAATCCAACATTGCAAACAGTTTTACGTATGACAATTCGCCCATGCACATTGCTCATAGTCTTTAAAATGCTTTTCGTTAAATTGTTTTTTGATATTTACATTATCGTGTCTTTGGGCTCACTTGTTTCTGTAAACAGCAGATTCCTTAGCAGGACAGGCATGCCTCCAATGAAAATGAACACATTAGTCTGCCTGATTACCTACTTCCTACCCAAATCACGCATTAAGCATAATTAGTTTTGCTGGAGGGCCATATATGTCAGTAGGGCTCTAGTTTCAATCACCGCGGGATTTGTCCTAGATAAATCTGTTTGATAGTCCTCATGTATAGCCGAGATCCCAGTTTCATCCTCCCACCTTTAAGCAAAGACACAATATCCGAATACTTTTCAAGCCCTGCAGAGGCGGGTGTCCGAATTATGAAATAACAATTAGGAAATGCATTTTGGAAGGCCGACATCTGATATCATGCCCAGATATCACCACCACATGTAAGTCACATGACCTTACATTCACTCATCCTACTTTGTGAAAGCAATGTGCAACCGAAGGGCTTCTTTTATGTGGTGTATTTAATTAATTTTAAGTGCATATGAGCACATGTTCATATTTACATTTTAAAATAGTGTTAAGTAACGTATTAAAATTTTAATTTCACCCTCAAAATGATTCCCATTTCCCATCAATTCTGCTAATTTCTGTTTTCAGTGTGCCTTTTTTAAAACAGGTGTTATTCAACACAAATAGACAAGCAAATGCATAAATATCATTAACATGGACATTAACAGGACTTCCCATACAATCTGACCGAAGATAGTGCCATAGTGCTGAGTTGTGAAGAGTGATGTTAAAAAAAGTCCCCTGCACTGCACATTCCGGAATCCAAGCTTTGCAGCTAACAACGCACCCCCACAATTTTCCTCAGGCGACTTTCAGCATGTTAAACTAGCAGAAATGTACTGAGGGACAGATAATCATAAAATACCACGAAATGCAAATGTTTATGTTGTAGGCACCAAAATCCATATTATTTCCCAATAGCGCATGGGTAAACTGGGAATACGTGATAATCATTGCAGCTGTTAAATCACAATCTCCGGAGTATTACATTTTATTAGATGTGGTAATTATTGCATCTGGGGAAGAATCACTCACACAAAGGGCCTAAATCAATGAATCATCTCAGAGAGGAAAATAGGTGCATATTTCTAACTTTGCTGGGAAAGAAGAATAACAAGCATTGGCAAAGTTAATAGGTCTGCCATTAAACGCCAGCCTTCTCACAATTCTTGTTTTGATTAATCATGGTTTTTGCAAAACTATATTGTTTGGGAATATGCTGGGCCCTGATCAATCTAAATAAAAAAATCATTTACTAAGGCAAAAAACTGCTTTTTGGTCTCCCAAAAAACACACATCCCCATAGTATTCCCTGACACTGGAGGGAACTACTTTGTGTGTGGATGTGTTCCTTGTGAAAGGGTGGCAGACCATAACTTGTATTGAAGTCAGCCAATGGTTGAGGTGGGCTGATACATTGTCCCTTAATGCATGCTGGAGTTCTGGGGAAGAGCAAAAGGTTTCCCAGTGGTGTAACATTGAAATAAAGCAAAGTGAATTAAATTAAAGTGTGCTTATGGGGTTACAAATAGTTTAGATAAAGTTTGTAGGAATATGAGAGTTAAGTTATGCCCGCAAAATCTACGAATTGAGTTTGTAAAGAGTGAGCTCAAGGTATTAGGCAAGGAACTCTCTTGAGATTAAGACACGCAGTACCTTGAGAGGAAAATATCAGTCTATTTTATGTTTAACTCATGGCCAAAAAGTAGGGTACAGGTATGTGGATGCACTACCTAATTGTTGGCTTAAAAGAGAATTGTTAAGGTTAAGGGTTGGAATTACCCCCTGCTATATTAATGAAAAGATAAAAGTGGTCATGATTTATCCTGAGGGAGATTGTACACGTGGCTTAAGTACTAAATGTGATGTTTGCCATTGCATTTTTAACTGAAATGCATTTTTTTGACGTGGCATGTGCCATTGGAAGGTTTATGATCGCTGCTAAAAAGGTTTTTATGTGTAAATAGATTAGTCATTTGTAGGGAACTTATGATGATAGTTATTTATCGTATGTGATGGTTTGATGATGATATGAAGATGGGGTCTATTTTAAAGTATATTGATTTTCCAAGACTTTATATACTGAATTATTTATCTGTTATTTTATGCTCTTTAATTAATGTGAGATAATCACAAAAGTTGATATGGTTATATATGATATGTGTTTAAGGACCAAAGGTCTAAATAAACATTTCCTTGACTGACTGTGTTAAGGAATTCCTAATGGTAGCCTTTGAGAGGAGAAGGCCTCACAGTAGTGATAAACGAAATAGGCTGTTTGTCACTACCAGGACATGTAAAACATAGAGGTACATGTCCTACCTTTTACTTACATAGCACCCCGCCCTTAGGGTTACTTAGGGCCTACTTTAGGGGTGCCTTATATGTAATAAAAGGGGAGTTTAAGGCTTGGCAAGTAGTTTTAGATTCCAAGTCGAAGTGGTAGTAAACTGCACACACAGGCACTGCAGGGGGAAGCCTGAGACAGATTTGAAAGGCTACTTATGCGGGTGGTACAATTAGTGATTCAGGTCCACTAGTAGCATTTGAAGTACAGGCCTTGGGTATACGGTATACCACTTTACAAGGGACTTAGCATACATCAAATATACCAATCAGGTATACACCAATAAACACAGACTGTATTTTGAGGTCTTATGGCTTGACAATTGATCCTCAGTAGTCGAAATGATGATTATGTCATGAATTTTTACATTTTATTGTTGATTCTTAAATTGTCTTGTAGGCCAACATGTGTTTCACGAAAACATTTCACTTCCTCAGCTGATATGTTTGATTAAGTGGAGCATGGGAGATGAAGTGACTATCCCAATTCTATTAAATGTGATAATTTGAAATAGGAGTGTGAATGGCCATGGCGCAGACTATGAAAATCACTTAACCAGAATGTTATAATTAATATGCTATTACATTGTAGGACTTGGCCTTTTTGGCTAAAGTTCCCTAAACTTTTTGCTTTCCCCCTAGACCGTTTTCCTGACATTGAGTTGCCAATTTAGATGCTTTGGGTACTTTGCCACTGCTGATCAGTGTCAAAGTACAAGGGTTCCCTATGTAAAGTACAATGGTAATTGGTTGGCCATGATTGGTATGTTTGCCTTACTAATAAAAGTCCCTAGTGATGTGCACTGTGTGTGCAAGGGCTAGTAATGCAAGGGCGTGCAGAGAAGGGAACTCAGGCCTTCAGTGTAGGGCCTGCGCGCAGTTTGCTAAGTTAGCATGTTGTCCTGACAAGTGCAACCACTTGTCAGGCTTTACTTTCCCTTTTGCGTACACTGTGGGCACCCCTGTGGTAGGTCCCGGGTAACCCCTTGGCAGGGTACAGTGTAGGTAAAAGGCAGGACATATACTGAGGTGTGTGCTATGTCCTGACAGTGAAAAAACACTCCATTTCGTTTTCACTGTTGAAAGGCCATTCTGCCCATAGGACAGAATGGGGGAGGCTGGGTATGGTGTTTTGTTTGCCTAATTTCCTATAAGTTTTATAATGGAGAGGTGAAGTTTAGTATGTATGAACTCACAGTGTCATAACACATCTTTCTATGAAAGTGGTTTTGTCACTGTGTGTTCAGAAACCACTCTTTTAGAAAGTGGCTGAGTTTTGTGCTTTAAGCATTTCTGTGTGTCTCTGCTGAATGTGGATTGACTGTCTGGATCTGAGATGGGAGGGGGTGAGATGGCACCTGGCTGACCTGCATCTGGAGAGTATGCGAGGAGAAACCCCGGGAGGTGAAGAGGCCTGGGTTGCAGCTATAAAACAATTGACCCACCTCCTGCTGAGTGATTAAGGGTCCAGACCCCCAGTATCAAAGGGAGAAAGGTGACACTGGGAGGGAGACACCCAGAACTGATTTAGGCAGGGGTCAGGGACCCCTGAGCACAACGAACTTCAAAGACATGAAGGGGTATAACTAAGAGAACTGAAACCCCTAGAATTTGGTGTAATTTTGAATGGCAAAATGGACAGGTCGAGTCTGCAAAGGCTTTGACCTCTTTCATGGTCAAGAAGAACCTCTGCCAAGGAAGAAGTTGCTGAAGAGACTGCTGGATAGGACTGACCCTTGCTTCGTGATCTGGGGCTGGCCTGCAGTTTGTAGCTTTTACTAAGGAAGAGACTGAAGGGACACTGCAGTGGGTGGTGTGTCCCCCTTCTTGAACAGGACTGTGCTTTGTGCTGTGTCCTGAACCCCAAGGGCCCGAGGTGAGCTGGCTCCCTGTTTGGAAACCCAGGAACATAAAAGTTTCCGGAGAAGTCCCAAGCAACGCAACCGGAGGCGCTGGTGAGGAGTGCCTGGGTAGCATGTGCACTGAAATCGAAGTAAGTCTCCACAAGTGCTGAGGGCGGGTCTCGGTGTCCACTGAGACCGCCGGAAGGAGGGCCAGGTCATTGGGCCCTCGGAGTGCAACAGTAGCGGCCCGGACCGGCAGTCCCGGAGGAGCGGAGTCGCCGGCCCGAGCTCGCCGTGTCCATTGACGGAGTTCTGGATCAAGGCCCAAGTCGCTGAAGGAGGGGAGGAGAGTGGGGTCGCGCCCCCCAGGTAACGTGGATCACCACCTGGGGTGGGGTGCGGGCTCGGAGGGACACTCTCTCGGCCTCTTGCTCCTGGCAGCTGCGTGAGCCTGTTGCTTCGGCTCGGATCGAGGCCCGTGCTGGCCCAAGGAGGGGCAGTACTGGGGCCGGAGTGAGAAGCGGTACTTTTGTGTCATCATTGATCCATGTCGGGGGCAACTTTTAACGGAGCACCTAGACTGTCGTATTACACTTTGCATTATTGCTGCTAACGAACTATGGAACTGTCGTATGACGCCTGACTCTATTTGTGCCTGACGAACTGCATGCTGGGTGCGCTACGCACTGCGTTATTTTCCCTTGCAGAGTACATGATTGTAAGCGTGGCGCATTGCATTATTTCTTCATCGCACAGTACCTGATTATAACGTGGCGCATTGCATTATTTCTTCAGTGCACAGTACATGATTGTAGCGTAACGCATTGCTTTGTTTCTTCCTTGCACAGGGCATGCTGGTGGTGATACGCATTGCATTATTCATTCTATTGCAAAGTACATGACTGTGGCGCTACGTATGGCATTGTTTCTCTATTGCACAGTTCAGGAGTATATCGTTACGCATTGCAGTATTTCGTTTCTTTTGCAACGTGTGTGATTCTAGCAATACGACCTACCTAACCTTTTGGAAACGGTTAGAAGTCAGCTTAACTGTTGATTAGAAGCGGTGGTTGGGATTAGAACCTACCAATCCACCGGAAGCAATACTACCCATTATTATATGTTGGTTTTGTATCGTGTGGTCATATCGTATATCTTCTTGTATAAAGATTATACTCATTTTATGAAAACTTGTGTGAAGTCTATTTGTGTTGACATCATTGTGTTTTGATGTGAGTGTGGTTGCACATACTGTACACTCGTGCCTTGGAGATAAGCCTGGCTGCTCATGCCAAGCTACTAAGGGGGTGAGCAGGGCTATCTCAGACGGTGTCCTTACTTAGCCTAACGTTGAAACGAGGGGTCCGGATCTCGCACCCGGCAACAGCGGTGTGGGATGGGGACTCCCGCCTCCAGCATTTGGTGGCGGCAGTGAGGGATAAGGACCCCCACTTCCAACATATGGCGGCAGAGCGGTGGGATTCGATCCTAATGTAAATTAAATGTGTATGTGCAAAATCACTCACAGTAATTGGTGTTCATCATAAATTGATCGCAGACCACGACGCAACCACATATTGTGTTTTTGGAATTGTTGGTTCTATTGTTGAGTAACCTTTAAACCACACATCATGTCTCAGGGAGAGAGCCAGATAGCCGGTGAGGCTGAGGCTGCAGAATTAGAGTTTAACATTGAGGCACTGTTTTCCTACAAGGTTGATCAGTTGAGGAAATTCTGCAGAGCTTTGGGATGTCCCATGAAGGGTAGCGCTAAGAAGGAGGAGCTGCAAATGGCCTTGAGGGCCTGGTGGGAAGCCAAAGAGGCTCAGGAGACGGGGGATGTTGAGGTGGATGAGGATGACCCAGGGAATGGATTTGGTCCACAGGATTTGCCAATGGGGAGACCAGCCGCAGGGGCTGGTAGTAGCCATTCAGGGAGGAGTTTTTCACCAGAGGAGTTGGAGGAAAACCAAAGGGTCAGACTGCATGAGTTGGAGGTGTTAAAACTTAAAACTCAAGCAGAGGAGAGCAGGAACGCTCTCGCGTTGGAAGAGAAATGGATTCTCTTCGCTCATGAGTTAAGCATGAGGGAACTGGACATTAAGGGTAAACAAACAGAGTCCAGTGTGATTGATGGCAGCGCACAGCCAGTGCCAAGTGCGGATCAGTACAAGAGTGCACTGGAAGATTGGGTAGTGGTTAGCATGGTAAATGATTTGGAGGGGTTGTCCAGTTTGGCCCCAGGGGAGCCTAGGCTCAGAAATTATTTTCCAGGATTGTGCCACCCCGGGTTAAGGTGTGGGCTCCTTGATTCCCGGGAACCTGCACGAGAACCGGACCCCTGGTCATGGGTCCAGGGGCCTGAAGAGGCCCCAGAGAGGGAAGAAGGGCCAAGTGGCGCAAGGAGATCCCAGAGTAGTGAGGAGGGGTTGCTGGCTAGCCTCTTGTCTCAAAAGAGGGGGAGGAAGAGTAAGCAGCACCCCCAGGGATCAGCAGCACCACCCAGGAAACGGGGGGGTGGCGTAGGAGAGCCCCCGGGTGGAGGTCTAGTGCCTACTTGCCAGAGGTGTGAGGAAGAACACCTAGCGTCAGGAGGGCATGGGGAGTCTGTAGCCAGAGCTCCTGCTGTCCTGAAGTTTGTGGGTGCCATTCCTAAGTGGCAGGCCCAGAAAACTAAATGGAAGGTTAAAAGAGGGTTGTGTTCCCCAGTGGGAACACCGGTGGGACAGTGTCCAGCCAGTGGGGCTGGGTCCCCTAGAAGTGACCAGAGTAAACCCACTTTTAACCTGGAGGTCAGGATGACTGGAGGTAGTATCCTGACCAATGGGCCTTCCCAGGGTACCACTCCAGGGTGGGGTTGGCATGGGTCCAGCACCCCTGGAGGGGTTCCCCTGGCCGGGAGGGATCCATGGAACAGCATTGTTGGCTCAGGGGGTAGTGATCAGGAAGAGCCCATGGGGTCATGAAGGCGAGGAACAGGAGGGTGTCCCTGTGGTAGAGGGCCTGCGTCCTGTGTCTATCGCCCGAAGCAGGGAAGTCCATCAAGGTAATGATTGGTCTACCCTGGCTTTTGGCTGGGAGGGGTTGTGTAGGACTTGGCCTTTTTGGCTAAAGTTCCCTAAACTTTTGCTTTCCCCTAGACCGTTTTCCTGACATAGAGTTGCCAATTTAGATGCTTTGGGTACTTTGCCACTGCTGATCAGTGTCAAAGTACAAGGGTTCCCTATGTAAAGTACAATGGTAATTGGTTGGCCATGATAGGTATGTTTGCCTTACTAGTAAAAGTCCCTAGTGATGTGCACTGTGTGTGCAAGGGCTAGTAATGCAAGGGCGCGCAGAGAAGGGAACTCAGGCCTTCAGTGTAGGGCCTGCGCGCAGTTTGCTAAGTTAGCATGTTGTCCTGACAAGTACAACCACTTGTCAGGCCTTACTTTCCCTTTTGCGTACACTGTGGGCACCCCTGTGGTAGGTCCCGGGTAACCCCTGGGCAGGGTACAGTGTAGGTAAAAGGCAGGACATATACTGAGGTGTGTGCTATGTCCTGACAGTGAAAAAACACTCCATTTCGTTTTCACTGTTGAAAGGCCATTCTGCCCATAGGACAGAATGGGGGAGGCTGGGTATGGTGTTTTGTTAGCCTAGTTTCCTATAAGTTTATAATGGAGAGGTGAAGTTTAGTATGTATGAACTCACAGTGTCATAACACATCTTTCTATGAAAGTGGTTTTGTCACTGTGTGTTCAGAAACCACTCCTTTAGAAAGTGGCTGAGTTTTGTACTTTAAGCATTTCTGTGTGTCTCTGCTGAGTGTGGATTGACTGTCTGGATCTGAGATGGGAGGGGGTGAGATGGCACCTGGCTGACCTGCATCTGGAGAGTATGCGAGGAGAAACCCTGGGAGGTGAAGAGGCCTGGGTTGCAGCTATAAAACAATTGACCCATCTCCTGCTGAGTGATTAAGGGTCCAGACCCCCAGTATCAAAGGGAGAAAGGTGACACTGGGAGGGAGACACCCAGAACTGATTTAGGCAGGGGTCAGGGACCCTAGAGCACAACAAACTTCAAAGACATGAAGGGGTATAACTAAGAGAACTGAAACCCTAGAATTTGGTGTAATTTTGAATGGCGAAATGGACAAGTCGAGTCTGCAAAGGCTTTGACCTCTTTCGTGGTCAAGAAGAACCTCTGCCAAGGAAGAAGTTGCTGAAGAGACTGCTGGATAGGACTGACCCTTGCTTCGTGATCTGGGGCTGGCCTGCAGTTTGTAGCTTTTACTAAGGAAGAGACTGAAGGGACACTGCAGTGGGTGGTATCCCCCCTTCTTGAACAGGACTGTGCTTTGTGCTGTGTCCTGAACCCCAAGGGCCCGAGGTGAGCTGGCTCCTGTTTGGAAACACAGGAACATAAAAGTTTCCGGAGAAGTCCCAAGCAACGCGGTGTGCGCGTGCTTTTGCAGCTTGAGACCCTCAGAAGTTGTGCCTTGTGATCGTGGGCACGCAGGAGCAAACTGAGTCTCGGACGCGCAGGGTGCGTGTTGTGGTGCAAGCCGAGGCGTTGGTGAGGAGCGCCTGGTCGTTGTGTGCACCGGGAAAAGAAGTGAGTCTCGGACATGCAGGGTGCATGTCGTGGTGCAAGCCGAGGCGTTGGTGAGGAGCGCTTGGTCGTTGTGTGCACAGAGAGAAGAGGTGAGACTCGGACGCGCAGGGTGCGTGTCGAGGTGCAAGCTGAGGAGTGGGGACGATCGCCTGGTCATCGTGTGCACCAGAGAAGAGGCGAGTCTCGGACGCGCAGAGTGCGTGTCGCTGTGCAACCGGAGGCGCTGGTGAGGAGTGCCTGGGTAGCGTGTGCACCGAAATCGAAGTAAGTCTCCACAAGTGCTAAGGGCGGGTCTCGGTGTCCACTGAGACTGCCGGAAGGCGGGCCAGGTCATTAGGCCCTCGTAGTGCAACAGTAGCGGCCCGGACCGGCAGTCCCGGAGGACCCGAGTCGCCGGCCCGAGCTCGCCGTGCCCATTGACGGAGTTCTGGATCAAGGCCCAAGTCGCTGAAGGAGGGGAGGAGAGTGGGGTCGCGCCCCCCAGGTAACGTGGATCACCACCTGGGGTGGGGTGGGGTGCGGGCTCGGAGGGACACTCTCTCGGCCTCTCGCTCCTGGCAGCTGCGTGAGCCTGTTGCTTCAGCTCGGATCGAGGCCCGTGCTGGCCCAAGGAGGGGCAGTACTGAGGCCGGAGTGAGAAGCGGTACTTTTGTGTCATCATTGATCCATGTCGGGGGCAACTGATAACGGAGCACCTAGACTGTCGTATTACACTTTGCATTATTGCTGCTAACGAACTATCGAACTGTCGTATGACACCTGACTCTATTTGTGCCTGACGAACTACATGTTGGGTGCGCTACGCACTGCCTTATTTTCCCTTGCAAAGTACATAATTTTAAGCGTGGCGCATTGCATTATTTCTTCATCGCACAGTACCTGATTATAACGTGGCGCATTGCATTATTTCTTCAGTGTACAGTACATGATTGTAGCGTGACGCACTGCTTTGTTTCTTCCTTGCACAGGGCATGCTGGTGGTGATACGCATTGCATTATTCCTTCTATTGCAAAGTACATGACTGTGGCGCTACGTATGGCATTGTTTCTCTATTGCACAGTTCAGGAGTATATCGTTACGCATTGCAGTATTTCATTTCTTTTGCAACGTGTGTGATTCTAGCAATACGACCTACCTAACCTTTTGGAAACGGTTAGAAGTCAGCTTAACTGTTGGTTAGAAGCGGTGGTTGGGATTAGAACCTACGAATCCACCGGAAGAAATACTACCCATTATTATATGTTGGTTTTGTATCGTGTGGTCATATCGTATATCTTCTTGTATAAAGATTATACTCGTTTTATAAAAACTCGTGTAGAGTCTATTTGTGGTGACATCATTGGGTTGCTGTGAGTGTGGTTCCACATACTGTACACTCGTGCCTTGGAGATAAGCCTGGCTGCTCGTGCCAAGCTACTAAGAGGGTGAGCAGGGATATCTCAGACGGTGTCCTTACTTAGCCTAACGTTGAAACCAGGGGTCCGGATCTCGCACCCGGCAACAGCGGTGTGGGACGGGGACTCCCGCCTCCAGCATTTGGTGGCGGCGGTGAGGGATAAGGCCCCCTACTTCCAACATACATATATTACATCTTTGAAAGACTTTGAGCAACTAGATGCAAAACTCCTATAATATGGGATACTCTTTATATTTCTCGTTGATACCATATTTTTTAATTGACAACCTAGAGTTGAGCTTGCCCTGTAAGAAGCTTTTCTTATATACTTTAAAGTATGTCATTTCAATGATGGTTGCATCAATGAACACACAATATTATGTTGTTAGTTCTCATGACAAAAAAGACCACAGTAAATACCATCTGATAGCAGGCATTCCTTTCTGTTGGAAGCTCGATTAAAGACATTAGGCCATACAGTTTTAGTTGCACCTTTTATTCTTTAATCTCCTTCAATTAACTTAACACAATAATGAATGAGTAAATCAATAACATTGAACTAATGAATGTATAAAGGAAGACACTGATACATTAACGCCCCAAATTTTTTTTGGTTTATATCCGTTTTTCAATGACAAGATTATTTATTTTGTCATTGTCTGGATTAAATGTCACATTGGTATCAAATGAACGATCATGAATTGATGACAATCCTTTGATGATTATGTGGTTACACACTAAAGAGTTTGTCTATAAAATTGCACAATTCTACAATGAACTGGCAGTTCTAATTTATTGCGTGTTCATGGTCAATTCGTTTTTTCATTTCATACTTACGTTCAGAATATCTGCCCCTTTAAATTTCAAAGCAAGAAAGCCTGAATGCATGGACCTCATATTTACCATGGTAATGTATACCTCCGACAATATCACTTCCCAAGGCTCTTGATTACAGAAATGCTGCTCACAATGCATGATATGTTATTGGGTTTTACACAGCATTTATATTGAACTTTTTGATCAAACGTAGCTTTTAGATGTTTTTCAGTGCTTTTGAAAGTTTTAGCACAGCTATATGAGAACATATCACAGATGGCATACATTTGCAGAACTTGGTAAAACAGGTTGTTAGATGATTACAGAGCAACAGTTGAGCTACTACATTCTGCACGTGTTGCAGGGCGAGTTTCCGAAATTTAATGCTGAACCGTGTAAAGAGTGTACAGTTGTCTAGTCATGAAATACAGGGGATGTTGTAACCAAAGTTTGAAAAGAAAGATTCAAGAATTAATTTCTTGTCTCAACAACTCTAGGTGAAAGAAACAGCTTTTCACTATTTTGTCTAGCTGTGGCAGAAAGAACAGGCCTTCATCCATAAGGACACTTTTAAAACCTTAATCATTAGACTGGGGATAGGACAGGGTGTCTGGACAGATGTTTGCTTCACAGTAGGTATGACAATGCTTCTGTGGGTCAATGCCTCTGACCTGTAGCTTCCTCATAACTGCAATCTCTATCTTGTCATTGACAGTCTCTTCTGTCACGTTCACACTCTGCCACTTCTCAGACTCACGTCTTCGATTAATGCACCCCTCTTTCCTACCATGAATCACTTACACTACTAATTTTTCCTTCACCTATCCTATTCACCTCCTTATGCTGACTGTCCAGTGGTGTCTCTGAAAAGATGGTAAGGGCCCTGAGCCCTTGTGGAGCCCCCCCCCCCCATCCAAGATCTTTGCCTTCTGTTGCTGAACTCGTTTTCGTTGGCATTAGGACTCTGCGTACTTTTTCCCTGCTATCTAGTGCTAAAGTGCTCATGCACTCTCCTTAGAACATGGTACAATTGGCATTCACCTGATGGTATATTTAATTTACTAGTAAGTCCCTGGTAAATGGTACTACATGTACCTAGGGCCTGTCAGTTAAATGCAAATAGTGGGCAGCAGCTCTCATTGTGCCACTCAATAAAGTAGTCATTTAAAACGTATCACAGGCCTGTCACTGCAGCCTCTTTGATTCTGAAATGAATTTGTTCACTGCCATCACAACTGCGAGCTTCCTTCTTCTTCATAAAGCAACATTCATTCTAAAATGCCCGTATTCCAGCCAAAATGCTATAGTGGGAGACAGTTATCATTATCCTCGTAATAATTGGAATACCCTTCTTCTTTACACCCGTAATTTAATGTCACTGTGGTTTAAACAAAGCTCTTAAATGTTGTCCTTTTTGTCAAGCCTTAGGCAACATTGATTCTCCTTATTGTGTTTTTGCATGACTTGCTGTTTTACTACAAAAGTAAGTACGTTTCAAGCCTATGGTGGTTCTTCCTTTCAAACAATCATTGATTTTCTTTAACCTCTTGAAAGGAATGTACATCACGTTATCAAAGAGCAGACGCCTAGATAAACCCTGCCACTGTCCTGGGACGTGTCTGCTGCAGACACCCGTTGCAGTTCAGCTCATCTAAGTGAATCTGCGTGAGGGCGATTAGTAGTATGTGTCAGGTTACTTTGGAGGAGCCTCGCTGTGGCGTCCAAACTGCAAAATTGCTTAACCTAAACTCCTAAAAGTGTTTTTTATGTAGTTTTTTTTAAAATTAACTGTGAGGTTGTAGCAAACGCAAAGAGCTCTGTCTGTCATCCTCATGTGTTCAGTTTCTCTTGACAGTATTCGCAGGGACAACATATATTGATATGTCAGGTTGGGATATTGTTCATGCTCGAACAGCAGTGCCTTAGTCCACAATTATTTGCATATTCCATTAGAAGTGGATTTCAACAATGGGAACATAAAAATATATTGTGTGCAGTTAATATAAAACGAATAACATGGGTTATGCTGAAAAAATTGGCATTTACAAACCAATTAGCCTTTACCGGAAATTAAACATGCATTAACTAAATAGCAGTTTTTAAAATGGCATTTAAAAAATAAGAAGTTGTTTACAAATAATAATTTTAAAAAGAGGGAGTTCTACTGAGACAACTCATTAAAACCAAGATTGGTTGGTATAAAAAGGTATACAATGGAAGGAAAGATAAGCTATTTAAAGAAGCTTGTTTGGCTACAATAATTATCATATTACTTTTTTATGCCTGAATGATGCATCCAAATTATTAGTTGATGGCTTGTTTAATGAAGTTCTGGTTTGTTTTCGGTTGGTCACGTCACACCAATGGAAAGTTGTTTGATTTGAGGTCCCTCCTGGACATCTTGTCATGTGTGGTAGATAATACAATTGAATGTTTGAGAGATCTCTTTCTCTGATATCAGATGGTGGGTTACATAGAGTCTAGAGTGCGCTTGTGAATGAAGCTAGCTACCTTCTTGAAGTGGGGGTCAGTCATGTGACTTGCTGTGAGAACGAGGCCTCTTTCAAGAGTCCCGCATTCTCAGTTCTTCTGAAGGCTAGCGTGCTAGGTTGGTTTCACCAGTTCGAGCTCCAGAGTTATGTGCCCTGTCGTTTTATCGTTCTGCTCTAGTCTTTGATTGGGGCTATGTTTTTTGAGGTATTTTGAGTAGTAGAAAAGCTTTGAGTATACCACATAGTGGTATTATTCTGTTATCTCGACCACTGGGAGCCTGTGCCAATGTTCTGGCAATAGAGTGATGTGCGTCCGTTTGGTCAAGCAAAGTTTAGATGCTTGATTTTATATTCTTGCTTTCTTCTGTCTTTCATTCCTAGCATTTCCTAATTTAGATTATGATCAGGCGCCCCCCGCGCCTAGGGGTGGGGCGCCCTTAGTTGCGCCACATGACTGAGCCCGGGTTGGGTAAGAAGGGGGTGTATTGTGATAACGGACGTGATGTCATCAGGGCGCGCAGGGAGAGTTATTTAAGGCTGCGCCCTGGAATAGTCAGCCTCTTTGTCCCCTCAGACCACCGGCAAGCTGCAGAGGCTGGGCGTCGATGAGAGAGTTACAGTCGGCGGCGTGCCGAGCGTGGCATGGGAGGTTTGAGGGGGCCTGGGCGTAGCTAGGATACGTTTAGGATACGTGTTTTTAAATACATATATCTTTGAAAAGTAGGTTGTGCGCGTCTTCGTTTTCAAGTGGTGTCCCGCGCCGTCACTACAAAAGGGCGGCTCGGGGTGCGAGGCGTCCCGCTGCCATATGCGGGGGACGCGCCTTTGTTTTCCTGTGTGTTCACGCTAAGGGTTTTTTAATTTTCACATAACCGATGGTGCGGTTGTTTGTTAAAGCGGGGGATGCACCTTCGTTTTCAAGTGGTTTCCCGCGCCATCACTACAAAGGGGCGGCTCGGGTGCGAGGCGTCCCGCTGTCATATGCGGGGGACGTGCCTTTGTTTTACTGTGTGTTCATGTTGAGGGTTTTGAATTCACGCTATGGGTTTTTGAATTTTTTATGTAACCGATGGTGCGGCTGGTTGTTTTAAAGCGGAGGGCGTGCCTTCGTTTTCAAGTGGTTTCCCGCGCCTTCACTACAAAGTGGGGCGGCTCGGGGTGCGAGGCGTCCCGCTGCCATATGCGGGGGACGCGCCTTTGTTTTCCTGTATATTCACGCTATGGGTTTTTGAATTTTTCACATAACCGATGGGGCGGACGGTTGTTTTAAAGCGCAGGACGTGCCTTCGTTTTCAAGTGGTTTCCCGCGCCGTCACTACAAAGGGGCGGCTCGGGGTGCGAGGCGTCCAGCTGCCATATACAGGGGACGCGCCTTTGTTCCTGCGTGGTTTCCCGCGGAGGGTTTTTAAATGATTTTGCCATTTGCATTCTAGCAGTACATGATGTGTACTATTGTTGCTTTTACTCATAATGGTGCTACTGCTGCGGCACGGTTCCAGAGTAGTATGCGCACTATGTTCATCTTCGCTCGTGCGGACTCCTGTTATAGATTCTACTGCAGCAATATTATCTTTTATTTATATCGTTATCCATAGATTAATTATGTGAGCTCCCAGAATGCTGACCTCATCGCTGGGGCAGTCAAGGGCTTTACATTAGAATTGGAGATAATCATAGCATGATGGAGCGTAGAACCCAAGCTGATGCCCTGTAGTAGGCCATGTTGATTTCAGTGGAGGGACTTGACCGAAGAGAGACAAAGGGAAACATTCGTTCGTACAATGAGACTTGATGGTCAGTTGGGCACACATTGCCCAGAGCTGGGACGGCTGATAGGGATGGTCCCATTCCCAGTCCCGTAAGCGCGAAATATGCCAATGCGCGTCATGCCAAAGAAGGTTTTCGAGGCACCATTGGTCCGGTTCTTTGTATTAATTTTCCTTGCGATCTGGATTTTGGGTACCAGCGGGCAGATTACAGTGAATTAGCTGAATAAATGTAACAGCTGCAGTGGTATCACATCGTACCAGAAGTCTTTACTGCTCATCATGCCGGCGGCTTCCTGTATTTGCTGAGCATCCATGTGTTATGACTCGTTACCCGTCTTGGTGACTGGGTATTCAATATGTGTCACTTGTAATAACACTGGTCATTTATACACACTCAGTTGGCATGCTCTGCACTTTGAAGTTCATCTAATTTCTGCAACGTGTGCTTCGACACACTTGCCGGCGTCGGTGAATTGACGGTTTCGTCAGTCATTAGGAAAGCCCTATAATTATCCTGTGTGGTTATGATTGGCCCGCAATACCCGTCGGGGCAGACTGGGTATTCAATATGTGTCACTTGTAATACCACTGCTCAGTCATGCACATTCAGTTGGAATGCTCTGCATTTTAAAGTTCATCTAATTTCTGCAACATGTGCTTAAACACACGTGGTCGGTGTCTGCAGTCAGTTTCCACAGTTCAGGAGTCATGCTTTTCTTAATTACATTTCAAACCGGGGCCGGAGGTTACTTGTTTCATTTAGCTGACATAAACGTTATAAACTTGCATTCTTCTTTTTGGGGTGGCAAGATACCATTCTAACTCCCGCAGTGTCGTCAAAGGAACTCCAAAAACAAGCATTCTGTGGCAGTATTTTGAAGGCCCGACATAACTTTGGTGTGAAGCTCCAGCAAGACAAAAAGCGTCAATGTGTGGTGAACTGGTTTAATAGTTACCGAGCATATTATCTAAATTTCAAAGGTTTAGTAACACTACCTATTGCAAAGATGATATCGGGGTAGTACACTTATTACAGAAAAGTGAGCTGTGGGGCCATGCTTCATGACACAAGACAGAGCTCAGTTATATACAATTCATGCTTGGTTTATATGGATGCAGTGCGCCACCCCAACCATTGGGGAGACAGTGCAGAAGCTGCTGTATGCAACAAGTTCAAAGGGGAGGTGCGTTGGCGTCGAATTTTAGTTATTACTTGGTACATTCCTCAGTTTGGTTGGTGTTCCAGTGTACTAAATGCGTTCCTTTTGAAAGGTTCGTGTTTCATTCTCCACATAAGCATTTAGGGTTCAAAGGCTACAACAACAGGTGTTTAGATCCCAATTCATATGTTTTCATAAAGGCAACGAACAAATAAACATCATACTATTAGATAAATAAGCATCTATTATTCAGCGTGGCGGCAAATCGGGAGTGACTCCTTGAACGTCGGGATGGTGGTCGCGGCCCTGAGGCACAATTTTCTTTGTTGATATGTGGCGGCGTCCACAGATGGTTCGTATTGTGTAATGACCCATGCATTACAAGGGCCGGCGTGCAACATCATGCTAACATATTTCAATTCGCAGCGGGTATGCTTAACCTTTCGTCTACAGGGGGTGGACAACTAAGCAATATCCAGTAGCAAAACAAGCATTTATTATTCATTGCCAAGAGGCCTCTTCAGGGCGGGGGAAACATCTCACGGCAAATACTAAGCAGGCTACGTATCAAAATTTGGAGGGGCTGCTGCAAATTGGTAGTAACCCTTTACGGTTGCGACTTGGTAGTAACTCTTTGCTGGTTGAGACGGGGGTTAGAACAATGGCAACACTGAGGCACACCTTTCCTACGTTTCGAGGTTCTCGTCCACAGATTCCCCGGGTTGTGTATCTCAGTGGGTAAACCGCTGACAACAATTATATATATTACAGGATGGGCTCTCTACTTCGGGAATTATATAATACAGGGTTCTGGGGCTACCTAGATAAGGTATCTAAAACGGCTTTAGGGTTCCCTTTACCTCGGGTGCAGTGTGAGTCCAATGTTGGGTTGGTGTTCTTGGTTCTCAATCGCGCTTCACCCCAAGGTGGGCTGCACATACTCCAGGAGACACATTTAAAGAGAGGGCAGTATATAGTGAGACGTTGGGTGATGCCTTTGTTTAAGAGCTTTATCACCCAGGGAGAAGTAACGTTGCTATATGGAACATTCGGGAAGGGATGCACTTTAAGGGTTCATCCTAATGACAGGTAGCAATTTATTTGGGTCATAAGCCACAGGTTTTGTGGGGGAATTGTCAATGGTTCTTGGTAAGGACCCATAAGGTGCCTTAGGAAGGAAATACATTGCGCATAATCATTACAATATATCTGCGACTTAATAGGGCTTTCCTTAATTGGGATGTGATCACTTTACGTTTTTCTGTTACAGGTCGGTAGTACTTAGTAACAACAGGGTAACAGGTAGTGGGCCGCAGGAAGGCCATACATCATAATAGAGGAGGTCTGTTGGTATGCAACACATTTACTAAAGATTGGCCCTTATGAAGGAAATTCATTGTATAAGCATATCGCAATAACAGGTTCAGTTATGGGACGAAACGCAATTGCCTATTACTTACCGGCAAAGTTTCTCTTCTTGTCATTTTCAGCAGAATTCACCAAGGATTTGTGGAGTGCAGCACTCTAAGCATAATGCGGCCCTTTGGCACCAAATATGCGTGTAACGCTCATCTCAGCAACAGGTGGTGTCCACATCCTAGCAACAGGTGGTGAGTTATCTCAGGCGTACTCCACAGGCAATAGGGATTGCTGGATAACATTTCAACAATTGGGTGGCTTAGTGGGAGTCCGAGAATCCATTTACACTGAGGGTACCTGCCCTGAATACAACCTGGGGGAGGTTGCCCAGTTTTCAGGCACCCCGGTAGGCCAGTGCGGTATGCGGTACCCTGGATTTCAGGTAATACAGTTCGCTGTAGGATGTGGGGGCCTACCGGCTTGGCAGGATGGGTCGGTCAACTTCCATGGTAAGGCCAAGCTCAAACATAGGTATAAGGTGGTGCCTAATTTTCTAATATCGGGACTGATTTACTTAATGCCTATCACAGATTACAGGGGGCTAAAGCATGATGCTGTGTATAATTTTATATATCCAAACAGTATGGTTTCTCCTAGTGGGCTGTTATTCTTAGAAATGTAAGACCAGTCCGGGAATCCATTGACGTTAGGAGGGCTACTGCCCTGAATACAACCTGGGGGAGTCTGCCCAGTCGGAGGCCCCCGGTGGGCCACTGCGGTATTCAGTGCCCTGGATCTCAGGTAATATCAGTTTGCTGTTGCATGTTGGGGCCTGCCGGCACAATGTGCACAGCTAAGTGGAGAGCTTGGCTGGAAGGGTCGGTCAACTTCCATGGCAAGGCCAAGCTCAAAAGCAGGTATAAGGTGATGCCTAATTTTCTAATATCGTACCTAATTTACTTAATGCTTTTCACAGATTAATAGCGTAATGCTGTGAATAATTTTATATATCCAAACAGTATGCTTTCTCCTAGTGGGCTGTTATTCTTAGAAATGTAAATCCAGTCCGGGAATCCATTTACGTTAGGAGGGCTACTGCCCTAAATACAACCTGGGGGAGTCTGCCCAGTCTGAGGCCCCGGTGGGCCACCGTGGTATTCAGTGCCCTGGATTTCAGGTAATATCAGTTTGCTGTTGCATGTTGGGGCCTGCCGGCACAATGTGCGCAGCTAAGTGGAGAGCTTGGCTGGAAGGGTCGGTCAACTTCCATGGCAAGGCCAAGCTGAAAAGCAGGTATAAGGTGGTGCCTAATTTTCTAATATCGTGCCTAATTTACGTAATGCCTTTCACAGATTAATAGCTTAATGCTGTGAATAATTTTATATATACAAACAGTATGGTTTCTCCTGGTGGTCGGTTATTCTTAGAAAATGTAAGGCCAGAGTCCCCACTTTTGGGTCGCCAATGAGTCCGGACAAGGGGGAAGAGGAAGTTGTCTGAACAGGCTTCCTTTCATACATAAAGCCAACACTGGCTAAAAATAAGTGGCATTTAGGGTTTCTGTCTCCCGCATTGGCACTTCTACTGCCTTAACACGTCACTTAAGGGCTGAGATGAATTTTGGGGAGGCTGCCTGTGTTCAGGTACCTCGGAGGGCCGGTGCGTTATGCGGTGCCCTGGATTTCAAGTAAGGCAACTGTTTGTTGTAGCACGTTGTGGCCTGCCAGCACAATGTGTGCAGCAGAGGATTAAAGACTATGAACAACTTAATGCTATGGTCACCTGAGATGACAATTTTAATTTCATTGTGCCTTGATAGGTGTATGCCGGAAGGTTTTGCCATGGGTCAGGTACCTCTGAGGGCCGATGCGTTATGCGGTGCCCTGGTTCAGGTAATGCAACTGTTTACTGTAGCGCGTTGTGGCCTGCCGGCATAATGTGCGCAGTAGAGTGTTCAAGAGGATGGTCAGCTTAATGCTATACTGAAATGTAATATCTAGTTTACCATATTAGTGGTTTGACATATGAATGTCGCTAGAGTGTGAAGCATGTATATCTTTTATGTACCCCAAGTAGGATACTTGTACTCATGTAGTGGTTATGTGGAATTAGCCGGTTTGATGTGAATAAAATCTACGCCCTGGACGGGCATACGTTAAGGTAGACATTATTTAGTGGCAGAGCAAAGCAGCCCGTCCTTTAATTGGGGCGGGGTGCAAAGGTCGGGATTAGGCCTATAAGCAGGTACCCCCAGGGCTAAAGTGGTATCTTGGGTACAGCCCAGTACAGGTTCAAGGGGTTGGCCTTGTTTAATTTTCCTTAAGGCCATTAAGTTAAAGTCTACAACATTCCGGGTTATGTTGGGTTGGCTCACACAAGTATAAAATCAAACACCGTTCCCCAATCAGTCCCCGAGTCATTAATGCGGGTGGGAAGGGGCTAATATCATTAGGAAAGCATCTGTTTCAAGAGGCCTGGTTCACACATGTGGTCAGACGTAATACCGCAAGCAGTATGGGCTAAGGATGGCCCTGTTCAGGCAATAATAAGATCGGTAGAGCTGACCCATTTCATTATAAAAATCCTGGCGGGCGCCACAACAGGCACAAGTTTGCTCAACTTGCGCGAGTATATGTAAGGGATCTCCCACAAAGAGGGGGTGCATCTCTCAGGAAATGCACATAAGCTCTTTAACCATAGTACACTGGTGGTGATTCAGGAGCACTGTCAGCGCCAAGGGGGGGGGAGGGTGAGTACGCCGTGTAGCTTCTCCCCCTGTGGCGGAGCACTGACAGTTAACAAAGGGGGATGCACAACAAGGAAAGTTCAGCAACTGGATGGACCCCAGGAGGGGGTAGGATCCACGTGTGCAGAGGGTAGGCAGAAAAGGAGGACCGACCTGACGGTGGTCCTGGACCTTACTGCACTAACCCGCAATGTATGGAGTGAGTAAAACCTTGGGGAGGATGCCTGTGTTCAGGCACCCCGGTGGGCCGGTGCGTTATGCGGTGCCCTGGATTTCAAGTAATGCAACTGTTTGCTGTCGCGCATTGGGGCCTGCCGGCGCAATGTGCGCAGCTGAGTGGAGAGCATGGCGGGATAAGTCGGTCAAGTTCCATTGTAAGGCCAAGCTCAAGTGCTGGTGAAATGTTGTGCCTAATGTTCTTACTATCCTTGACATGTTGTTGCCGCTAAAGTGTACGGCCAAAACTGAAGTTCAAGTAATGTCGTGCCTGATTTACTTAATGCCTTTGACAGGTTGATGCGGCTAGAGCATGATGCTGTGAATAATGTTTATATCCAAATAGGATGGTTTTCTCCTATTGGTCTGTGATGAATTACCTGGTTTGATGTGAATAAAAAGGCTACGCCCTAGACAACATACTCCGACTCTGAGAGTTATTGGGCATAGCGGGGTAAAAATGTTGGAAAGGGTGAATGTCATGTTGTGCGCATACTAAGTTACAGCAATTCATTCAGGTTATCACCTATGCCCTAGTGCGTTTGATGCAATGGCTTGCCAAAGGTGAGGGTGTATCCTTCTCAGCATCATGCATTAGTAATTGGTGCTATTAATAAGTGCTGACATCTGGTAGTCGAAGGCAACGCTCTAGGGAAAGGGTTAGTTGTCAATTTTTCTTTCTATGGGAAAGTCACTGTCCCTCTACTGGGTGTGTCTAACAACCTTTTGCATGGTTTACCCATCTCTAGCACCACACCACGTTTTCCATTTGCAAATTGAATATCATAAAAAAATATATATTCTTTTATCCAACAATGGGCAATAGCAACAGTGCTTCTGTCTGCAAGTAGTTAAACCTGAATAAGAACAATAATTAGCAGTTATGTGTGTTAATCGAATAATTATTGGATGTCTTTATTTCAGAAAGCATAAATGTTTAGGGGCATTTCACCACTCCGATGCTGTAGCCATGTACTACCAGAACAATGTAAATCTACGCACATTGGTTTTCACTTATGTTTAAAATCATGATTTTTTTTTAAAAATCTCAAAAACGTCAGAGCTCATGGGAGCCTGCCATTGTCGAAGTTTTATATGAGTACTCAGGAAAGTAAGCTTTTAAACATGCTTAACTATAGAGAGTGTACATTTATGCATGAGTAAATGTTTAGAAAAAAGCATTTTATTATTTTTCTACCTTCAAGAGGAACAGATTTCTCCCAATAAGGAAAATTCCTTCCCTTCAGCGCCCAATAATTTGGGGTATATTCCCTTCCCACTCACACTGGGAATACAAATTAACTCCAGCCTGTCAGGAGTAAATCTATGTTCATTATCAAGACAGGAATGTGCCTTGACGATGTTTGTGAATATACTCAACACACAAATTTGTCAGTGTTCACAGATTTTATAAAGCCTTCCCACCTTGGGATGCCCACTCCCTGCCATTTACTCCCAAATAATACATCACCATACTAACATACAATCAAATGTGAAGGCACATTCACATTATGCCATTTGCACATTCTTTGGAAGTTCTGTGCACAAATGGCTTTGTGAATCATGTCTGTGAAGTAGTCATTACATAAGGTTTGTCGTTCTGAATTACTGGAATGCTGTCCCAAGAAAAGTATAACTTCTAGCAAATGTACTATGCTTATAGAAGAATTTGAAAACGTTATTATAAACCAAATGTCTTGGAGGATGACTATAGACTTAAGTGTCTTTTTGACCCTGAAAGATTTTCCACCAAGCAATTGAACAGCTTGCCTGCCATGCCAGCAGCATTCAACAATTGTCCTGTGAGATTTTTGTTGAAAGAACTTATGACCTCAAAGCAGAAACACTTTTGTCAGAAATGTGAATTTCCACCCATCCTTTGTCTCATTGTGATATTATGGGGCATTCAGCATTCATTTTTTGTAGTAGACCTGACAACTTTTGCATGGTAGTCCACCAAACTTCTTGCCTTCACTCCCTTCCTTTGCTGAGCTTGTTTTTGTTCGTATTTGAATTTTGTGCACTTTACCACTGCTAACCAGTGCTGATGAGCTTCTGCTCGCTCCTTAAAACATGGTAAAATTGACTAACAACTAATTTGCTCATTTAATTTTCTTGTAAGTCCCTTGTAAATGATACTTATTGTACCCGGGGCCTGTAAATTAAATGCTACTAATTGTCAGCAGCAGCCATTGTGTCGCCCACAAACGTAGCACTGGAAACCATGTCCTAGGCCTGTCACTGCAGCCTGTAGTACAATTTCGACCTGGTAAAACAAAACTTTAGCCTAAGTTTTGCTTATGCTTTACATGTCCTAGAAGTGTAAATACTCCTAAAGTCGTTTTTCACTGTTGTAAGGCACTGTTTCCTATAGACTAACACTTTGCTTACCTTATTACACTTATTAAGTGCTAACTTCAGATTGGAAACTGATAGAGAAATTATGTTTACACTCAAATGAATTGTAATATAAATCCTCTTTGATTGTAAAATCTGATTTCAAGTTACAATTGTAAAACTGATGGATAGAATGCTGAACAAATCAAACAATTACCCCTAGTCACAGATCAGGGTTTAATCCATCATTTTGTTTGCTCACCATGCCGCCCCAGTTTGGACCCAGCCATATACAAATTACTCTTGAATCCGTTCACCATGGTAACAATCCAGCCCAAACTGCTAGGCCAGGTCCTCCATGGACCGGAAACAAGCATCCTGGGAACGGTTTTGGGGTGTACCCTTCCCACTGAATGTTTGATTTGTTCTGCATTCTGTCCACTAATAAGAATTTGTTTCTACCCAAACAAACCCTCTTTCGCATTCTTAGGATAATGAGAGACTGGGGAAAAACCTAAACTTCTAGCCTACTAACTTGCAGTGTGCATGCAGCTCTTTGATGGCAGTTCATAGATCACTGTGCTATATTAGGATTGTAATTTAGGAAATGCAAGTAACAAAGGGATCTCTGTGACAAAAGCAATAACCCACTGAGCTATCTACATAAAATGCAAATCTGTGATCTGCATGGTACACATTCTTTTCAGCAAGCTTATTAACCCTCTGTGCTATAAAGCAGTCACTAGACAAAGCCTCATCTCTCTCCAGCAGTTATGTTAATCACCAGAGTTATTCTGATATTTGTATTGCTGCCTGACAATTTCTGGACACACAAGGAACTCTGTAGCTTATAATTTTATACCCAGAAAGCATTTCAAAACACAATGCCAACCCAAGCTTGGCGCCCTGTGCGTTGGCACTGGACACACTGCCCTAAAGCAAGCCCTGCTTCCCTGCAACTGACCAATGACCAGCATCAATTGGACCTGCCATGGATTTGCTTGAAGCCCTGCTGCTGGCAGTTCTGATCCCCTTGAGGTCCCCTCCAGGTCCTGTTTCATTGGCTGGCATCAGTGAGAATTCCTGAAGAAAAGGTGAAGTTACAAAAGTATTGGGCTCCTTGGAAATGTGAAGTGCCGAGAATCAACTGCCTGTGATGATCGCCATTGTAAAGCACCAACAGGACCTGCTCTTCGCGCCAACAACGAAAATTACCAGAAATGTATGACCTGCACTTTGTATGAACTGTACCTGTCTGCGAATCTTCAGCAAGGACTAGCTATTCACGTTACAGCAATTACTGTCCACAACACTTGACCTGCTCGTGAACTGAACTCTTCTCGCTGGACTTGAGAAGGTAACCCTTCAGCGGGCCTGACCTGGTCTCTGTACCTGACACATGCTCCATCACAGTCGGCCTGAACTTGTGACTTTTCACCAGTCTAGCATGACCAGAGGACAGCGAGTGGTGCTGTGTACAGACAGTCAGAATGCACTTCTGAAATATCGGAACATGAGGATATAATAAGCTTAACATATGGAATAGATCAGTGTCTTTTTCACCGGTATTTATTTCAATACTAACGGCGTCTCATCGAGTGTTGCTCACCGGTTTTAATGAAAACACTTAGGAGAGGAGAAGATATAAGTTAGCTGTCTTGAAGAAGGTGGTCCTATTCGATTTAATCCACCGAAACGCGTCGAAGCTTTGTTGCTGTTAAATTTGTGTAATACAGAACCACATCTTGACAAAGAATTTGTTTTTTTGCTATGTGTTGTTTCTATTTATCTTCACAAATTAACTTTTCTATGACAAATGTGATTGTCTTTGTAGTGTTTCTTCCAATTTTTACACTACAAAATCTGTTAGATTTATGTTTTTAAAGATCTTTGTTTTTAACTGTAATTTGATGCATAGTTTAATTGAATATTTTCATTAAATTGAATTTATAAGTGTTTCGATATCCCGCGAATTTGTGTTTCCTTTAAGACTGTTTTTATGCATGTGAGTGTATATGAAGTGGTTGAAAAATAAGTGAACCTAAAGGGAATTATACATTTGACGTATATTTAGGGGACCCCGGGGCCCATTCTACCTTCAGCCTCACAAAAATGGACAGCTAGGTGCACTTTCCAACAAATACTGTCCTGCTTATGGCAGATTCATTTGAGTATAATTTAGGACTTGGATAAGTGTGGTTAGTGCATATCTGATTGCTTGTGAAGCTCCAAAACTCCTAAACATGTATCTCTTCATGAGCAGCAGCCATATTTACATTGCATCCCCTAGGTACAAACCACTTTTACAACATTTGCTTGCCAATACTCGGTACACAATTGTATGTTACACTTATGCACGTACAAAACACATCTTTTCACCTTTGTGTCTTGTTTTATGTCTTGTCTTGTAAATAAATGCTGAGAACAGCCTTTTGAACACATCCCTCCCTATGTTATAGACCTGAAAGAAGTTTTATGAACTGGCCCATTAGGGTGTACATGATAAAACAGCAAATTTCAGCCTACAAGGGGCATGCAGCATCCTTCCAACTTTAACGTTGGTTCGGATAGGCTCTAGTATCTAAATACTATTTGCAATCACTACAGTTGAGCTGTTACCCAGAAGGTATTCCATATGTTTTAAAGATAGGGCCACACTATTACCCGCAACTACATTTTTTAGTTTATTAAAACCACACCAAACCACAGCATTGCAAATCTGTCATAACCTTCTAGTAAAAGTTTGTCTTAGAAAAAAGCATGACTATAATGAGGTATGCCCTATTAAAATATTAATTCTTTCCTAGGCTTGTTATTTTAAGGAAATTCTGCTGTATTTGATCAGTTATACTTTCTGTTGAGCACATCTCTGAATTAATTCATTATTTACGATGAATTTATCATCCTGTAGGTCAAAGCAACTGATGAAGATGCTGGTTCATTTGGCAAGGTGGAATACCTTCTCAATGACAGAATTAAAAACGACAAAGAATCCCTTCTGTTTACCATTGAGACAGCTACAGGTCATATCTGTGTATCTAAGGACATCAACAGGGAAGACCATCCTGCAAGTTATGATCTTTTGGTTAAAGCAAAAGATGGGGTAAGTGGCATGCAAAGATTTTATAGCTTATCATAGAATAGTAGGTGTTTCAGTATTAACAGACTTGCTTCTTCCCATACGTCATGTGGACAGTTCAATGAAAAGGCTACAACGGATCATCATTCTATCTTTATGGCATGGTGGTGATTTGCTATTTTGTATCAAAGTGTTATATGCTGCTTATTTGATGCCTTTCTTACTCTGATGAAATGTTGTGACATGCCTGTCATGTTCACTTGATGAAAGTATGATCCACATAATGCAAATAGGATATTCTCCATGTTGGTTCATGATAAGTAGATAATAGCAGAAGAGATACATTTCTACTCCTAAATGTAACTGATAAACATAACCTTTCTGTTGGAAATGGCCCTTCCTAGGGTGCTTTCTGTGACTTTTTGCTTTTCTCCTTCCCAGTTTTTCACTGATCTAGGTGCTACCATTAGGACTTTGAGCGCATGATTGGCTGATTTGAGTTAGCTGTAAGTCCCTTGTTAGAACTGGGGTCTCTAATTGGCAGAGGTATGCACCTTAGTCCAAGTAGGGAGCCTTGATTCTTGTCAGGGTAAGGGGGATGCACACTTTAGATGACACCTGCTTACCACACCTGCTCACCCCCATGGTGCTTGGCACGAGCAGACAGGCTTATCCCAAAGGCAATGTGTAAAGTATTTGTACTCAAAACACACAGTAGCACAGTGATAACACCACAAATGGACACCACACCAGTTTAGAAAAATAAAGTATCTTTATCTAAACTAAAGAAGACCAAAATGACAAAAAATCAACATACAGGTAGTGAAATAGCACATAAAACTGTTATTTCCAAAATAAAGCTTGTAGAAAACAAATAGCTCCACCTATGACGTTGTGACTGCAATAAATCCAAAGTACGGCAACGACCACAAGGGCACGGAGTCACATGGACCCCCAAACAAATGGTACCTTGGAAAACGAAGTCTAGGACAATGAATGGTGTCGTGGAGGTGAGGCGTCTGTGCCGAGGTCAAGGCCGGCTCCCTGGCTGCCATGGGGGAGGAGAGGAGTTGTGTCCGCAAGGAGGTGACGTGTCAGATCCATGACCGGAGAAGTCAGTTGCATCGGCAGTGAGGCGTGGGTTCCGTTGAGAGGATGCGAAGTTGACGAGTTCGTGGAGTTGCCCTCGTCCATTATCTGCGTCGCAATAACAGGATGCATGAGCTGGCGGTGACGGAGTCGGTGCGAGCTCTGGTGTCAGGAATGCCGATAACTGCAGGTGTCGGCAGGCATTGAAGGGTGTCGGAGCTGCGGTTCAGGACGGGCGGTGCATTGTGCACTTCACGAGTGGTGCCCCTGGCCTGGGTGCACGTTGCGGTGTCACGGCGGCGGCGCTGACGGCATCGGAGATTACTTTTCTTGCTTCTTTTAGGCTTCTTCCAGCTCCCAACAGCAAGGACAACCTCCAGAGACCCAAAACTGAAACAGGCACATCTTGGCAGGACAGAACTCTCAGCAGCAGAGTTAAGGGGAGCTAGGGGTGAAGTCTTTGTGCCCCTGAGACTTCAGAACATGAGGTGAGCAAACACAAGCCCTTAGAGATTCTTCTACAAGCAGGTTTCTCAGAAAAGTTCCAGTCTTTGTCCTTTCCTTGGCAGAAGCAGCAACTGCAGGCCATCCCCACAGAGCACACAGCAAAGGGGCAATACTCCTCCTCACAGCTCTCCAGCTCTTCTCCTTGGCAAAGGTTCCTCTTGAGTCCAGAAGTGATCTAAAATGTCTGGGGTTTAAGGTCCACTACTTATGCCCCATTTTGTCTTTGTTCTTCTTTGTGCCTGGGTCACAAACCAAACCAGTTCTGTCCTCACAGGTGCAGTATGACCACAGGGGATGGAGACAGCATTGTGCGAGGGAACTTTATTCCTCTATCTTGTCCCAATGGGAAGTTATACTTGTAAGATGTTACAAAGTATCTCCTATGCTATGGGACAGATAGACTTTCAGTAGTGGAAAACGAAATTGGCAGTATTTCACTATCAGGACATGTCACACACAACACTACATGTCCTACCTTTCACATACACTCCACCCTGGCCATGGGGGTACCTTGTGCCTACATGAGGGGTGTCTTATATGCAAGAAAAGGGAAGGTTAGGACCTGGCAAGTGGGTGCACATGCGAGGTCAACATGACACTTTAAAACTGCATGCAGACACTGCAGTGGCAGGTCTGAGTTACATTTGCAGGGCTACTTAGGTGAGTGGCACAATCAGTGCTGCGGGCCCACTAGTAGCATTTGATTTACAGGCCCTGGCACACTCAGTGAACTTTACTAGGGACTTACCAGTAAATCAAATATGCCAGTCAGGGAGAACCAATTGCAATAACAATTTACACAAGGAGCACTTGCACTTTGACACTGATCAGCAGTGGCAAAGTGCCCAAAGCATCTGACCCAGCAAAAACAAAATCCAGCACAGCATAAAAAATACAGGAGGTAGAGGCAATAAGTCAGGGGAAACCATGCCACAGATGCCAGTCTAGCATCCCTTGCCTAGGGGTAAGACATATGGCCAGGGCATGTACCTCGAATGCTCCTCCATGGGCCTGCAGCATTGGTTGTGCCATCCACGGAGGTAGCTCATCGATCATGCCACAGGTTTGACCCTGGTGGGGCCTGTATCCGCAGGTTACTGTTACTCGACTTGGCATTTAAAAAGGTACGTGCCAAGGTTCTCCATGTCTCTATATCAAAGTTCTCCCTGGTGGCAGGGTGTGGTGTTGGGAAGAGGTAGGGCATGTGCGTTACATGCAAGGGTGGTGAATGGCACCGCGTAGTGTGTCCAGAACAACGGGGCCTGCTTATTGCAATTGATTAGCATGGGGTAATGTAGGGAAAGGCTATTGAGCAGTATTTCCGACGTGCAGAATAGTAGCAGTATAGTATTTGATATAGATGAGTTCCTAATGGCGAATCCTCTCCAGTAGTGTGAGTGGATCCGACATTACGTATGTGGAAATGTCACTTTGGGAAAGTGCGCATTTCAATGCTTGTGGCTCTGTGTGCCTGTCGGCCTGTCTCCAATTCACATCTGGGTCCTGGGGGGCAGCTACATCTGTGCATTCCTGATAGATGGCCATAATCTAGGGGCTCAAGGGAAACTGCAGACCTCTAACTCTGAAGGACCTCTCTGGGTTGGGGCTCTGGGGGAGGAATTGGCACCTGGATTCCAAGGGGCAGGTTCTTGGCCCCACTAAAGATAGTGATCAAACCGCCCAGGGTAGGATGGCAGACAGGACAAAATTTAGAGAGGGCATGTGCATTTCAAATTGATTGCATCTTCAAAGGCCAATGTGGGTATAACTAAGGGGGATCTGGCCTCCGAAAGTAGAGATGTTTTTGGATTTGAAACCATACTACGCTGGTTCGACACTGGCACATCAACAAAAGGAATAATTAGGGCAGGAGGGCTGCAACTGGATTTTCTACAAACTTGTGATGTCCTGGAGCTTGTCGTGCTCCAGGAAGGGGACTATCCCTTGGTGGATTTTGCCTGGATGTTGCTAGTCTGCAGCTAAGTGCCAACTGTTGTGGTGCGTGCCCCTAAGTACACTCCAAGAGCAGGTTGGCTTGCCTCCTGTACATGAGATCCCTGGGACATAAAGGATCTCCCAGTTTCCATGGGATCGTAAGGACCACGCAGGTCCTTAGGATCCCAGGGTGCAGGGTGCGGCAGAACCAGATGGAAGTGATCGTCGGTTGGGACAAGGATCTCCTGACGTACACCATCATCACACTGTGCAGAGGAGTGTGCTCATAGAGATCAGCAGCCCACCTGCGGTGCCAGGATGAGAGGAGTGCGGGGGAAGCTTGCAGACTCTGAAGGGCACGTGCTTGCCACCAGGGGACCTGTGCTAGTTTGCACTCTGGAACGTGTGGTGTCCAAGGGGTGTTGGGGGACCTGAACTGAGACTGTCTTTGACCTCCAGATCAGGAGGACGACAGTGCCTGACTTCACGGCCTCCCTTCGAGGCACTGGTTCCCTCTCCCTGGACCCACTCCACAAGGTACTTTGTTGTGGAGATGCTTTGTGGGCAGCTACTTCTGGCTGTTAGGAGCTACTGCAGGTCGCACCTCTGTTTGAGAGGAAACATTTCTCCAGACTCGGAAGTGCTCCAACTTCCTAGGTCACAACCTTTGGTCTACAGGGGGGTAGGTAGCAATCCCACACTTGTGCAGGTGCCGCTGGGTGCCTGGAGGTATAATCCAGGTGGACGAAACTAAGTAACTGTTTTTTTCCATTTTAGATAGTTCGGACAATCTAATCAACATGGCACAAGCAGGGATAACACGTATCGTTGGCTGATGTAGATGAGTGACTGAGGGGCTGGGTCACGAGGCATAGTCAAAAACCTGTGATTGCTTGACCATTGCAACTGTTGGGGATACGCGATATTGGGGAATGTTGTGTTGGATGAATACCCATGATTAGGCAATATATGTTCATGCTGTTCTGCTGCTAATGGGAAAGTTCGACAATTGCATATAACTGCAAAGTGTATATACAATGGGCCTGATTCACAGAACTAACTTACGTCAAAATCCTAAACTTACAACAATTTTGGTATTCACAGAATGAACTTACACATTTGGGTATTCACTGAATGAACTTACACATTTGGGTATTCACAGAATGAACTTACACATTTGGGTATTCACAGAATGAACTTACAACAATTTTGGTATTCACAGAATGAACTTACACATTTGGGTATTCACAGAATGAACTTACAACAATTTTGGTATTCACAGAATGAACTTACACATTTGGGTATTCACAGAATGAACTTACAACAATTTTGGTATTCACAGAATTAACTTACTCATTTTGGTATTCACAGAAGGCACTTACTCATCAATGAGTAAGTGCCTTCTGTGAATACCAAAATGTGTAAGTTACACAAAATGTGTAAGTTACACAAAATGTGTAAGTGTCTTCTGTGAATACCAAAATGAGTAAGTTTATTCTGTGAATACCAAAATGAGTAAGTTCATTCTGTGAATACCAAAATGGTAGTAAGTTTAGGATTTTGTCGTAAGTTAGTTCTGTGAATCGGGCCCCATGTGTATATTGTTTTGATTTAAATGTGTGTGTGATACAAAGACCAGTGTTTTATACATATGGTGTGGAGTCTTTTTGTGGCGTGCACAGGGTGCTGCAAGGGTGGTGTTCTGCCAATACTTTACACTTGGACAGTGAGGATAAGTCTGACTTCTCTGTGCAAAGCTACCCAAGGGTGAGCACAGATTATCAGACATTTGTATCATACTCATCTGGTCTAGGGCGGTGGATTCTGACAGACTTCGATGTGTCCCAGCCAGCCGGAAACCGCTGGGTCTAACACTTTACTTACTATTATCAAAACATGAGTGGGGCATTATACCAATGGTGAAAAATTTGTTTAGTGTCCCTGATAAAATGTGCTCAATTACTAAGAATAAAATTATAGGAGCAATTAATCGCAGAAACAAATTCACTATCCTATCACTCTGTGGTTATTGGCCCAAAGGCATTACAACAATGTATGCCTTTTTCAGATAGGTTTTCCAGGTTCTGTTAGTATAGTTAAACATTAAAGAAGTGCCACTTCTGTAATGCAATCAACTTTATCTATGTTACATCCTTAAGCAGAGAAATGTAACATGCATGATTGAATAAAGACATAAGCACTATAGGGGTTCTGAAATAGGTATTCAGAAAGAAGGTGAAAGCACAAGAAAATAGTTTATTATTGAACAACAAAAGGGGTAAAATCTTTAAAGGTAACATTAAAAATGTAGCACTGTCATAATATGTGTTCTTCAAACTTAAACCATAGTTTTCCAATTGTGTAGGTTTTTTGATTCCTAGGTGTAGATCTTTAGTGACACTTTCCACAATATTATTGTGAGATAAAAAGCTAATGTTGTGCAATGTCTCTTTCAGTTGTTATAGGAGTGCCTTACTGTTAGAACTGGGGGTCTCTAGTTGGCAGAGGTAGGTACCTTTGTCCAAATAGGGACCCTTGCTTCTAGTCAGGGTAAGGGGGATACACACTTTAGATAACCCCTGCTCACCCCCTTGGTAGCTTGGCACGAGCAGACAGGCTTATCCCAAAGGCAATGTGTAAAGTATTTGTACCAACACTCACAGTAACACAGTGAAAACACCACAAATGGACACTACACCAGTTTAGAAAAATAATATATCTTTACAAACAAGACCAAAACAACAAAAATCCAACATACAAAACTCAGTAGAATGTCTTTAAAAAGGGTTGTTGCAAAAATAAACTTGTAGATCTCAAATGCGACACTTTCAGTTTCAAAGTACCTGGGATGCGTAACGCAAAACAAGCAAAAGGGGCGCAGTGAAGGCGATGCACCTGTTCTTCCTGCGCTCCGGTTCCGGTGCGACAAATTGGCGCCTTGATGCATTGCGCTGATCCGGTGCGATGCAATGAAATGGCGTCTTTGTTGCGATGCGACACTGTAGATGCGATGCGTGCACGCCCGACTGCCGTGCGGCGAACTCGGTGATCTTTGGAGCCGTGACAGGCCCTACAACACGCATCCCCAGTGTTGCGACGACACCCTCGGTGACGGCGACAAGCTTCTCCGGTGATGTGGCGGCAATCAGCGGCGGTGCGCTTCCTCAGCGATGCGACGGCCCTGCAACATGCTTCTCCGGTGATGCGACGACACCCTCGGTGACGGCGACACGCTTCTCTGGTGTTGCGGCGGCGAACAGCGGCAGCGACGACACACTTCTCGATGATGCGACAGTGGCTGCTGCGGCGGCGTCACGCTTCTCTCGTTGCGTCGTGCTTCCAGCTCCCAACAGCAAGAGAGGCCTCACACACAGTTACAGGCCCTCCTGGCAGACTGGAACTCCCAGCAAGGAAGTTCAGGGAGGCTGGGGGTGAAGTCCTTTTGTGCCTGGGACTTCAGAAACAGGAGGCCAGCTCTTCTCAGGCCCTTGGAGACTCTTCTTCAGATGGACACATCACTCAGCAAAGTCATTTTTCAAGCAGGGGGACACAGCACACAGCAAAGTCCCTTTAGATCTCTCCTCAGTGGAAACAGCAAACTGCAGGCCAACCCCAGACACACAGCAAGGGCAGTACTTCTCCTCAGTCTCTTCAGTTGATCTTCTTTGGCAGGGATTCCTCTTGATTCCAAAAGTAGTCTAAAGTTCAGGGGTTTCAGCTCTGATATTTATACCCCAAAAGTCTTTGTTCTCCATGTGTGAGGGGTCCTGGACCCAGTCCAAACCAGTTCAGGGTGCATTCTGCCAGAGCACCTCTCCTTCCTTTGTGAGTGTGGGCCAGGGTCATCAGACACACCGCAGGAGGTGGAGCCAGCATTGTGGAAGGCAGGCACAGCCCTATTAAGACCCAGGTGCCACTCCTCCCACCACTCTACATGTAGATAGGCCTATTCAGCCTAGTGCTTACTCACCCAGCCTCCTGCAGCCACCCCCAGCCCCTGTCACTCACAAACCAGACGGTCAATTCACAAACAGGCAGAGACACACAGAAAGGTTGAACAAGAAAATAGCCACTTTCTAAAAGTGCTATTTCCAAACTTAGAATTTAAAAACCATCTTCACTAAAAGATGTGTAATTAAATTCTGAGTTCAGGGGTACCAGATTCCAACTTTCTATCTTGCTGCTATGGGAAGATATGCAGGTAACCATGTTACACAGCATTCCCCATGTTAACCTGTGGGCAAGATAGCCTTTCAATAGTGAAAAACGAAATTGGCAGTATTTCACTATCAGGACATGTTACCCACACTAGTGCATGTCCTACCTTTCACATACACTGCACCCTGCCCAGGGGGGTACCTTGGGCTACCATAGGGGTGTCCAATGTGTAAGAAAAGGGAAGGGTTAGGCCTGGCAAGTGTGTACACTGGCCAGGACAACATGGCAGTTCACAAACTGCGCACAGGCACTGCAGTGGCAGGCCTGAGACATCTTTTCTGTGCTACTCATGTGGGTGGCACAATCAGTGCTGCAAGCTCACTAGTAGCATTTGAGTTACCCGCCCTGGCACACTCAGTGCACTTTACTAGGGACCTACTGGTAAAACAAATATACCAATCATGGATAACCAATCACAATAACAATTTAACCAGGGAGCACTTGCACTTTGGCACTGATCAGCAGTGGCAAAGTGCCCAAAGCATCTAAACCAGCAAAAACGAATTCCATCACAGTGTCAAAAATACAGGAGGTAGAGGCAAAAAGTCTGGGGAAACCACGCCAAGGATGCCAGGTCTAACACTTACTTAAATAGTCCCCTCCACCCTCCAATTTGCAACTCTGCCTTGAAGCACCAGATTGTTATCTGATCATTGATTTTGAACATATTCCATGGCTGCAAAGCTTTAGTTACCACAGTCCAAAGAACATACATGGTTAATTAGTTTCAATGTACTCCTTAATTGCAGAAAATTCTTACTGAAGCCTCTAGGAGAAGCAAACAATGTGTATTAAACCTAAGAAAATGTGCTCAATAAAAGGAAAATGAAAACTGAATGGATTGCCTTTCATTTAAAGTTAGCGGGCTTGATTCACTCATGGCGGAGGCCCCGAAGTCGTGACAGGACCTCTGCACTGCAGTTACTCATTGATTGACTATAAATGCATTATAGGACAGGAAATCAAAATTTTTCCAGGTTTAACAGATTATCACTTCCTCTATCAGCTGATCAATAAATTAACAAGGCCTTGCTAAATGTTAATAAGGCTGGTAGTTATACTTGCATTAGATATTCAAACCCACTTTTGATATTATTTTATATAAGTACAAAGTTATCACAATTCATTTCAATTGAAATCGCTATACATATAAATAATTGTGTAGTCCAGTTGTGTAAATTTTCCATTGCCAGTCACATAATGCTGCCTTCTGCAACAGCCTTAATTCTTCTGGTGAACCACATTTGAATGAAGTGCCTGGGGAGATGTGACTTGCTAATTTTTAAACCTGAGCCTGGTTGGCAGTGGCAGCTCGCAGAGAGAGTGCTGCAGGGTGGCGGGGCAGGGGAGGGGCTGGGTGGGGGGGTAGTGGAGTCGGACATACGACGGGCAGGAGTAAAGTAAGTAAATAAAAAATAAAACTATTTACCTTGCTCTCGTCGGCGATGCAGCGAGCGCAAGGTAAATAGTTTTATTTATTTATTTACTTACTTTGCTCCTGCCTGTCGTATGTCCGACTCCACTACCCCCCCACCCAGCCCCTCCCCCGCCCCGCCTCACCGCCTCACAGCACTCTCTCTGCGAGCCGCCACTGCTGGTTGGTAAAGTGGGATTTCTTCTATTTGGACACTGAGGCAGCACAGATTTGCAGTCTTGTGACTCCAACCTTGTGTTGTCTTCTGGGGTTGTCTTGTTGCTGCTTGTGGTTCTCCTAGAACTGATGTGCCTGGGGAGTAGTGGGTGGCTAATTTTCAATGCTGGGCTTGACGGAAATGTCAACCATTTCAATTTAGCTGATTAGGGAGTGCAGGTTAGTGATTGTGTGACCCCCAAGTAGCGCGGCCTTTTGTTGTTTTGATTCTCCTGGTGGGCCTCAGTGGAGTGATGTCCCTGTTGAATAGTGGTTGGCTAATTTTAAATCCTGCATTTATAGAGAAATTAGGGCTCCTTCTGAGTGGCTGCTCAGGGTACGTGGGCTCCCAAAATAATGTGTCTCCAACTCACTCTGACGTTTGTGGTGGTCTTCATGCTGCTGGCAGGTCTCAGGAGACTGATCTGCCTGGGTTACAGTGTTTGGCTAATGGTGAATTCAGGAAAAGTGAGCCTGCTTCTGATTGGTTGCTGAAGGAGCTTGGGTTAATGGTCATATGATTCCTACCTTGTACTGACTTCTGGAACGATCCTGATGCTTCTGGAAAACCTTCCGATAATGATATGACTGCAGGAGGTGGTGGCTTAATTTTAAATCCTTGACCTGTTGGGAAGATCGAGGCTACTTCTGTTTAACTACTGATGGAGTATGGGGGTCCCAGTCACTCGACCCCCTCCTTCTGGAGTGGCCTTAACGTTACTGGCAGGACTCACCATACAAGGTATACAACTTGAGTCAACCTTAGAAAAACTCACATATTTTAGTACGAGCATTTACCCTTTAAATAAATGTCTAGTCAACAGAAGAGTGCACCCAAACGCGCACTTTCTCAATGATTCACTGAGTGCATGTATACCAATTACTGTCCTATGCCTGGAGCTTTGATTCATAATAAATAGCAAGTATTCATTCAACTCAACCACTCTTATTTTACAGACCTCAGAAGCTGAGAGCCCCATTGTGCTGCTGCCAAACAGCGTGCAGGAGTCATAATCAGTGTTGAAAATGGCTGGGCTACTACACACATGAGAATAATCATCCTGTAACTGCCGAAGCAAAGCTGGAGACTTACAGAGTTTCTGGGGTTTTCTCAGGTACTGGATTGCGGTGATTAGATAGGCTCGAGGCAAGGGCGTAAAGCATGCCCCTGCAGCGCAGAGGGGCATCAACCCTTCAGCGGCTCCAAACCAGTGGCGTAGCTAGGCGGTCCCTGCCTTTGCCCCCCTGCAGCTGCGCTGAAGATCAGGGTGGTGTGCTGGCGATGATTCCGGCGTTTACCTCCCAGCGGCAAACTAATGTAAGACTGGGGGGGCAAGGGATCCCCCCAAAACTCGTGCCGCCAGCGGTGGACCGCCCCCGCCCCCCTTGCTACGCCAGAGCTCCAAACTCGTCACGAGACCCCTTTTCAGCCCAAATCCAATACATTTATTTGTGTGATATGGTACACTCATGGGCCCCTATTCATATTCTACAGGGGGGGGTCATCACTTTTTGGCGTTATGCCACTGGCTCGAGGATTTCTGCAATCAGTACATCGGTAAATATGTGTGCAATCCCTTTTTAAAATGTAATTTCCATGCATTTCGGTTTTCACTGGGTACAACGTTGCATTAAGCAGTTCTGAAGAACAACTTTGTCAGAAGTTATGTGTCTTTGATTAAGCCCCCTGTTAATAGTCTGAATTAAACCTGTGCATTTTATGCTAGAAGAGATGTGAAAAGTACGCTGGATCACAGTTGGGAGTCCTCTTAATTTAGCATCAAGCAGTAATTACACTGAAAATTAAATTTATAACATTGATTTAATGTGTCTCTTAAATCTTAATATCTATACTGATGCATCTGGAGCAAAATCTGCTTATAGCTTGCAAACATTTAACCTAAGTGTTCAAAAATTGGTGAACTGCAGCAACATTTCCATGCAAATATTTTCAATGAATAGTGTTATGTTTGTTATAAAGAATATTTACAATGATACATCTCTTAAGATAAAAAGGAGCTGCTTCTGTGTGATTGTAAAAGGCACATGGGCTGTAAATTAAATACATTCTTTGTTTCCCTGTAAATAAAATGCGTATTTCCTTCTGAAACTTGATGTTTCTCAGAGATTTTGTACAGTCTCAGTGTCTCTGAAATATCACTGGGAACAGGCAGAGCACCAGCTATCTTTAGTACAATACGTCACCAGTTTATCTTTTCCAAAGCATGTCACAGATATAATATAATTTCACAGCATTTGAAAGAAAGCTACTTGGTGCTTCCGCAGAAACCCAGAAGGTGCCAGAGTGAACTGGGATATCTAGGGGCGCATGACATTTTGATCATCTGTTTTCATTTGTTAAAATTCAAAGATCAGAAACGAAAAATGATTGCTTTTTCCCTGCTACAAAACCATGGAAATCTTCCCATCTCCGGAACCCAACGCTGTCCCTACTGCATTAAAGACCGGAGTGGGAATAGTAAATTTAATCCTCCAATGTTTTCCCTACTCTTTATAGTATTTTTAATAAATATGTTTTTGGTGTTTTACATTTGTGACATTGATTTTATTGTATAAATTAAGAAATATATTTTATTAAATTGTTTAAATTCTTTATGGTTTTATTGTGTATGTGTTATATATATATTTGTTTTATTTTCACAGTAATACATTTTAAATATTAAAAAATATAAAATGTCAAATAAATAATTGTATTAATTATGCTAAAATATATCGGTCTATAAATATATATATATATTTATATAAACAAACACATATAAATGAATATATATGTGTTTTCGTGTTTATATAATTATATATTTATATATAAGGCCTGTTTATAATGTTGGGCGGATCTATATATATATATATATATATATCAATATATATATATATATATATATATATATATATATATATATATATATACATATATATATATTCCAAATGAAGATGCTCGAAAGCTTGGTCAGCCACACACGACGTAAGTATTCTCCTTCTTTTATTGATAGACAGCAGCAATACATCGAGGCCCTCACAGCAAATCCTTTGCCATTTCGCCTTACGCGTTTCGGGTTTAAGAGTTCCCTTTGTCACTGGCCTGGCATGGAGGAAAGCAGCTCTGCAATTGAAATCGCACTCGCGATTTAAAAGTTAGTCCCGCCCATGTGGGCGTGTCACCATGCATCCTGGTCTCTGTAGTTTGTAGTATAATTTCATAGTAGATGCTGCCGCATATTCCTTTCCAAAACAATATACATCTGTGTTGGTCACTGTTTTGGACGAGGCTGTATTGCTGCTAAACTCATGTCCCACCAACTCGGATACGTCGTTCCTGAGTGCGTGTGTACATCATAAACGCACGGACCTGCTACAGTCTGCAGTGGGGCTCACTCGCGCTGGAAGGCCATGACTGATTGTGCTGCTGCCTGCCAAAAAATAAAGGTGAAGCTTTGACATCACGTGTGGCGTCTTCACTGTTGAGCAGTTTTCGATTGGATATATAGTGGCCTGCTCTGGCCACGAAGACGCCCACTGTGTATCAGCAGGTCCTTGCGCTTTCACTCTCATGCGCACCTAAGGAGTGATGTTGCCGGTTTGGTTGGCACAAGAAAAGCAGCATGACAGTCATGCACTGAACAGCGACCTGACGGTTTTAAATTGATGGAGGAAAAACACAGCGGCACCACTATGGCAATACTTACGAACTCCAAGAACCAGCATGCACTTGAGAACATGCCCTGATGGGCGGGACTATACAAACAGAAATCACAGATGCGAGAAATTTTGCAAAGCTGTATCTCACCACAAGCCAAGCCAGTGACCAAGGGAAGAATCCTGAAACGCGTATGGCAAGTCGGCAGATATCGCGCTGGAAGGCCATGACTGATTGTGCTGCTGCCTGCCAAACAATAAAGGTGAAGTTTTGACATCACGTGTGGCGTCTTCACTGTTGAGCAGTTTTCGATTGGATACATATATATATATATATATATATATATATATATATATATATATATATATAAAAAAAAAAAAAACAACCAGAGCCCACAGCTTCGCCTCCTTTCATGCTGACACTTTATTGGTCTCATATGCGTGGCAGCGTAAACAACTCTTTAAAACCTTACGCGTTTCGGCGCCATGCGCCTTGTTCACAGGTGAGTTACATTTAGTGTCCAAGTGGTCATGTGGTCCTAACTTGAAACCACTATTCCCAGAATGCATCACTATTCAAATTTTGCAGCTTGGCTCGACATCGTATTCTTTTTGCATTAGTAGCATTCAATTTTTGTCAAAGTCACTTTTTGCTGTAATACTTCACGATGTATCAGGGAAAATAATTAAAAAGCATAGTGCACTTTGCTGCCACGCAGTAACTACTTGCTTGAAACGAAGGTTTGAAGTCTGCCAGAAAGAGGACAATACCTCCCTCGGATCCCTTTCTCTTTGCCATTACCAACTCGTCTTGGAAATCCACTGACTGGTAAGGTTACGAGCGAGTCATGCCCCCTCCATTTGATACACATAACTTGCTCCATTTTACCGGGGCCTCCAACTCTGCAGGGCGGGCTCTCACACGGGAATGGAGAATCCTGTTACTTCAACACAAAAACAACCAGAGCCCACAGCTTCGCCTCCTTTCATGCTGACACTTTATTGGTCTCATATGCGTGGCAGCGTAAACAACTCTTTAAAACCTTACGCGTTTCGGCGCCATGCGCCTTGTTCACAGGTGAGTTACATTTAGTGTCCAAGTGGTCATGTGGTCCTAACTTGAAACCACTATTCCCAGAATGCATCACTATTCAAATTTTGCAGCTTGGCTCGACATCGTATTCTTTTTTGCATTAGTAGCATTCAATTTTTGTCAAAGTCACTTTTTGCTGTAATACTTCACGATGTATCAGGGAAAATAATTAAAAAGCATAGTGCACTTTGCTGCCACGCAGTAACTACTTGCTTGAAACGAAGGTTTGAAGTCTGCCAGAAAGAGGACAATACCTCCCTCGGATCCCTTTCTCTTTGCCATTACCAACTCGTCTTGGAAATCCACTGACTGGTAAGGTTACGAGCGAGTCATGCCCCCTCCATTTGATACACATAACTTGCTCCATTTTACCGGGGCCTCCAACTCTGCAGGGCGGGCTCTCACACGGGAATGGAGAATCCTGTTACTTCAACACAAAAACAACCAGAGCCCACAGCTTCGCCTCCTTTCATGCTGACACTTTATTGGTCTCATATGCGTGGCAGCGTAAACAACTCTTTAAAACCTTACGCGTTTCGGCGCCATGCGCCTTGTTCACAGGTGAGTTACATTTAGTGTCCAAGTGGTCATGTGGTCCTAACTTGAAACCACTATTCCCAGAATGCATCACTATTCAAATTTTGCAGCTTGGCTCGACATCGTATTCTTTTTGCATTAGTAGCATTCAATTTTTGTCAAAGTCACTTTTTGCTGTAATACTTCACGATGTATCAGGGAAAATAATTAAAAAGCATAGTGCACTTTGCTGCCACGCAGTAACTACTTGCTTGAAACGAAGGTTTGAAGTCTGCCAGAAAGAGGACAATACCTCCCTCGGATCCCTTTCTCTTTGCCATTACCAACTCGTCTTGGAAATCCACTGACTGGTAAGGTTACGAGCGAGTCATGCCCCCTCCATTTGATACACATAACTTGCTCCATTTTACCGGGGCCTCCAACTCTGCAGGGCGGGCTCTCACACGGGAATGGAGAATCCTGTTACTTCAACACAAAAACAACCAGAGCCCACAGCTTCGCCTCCTTTCATGCTGACACTTTATTGGTCTCATATGCGTGGCAGCGTAAACAACTCTTTAAAACCTTACGCGTTTCGGCGCCATGCGCCTTGTTCACAGGTGAGTTACATTTAGTGTCCAAGTGGTCATGTGGTCCTAACTTGAAACCACTATTCCCAGAATGCATCACTATTCAAATTTTGCAGCTTGGCTCGACATCGTATTCTTTTTGCATTAGTAGCATTCAATTTTTGTCAAAGTCACTTTTTGCTGTAATACTTCACGATGTATCAGGGAAAATAATTAAAAAGCATAGTGCACTTTGCTGCCACGCAGTAACTACTTGCTTGAAACGAAGGTTTGAAGTCTGCCAGAAAGAGGACAATACCTCCCTCGGATCCCTTTCTCTTTGCCATTACCAACTCGTCTTGGAAATCCACTGACTGGTAAGGTTACGAGCGAGTCATGCCCCCTCCATTTGATACACATAACTTGCTCCATTTTACCGGGGGCCTCCAACTCTGCAGGGCGGGCTCTCACACGGGAATGGAGAATCCTGTTACTTCAACACAAAAACAACCAGAGCCCACAGCTTCGCCTCCTTTCAGCTTGGCTCGACATCGTATTCTTTTTTGCATTAGTAGCATTCAATTTTTGTCAAAGTCACTTTTTGCTGTAATACTTCACGATGTATCACTCGCGATTTAAAAGTTAGTCCCGCCCATGTGGGCGTGTCACCATGCATCCTGGTCTCTGTAGTTTGTAGTATAATTTCATAGTAGATGCTGCCGCATATTCCTTTCCAAAACAATATACATCTGTGTTGGTCACTGTTTTGGACGAGGCTGTATTGCTGCTAAACTCATGTCCCACCAACTCGGATACGTCGTTCCTGAGTGCGTGTGTACATCATAAACGCACGGACCTGCTACAGTCTGCAGTGGGGCTCACTCGCGCTGGAAGGCCATGACTGATTGTGCTGCTGCCTGCCAAAAAATAAAGGTGAAGCTTTGACATCACGTGTGGCGTCTTCACTGTTGAGCAGTTTTCGATTGGATATATAGTGGCCTGCTCTGGCCACGAAGACGCCCCACTGTGTATCAGCAGGTCCTTGCGCTTTCACTCTCATGCGCACCTAAGGAGTGATGTTGCCGGTTTGGTTGGCACAAGAAAAGCAGCATGACAGTCATGCACTGAACAGCGACCTGACGGTTTTAAATTGATGGAGGAAAAACACAGCGGCACCACTATGGCAATACTTACGAACTCCAAGAACCAGCATGCACTTGAGAACATGCCCTGATGGGCGGGACTATACAAACAGAAATCACAGATGCGAGAAATTTTGCAAAGCTGTATCTCACCACAAGCCAAGCCAGTGACCAAGGGAAGAATCCTGAAACGCGTATGGCAAGTCGGCAGATATCGCGCTGGAAGGCCATGACTGATTGTGCTGCTGCCTGCCAAACAATAAAGGTGAAGTTTTGACATCACGTGTGGCGTCTTCACTGTTGAGCAGTTTTCGATTGGATACATATATATATATATATATATATATATATATATATATATATATTAAAACAAAAAAAACTAATAAATAGTTTTCATAATTAAAAAATATTTTAATAATGATTTATCAAATAAATATAATTATTTATTACTTAATTAACTTCCAACCATATACCCCTACAATCCCAGCAGCCCACACCAAAAATCTAACTAAAATATATCATTATTGCGCAATATACATAATTATTAATCAATGGAAATATTCATAATTGTTAACTAATTATATTTAATGATTACTTAATTAATTTCCCACCTTATACCCCTCCAAAACCTAGCAACCTGCACCTAAAATAATAATAAAATTAATCAATATGATATAATGTGCAAAATGAATATCAATCACATACTTACTTAAAAATTATTAATTAATTAAACATTATTACTTAATTAGCTTTGTAGCCTATCCCGGCAAACCCACCAACCTGCCATGACACTATAAGTTACTATAAACAATAAAATTAAAAAATCTAAATCACTTAAAATTACAAACTATATATTTTTATAACAATTATGCAAACAATAATACATAAAAGTAATATATGCACTAAAACATTAAACTAATCAAAAAACGATATTTTAAACAACTATATTATTGAAAATGATATTAAAACAATGATTTTCCTACCAACAATATTACTCCCTAAAAAATTATATTCTTGACAATGATTTTTGCATCATGAGATTTTTTAACACAATTTTTCCCCCCCAATATTTCTCTCCCCAGACATTAAAACCTCGATATTGTGTCCAAATACCTATGCAGTAGGATAAGAGCGTACCCATAGCTCGGTTAGTTTCAGCATTGCTCTCATGTCCTTTGCTCCGGTTTGTCACGGCATGCAGGCATCATGTCCTCTTCTTGTGTTTGGCTCTCCCCTGGAGAAGGGACCACCTACTTGTGTCAATCCACTGTTCTCGTTTTTGGGGCTAGCTTTATTTTTTTTGGTCAAGCACTTTATATGAGTGCTTGTGTTTTCAGTCCATCTCGCATATTTCTGTCCATGTAGCTTCTATTCCCTCCCACGTGCCTCCTTCCATGTTGCTTCTTTTACCTCCCACCCCTTACCCTGTACTGTAGGCCACAGCGCTCTAAGCCACGCCACTCTACTCTATGCTGCTGCACTTTGCACCACTCTACTCTACACCACTTTACGCAACTGCACTATACACCACTACACTCGATGCCACTATACTCTACACCACTGCACTCTACTCTGCAACACTCTACTCAATGCCACATCACTCTACACCACTTTACTGTGCACCATTATACCCTACATCACTGCACTCTAGGCCACTAGACTCTACGCCACTGAACTCTACTCTGCACCACTACTCTATGCCACTGCACTCTACGGCATTCTACTTTGCACCACCCTATGCCACTGCACGCTATGCCACCTCATTCTACGCCACTGCACTATAATTTATGCCACTACACTCTACGCCACTCTACTGTACACCACTTTATGCCACTGCACTCTACGCCATTGCAATTTACTCTGCACAACTGCACTCAATGCCACTGTACTCTATGCCACAGCACTCTGCGTCAGTCCACTCTGCACCACTCTACTCGACGCCAATGCCCTCCACTCTAATATATTCTGCACCGACAGTACACCACTCTAATCTGCACCAACATATGCCACTGTACTCTATGCCACTGCACTCTTTGCCACTGCACTCTACTCTACACCACTCTATGTCACTATACTCTATGCCACTACACTTTATGCCTCTTCACTCTATGATACTCCACTCTGCACCACTCTACTTTAGGCCAATGCACACTATGCCACTCTACTCCACACCATGTTACTCTACACCACTGCACTCTATCCACTGCACTCTATACTACTGCACTCTACACCACTGCACTGTACTCTGCACCACTCTACTCTATGCCACTGCACTGTATGCCACTGCACTCTACTCTGCACCACTCTATGCCACAACACTCTACGCCATTCTACTCTGCACGACTGCACTCTACGCTATTCTACTCTGCACCACTTTACTCAACACCAGTGCACTCTATGACACTGCAGTCTATGCTACTCAGCTCTACTCTGCACCACTCTACTCTACGCCACTGAAATCTACTGACCTGCACTCTATGCCACTCTACTCCACTCTGCACCACTCCACTCTAATGCACTCTATGCTATTGCACTCTGTCATGCACTATATGCCACTCTACTCTACATCACTCTACATCACTGCACTCTATGCCACTCTACTCTACACCACTCTATGCCACTACACTCTATGCCACTGTACTCAACACCACTGCACTCTACACCACTCCAATCTACTCTGCACCACTCTACTCTATGCCACTGCACTCTACACCACTCTACTCTATGCCACTGCACTCTGCCCCACTTTATTTTGCACCACCCTATGCCACTCTATGCCACTGCAGTCTACGCAACCGCACTCTCCTCTGTACCAGTCTATACCACTGCACTATGTGCCATTCTACCCTGCTATACACAACAAATCCCTGCACCACTGCTCTCTATGCCACTCTACTCTGCATCACTCTACTCAATGAGAGTGTACTTCACGGCACTGCGCTCTACGCTACTCAACTCTACTAGTCACCACTCTACTCTATGCCACTTAAATCTACAGCCCCATACTCTGTGCCACTCTACTCTACTCTGCACCACTCTACTCTAATGCACTCTACACCACTGTGGTCCATGCCAATTTACTCTATGCCACTCTACTCTACAGCACTCTACTCTACAGCCCTCTACGTCACTGCACTCTATGCCACTCTACTCAGCACCACTCTACACCTCTGCACTCTACGCCACTCTATCTACACCACTGCTCTCAAAGCCACTCTAATCTACTTGCACCACTCTACTGTATGCCACTGCACTCTACGCCACTCTACTCTGCCCCACCCTAGGCCACTGCACTCTACGCAACTGCACTCTACTCTCCACCACTCTATGCCACCGCATTCTATGCCATTGCACTTTATGCCACTGCACTCTACGACACTCTAATCTACTCTACACCACTCTGCTTACACCATTTCACTCTATGCACCTGCACTGTATGCCACTGCACTCTACTGTGCACCACTCTAATTCATAGCACTGTTTGCCACTCTACTCTGTGCCACTCTACTCTGCACCATTTTACTCTATGCCACTATACTCTACTCTGCACCTCTCTATTCCACGCCACTGCACTTTACTCTGCACTACTGCACTCTATGCCACTACACTCTACGCCACCACACTCTACTCAGGACGCCTCTGTCACAGCACTGTACCCTATTCTACTCTGTGCTACTGCACTCTACATCACTCTAATCTGCACCAGACTATGCCTCTCCACTTTACGCCACTGAAATCTACATTACACCAATCTATACCACACTAGTGTATTCTGAACCACTCTACTCTATGCCACTGAACTCTATGCCACTCTACTCTGCACCACCCTTCCCTACACCACTGCACTCTATGCTACTCTACTCTGCACCACTCTACTCTATGCCACTACACTCTATGCCTCTGCACTCCATGCCACTCCACTCTACTCTACTCTATACCACTCCACTCTACCCCACTCCACCCTCTGCCACTCCTCTGTACGCTACTATACTCTATGCCACACCACTCCTCACAATACCACTCTAAGGCACTCCACCCCACTCCACTCCACACAATGGTTCTCTGCTCTAAGTCACTCTACTCTACACCACTTCATTCTATACCACTTCACTCTGTGCCACTTTACTCTACGCCACTTTACTCTACGCCACTCCAAGCCAGTCTACTCCACTCTACTCCACTCTACTCCACTTTACTCCACTTTACATAACTCTACTCCACTCTATGCCATGCCACTCCACTCTGGTCCACCCCACTCTACTCCATGCCACTCCACTATATGACACTCTAATCTACTCCACTCCAGCCCACTAAACTCCACTCTACATAACTGCACTCTACACCACTGCACTGTACATCACTCCACTCTATGCCACTTCACTCTATGCCACTTAAGGCTACTCTACTCCAATCCATTCTATGCCACTGCACTCTATGCACTCTACTCTGTACACCTTTACTCTATGCCACTGCACCCTACTCTGCACTCTATGCCACTACACTTCACACCACTACACTCTACTTAGCACCCCTCTGTCACAGCACTCTACCCCATTCTACTCTGCGCTACTGCACTCTACACCATTCTAATCTGCACCACTCTATGCCTCTCCACTTTACGCTACTGCAATCAATATTGCACCACTCTATGCCACTCTATGCTGAACCACTCTACTCTACACCAGTGCACTCTATGCCACTGCACTCTATGCCACTCACCTCTACTCTGCACCACTCTACTTTATGCCACTGCACTCTATGCCACTCTACTCTACACCCCTCTTCTCTACACCACTGCACTTTATGCCACTCTACTCTGCTCTGCAACACTCTACTCTAATGTGCACCACTCTACTCTATGCCACTGCACTCTATGCCACTCTGCTCTGCACTACTATACTCTATGCCTCTACACTCTGTGCCACTGCACTCTATGCCAGTCCACTCTGCTTTACTCTATTCCACTCCACTCTACCCCACTCCACCCTCTGACACTCCTCTGTACGCTACTCTACTCTATCCCACACCACTCCACACAATACCACTCTAAGGCACTCTATCCCACTCAACTCCACACAATGGCACTCTAATCTAAGTCACTCTACATCAGTTTATTCTATAGCACTTCACTCTGTGCCACTTCACAGTACGCCACTCCACTTTACATCACTCTACTCCACTCTACGCCATACCACTCCATTCTACTCCGCTGTACTCTGCTCCACCCCACTCTACTGCATGCCACTCCACTCTACGACACTCTAATCTACTCCACTCCACCCCACTAAACTCTATTCTATGCCTTTCCACTCTACATAACTGCACTCTACACCACTGCACTCTACACCACTCCACTCTACGCCACTTCACTCTATGCCACTTACGGTCACTCTACTCCAACCCACTCTACGCCACTTCACACCACTCAACGCTACTCTATTCAACTTGACTCTACTTCACTCCATGCTGCTGTACAGAATGGTTAAAAGACATTGGCCAAGCCAATAGCTCTCACGTAGGCAAAACCTATTGGCTTTGCCAATACTTGTTTATATGTTACAACTATGCTTCAAGTCCACTCCAGCAGACTAATGCAGATTCTAATGAAGGGGTTCATAGGCTTGAATGAGCTGCTTGCAACCACTGAGATTCAACAGCTTTTGTGAAGTTTTAAAGAATACCTGTGGTACAAGGGGCATGCAGTAGCTGAGAATAACCTTGATCGCAAGAGGAGAAGATTTACTGGGTTGTTGGTATTTACTATTCCAGACACTATCTCTACACATAGCAGAATGAGAAATAACCATGAGATTCCTCTTTCTCCAGCTGAAATTCCACCCAGTATTCCCTTTTCCATGGGGGTTAGGCTCTCATTGGTGTAGATGTGAAGTAAGGGAAGGGAAGTAAGTGAGGAGGGTGGCAAAGAGAAGAGGACAGTAGCGGCCCGTGGAGGGAGTTCCGTGGGGCGGTGAGGCAGGGCGGGGGGTAGTAAACACCGGAATATGGATGAACGGAGGTAAGTAATTACTACCCCCCACCCTGCCCCTCCCCGTCCCGCCTCCCACCCCATGGAACTCCCTCCACGGGCTGCTACTGGAAGAGGATAATGAGGTCTAAAAAGGTGGAACTCTACAGGCTCCTCTTTGCCTTAGAAGATGGTCAGATGAGGGGTGGGGATCACTGCCAGGCTTACTGCTGATTTGCAAAGCAACTTTACCAACCAGATTATCTTTTTGAGGGAATACTGGGAAAGTTATAATTGGGAGAAGTGGTATCCCACCTGGTGAAACTGCTTCACTCAACTTGTAATTGGGACCAAAGTCTCTCTGTTCTGTGTTTTGGTCTGGAGGGTTCTTCCAGATAAGGTTCAGCTAAAAAAATGACCCAAGACACATCTCAATTAATAACATCTATGGAGGTGCTATTGTGTTCAAAGTCCAGGTGTATGGTCCTTCTGCATTCAGTCCATTGATTCAAGAAGACTGGTAGATGATATGTTCAACTTTATTCTTGCATCTTTCAAAATTTTTTCTCAGCCCAACCAACGCATTGCGTCCTCATCACTGTTTATTACTGTTGCATAAATACTCTAATCATTGCCTCTAAGTTTAGTCTGACTGCTTTTGTGCCAAGCTACTAGAGGATTATGAACAGATTAATTTAGTGACTTCTGTTGTTCACCCTGACACGGATTGTGGTTACTACGTGAGATGGGCACACCCCCCCCCTCAACCAACAGCCCAATCTCTCACAACAGGCTTCTAGACAATTGGGGCTTTAAAGTAGACAAACAAGTTGCCAACAAGTAAGCATACTTTACACCAGGCCTTCCTATACACTGTGATCCTCCTCAGTTCTTAGATGTTCCTAAAAGGAACTGAAGAGCACTGTAAGTAACTAAGGGCTTGATCTTCTAAACTGCATCTCATCCAGAACTGGATGCCCAGTGCTTACTTGAAGCTCACAACAACTTTAAGAAATCGAAGTATTAGTTGAGAGGGCTGAGAACCCACCTTAAATAATAATAACAATTCTTATCATGGTGTACCACAAAAGTCACTAAAGTCACTTAAATAAACATGTGCTTAACCCACTGGTAGCTTGCCACAAAACAGTGTGATTTAACTTAGAGAGTATGTATAAAGTATCCATGCAGTACTCAAACAGTAATAAAGCAAAACCACAACACAAGAAAAAGTCCAAAATCAATTTTGACAAAAAGAGAATATTTTAAGAAGTAAAATGACACCAAAATGAAAAAGATCCACTAATTTAAACTGTAGATATTAATCTTTAAAGTTTGAATTAAAAATAGTGCCAACTGTATTTATCTGGTTGCTTTAGACTGGGTCAAAATCAAAAGTTGAGGTCGAACACGATGGAGTACGTGGTGGAGTTCAGAGACTAAGTTCATCATGGAGGAAAGTTTACCTTCTGACTAGGAAATTCATCTGGAGCTAGTTGTCTGCAGGGAAAGCTGCAAGCTGAAGGTGCAGGTTGCTGAAAGTGCAGTCATTGATGAAAGCAGGAAAGCTCTGAGCAGTCGAAGTCTGTGTCTGGGAAAGCCTCGAAGTTGAAATGTTGGTTTTCTGTGGCGGTCCTGATGAACTCCTCTACATTCAGACTTTGAAACTTTTCTGGAAATCATATCTCCTTCAGTGGGGCAAATCAGCAAGTTGAATCCGACCGGTGGTTCGATAACTTCGGCTCGACAGCGATCCAGTCTCCCTCTGGTTCTTTAGAGGAAAAGCTGGCAAAAAGATTCTAAGTCCCGACTTTTGCAGTTTAGCCAGGAGGAATACACTGTAACACCAGCCATGGATCCAGGACCTGTGAAGCACCACTTGAGGTTTATAACACACTCCAACAAAGGCCAGCAGCAGGGTCCAGGGCAGATCTAGTTGGAAATGGTCAGCTGGGCAGTTGCAGGGAGAGAGGTCCCTGGAAACATATATCCCTGTATTTTAAACAGGAGGTCAGCCAACTGACCCCTGGAGTCACCACTGGGGCCCTGGGCTCAAGGAAAGCAAGCCCAGTCATCCTTCAGGTTCTTCAGACAGCAGGGTAATCCTTCTTTTGACTCTCAACGGGTCCAGGAGTGTTTTAAGAAGGGTAATGAGTGTGCCACTTTTATGCTCACTGCCAGCATGTGGTGGGGAAAACTCCTGGCCACTCCCTAATCAATGAGGTAAAGGTTTCCTTTGGGTGACCCTAACCACTTTTGCAGCACTTCCTGTGTGTTTTACTGAAATTTAAGCTGCAGTACCCATTTTTCCCTGAAACTAATATGGCAGTTCCCTTCTCCCCATGGTCAGAGGTCCCCGTGCTCACTCAGAGGTGTGGCTAACTCTCCTTTGTGGTGACTCCAAAACAGTTGCCCCCACCCCCCCTCCCCACTGGGTTTGGAGCCAAACTGCATAGGAAGACAAAGGATGGCAGTCCTAGGCGTGAGCTACATCTGCCAGTCACAGGGTAAACATCTTTTGAAGCTAAAAAAGGGGCTGGCACAGACCCAGACCATCCAGCTAAAGCAGGAAAAACACATCTCCATACCCAAGCACTTTGTCCGCTGCCTGGGAGCACTCCACACCTCACTACAGTGGAGCCTATCAGCAGCCAGGTGACACTGGACAGTGGCAGGAAGGCCCTTTTGGCTTAGGAAGAGAAAGGACAACTTTCTAAAAGTGTTACCTCTAAAATAGTTATTTAAACTTGAGCGTTAGGTTGGATTTTAAATTACTATTAAAGTGAATCCTTGAATCATTTTCCTAACTGCACCCAAACTGAAATTAAGCATTATTTGTTGTTATAAGGTAACCCAGTGTTTCCTATGGGAGAGCCAACGTAACTACAGTGAAAAACAGCTTTGGGAATTTTTCACTGCCAGGAAATTTACAACAATGAATATACATGTCCTAATTTTTAACCGCTTAACCGCGGCGGCAATTCCGCCGCGGTGCGGCGGTTTAGCGGAGTGGGCGGGGCCGCGTCGGCCAACGGACGTTCGCAGCACTACAGAGGTAGTGCTCGCGACGGCTGTTGGCCGACAGACGCACGCAACGGGTTAAATACAATGCATCCTGTCCTATGGGCATTTAGGGCCTACCTTAGGAAAGACTGTTAAAAAGTAAGATTTTGGCCTAGCAAAACAGTCAGCTGTCTCCCATACCCCTTTGCAAAACTTACCTGACTATATATGCATTGTGGTATGTCTTGAAGTCAGGGAAATCGAGGATTCCTTTGTCTTTACTAGGTTCAACTTATCAAGAGCAATGTGGGACGACACCTTCTCTTCTATAAAAAGGCGTTGATAGAGGATCAGTTTTCTGGAAAGAAGTGTACTGCTAGCTGTTCCAGACTTTAACAAACTTTTAGGTCTGTTAACATCTTGATTAATTTTTCTCTACCCTAATAAGCAAGGAAAGGGGGGACCATCTATATACATGTAATTTAACTGATCAAAATAATCTAGTTCCATTCAGTCAAATTGTGTCTTCAATAGAGTTTGCAAAATGTATGTCTCAGTATTTAATGAATTATATTACCTATTTAATCTCACAGATATCCAGAGTGATTCTCATTGTAGGAAATTGGGTTACTACTTGAGGGGGTGAAACCCTTCTCAAGTAGATACCACAATTTCTGTCAGGGTGAAGTTAGCAGCAACCCCTATGCTTAACCTTCTGGTAGCTTGGCACAAAAGCAGGCAGGCTTAACTTAGAGGCAATGTGCAAAGTATTTATGCAGTACTTCAAACTGTAATAAAGTAAAAACATAACATAAGAAAAATCCCACACCAATTTGGAAAGTACAGTCACATCAAATAAATTATTTAAGACCAAAATGACAAAGATCCAATCAGTAGATCCAGAGATATACAATTTCAAAGTTTTAAGTAAAAATGGTGCATAAAAGCACAAAGTGCCAGTTGTGGTTATTTTGTTGTGCCGAAACAGGACAAAGTTACAAGTTCATGCCAACTGCGAGGGAGCACGGGCCAGCTACTGGAACCAAGTGAGGCCCGCTGAACAAAAGTACCTTAAATCCTGGTTTACTGAGTGTTGCAAGATCCCACGTTGAGGATATGCCACACAGAGGTGGTTCAGAGGAGCTGCAATGTTGCGATGCAGAGTCCTGCATCATCGTTGAGGATGGCATTGATGAGGGGCTTGTGATGCAAAATCTTGCATCGAAGATACGTCGTGCACCGGCAGTTCCAAAGGGCTGCAGGGTTGCAATGGAGAGTCCTGCTTTGCCATTGAACATGCCATTGATGAGGGGCATGCAATGCCAGGGCCTGCATCGAGGGTGCGTCATGCAGCGGCGGTTCTGAGGAGATTGTAAGGTGCAATGTGAGTTCCGGCGTCAGCATCGTGCTGTGGCTGCTCAGATGCAGCTGAGAGGAGGTGCGTCGGCCTGTGTCAATTCTGCTTCACAGGAACACATCTAGGCTGGCAGAGCACTTTCAGGCCCACCTTCAAGGGTCCAGAACTGGGGTGGCACCACTTGGGGTGTAGGACTCACAGAAGACAGAGTCCAGGTGCTGGGGTCAAGGTTGTTGGAACCTTTTCTGTCCCTGAGGCTCAGATCAGGAGGCCAGCTACCTAGCCCTTGGAGTCACTCTGGTGGTCCTGGGTTCAAGATTCAGGTCCAGTCTTTTCACACAGGCAGCAGGGCAACAGATAAGCAGTCATTCTTTCAAGCTGCACAGCAATCCGGCTATGTCTTTATCTTCAACAGGTCCAGAGTTGTACTGAAAAGTTGGGTCTGAGGGTCCAATATTTATACCTGGTGCCCACATGGAAGCAGGAGAATGCTCTGGAGGTTTCCACCCTCCAGAGGTACTTGGAATTTCTTGCCTCCTTGCCCTAGGTCCAGCTTGTTTGTGGCCACAATAGACTAGTGTCAAACCCTTTGTGAGTATGTTCAGTCAGAATTTTTGTGATGTGCAAGGGTGGTAGGTGACAGCTCTCCTGCTCAAGTCAGAGATGGCCCACTAAATTGATAAATCGGCTTCCAAAATCCATGCAGTGCATGATGCAAAAGAAGAAGGCACCTGACACCCTGCAAAGGCCTTTTCTTCATCACAGGTCAGCAACCCAGAAACTACAGAACTAGACCTAGAAGCATTCTTTATATGATACAGCGGCCTAGAAGTGGCTGCAAGGTGTCGGCCCCTTAACTATCCCGACCCCTAGAAAAGGATTGATTTGATAATACTTGCAATTCTTTCAGAGAGGATTACATAAATGTATTTATAATCTTGATTAATAAGAGAGAAGGGTCTGTAGTTGCCCACTTCATTAGTGTATTTGCCATGTTTCAGAATTAGAACAATTATCGCATCTTTAAACAACCCACAGACATGCTCCTCACTTGCACGCTGGGAGAACACTACATCAGCTGAGATGCCAACTTATACCAAAGACCTGAATGCCATCTTGCCCAGAGGAATCCCATGAGTTCAATATGCAAATAGCACTTCTTCCCAAGATACTAATAGGTCTAATTGCATTTTGAATTTCTTTTGTAATGTTTGTCATTTAAATGAGTTTAAGAATTTGGGGTTCATCTCCACTGCCTGGGACCAGTCATCCACATTGTATTAGCTCTAACATAATATTGTGGTCCCTAATTTCACACTACATAGCCTGCATTTGAGTTGAAGAGTTTATCATATTTAAATCTAAAATCCTGCAGCTGCAAAGTAATGGTTAGTGAGGGAGAAACAGCATACAAATTCTCAATCTCCTTATTTCTTTCTCGAATACGTTTAGCTCAGCATTGGATAACTTGTTATAATGAGCCATTCCCAACACTGCAATCCGTCTCATAAAGGTGTTAAATGCCTCCCAGTTCATGATATGAGATGTACATTCAGTACTATTAGCATCAAACGAGCAATCCATGTCTCTAAGCTTTGGGCAATATTATTAGAGAGAACTATGGACCTCATTCCGAGTTTCCATGTATTTGGTGTAGGGATACCAAGGGTCCAGAATCTCTGATTCCAGCCAGTATCGCTGCACCAAATAACAGGCATTACAAGTTATTGCACTCAGAATGGGGAATAACACGTGGACTTGGGAATACAAGACCTGAATAATGTGCCTTTTCTTCAAGTAAAATATTATAAAATTTTAGGCATTTAACACAATCTGCAATCTCCTGCCATTTAGCTAAGTTCCTAAAGGTTTTACAATCAAAGAAACCACTTTATATAGATAAACCATAACCAATGTTATAAAGGGCATGTAATATAATTACATCCATAACAAACAAGGGTGGGAGAGAGAGGAGGGAACCAAAAGGTGCTTGTTGTTCTCCTCAGAGTAAGCTAAATAAACAAATGAGAATGAGCTTGTGGTGGTAAGACTGATTAGTTTTGGATCATAGAGGTAGTCTCCCTTGTGGAAAAACCCATTAGGTTTTTAAGAGAACCACTAACCTAGTTGGTGCATTGCTTCATCATTGGGTTCCCACCTAGGGGGCCGAGTGCCTCCTAGGTGTGCTTCGACACCTGATTACTATAGAAGACAGTTGGTCCTAGACTAATTTGTCATACAGTTCAATTGTAATACATTCATAGTTCGAAAAACACATTAAAGATGCATCTGATTGGCAGAAAGTCATGAATATACACGGAGTTCTACAAAAATATATATGCGCACTCTCCAAAAATGTAACGGCACTCATTAAATTTCAGCAAAGAGTGCTGTTTTATTTCTATGTTACAAGTACTCTCTAGGTAAATAAATCGCCATATTCAGTAACAAGATGAAAGGTTGCTCCAAGGAGGGAGGGAAAAAAATGAAGTGTGCTCATGTGCAAGACAGATAAGATAAAGAAGGAAGGGATTAAAAACACATCCAAGGGAGAATCAATTACAATTATTATACATCATGTAAAACTGGCTGTAGTTTACAGTAAGGCCAGCTTTTTGTCCGGGCCTGCCCCTTACAGGTTGTTCTAGTACTTGCTTATGATTCTTTCAAACAAGGTGCACAGAGAAACATCATCTGTGGATTGGGCAGTGGTAGGGGTGGTACCGGGTACAGGCCAACTGGGGAGAGAGTGTCGACGTTTCGACCCTGGTGCATGGAGGGTAAGTTACATCCTCTGCTCACGGGTCTTCCTCAGGACAGGGGGAGAAGGGGGGAGACAACCTGAAGGTATAACCATATAACCGGTTAGGTGCCGCAGTAATGGAAAGTTAGAAGAAAGCAAATAGATTGCCACATGTACTGACCTATATGTAGGTGTCAGTGTAGATAACCAGGTCACTGCCCCCAAGTGGTGGGTAGTCTGTAAAGAGAGGTGCGCATAATAAACTATTGTTCATACGTCATGCAAAATATGTCCCAATTAAATAGATTGGAATCTAACTTACCCGCACAGTGGTTGCGGTGTAGCATAAAGTATTAATCAGTTGAGGTTGTCAACTCTTTAAACGGAAAACAATTCCTCGAGGGTGAATTAATCGCCCAAAACAGATCTGGAAGAGCAAAACAAACGGGGGACTCAATACCAATTCAAGATCCTCCAATCGCGATAATACTTCACAACGGAGACCCTCCAAACAGGGAAAATTACCTTAGTACCAAAGTTCAAGTGCAGCCCGCGTAGTCCATGTCTTGCTCGATGAGACATGACAGATAAATGTGCAAACGCGGCTACTTGAAGGAATACGACTCCGGGAGGCGCGTGCACGTTGCCATAAGCCGCGCTGCTGCTGGCAGACGCGTGCATGCCTACCGGCAATGAAAGACAGACTTATTCCGGTGGGGCTTAGGAGGTGGATAATGTTCTAAGGAACTTAGGCGGTCACAGAGTTGGTAGTTACAAACAAAACTGGCATTTAAACAACCATTTAAACAAAGATGACAAATAAAAAACACAAAACAAGAAATGAATTACTCACAACATCAAGTGTGAAGAATAAATGATGGGAAGCGACCCTGCCCATATAGTGCAAATACTGAAAACAATTGCTCGTGGTGCAACCAAGTTAATACAATATATACAGGGGTTAAAATGTGTATTTTTACATGTGTAGTGAAAGCAGTGATACGTAGTGAGATAGATATCACAGTTTATTTACATATGTACAAAAGATCAGCTTACATGACACAGTGTGTAGCCATTGTTAAGTGTTGCAACTTGTTTGGCGATTTCTTCATATTCATTCAACCCCTTTACAACAGTATCAAAAACATGTACCCATTTGCACTCACGGACACACAACGTGTTGGCAAAGTTACCACCCCTTGGGTTAATCTTCACTTTCTCGATTATCCACCACTTCAGACTCTCGGCCGAGTGTCCAAATGTGTTGAAGTGTTCCACAAGGGGTGCTCCCTGCACATTGCACCGTATTCTACTGCAATGCTGCAGAATACGGGCCTTCACTTTTTGTACTCTCTGGCCAATGTACATGAAGTCGCATGGGCAAACTATGGCATAAATAACTCCCATAGAGTTACAGTTAGTGTGTTCCTGTAGTCTGTGTGTATAGTTGTTGTAGGTACACTGTTTAATTTCCTTTGTCATGGGACAGGCCTAACATAGTCCGCATTTGTAATGCCCCTTAATGGGCAGAATATTCCAAAGTGTTTGTTGGTTGTCCCTGGATTTAACAGGTAATAGGGATTTCACCACGTAGTCCCTCACATTTCTCCCTTTCTTTTTTTTTTTATTTGGTTTAAAAAAATTTATTGAAAATTAAAACAGTTGTCATGCGTAAAATCATAGTATACAGTTCGTCATTTAACGGAAAAATGCTGTATGCTGTGTTACAATACGTTCAGATGTTACAATTTCAGAAAATTCTTTCGTGTCAGTACAAGTTCTTCAGTCGGTGAGATGCATAGTACTCCCCGATGAGCATTCCAGGCCCCCACTTTCTATCCCATTTCTTAGGGCAACCTCTGATTTTATAGATTTCTTTTTCAGCTATCATACATTGGTCCATTGCCGCCACCCAGTTATTCAATAATGGTTTGTCCGCAGCCCCCCATTTCATGGCTATGGCTCTCTTTACCAGGGTATATCCCAGGGTGGTGAACTGCTGCTCTATGTCTGTAAGATCGTTTGCGTCCCAAATATTTAGGATTCCCAATGGGGGTTTCAGTACTAGTGGTTTGCCCAGTGCCTTTTGCATTTGATCTGTTGCTCGCTCCCAAATGTGTCGTATGTAGGGGCAATCCCATAAAATGTGATAAAATGTTGCAATAGAGTTACAACCCCGTAGGCAGAACGCATCCTGTCGGGTCCCTATCTTGGCCAATGTCACCCCGGTGAGGTATGTCCTGTGTAGAATCTTCAATTGAATTAGTTTGAAGCGTTGATTTATAGCCGCTTCCCTGGGGGACATTAGGGCCGCCTGCCAGTCATCGTCCTCGAGTTGTCCTATGTCGGATTGCCATCTGTCTCTAAGGGTAAGGAGGGGGTCTGGCATATTATTACATAGTTTGCGATAAGTAAGGGAGATTGCCTTAGTAAGAAGGGGCTCGGTTAATAGTCGGTCCTCTAAGGGGGACGAGTCCGGGACGTTAGCCAGGTCTGGTAGAGCCGTGTGAAGTGCATGTCGGATTTGTAGGTAGCGGAAAATCTCTGTGGGCGCCAGTTCATGTTTTGCTTGTAGTTCTTTGAAGGTAAGTAATTTCCCTTTTTTTAGAAGGTCCCCAATCGTGGAGATCCCTATCGTGTCCCATTTGACAAACCCAACTTGGTAACATAATAATCCCAGTTGTTGGGATGACCACAGAGGCGTAGCTATTGTCAACTTTCCTTGCCATCCCATTCGTTTGTTAGCTGTCTGCCAGACTGCAATAGTTTGTGACATTGGGCCGAGGTATCTTCCCTTTCGGGGTTTGGTGTATAAGGCTCCTAGGTATCCTTCCCGTCCAGTCTGATACCTCTCTAAGTGGTATGCCGGGCTAGATGGTGGACCATACAGCCAGTGATTGGTGGCCACCAATTGCGACGCCCAGTAGTAGAGGCGTAGATCCGGGAGTGCAATGCCTCCGTTATACCAGCTCTTCGTCAGTTTTCCTAAGGCTTTGCATGGTGTCCTTCCATCCCATAACAGTGTACGGACTTCTGCCTCTACCCCAGCGAAGTATGTATCCGGGATAGAATAAGGGCAGTTTTGAAGTGCATAGAGGAACCTTGGTAACGCTAGCATTTTAAATAGGGCCGCGCGGCCCATCAGCGACAGTGGTAGCGACCTCCAGTGTCTGACATCTTCCTTTAGTCGCTGCAGGGGGGCAGCGAGATTGTGTTCATAAAAGATTTAGGGGTCAGGGGTAATGAAGATCCCCAGGTATGTAAAACCTTCTCTAGTTACTACCACCTTACATCCCTTAGGTAGTCTAGGCGTGGGGCCGTGGAGAACATAGAGTATTGATTTTGACCAGTTTATGGCATAGCTGGAATATTTTCCAAAATTAGCAAGGATATTGAGTAGATAATGAATCGATGCGTCTGGGGAGGCTAAACAAACCAGAATATCATCAGCATACAATGATATTCTGTCTTCAGTATCTTCGTCCCATTTTAGCCCTCGTAAAGTGACATTGTGCCTTATCCACGCCGCCAGCGGCTCGAGGACCAGCGCAAACAGCAGAGGGGTTAGGGGGCACCCCTGCCTAGTTCCTCTGTGTAGCCCGAATACCCTTGAGGTGTGGTTGTTAACTCGCACCTGTCCCCATAGGTCGGTATATAGCAAGCGAACCCAGGCTATGAACCGGGGGCCAAATCCAAAGCGTGCGAGTACTTCGAAAAGGTATGGCCATTCTATTGAATCGAAGGCCATAGAGGCGTCTAAGGACATAATCACTGCGTCTTCTTCCAGGTAGGGTTGCCTCGCAAGCACATTATGGACCCTACGAATATTCAGCGCCGTATTTCTACCCGTGACGAACCCAGATTGATCCGCGTGGACCAGGGAGGGTAACACAGCATTCAGGCGGATGGCCAGCAATTTCGCCAGGATCTTGGCTTCTGCGTTTATTAATGAGATTGGTCTATACGACCCGCAACAGTCCGCTGCCTTCCCTGGTTTTCGTATAACTACTATAGCTGCCAACCTTTGATCCGGAGGCAACTTGCCCTTTTCCAGGCTCTCCTTATACATTAGATTACGGTGGGGAGCTATCTTTACCGCCACAGATTTGAGAAACTATCGGGATACCATTAGGTCCCATCGCTTTTCCTGAGCGGACGCTGTATATAGCTGTACATAGCTCTTCATCAGTGATATCAGCCTCCAGGTCAGCTTTGTCCGTTTCTGATAGTGAGGGTAGGTTGCTGTCTATCAGCAGTTGCCGGGATTCTTCCGACGTGTAGGTGGTAGATGGTGTATACACCTTGTCCAAATGATCGGCAAACATTTCTGCAATGTCTTGTGGGTCAGATATTGTCACGCCCATATCGTTGGATAATTCAGGCACCCATCTGTGTGCCTGCTCCCAACGCTCGAGCCATGCCAGCATTTTACCCGCTCTCTCCCCCATCTCATACACTCTGTGTTTTGTGGACAATAGGCGGGCTCTCGCCTTTTCTTGCACAAGGACTTTGTATTCATGGCGTTTGATGGTAAGGCGATGAGTTGTGTCTTCGCTGGGCGAGGAGTTATGGAGCGACTCTAGTCGTTGTAGGTCACTCTCTATTGCGTGTATGTGTTCGTTATGGCGCCGAATATGACCCATTTTTAATGCTAGCGCGTGACCCTTCATTACTGCTTTAAATGCCTCCCAAATTGTCTGCGCGGAGTCCACCGACTCAAGGTTTTCTGTAAAGTAGTGGTCAGTCTGTTCAGTCAGTTGGTCCCTTATGTCAGGTATCTTAAGAAGCCACGGGTTGATCACTATGGAGCTACGGTGCATGGGGCGGCGGAAACTAAGTTCCACCCACACTGGGGAATGGTCCGAAATTCCGCGTGGAAGCCCATGGGGATTTTGAAAATGGCTGACGTCCGTCAGACGTGTAAGGAAATAATCTATGCGGGACATGCTCCTATGCGCATTGGAATAGTGGGTATAATATGTCATCTGTGGTTGCAGAGAGCGCCATATGTCCGCTAGACCCATTGCCTGGGTGAATTCTGCCATGAGAGTGTTTGGTCTAGTGGCCGGTCGCTGGGGGTATCTATCTACTGTGTCGTCCATAGTCAGGTTAAAGTCCCCTCCCATTATCAGGTAACCGTCTGGCAAGTCCACCAATATTTTACCTAGGTCGGATAGCGCTGTTTTCCCCAGCGCCGGGGGGAGATACACCGAGATGACGTTCAACACTTTCCCCTCCCAGGTGGCCTCCAAAACCGCAAATCTACCTTGTGGGTCCACCCATGTACGTGTGGGTGCAAGAGCTAGGCCCTTTCGAACTAGGATGCCCGTCCCCCTGGATCCAGAGTTCTCCCTTTCTTAAAAGCATGCATGGGAGGTTCCTTGATCCCTATCTCATCCGCCACTAAGTGCCAGTGGCGATTAACGATTTTTTTGATTTCGTTACTTCTAGTGCAGAACGTGGTCGCGCACACTAGGCGTTCCTGGGCAGGGTTTTTCTTGGGCTTGGGTTCAAGTAGAAACTCCCTATGGCAAAACCATGCCCGTTTACGGGCCTTTTTGAGGAGGCTCCTGGGATATCCCCTCTCCATGAGGCGTACCATTAAGTTTGACGATTCCTCAAAAAAATCGTGTTTCCTAGTGCAATTCTTCCGTAGCCTCAGGAACTGACCAAAAGGTAGATTGTCCCTTAGGTTAGGGGGATGGTGACTCGAGTACTGCAAAAGAGTATTTCTCTCACTAGTCTTCCTAAATAGGGTGGTATGTAATTTACCCTCATCCTCCCTGATCGAAATATCAAGAAAGTTTATCACTCTGTTGTTAAACTCGAGTGAGAACTGGATTTTATGTGATTGTGCATTGAGCCAGAGGTGAAAGTCAGAGAGTTGTTGCTCATTGCCATGTCATATCATCATGACATCGTCTATGTAGCGCCTCCACAGCTCAATACACCCTCTGTAGGGATTGAGGTCATTGAGGACATATGTGTGCTCATAGTTGTCCATATAGATTATGGCCAGGTCTGGTGCAAAACTTGCACCCATCGCCACTCCTTTTGTCTGTACATAGAAATCGCCCTGAAAGTAAAAAAAGTTTTTTGTCACTGCGATTTCTAAGAGGTTCACTATAAACTCTGTGGGTACCTGGAATGGTCTGGGGCGGTCCTCCAGGACTGTCCTGATGGTATTCAGTGCCGCTCTTTGGGGGATGTTGGTGTAGAAGGACGGTATGTCCATGGTGACTAGGATATGGTCATTCATGTTAAAAGGGCGGTTATCCACTAGTTTGATTGTCTGCATGGTGTCCCTCAAGTATGCCGTCGTCTTTTCTGCAATGGGTTTGAGGAAGACGTCTATGTATTTACATAATGGTTCCAAGACTGAACCACATCCAGAGATGATGGGTCTCCCTGGCGGATTGGTTAGACGTTTGTGTACTTTAGGGAGTGTATATATCGTGGGCATCCTAGGCTGCTTATTATTCCGATATTCATACTCATGTTTAGAAAGGAAACCTTCCTCCAGTCCTCTATCTGTGATCAATCTTATATTGTCAGCAATTTCTTTAGTAGGATCAGATCTGAGTTTGGTGTAATTGCCTTCCACCCCTAACTGTGTGACGCCTGATTACAGCTGAGCGGGTTTGATTTTGCAGTGAGGAGGTGAGGTGAGTGAGTGAAAACCTTAAAACTACCTCCAGGATACCAGTACAATTGGTGTGAATCAAATTTTATTTATAGGGTTCCTGGGGCAGGATAAAAATTAATGATGGACATGGAAGGGAAATGATGGTCTCTCAGATCCCAAAAGGGTGAAGTGGACTACATGTTTCAGCCAAATCCATCTATTTCTTTTGGTTTTCTTCAGGACCAGTGAAAAACAGGCTTTAAATATGGCCTGAACTAGTGATATGTACGCTCACACACTAAGGTGTGCATAAGTGAGAAATGGTTTCATAACATATGATTTTCACCAACAGTAAGAAGTTTATCTGAAAGAAAAAAGGGAGACCCAAGACATCAAACATATACATGATTATAAAAAGTTACTTGTAACTGAAGATATGGGAGCAATGGGGTCCAGTGTGGGAAAATAACCTGCACCCAATGCCCAGTGCCAACCATCTACAGGCTATATGAAAGTATGCAAATTATGCAATTGAACTTGAAAGAAACCCCTATTAGAGGTCCTAACTGCTCAAAGGTATATCGCAGTTTCCGGGTAGATATATGCATCAATCGTGCTTTCTTTGTTATTTACCCATAAGTAACTACCTCTAGGGTCTGTGTGCTCAAATCTCTCACCGAATCAGTGGTAGTGAGCATTATCATAAAAAACGTACATAAAAGGCAAACACCCACAAACAGATATTATCATGCAGAAAAAACCAGAGTCTATGTCTATGTGCCCTCAGTTGTCACGGGGTCATCAAAGTACCATGTGTGGCTACGTAGTAATTGGTGCACCTGGAGACATCTCACCGCAATGACGTCAACGCCTTCCAGACGCATCCAGACGCGGGTGACGCTGACTGCTCAAAAGCTCACAGCAACCTGAGACCCGACAACGCCGGGATCCCGGAAGGGATTATCTCACAGGTATACGGGCAGGCGGCAGACCTTGCCGCAGTAAGTAGAGAGTAGTTTTAGCTAGCGGCCTGGTGTCTGATCGATCCTCACCACAGCAATGTGGGTAACCCTGCATTCATCTCTTGACACCCTGTGACTAACCACGGGGTCTTCCTGTATTTTCTTTTGTTTCTTTTCCCCGACAGAGTGTGACTACAGGCACCGCCTCCCACAGGGATCCATGTCACGCAGAGTTCTCGTGACTTAAGTAGGTGCACCAATTACTACGTAGCCACACATGGTACATTGACGGCCCGTGACAACTAGGGGCACATAGACATAGACTCTGGTTTTTTCTGCATGATAATATCTGCTTGTGGGTGTTTGCCTTTTATGTAAATTGTTTGTGAAAATGCTCACTACCACGGATTCGGTGAGAGATTTGAGCACACAGACCCTAGAGACAGTTACCTATGGGTCAATAACAAAGAAAGCACAATTGATGCATATATCTACCCGGTAACTGCGATATACCTTTGGGCAGTTAGAACCTCTAATAGGGGGTTCTTTCAAGTTCAATTGCATAATTTGCACATGACGTTGTGTGATTTTTACACATACGTTTATATAGACTGTAGATGGATGGTACTGAACTCTGGGTGCAGGTTATTTTCACACACTGAACGCCATTGCTTCCTTATCTTCAGTTACAGGTAACTTTTTATAATCATGTAAATGTTTGATTGTTTTGGAGCTCCCTTTTTTCTTTCAGATAAACTTAATGTTGGTGAAAATCGTAAGCTACGAAGCCATTTCTCACTTACGCACACCTTAGTGTGTGAGCGTACATATCACTAGTTCAGGCCATATTTGAAGCCTGTTTTTCACTGGTCCTGAAGAAAGCCAAAAGAAATAGATGGATTTGGCTGAAACATGTAGACCACTTCATCCATTTAGGATCTGAGAGACCATCACTGCTCTTCCACGTCCATCATTAATTTTTAATCCTGCTCAGGAACCCTATAAATAAAATTTGATTCACACCAATTATACTGGTATCTTGGAGGTAGTTTTAAGGTTTTCACTCACTCACCTCACCTCCTCACTTCAAAATCAAACCTGTTCCACTGTAATCAGGCGTTGAAGCACACATAGGAGGCACTCGGCCCCTAGGTGGAAACCCAATGATGAACCATGCCACCAACTAGGTTGGTGGATGAAGGTTCTTTTAAAAACCTAATGGGTTTTTCCACAAGGGAGACTACCTCTATGATCCAAAACTAATCAGTCTTACCACCACAAGCTCATTCTCATTTGTTTATTTATATAATTACATCCCTCTTAGGAAAGTAATAAGGTTCTCTCATTGCACTCATCCAGTATGTTATGACTCTATTAGAAAAGGGCAGCGAGAGAAAAGAAATAAGGAAATGAAAAGTTAAGTAATTGTGGCGAGGCCAATCAGTTTCATAATGTAATATAAATAACCAAGGAACCACGGAGCCAAGGAGGAGAGACCACCTCTGCTGACCATTCTTAACTCTTCTCCGCCCACAGCCAGACCAGAATGCCACAATGCCACAAACACGTTACTTTCTTAACTAGCAGGCTATCCATTGTAACATGAGTGTTAGGCAATTATCAACTTAGATGGTCTATAGCCTCTGGGTAGTTTTAGAGACCAGGATGTCCAAGCATGATTAGTAAAATGTTTTCACCTCCACTCCCTTTTGAAGCCATTATGTTGCATTTTTTGTTGATGTTCTCCACCCCTGAAAAGTCCTTTTAAATGAAGGTTTTGGATCAACCATAGGTTTTATGAGCATTAGACCTTCCCTGCTGTTTTTACATTTGATTTCGAGATATGAGTCTTTCATGTCAAGATGTAGTATTTTCTTTGTAAAAGATTACATTTCAGTTTTAATCTGATCTAACTTTAATTTCTGCCAGTAGCGATTCATGTACCGAATTCCACTCCTCCAGGTTTAGGAACACATATTAGGTGCCCCTGAAGGTTTGTGATCTTTTCTTTCTGTTATCATGCACTATCAGAAAAATCATTCATAATATAAATGCACTTTTTGTGACAACAGGCAAGGCAGTTAATAAAAATGATGGCATGTACCCTTCAAGAGCAGGCGAAGGTAACTGTAGAAATGAGAAAATGTTAAGCCACAATTTCAGAAAGATAACACTAACTTTGTGCATTATATTGCCAGCATAACCTGAGTAGTTGAGACTCAATATGATTACATACATTTTTGGGGTGATCTAACAAGTACCACCAACATGGCCACCAAATAGGAAGTCCAAAGAAATTCATTCTACAGAAATACTAACAGTGGCCATGAGGGGCAGCAATCCCTAAAATCAGTCAAATAAAAGATGTGCAGAATTCTATTTGATTCTCTTACAAATATTATTTAAGTCACTTGCAGGGAGATCAATGGTCCAAAGAAAAAAATGCAAGCGAACGAAGAAGCATGGGAAAGCATCATATGGAGAGGACTCCCTCAGGCCACGTTCTCTGCTACACGTAGCACACACCAGACTAGGTGCAGGCCTGCAGTCCAGTTTTGCTCTTTCTGCTCATCAACAGCAGAAGACTGACAACAAGGACCTGAGTTGAGTGGTCCCTCGTGGAACTGGACATTTCAGCCCACATTGTCCTGGTTTGCAATGAATTACCTCAGATGCTGAGGACCCACTGCAGTGCTCAACACCTACATGAAGATAACAAGAGTCTACAGCAGGTTCGTTGGCAGCATTAGGGGTGCTACCAGCCGGGCTAGTCTGTGGCATAACGAAACTTGAGGGGGCCGCCCTGCAAGGTACATGGGGGGCCCCCTCCGGACTCAATTAGGAGCTCCCTGGCCAGGGTACTGTGCTGAGAGGGCCACTTGAAGCTTGGGGCCCCATCCCCGCACCACGGGGGCCTATGTTACACCACTGAGGCTAGTAGAGGTTACATTAAACAAACCTTGTCAGTAGAGCAGGGGGTTGCAGGCTGGCCTGGGTGGGGTCATGAATCATGACTGTGATCATAAAATGGTGGCTCTAAAAAGGTCTTCTAAGCAGAGTGTAAGTTCCAAACTCAGCAATGTACGAAGCAGAAGGGAAGCCAGGCAGGCATCTTCCCTTTAAGCCTAAACAAATGTCTCCCCCAGAGCAGCTGCCTTAGCCTGTAAGCAGGTATTACTGAAGTGAATCGCCACATTCTTGATGTGGAAAAATCCATTCCCCCATAACACAATGGAACAGAAACCTTCTTTCAGGCTGTTTGTTACTTATAGTATAATCACTCAGGTTAAAAGCTTCTTTATTTTTGTTCAAAGTATTTTGCAGATGTTAACCCTAGTGTAACTACCAGTAAAGCCTTTGGTATGTGTATGAGAGGGGAAGATGTATGGCATTCAGCCATGCTACTCCTTTATGACTTCAGTACATTTTGTGATGAATGTTCCATAGAGTGAGTACTGCAGCAGTTAGACCTGGGCTGAGCTGCGTACAACATGTGCTCCTATTGGGGTCTGTCCATCTATCTATATGCTTGAACCATCTCCTACCTGCTCAATAAAGCCTCCTGTCAACCCCCAAGTTGTGAGCCTTTCTTCCTATTCTCCTTGCTAACCAACATCTATTACCACAATGTCTATATAGGGTCTTTAAACATTTTATTAGCAAAGCATTTGATGAAACATTTAGTAAAACCCAGGTGCAAAATGCGACTCACAAACGTTGCACTTACACAACAGATATCCTTCTCTATTTCGAAAGCACTGCTTCTCAAGTCTGCACATCTTATAAAACAGGTAAAATGTTCACAAATTGCTAGAAGTTTATTGTTATTGCAGAGTAATTAAGGAATATTTGAAAATAATTCTTCATTACTTTTTTATGCATGTAATAAGTCTTATATAAGCATTTGTAGAAGTGGGCTGGATGGGGGTGAGGTATTTACCTTAGCCTGTAACTCCCAATAATCAGGGAGACCTGCTGGTACGTGAAAATGAAGAGTTACATGCAGAATGTGGTGCATTTTGTATCAAATTACTCATGTGTCAGAATTTGGTGCATGTTTAAGAACCACAGAATTCTGGTCCTTGCACAAACAGATGTTTGAAGTGTTGTGGAAGTACTGCTGGGGATGCGGGAGGGCGTGTGGGTTGAGACATGTACCTGTGCCAATCTCAGGGAGCACTGCGGGAGAAGAGGAAAAAGGCTGCTTCTTTTTCCAGAGCATGGTAGGCCCACAAAGGAGTGCTAACACAATGAGGCTCCTATGCCTCAAAGTGGGGGATTATATTTTGTACTAGTCGCCAAGGGCAATACAATGTTACAAACAAATGTAAACATCTTTGATATGTTGCAGGTTATATACAGAGAAAAGGAGAAACCAAGGGATGGGTATGGCGTTAATTCGGTTAAAATTCACATAAGGTGCTACATCATGATAATTGGATTAGGGTTCAACTAGGGCATTTTAATTAATTTTCCTCTATTAATCCTGTACAAAATGGATTTACAATGGGGTGCATACTGTTTCTATTGCTTTTCTCTTTATATCTAGACGACCTATCTGATGTAATATCCAAAGTCTGTTTTTCTACCTATGATAACAGAAAGGGCACTTAGGGCCTCATTTAGAGCTTGGCGGATGGGTTACAAGTGCATTATACCCATTGCAATAGGGCGGACAGAATATCCGTCATGTTTGTGATGGAGTAACCATATGTCAAACTCTAAATCAGGCTTAATCTGTGTGTTTGAAATTGGGGTTTCTGGTTGGCTGAGGTATGCACCCTGTCCAAGCAGGAACCACAATCCTAATCAGGGTAAATCACAACACACTCTAAATTATCCTGTGCTTACCCTCTGTTAGCTTAGCACAGAATAGTCAGGCTTAACTTAAGAGGCAATGTGTACATTATTTGGTCAATACTTCATAAAAAACACAGTGAAAACACCACAAAAACACTCCACATGGTTAGAAAAATAGATTATGATTTTATAAATAAAACAAAACCAAAATGACAAAATTCCAATGTGCAAAAGTTGAGATATTAATTTTAACAAATAAATGTCAAAATAGCTCTTAGAAGCAACAAGTGCTTAAATGGGGTATCTGGTCACTCGAGACCGGGGCAAAGTCAAAAGTTCAGGCTGACCCCAATGGAGTGCGAGCAGGATACAGTGACCCACTTGGGCCCGCTGAACCAAAGTACGTTGATCTGGGATATATCGACGAGGATACATGGTGCAGCCAAGGCAATGAATCAGTGTCGAGCCACACAGTGGACAAGATGCATTGATTTCTCCATTCAATTGCGGCGATGTGCTGGTTCTGAGTGCGAGTGCTGGTTCTGGATGCGAGGTCAGGCTGCTGCTTCCGCCGTAGGTGATGCGTCGATACCAAAGGCGATGTGCTGGTTCCGAGGATGATGTGCCAGTGGAGAAAGATCCATCAGAGGACCAATTGCCTCTGTAGTAAATGTAATGTTGTGATCCGTCTGACAGTAGAGGGCCCAGTACTGTTAAAGGGATAAATGAGGAAGTAGCAGGAGTGAAAAACATATTTATTATATTAAATTATAAAACTGCTTATGCTGGATCAGCTTTCAAAACCAATAGTGAATGTAAGTTCTGAATATGAGAGCTGAGGACTCTATGATTGGTGTAAAATGAGGTGTATGATCAGGACACTGATAACAATTAGGGGTATCCAATTCCATTGGAACCCACTGAATAATGTAGCTTGGCCTCTGGCTCTGCACCTGCAACCACTGATTTCAAGCCTCATGAAGGCATTGACATGAACAGACAGTAAGTTAGATTTCAAGCTTCCAGTTTGCTTTCTACGGTTTGCTCTCTGTGCCCATCCCCTAAAAACGCAGCTTTAGACATAGCATGAAAAGAGGTAGACTCAGTGATGTCATTAATGTTAAAAGGGTGCTACATGTGACTGCCATTTACAATGGCAATCTGGTGAATTGGTGTCTATGTAAAGCCCTAGGGGTCTATTACGATGGCGGTTGGATGACCACCGCCGTGCCGGCGGTGGACATCTGCCTGCCATCGCAACCAGGAAAACCGCCGGTCACATTAGGATGGCGGTGGTGACCGCGGCGGTGGGAAATTCCGACCGCCGCTTTACCGCCGGTTGCCATCCGCACTCCTGCCCGGCGGACGGAGCAGGACCGGGATAATGGTGGCGGTGCAGAGCAGGCTCCACCGGCAGGATTATGATGCCGGCGGTAGCCAGCCTTTCCTCAGCGGTCAGACCGCCATTGAAAGGCATGCGGTGAGTGTCTTCCGGGGGCCTGTTGCGGGCCCCCAATGTGTTGGGGGGGTGTGGGTGCACTGGGGGGTACCCATGGTCACCCCCTACATTTCCCTGTACCAGGTGGCATGCACTGTGCAGTGCCTGCCACGCAGTGCAGGGAAATGCAGGACATGCTCCTTTCGGCATCGCGGCGGTGCTGCGGGCAGCATCAACCGCCGCAATGTTAATGCCCGCGATCCGACCGCTGCGGTCGGATTTCGACAGCGGGTCATCGTAATTCGACCGGCAGTGATGTCGCGGTACATGCGGGCGGTCTTTTCCCGCTACCATGGCAGTCGGGGAGGTTGCCCGACCGCCATCGTAATAGGCCCCTTAGTGCGGTTACTCTTGTCATTTTAGGACGTAGCCACACCACACTGAAAGAACCAAAGCAAAGCTAAATGATTTCTGTAAAAATAGGAAAATGGACACCACTCTAAAGGAAGTTCACCTATACTAGGGAAAGAGCCCCAGAATATTCTCAATTTTGTAAACATTTTATCAGGGATGTACGTTTGGAGTCTAGGAATCATAAAGGGAATCTGGGAGTGAACATGTTGGTGTTTACTTTGCCAACCTGCCAAGGACCATAATGTCAGCAGTAAAAGAAGCAACATCACATTTCAGGTATCCCCGAGAACATCAATTACCTGGCTTGACCTTTGACCTCAATTGCATCACAGGAAGTGACATTATCCAACTTTTATCCTTGATTCCATTACAGAAAATGATACATTTGAAATGTATTAGAATCCTTTATTGTGGAATGATTAATATAGCAGCCCTCACATCAGAAAGATAAAGCTCACATAAATGGTATTCCAAAATTGAGATATTCCTAGCCTTAGTGTAAGAAAGACTAGATTTTATTAAAGACAAGAAGGCAATTATTATGCTTTTCACTTTCTTGCATTTATTGAATATCAGCCAAATAGAAAAGAAATAAAAAATACATTACCCAGCAACCCGGGAACAGAACTACTAGCATGACATCACAATAACCAAACCAATAGTATGCCATGTACACTGATAATTATCCAGACTGAGAGCAACAAACCCTCTTTTCTTGCAAACAAGTCATTCAAAGTAAAACATAGGAAAAAAGACCAAAACTAGAGGAAACATCAGGATAGTCAACAAGTCCTTAATAAAGCCCAGGAAATACTGAGGAAAAACAAAGTTCCGGGTTACTCGATAAGGCTTAACAAGCCATCCGGGGAGTTCCAAGGAAGGAGAGGTGCAAACAACGTTAGGTTGATGCAGGCGTACTGGTTGATGGCACTGGAACTGCAAATAAATACCAGGGATGGTAAATAAAACAGTGGTGGGATTATACTCGTCTCTGTGTCTTTAATAAAACCTAGTCTTTCTTACACCAGGGCTAGGACAATAATAATTTTATTACAAGACCAGAGGCTCCTATTATGCTTGTTTAAAGCAATGAAATCACAGAGTCAGACAAATGAGTAGGTTTGCAATAAAACGTTCAAAATGTATTAGCATTAGACCAACCTGCAGATTAGAGAATGTCGTGTAAACCTGCTCCCGCCCTGAAAGCCTTAGAGGCCGTAGCTCTTCTGGCAGAAAGGGCTCCAAAGAAATCAGTAATAATACCGGCTAAAGACATAATCCATTTAACCCAATGGGCCAATGTTGTGAGGTGTCTGAAGGGAAATGAGGAATTGAGAGGTAGACAGCGTTCTCAAATCTGCAGTCCTTAGGACATAAGATTTCAAGCAATTCCCCAAGCACTGCTTAGGTTGAGAAGGGAAAAAATAGATAATGAGCAGACATCAAATTGCTTTTAGTGCATCTGTGAACCTGAAAAGAAACGCCTAGAGGAGAATATTGAATAGAGGATACATCAAGTGCTCTGACATCTGAAACACTCTTTAAAGAAATCAAACTCAAAAGCATTGTTAATTTTGCAGGCAAATGTTTGAAAGAAAGATCCATATCATCCTGCCAAGAGATAAACTTATTGAACACTAGGTTAACATCCCACATGGTATTATATTTGTGAACAGGAGGTTTAGAAAATCTTACTCCCTTCGAAAGGTGTTCTATGATAGGTTCTCCATCCACTTTGACATGCTTGGCAGAAATAGCTGATCTGTAGGTGTTGAGTGTTCAGTAAGTTTCATTGATGGCATTTTGCTCCTTCTATGTGTGCTGCAAAGATCAAAAAACTAGGAGAAATAAAAGTATTTATCCTCATTGTGCTTTGGGAAGCATTTTAATCTGACGCATTTCCAGGTTTACGAAACCTTGTAATACATCAAAGTGGGCCATATTTACAAGGCCATGAAAAGCCATGCATGGTGGCTTTACGTGGCCTTGTAAATATGGGCCTGCACACTGCGCCTCCAGAGCCTCACAAAAGTGCCACAGAGGCATTGTAAATATGCCCCACCTTTTTTAGTTCAGGATTCAAAAATCTTTAGCTGTCTGCCAGAATACATGTCAATACTTCCAACTAAACATACATAGAGAGAGACGTTTGGTCACTGCCTTCAGTAGTTGGTAATTTTTGTTTAGTCCCCTACTGCCACTGTTTGGAGTACTGTAGTTTTTTACAATTTTAAAGCTGTGATTTGTAAAAGTAGTTCATATGCGCCACAGTCTTTAGTACCACGCACTTCAGCCTGTCAACAGCTGTAGGACACAAGGTCGCTGATCTGTCTCTAAGCTGTCCTTCTGATCCTCTGCTGGCTTTGACTCCCTTATGTGTAACCTGTGCTGAACTGTACCATCCATGCTCTTCACTGATAAATCCCATTGGACTATGAAGGTAATTCCTTTATCATCTGCATAAAGGAATTCCTTCATCATGTGAGATAGCCACTGCGGCATAACCTTGAAATGATGATGTTTAATCATAGGATTCCCCTCACAGTCCAACAGGTTATTTATTGAATTTGAGTTGAATCTCCTCAACCTGTGATGGCCACCTCTTTTTACATGAGGGCATTCTACTCAATATCCCATGGGATTCCTTTAGCGTATTATGGAAATCCCTCATCACAGATAGCCATTGCATCATGATATTATGCATTGCCATGATGCATGAGGGGGTAGCCCTTATATTCCAATTGAGTCTCGCCCCTATGCCCCCCTTCAGAGTGGCTACTGGAGCAAATAGTTGAACAGCTTCACATTTTCCAGCCACTCAAGCAACACCGCAGACCCAGCTGAAAATAAACTGTATGTCTGCATCTTATGATTCCTTCAAAAATGAATACTTCACATAATGTGTATAATATGTTACATAAAAATTCTATGACCCAGAAAAACCTTACGCCATTTGTAACAGTTACAAACATTATAAAAAAATATATAATTACAAAAATGATAACATTATAGAGGTGCAGTAGTTTGCGCTTGTAACATTTTGTAAACATTAATAACGTGTCTACTGAAAAACGAATTAATAATTTAATATTTTAGGTGAGTTAAGAGACATTTTTCCATGAATAACAGAAAAAACTAACATATTCATGTGAGAGACGTTATTGCAAACGACCTGAACTGTTTCTAAGTCAAATAGCTGAGTTAAATATTGTGTTACAAATAAGATGAATCACAGAATATGATAGCAACATTGACAATATGGTAGATTCAGATGCAAAGTAGGCATTGACAAAGCAAAACCGTCTGCCTTTCTTGTGCTAAGACAAGCTAACAAAAGCATGCACAAATGTGGTTTGCACATGCTTGAACGTGCAAGCATGTGCCATGCCTATTGGCTTTGCCATTGCTTGTTCACTCTGTTGGGGAGCCAGAGATTTTTCTCCATGCATAAAGTATAGCCATACCTAAAAAGTAATAATCTATGCATGCATGTATTGTGCATGTTTCATGAAAGGGTAAACTAGGAACATAAGTGTAAAATATATTGCTATGATATATGTTAGGTATGTATTATGCATGTGTAGATTCTTACTTTGTTAGGGGGGTGTCATAAGATCATTAATAAATGCATTGGACATACAAAGTTGTCTCATTTGCCCGCATACCTCTGAGTACCCTAAATCGTCTAGATGGCCATTCAAAGAGTAAAGATCCTTATTGTGCTATCTGGCTTTATACTTATCAAGTGTTTTTGTGGTAAGAGTACCTGTCAGAATTGAATAGCATTAGCAGAGGTAAGCTGGTCTCGCAATGAAGAGTGTTATGAAAAGGAGTCAGAGGATGTTGTATACTTTACAAGGCTATGTGCTTGCACATTGTTACTTTGTGAACAACAAATCTATAAATCTAGCAGCACGGTATGACCGTTAAGTAAAACAAATGAGTCCAATGTGTGAATAGTACTGGGTGTTTACGACTGACTAAGGCATCCAAACAGCATACTATCCCTTAATAAAGTAATGAACCAGCAATGAAAATGGATCACATATCGACCTGTGCATAGATATGTCGACCCTAATTTTGACTATGGGAATATTGTGTGTATGAGTGGAGATTTTCAAACATTAACTCCACCGCAACTAATTATCAGGAGTTAATATTATAGTAATGTGAGTGCGGGGAACCCCATAAATCTTACTCCCCAAAAAGACACTTTGACCATACGCCTACCAGTCGATGGATGGTGATGGTGTTAAACCTTAATTTGATGAGGTAATGTGTCCCATGATGAGGTACAACACAGCATATAAAAAATGCAGTCAATTAAGTAAGAACAGACTCAATAGGTGAGATCAAGGCCACAGTTATGAAATTTACAAAGATTTATTAAAAAATGAAAAGGGTACAATATAGAAAGTGAAAAGTGCAGATGCATAAAGTCATTGCCATGAAAGCACTCAGCAATAGGGCAATACACAATTATGGAAAAATTCAAAAATGCTTTAAGTTCCAATGATCAGCAAAATCAGAAAGGATTCAGACAGCATCCTTAGTAGCATCAGAAAGGTCTCTGGCTCACCCCCAAATTTGAAGGTTTATATCGGAAATCTTCACATAGGCTAGAATCAAAACTGCTGAATCATCATGGTGTGAGCAAAAGGATACAATTTCCAGCAAATCAGAGTACAGTAAATTAGAGTGTCAAAATACCTTAACACTTAAGCACTATTGCACTATTGCACTACATGAATATTGATTCAGCCCTCTCTATGTTAATGGCATCTGGAGATGGCAGAACAAACTAGTTACAAAACAACAATGGACTATTGTGAATGAATGCAATACAGCCAGTAGGCTAAAGAAACCTCGAGAAAGATACAATCCTGAGCCCATGTTAGAGAGGTTTCTTCAAGAACAATGCCATTCTTAAAAACACAAACACAACTTTGCTTGACTGCATGCAGCAGAAATAAACAGTGAATGTTCAGGGTGAAACATCAATTTTGAACAATATGGCATTGAGGTTTAACTGATTCCTACTTAGCATAAGCCAATGAAAGGCACTTTAAAATGTCATAGCAAAATAATTTTAAAGGCATTAGCATCATATCATATATGTGTTGTAGTATGCTGGCTCTCTATATAGTGTACTAAAAAGAAGTACACTGTGCAGAGTCCAGTAGGTCCCCAATTCGTTTACAAAGGCTAAAGTAGATAATACTAACTCTCTCTTTTGTGGTAGTGTGGGCGAGCAGTTAGGCTTATCAGAGGGTAGTGCTAAGCATTTATTGTACTCACAGAGGCAATAAATGAGACACACACTCAGAGAATAAATCCAAGACCAAATTGGGAAAATACACTTCTTTTTATATGTGTTTCAAAACCAAGAACTTCAGTCAAAAGTAAGTACTGTTTTCCATAGCAATTCATACAGGTAAGTAAAGCTTTTAAAGTTGTGCGCCTTTACACACAATGCAATCCTAAGGAGGGAAAAGTCAGAGATGCATAAAGGTAGGTACAGTCGGTTTCAGGGGTTCACCTTCAGGGTTCAGAGTTGTAGGCCAAGGTCCAAAGTACTACCAGCAGTACTTCGGGAACTGCCTGGATTATGCTGGGGACAGGGTGCTGGTAAAGTTGGTAGCTGACGCGCTACGGAGAACGGGGGCCACCCAAAAACCGGCTGCACAGGGGGACTTGGGGTCAAGTCCGAGAGCTCCCAAATGGGGCTTGAGTCACAAGAGGTCTTGGAGCAGGGGGCACAGCCGGTTCGTCAGGACCTGGGCTGGGTGGCTGTGGTGCAGAGTGGTTAGGTTGGCTGGGCGAGCAAAGATTCTCCTCACGGTCAGGAACAAACAGCTGACAGGGGCAAAATCAAGGCAGTTGGGCCACTCAGAAAGTGGGTCTCAGTGATGCTGTTGTGCTTCCAGGGCTGCTTTGTCCTGGTGCAGTGAGAATCCAGACTGGACTCTTACTGTTGGTGTTTGGTGCAGGGCGTCCGGTACCCCAGGGCTCGGTACTGCACAGCTCTGGTTGGTCCTGATGCCTTCACACTCAACGAGGAGACAGATCTGACCTTCCAGAGCATGAGTACCTTCTCCTGGTCATCTGCTGCATTGGTCGGGCTGTGGAGCTGCAAGCCGGTGGACTTGGACTCTGCTTGTGGGTGCCTGCGGACTGCAGGGGAGTAGCTTCTCCACTCCAAGGGAGACTGTAGGTGATTTTTGATGTGGTTGCGGTTGCAGCTCGACATGGGTTTCAACCCCCTCATCCAGTAGCTCAAATTCTCACAGGAATAATCATAGAGATGCAATGCCCCTGATAATAGCTCATTCAAGCAACAACACACATGAAAGCTAATGGCTGAAAGGAGCTGGACCTAAGCCCACTCTCTTTCTGTACTTCTTCTTAAAATACTTTTTGAAGAGGTTTTCCAGAAAATAGCTACAGCTACCTGTAGAGAGACCTAAATGTGAACCTTTAAAAGGCATAAATATTACTTACAATGCAAGCATGCTGCATTTCCATTCACCTCTTCAAACAACATGGTGTGGTGTAAAACTTTCATACACCTCACTGACCCTTTTCCCACATCACACGTCGGGGCACACACCAACACACTTTTCATAAAAACGTACTAGTTCTTTGATCAAATCTGTGCCTCTTCCTACTTCTTAAATTCTTGTTCGTGTAATTGCTCACCTAAGATAAGTTGGTACCTGTGGTGTAGTATGGTGTTTAACAAAAAGCACAAAGCATCAAATAAATTAATCCACTTAACGTTTTCTACTTGTCACCATTCAGCTTATGTGCTCCATGAGACCATGATAAAAAGTTCCACGTTCCCCTAATTAATTTACCGTTTGAAAAAACACTCTTGCTCAATCAACTGAGGCCACACCTTCTGAAATATAATGAGTGATAAAGACCCTTCACATGATGCTGTTTTGTAACGGTATGCACCAAAATCCACATGCTAAGCCCCATTTTGTGGGCAAGACTTGTAACTGCTGTTATTTATTGGAAGTGATGAATAGCAAATCACAGGGTATCTTTTTTGGATACAATAAATAACAAGGCATTTATGATAAACTCATAAGTTAGGCCCAGTCTTAAATACTATTCCTATCTTAACTTGTCTTTTTGGAGCTCAATGTAGACATGGCTCTTACCACGTTTTTACAAACCTCTTCTTTCAACCATAGACAAACTAGAGACTTGCCTTTATAAGAGAAATCTGCAAGACAGACCCAGTACCTGGTAAATAACTGTTACTTTATGGATGACGGTACATGCTAGAATGCCATCAACCTGGCACTCTTCTGCAAATCAGATATGGCTATGTGCAGCTCAAAGACTGCAACAACAGAACTGCGACAGTTTTAATGTCAACATAAACCTGGCACTCTTGTGAGAGGAATTCAGTAAGGACTTCAAGACCTGGCACTTCCACTGAACTGCAGATCCCCCTCCCTCTCAGCACCTTGAGACCCTCACGGGTGAGCAGTCGCGCTTTACAAGAAACCTGATTGACTGATTGATTGATAGAGTCAGGTATGACTGTGCATTGCCAAGTCTGCAATAGAAGGACAGCAGCACCTTTCACACTCACACAAAAAAATCCATTATTTCCCACATAGGCCATATTAGAAACATATCTTCTACCAACTATGCAAACAAGCTCAGATTGCAGCAAAGCAGATATCTACTATTCAGTATTTTCGGCCACACTAAGGGTGACAAGGCAATGCCAATACAAATACACAATGATAGTCGAATTTCAAAGAAGAATCATCTCTACAAGCTCAAGCCCCTCTTTGCTCAGAGCCTTCAATATGCCCCACTGCTAGTCCTGAACTCAAATGTTCATGTAATCATACTCTAAGCTATAGAACAGTTTGGTGTATGTTTCTGGGGCAAGCTTTAGCAAGTGGCAATCAAACTTTCAGAAATGCACTTGTCACTCTTTGTGAAGTTAAATCATTCAATATTTGATGAAAGACAGACTAGATCAGCCTGAAATTAGAATCAAAGGTACAAAACAATACATCAACGATGGGAGAAAGGAGCTATAGAGACAGTGGAGAAAACCCAACAAATGGAAAAAAGTCCTGAAGCAATACAAAATAAGAATGTAGATTTGGAAGCTATGTCTCAATTGTGTCGAAATAGCGGGTTTGGTAGAGTCGACAGAGACAGGCAAAAAAACGGAAAACTTCAAAGAAAATGCGATGAAAAAAATGTTTGGAAAAGAGAGCGTTTCATGTATGTTTGAGACTGAAAGAGCACACGTGCCTCTGCCATCCAGGCCCCAGATGAGCACCCCAACTAGGCCTGTGATAGAAACTCTGTCTTGCAAAAAGACGGAGAGAAAGGAGACGTTCAATATTACTGGACAAGAATATCTTTCTTTACAGACTTCACACAATTTGTTCAGTTGACAAGAAAAGGGTTCAATGACATCAAGACAAAGCTGTGTACAAGTGAAGTACCACACAGGATGCTATTATACTCCACCAAGCTGAGAATTCGAAGGGAAGAAAAGACTCATATATTAGGGACCACCGGGAAGATGCTATTTTTTTAAACAAAACTTCGGAAAGACGGGAGGATAGAGTTCCATTTCACAAGACAGAATGACAGACACAAGAGCAGAATCACAGAGACTTATCTGCCACAGCACATTAATAATGACTAAAAGTAGAACTAAACAGCTCCCACTTGTTAAGGTTTATGATGTTCTAATGATGTATTCCTCCATCGTATTCTGTACTAGGTCCAAAATACAAACACAAGCAGGTGCATAACATTTAGCACTCAAGTATAGGCATTTGTACCCCTCTGGACTGTTACTGTTAATATATATCCCTCATGTACAAAGCCATATGCTGTATATACATTCATAAATGAGCGAATAACTTGTGAAAGATACTGACACCATGATCAGAATAAGCAACAGTATTTTACTTCATACAAAGGCCTATAAGTAGGGGACAGGTAGACCCATGGCCGTGCTCAATAGCGTTTATCATCATGATGGTAGTTAGTTTAGGCATTTCCTTGGGTTGTCGCTGTTCAAAATCAAAACAAGCTTTATTCAGTTAGATAAGACACAAACCATAAAAGCAATCTAAAATAAATCATACAGTATTTCATATTTCACAGTCTATGATAAAAGTCATTAAATTCATAAAATTAAATGAAGATAAAAGGAAACCCCACACAAACAAGTCATAGTAACCACGTACATTAAAGTGCTTTGTACATAATAAACTGTTTTCAATTTTATAATACCACAGTGCCATTCATATCAAGGAATATAGAATATATATAAAGTGCATTTCAAAAACAATAATCTGCCTAAAAGGAGGAAAAGGACCCAGTATTTAAAAATTAATTTCCTTTAAAAACTTAAAACACAGTATACAGTTATTATTAATAATTATAAAATATCAAAAATGCAGGAGAGAGTTCGCAATGGTCCGGGATCATAATTCGTAGTACATCCGGTTTCAGATATGGGCAGATTCATTTCAGATTACATCTTTATTTTCATAGATCAGGGCCTCAAGATGGGAATTATTATAACGTATCGTGATCGACTTCTTAATAAAAGTCACCACTGCATTACAAATTCTAATATTTGCCAGACTACAGATATACTCAAATGCTATGTTATATGTAAAAGGTCTCTCCTTTAGAAGCAATGGTCGTAAAAAACGCTTCCTAATGTTTCTATAAAACCACAAAACAGAATAAAATGCAGAGTTGTCTGTTCTGATCTACCATCACATGGGCACTTGGGGAGATTTTGATTCCACTTTCCCTTCGTGGGAAAGGCTATTAAAAAGTGCACTAATCCCATCCTCAGTCTAGTAAGATAAAATCTATGTTTGATATTAGTGATCTGTGATAAAAATACCTGGGTAGTCCAAGCCCAAACGTCCGGTCCAAGTAAGCTTTTGTTATCGGTTGCAGGTTTGCTTTTAGGTTCCTTTGCAATTTCCGTGTTTCCAATAGTTTATTCTTCAGATCTTTTTTACCACAGCTAACTATTTGATAAGGATTTTTAAAATCAATCTTTTGATCACATTCATTTAATAGATTTTTAATATAAAGTAACCACAGTATTTTAGTTCCATAATCATGTGCAGCACAATCTTTGATAATATCCAGAGTAAATTTGGTGCCTTGTTTACTCCAAATGCCATACCATACATTCAAACTTGTTGTGCTAATAAAATCATCGATGTAGGGGGCATCTAGTTCTTTGTGCACACTAAACACTGTGGTGGAGCTCGGGACGGCTAACAGTCTTCGCAAAAATTTATTTTCTTGTGTATAAAGAATTTTGCAGTTTGCCCCTCCCCACAATGTTGCCTCATAACAAGTTCCAGTAAGGCACTTACTTTTGTAAAGGGTCATAATTTCCCTAATAGGCTTGTTGCCCATTTTTTTTGAGAACCTGAAAATTGACTCCGTTATTCTCATAAACTTTAACTTGCAATTCTCAATATGGGTTCCCCAACTCCCTCTATCTGTAAATGTCAGGCCCAAATATACAAAGGAGTTTGTTTTAGCAATAGGGACGTTGTCTATATAGTGGTTCTTTGTTTTAATTTTCCCTTGTCCACAGACCATCGTGAAAGTCTTTTTCAAGTTAATCACTAGGGGGCATATTATCAACGGCCAGCGATAATTATCGCTGGCCGTTCACAGCGTGAGAATAGTTATCGCCGGCTACCGCAGATAATTATCGCCATGCTAGCGCTGTATTAACAACGCATAGCGCAATGGCGATAATTATTCCTGCGATAGCTTGTTTTCCATGGAACATCGCTGGTTTTCCAGCGATGTTCCATGGAAAACGGCGATGACCTTGCTGATACGACCCTGTGGTCGTATCAGCAGAATCCATCTCCCATGTAAAGTATGCTTAAGTCAGGAATTTAACAGACGTTAAATTCCTGAGTTAAAGCTGAGGTAGCGCGATTTCTTTTATCGCTGCACCTCCTTGTTAATATCGCGAAGCTGCCTTTGCGATATTAACTTGTGTTGTTTTCACAGCCACGCCTTCTTTGCATCTCATTAGCGATGCAAGGCGAGGCTGTGAAAAACGGGCTCTACATCAAGGAAACACGCGCTAGCGTGTCCTTGATGATATTGCGATATAATTATCGCCGCTTTTCGCCCGAAAACGGACGCTAAAGCGGCGATAATTATATCGCCAGCCCTTGATAATATGCCCCCTGGTCCTTTTCCTGCATATACTTAGCAAATTTATCAATCAGGGTCTGTAGACCATTCGCCGTTCTAGATAGTAACACTGCGTCGTCCGCATAGAGTAGGGTCGGAACGGCACGTTTGGCCACTATGGGGACGTCCGCATTTAACTTCTGTAATTCTTCGTCCACACCATTGATATATAGGGAGAATAATAGTGGGGCGAGTACGCACCCCTATCTGATTCCGCGTCTGACTCTAAAACTGGCGGTGCATTCCCCGTCTGGCCCATAGCGGACTCTTGTGGTCAGGCGACTATATATCTGTGAAAGATATATGATAATGTCTTCAGGGGCGCCCATTTGAGTTAATGTCTGCCATAGTTTCGTATAGTTTACCAAGTCGAAGGCGCTAGTTAAATCAATAAAACATAGATGTAAGTGCCCCTTTTTTATATACGTATATTTGCTAATCAATAAATGTAGGTTAATGCATTGTTCTATCGTCCCTATTTCCCTTCTAAATCCAAACTGTGATTCTGTGAGGATTTGTTTTTCCTCCGCCCATATTTCCAGTCTTTCTAACAGTTTTCTTCCCATTAGCTTTGATGTGGTGTCAAGAAGGGAAATAGGGCGATAGCACTTGGCGTCACTTCTATTACCTTTTTTAAAAATTGGTACAATAATACTTTCTGTCCATGATTTTGGTATTGTACGACGACCAATAGTATTAAAAACATTTTGTAAAAGAGGGGCCCAAAAACCGGGATCCTGTTTAAAAAAGTCTATTGGGACCCCGTCAACACCCGGGGCCTTCCCATTTGCACTTCTCGCTAATGATAGTATGACTTCTTCTAATGTGATATAAGCTAATTTCGGTGAATTAAGAGTTATAAAAGTTTGATTGTTAGGTGATTCCGTAATAACGTTGTCGCTGTTATTAGGAGTCGCTGATTGGGTTATGAATCAGTAAGGACCAGGGAAAGTTCTTGATTGGGATTCAAAATATTTTTTAGTGCAAATGGTTTTCTTTTACATATTTTGAGCATGCACGCTATCACCTGAACTACAATGCTGGTTATTTATCAATCTCTCATTACAGATAATTATCATGCAAAGTAAGTCCAAAGTCACATTTTAAACCTACACTGGTAGAAGCCTAAATAAACTTAAAAAAAGACAAACAGTGCCCTTTCTAGACAGACAGAAGGTAGATGAGGCTATGCTGCAGCAAATACACTTCCTGCTTTATACACCCGTACAATTTGCTATTGGATGGGGCAATAACAGATTTGTGCATCATATAGCTAATATTCACGTAGGTGACTATAATTGTATATAACCCACTCAATTTCAAAAGCAATAACGTAACCTGAGGGCCAATGTATGTTTTTGTTCAGGGAACAATAATGTACAATATGGGGTGAGAACTTCAGGTTAGTGATAGAACCAGCGTTGGATAGAACAAACCCAGTATAATCCAGAGCCAGTGCACTGGTAGAGACATTGACATTTTACATGGAATTGTTAGGCTTGGTAGACATTCGAACAACAAGACACCCAAACAACCAGACACATACATACTACGTTGCCCACATAAAAGTATTGGGAATAGATTTTAGGCTCTGTTCTAAACAATTAGGGGCATATTATCAAGCCCCTATCGCCACCACAACGTCACTTTTTGTGACATTGTGGTGGCGATAGGGTCAGCGCCCTATTATCAAGGCAGCGTTAAGCCACTTAACTTGGCTTAAAGCCACGTTAAGTGGCTTAACGCTGCCTTGATAATAGGGCCCCTTTCACGCTAAACTTAGCGTGAAAGGGGGCGTGCAGTGGGTGTTGCGGTGGGCGTTCCACTGCAACACCCATTGAAGTCGACGCTGCCACCTATTATCAAGTTTGGTGATAAAAGGGGCAGCGCCAAACTTAAGACCAGAAAAATCCGGGTCTTAAGGTGGCGAAACAAGGAGAAATGCTTTATTTCTCCTCGTTTTTGCTTTTTCCATGTGTGCTGCCTTGTGCAGCACACATGGAAAAAGCAAAATGCCATGGGTTGTTCATGTACAGGAAGGTGTCCCTTCCTGTACATGAACAAACCGTTTTTCAAAATGCCATTTTGTAACTTCCATGTGTGCTGCACGAAGCAGCACACATGAAAGTTACAAAATGGCAACAATGCAAACAGCAGAGACACTGTGAAAGAAACAACAATGTCCTGGCACCCCTCTTCCTGAGTGCCTCCTCTGACTCCGCCTTGAAATGGTGCTGTGCTTGCTGCAGGCACAGCCCCGCAAGGACGACCAGCGGTTAATGCAGAAGAAAGAGAACCACATACAGGCCTGGACATGGGTGAGCCCCGTAATGGGACAGGCATCCGACCAGACCAGAAATTTGTTTTTAATGGTTCTGTAGATTGCTTCTTACACAGAAGTGACTGACAGTGTCCCGGTCCCCTGCAGTTCGTACTGATAGGACAGTGGCTAGACAGCCTACACCACCAGTGTCATTGTGGAGGTGGCAGGGGTCCTAAAGGAAGGAATTAAAATTGATAGCTAAAAAATCTATATTTCGGGTGCAGTGCTTCCCTCACACCGCTCAGCCCCAGTACATCTGCACCTGTTGCCCCTGTGATAGACATGCACCTGCACACAAGCTCCTGTGACCTAGGCTCATCCACGTCTGCCCACAGACTGAAGAAGGATTAGTGAGGGCAACATTCCACTGCAGAACAAGTGTCTGCGACATTGTTTGCAAGTTATCCCCAGCAATCTCACGTTAAGAGCGCTTGGTGGCCTCAGCAGCTGCATGTCCCCAAGACTTATCCTGACAGTCACTATGGTGCCGCAAGCCTACATCTGGGCTAGAATTAGGACATATTTTGCTACCTAGCTGCTCCCTCATATTGCTCTCATGGGGAAGGGTCACTAAACATTTCTTGGTTGTCATTATTATATGGCATTGGTGGTAAATTGCAGAGTGCTTGGTGCAAACACCTTTTAAAAGTGATTATTGAAGCAGAGTTTTAGAGTTGGAAATTTGTGACAAGAATGCTTATGCACAATTAATCAGACTGAGTGCAGCTGAGCTACAACACAATACAACAAAAGTATCACACCAACACACCAGTATAGTGCAAAAAAAATCCACTATAACACAAAATTAATACCATATAACAACACAATTACACATAGCGATACAACAAAACACAGAGCAGCCAGTACAAAACACCAACAAAATGTAATCACACTGCACAATACATTGGTAACTAAAGAATGCCACACATCAACACAACACACCAGCATAAAAATACACCAATGCAATAACCACCCCAATAATTCAAATCACTGTGCAACAGCACAAACAACACAACTGCACAATAATATGTTTTGTAGTATTTTGTTGTCTTTTCATCTTATTATTTTGTTACATTATTTTTTGTTATGTTGTACTGTTTTTGTGTGGTATTGTTGTGTTGTCCTTTGGTGTCATGTTTGGTTCTGTTGCCATGTTTTTGTAGTGAGTTTATGGTCTTGTGGTGACGTGTTTTCTGTTATTGTGCTCTTCCGGTGTTTTTCTTGCATTTTATTGTGTTGTGCTGGTATATTCTATTGGTTTGTACGATGCTATACTGTTTTTATGTTGTAGTAATGCTTAGATGTATTGGTGTGGCATGTTGTCATGTAACTCTGTTGTACTGTGGTTGTTTTGTCTTTGTGTTATTGTTATACTGTTGTGCTGCACTCAGTTATGTTGCTATGTGCTTGTATTACATTATTGTGGTCTGTTGTTCTAAGTACTTCCTTTGCAGGCTTTGACAATGCAGTTAGTTTCCAGCAAAAAACAACTATTTTCTTTTAACGTTCAACTGATAAACAGTCATTTACCGCTGACAAATGTGGCATCATACTACCTCTACAATACTGCCACATAATAAGACACCAATCTATATAAAATCATGATGTAGATGACGACTTGACGTAGCACCTCCCATGCTCCCTTTATGTTCTTCGGATCATAATCTATTGCCGCTTACCAAAACCCAATTTTCAGGAAGGCTTCAGGAGTATATCTAATTTTACCCATTTATGAATTAATGTACCACGTTGAGGTGACACGTCCTTACAATTTCCCTAACAATTTTCTGGAATGTGCCACCCCATCTACCATCTTCTTTTTTACTTCTCTGTAATCTTTTTTGGTGCCTCATACTACTGTGTCTCATTTATCTATGTTAAATACCGTTCTGCTATTTGGGGTCAGGTCTGCATTTAACAAATATCCCAAACAATAATAACAGAAGTTCAAAATAGTGTGCAAAAGGTTGAAATTGCGTTTAGATATTTCAAAACCTTGATTTGTAGCATCATGATTCATGTATTTTCCAATTGCAGTTTTCACTTAATAGAGGCAAAAAGATCACTAGTGAGTGTAGGGCTAAGAGTGTTAATATGGTTCTTCCTTGTGGACTTGTCGAAAAGTGACTCTTCCAATTTTTGCATAGTCATTCGAATCTGGATTCACACTTATATGCACTCCCTTAAAAGTTAAAATATTATCGAGGCAACAAAACAGATACGTAATAGGTGCTAATGCGCACAACTGAAATGCTTACTTCTTTAGAATGTTCACCAAACAGGCAACCTGCATGCATGAAGTAGTAGGATTATATAGGGGAATCTAAGATTTACATAACTTTCCATGTGCATGCCTGAGGATTTTTGTAAATCCCGTAAAAGGGGATATTATAAGTATGTGGAATAGTACTCCTGTAGTACTACTTGTCATACGCATATATGAATTTTTGATCAGACCCGAAACGTCCAACTCCCTATCAGTAAAAGTGCAAAGAAAGCACAGCCCTTTCTATTTGTGCTAATTTAATATGAATATTCCCTGAATATTCCCATTTTTGGGGGCAATTAAAAAGTCATTTATAATTATGTAGAGAGTACTACGGGAGTAGTATTTCTATGTACTCATAAATGCATTTATGAATCCTGCCCTTGGTTTCTACTCTCGTAGAATAAGAACTATTTCTTTCTCCCTCTATATTTTATTTTTGTGAATCTATCTGTTTGAGTCACTTCTTTCTTGGATATATATATATATATGTATATATATATATATATTCACTGAAAAAACCATAGGTTTCAGGCTTGTTATAGTTAGGAATTAGCATTTTAAAAACCTTTGAAATTCACTGAAAAAACCATAGGTTTCAGGCCTGTTATAGTTAGGGTTTAGCATTTAAAAAACCTTTGAAATTCACTGAAAAAACCATAGGTTTTAGGGAAAGTTATAGTTAGTTGGACATTGCACTCGTACAAAACCCGTGAAATTCCCCTGTTATAGTTAGTTCAGCTAACTATAACTCGCGCCCCGCAATGCACTGCTGATGACGTCACATATTACATCACTCATGACATGGTCAGTGACATCACTGATGACATCACTGATGACATCTCAAATGACATCACTGATGACATCACTGATGACATCATCCAGTGACTGTGTGTTTGTGTAAAGTTTAAATATGTTTAATATATATAGGGAAAGGCATATTGAAGAATGAGTGGGTGTATAAGCGTCTGAATGGATGATTTAGTAGGTGCGTGACTGAGTCTATAAGTGAGTGATTAAACGTATCTTACTGGATGCATGGGTGAGTGACTAAACTGTGTGAATGTCTGTATCCGTCTGTCTGTTGTTGTGTAAGCAGCTGCATGGGTTTCTGACTAGCTAAATGAGTGTCTATATGGGTTATGGATTGGTTCTCTGAGTATCTGTATGGGTGCCTCAGTGTTTGTGTGGGTGGGGTGTGTGTGACTCTGTGCATAGATGTGTGAGTGGGTGATTCACTGGGTGCATGGTTTCAAGAGTGCGTCTGTGATGGACTGTATGGGTGGGTGAGTGTGTGTATGGGTGTGTTAGTGATTGAATGTATATCTCAGTGGTACATGTGTGAGTAACTACATATGTGAAAGGCAGTATATATGTGTGTTGGAGTATATAAATGGCTATAAGTGAGAGTGTGTGATTGTGAGAGTGGCTATATGGATGAGTGTGTGCTTGCATCAGTGATTGCATAGGAGCGTAAGAATGTGCTAGTATTTTTATGAGTAAGTGAGCTGGTGTGTATAACTGTATAGGTGAGTAAATGGGAGTGTGATTAATTATTAGCATGACTGACTAGGTGTGTGAGTACCTCTATGGATGAGTTGCGTTGTGTGAGTGTTTATATAGGTGTATGAGTGCATATGATAGTCCTGTACTGAGTGACTGTAAGTATAAGTGACTGTACGGGTGAGTGAGTAGATGTGTGTGTGTAGACCTAAGAATCAGTGAGTGGGTATGTACTTATTGGTATTGGAGTGTGTATGGTTTTGAGAATGGCAGTCTGTAATTTAGAGTGGGTGTATCAAAAGTTATATTAGGGTGTGAGAAGATGCATTAAATACTCACATGGATGATGTCATCAGTGATGTCATTTGAGATGTCATCAGTGATGTCATCAGTGATGTCACTGACCATGTCATGAGTGATGTAATATGTGACGTCATCAGCAGTGCATTGCGGGGCGCGAGTTATAGTTAGCTGAACTAACTATAACAGGGGAATTTCACGGGTTTTGTACGAGTGCAATGTCCAACTAACTATAACTTTCCCTAAAACCTATGGTTTTTTCAGTGAATTTCAAAGGTTTTTTAAATGCTAAACCCTAACTGTAACAGGCCTGAAACCTATGGTTTTTTCAGTGAATTTCAAAGGTTTTTAAAATGCTAATTCCTAACTATAACAAGCCTGAAACCTATGGTTTTTTCAGTGAATTTCAAAGGTTTTTTAAATGCTAATTCCTAACTATAACATGTCTGAAACCTATGGTTTTTTTCAGTGAATTTCAAAGGTTTTGTAAATGACAATTTTTAAATGTATTAATTGTTATATTTATTTTTTTTGATACTGATTTACTACATTTTTTAAACTATTTATTTTTAGATGTTTTATTTTTTAAATTACATTGTAATTACATTATACATTACATTACAAAATATACTTTCTCAGAATGAATTACTTTAGTTTAAATACTTTGCAAATAGGCAATAGACTTTTAAGTACAGTAGTTACAGTTGTTGCAATGGGCAACACAATTTCAAACACAATGCAACATTGAGCTCAATGTGAATTTCTAGCTAAATGCAATTAGTTACTTTATGGATTACTTTTCTAACCACAGGACTGGATCCTAGATTCAGTCCTGGGACATCTCCTGTAAACAGTTGAGTAAAAGCGTTTTGGTTACAGTAGTGATTTTTAAGGAATATTATTGTATTTTAAAAGTTGACAGAAACTTTTTCACATAGAATCACCAATGTTATCCTATGGGAGGAAATTCACTTAGCAGGTAAGTAGTGTTATCGTTACTTTTTCTTACTCAGTGGTGGATCCTGGATCCAGCACTGGTGCATCTCCTGTAAACAGTTGAAAGAATGCGTTTAAGTCATACAGGCGATTTTTAAGGAATATTTGTAGTTTGTGAAAATCAACACTTTGAAACTTTTCTGCTGAAAACCAGACAATGGATTCCTACGGAAGGAAATATAAGTTACTGGTAAGTACGGTAAAAATTACTTTTCAGGATCAGTACTGGGCTGAAAGATGCAGCACTGAGGTCTCTCCTGATAACAGGTGAGTAAATCGGAATTCGTATTTTGGCTGATTTTAGAGGAATATTTCTATGTTTCAAAAATCGACACTTAGAAACTTTTTCAGCAAAAAGCAGGCAATGATATCCTATGGAAGGAAATTCAAGTTACTGGTAAGTACAGTTAAAATTACTTTTCAGGATCAGTACTGGGCTGAAAGATGCAGCACTGAGGTCTCTCCTGATAACAGGTGAGTAAATCGGAATTCGTATTTCAGCTGATTTTAGAGGAATATTTTAAAGTTCCAAAACTCCACACACAAGAATTTCCAAGTGAAACCAGTCAATGATATCCTATGGAAGGAAATTCAAGTTACTGGTAAGTACGGTTAAAATTACTTTTCAGGATCAGTACTGGGCTGAAAGATGCAGCACTGAGGTCTCTCCTGATAACAGGTGAGTAAATCGGAATTCGTAGTTCGGCTGATTTTAGAGGAATATTTGTATGTTTCAAAAATCGACAGAAATTTTTCAGCAAAAAGCAGACAATGATATCCTATGGAAGGAAATTCAAGTTACTGGTAAGTACGGTTAAAATTACTTTTCAGGATCAGTACTGGGCTGAAAGATGCAGCACTGAGGTCTCTCCTGATTACAGGTGAGTAAATCGGAATTCGTATTTCGGCTGATTTTAGAGGAATATTATAAAGTTCCAAAACTCCACACTTAGAAGAATTTCCAAGTGAAACCAGTCAATGATATCCTATGGAAGGAAATTCAAGTTACTGGTAAGTACGGTTAAAATTACTTTTCAGGATCAGTACTGGGCTGAAAGATGCAGGACTGAGGTCTCTCCTGATAACAGGTGAGTAAATCGGAATTCGTAGTTCGGCTGATTTTAGAGGAATATTTGCACAATGGTGAAGGGAGGGGGCGGGGCCTGAGGTGACATCTGTGCAAACGCGCCCCGTGGCACGTTTTAAGTTGGGGGATTAAGTCCCCTTGAATCATGAGGGTCCCTGGGGTCCAACTAGCCCACCCTGTACCTCCAGTATGCGCCAGGGAGCTGCGTTGCAGAGAGGTGTTCAGAGGCCACGCCCCTTTTGCACCTCTCTGCAACGCAGCTCTGTGGCGCTTTCTCGACGTACCTGGTGGGCTAGTTCGCCCCAGGGACCCTCAGGATTGAAGGGGATTTCATTCCCCATCTTAAAATGCGCCACAGGGCCTGTTTGCACACATGTCACCTGAAGCCCCGCCCTCCCTTCACCACTGTGCAAACGTGCCCTGTGGCGCGTTTTAAGTTGGGGGATTAAATCCCCTTGAATACTGAGGGTCCCTGGAGTCCAACTAGCCCACCATGTACCTCCAAAAGCGCCACAGAGCTGCGTTGCAGAGAGGTGTAAAAAGGGCGTGGCCTCTGTACACCTCTCTGCAACGCAGCCCCTGGCGCATACCGGAGGTTCCTGGTGGGCTAGTTGGCCCCCAGGGACCCCCAGTATTCAAGGGGAATTACTTCCCCTTCTTAAAACGCGCCAGGGGCGCGTTTGCAGACTGCTGCAGGGAGGGGCGGGGCCTCGGCACGATGCCGGTCTTTTTTTGTTTTTTTGTTGTTGCTTTTTTCTGCCCAGGGGGTCTTTGTGGGACCCCTGAGCAGACCTAGGGGTCAGGGTGTTTCTACCCTGCCCCTTTTGTGCGTTTTGCGCACTTGTTTCTTGTGTTTTTTTAATCAGTGGGATCCGCGCACCCTAAGCGCATCCCGCCGATTTTGAAAAAAAAAAATGCTTTTTCTGCCCAGGGGGTCCTTGTGGGACCCCCTGAGCAGACCTAGGGGTCAGGGTGTTTCTACCCTGCCCCCTTTGTGCGTTTGCGCACTTGTTTCTTGTGCTTTTTTTTTTTAATCGGCGGGATCCGCGCACCCTAAGCGCATCCCGCCGTTTAAAAAAAGAAAATGCTTTTCTGCCCAGGGGTCCTTGTGGTACCCCTGAGCAGACCTAGGGAGTCAGGGTGTTTCTACCCTGCCCCCTTTGCGCTTTGCACACTTGTTTCTGTCCCTCGGTTCTACCGAGGGACAAAATGGCTGCCAACACTTCCTGATTTGGAGTGTTGACAGCCACTTGACAGCCAATTAGCATGCAGCTCGTGATCGGGACGGTGCGCGCAGGGTGCGCTCAGGATACCCGAACCCTACTCGCCCATAGATATATATGTGACTTTACTTTTGATTTTATCAGGAACTACTGAACGGATTTACACCATTTAAGCAAAAGGCACGACACTGAACCAAGGGCTACCTCTTTGCCAAATTTGGTGTAATTCCGTTCAGCAGTTCGGGCTGTAGCTGCGACTAAAGGTTCCTATGGAAAAATGAATGGGGAAAACGCGTTTTGGGACCCCCCTTTTTTCTCGGCCCCCGCTTGATGAATCAATCCGAGACTTTCAGGGTAGGAGCGGAGCGCCCCAACAAGTTGGAAGCTTTCGCGAAGATTCGTCAACCGGCGCAAGAGTTATTTCAAATAGAATGTTGCGGATTTCCTATGGATAATAGGTCCTAACTATAACTATCTACTGGCGACCGCCAGTAGATAATATATATATATATATATATATATATATATATATATATATATATATATGTATATATATATATATATTCTTCTACAAAATTCTCCCTCTGGATAATAATATATATTCACGCTCCAAAGGTACCCAACCAAGTAAGAAGCACTCAACCCACAGTGCTAAGCTAAAAGCCTTTTATTAGGTATGGACACCACCGGCAAAACAGATCCCTTTCACAGCTGTCCCACCGTCAATGCCTGATGCGTTTCAAAGTCCCATGACTCCTTTCTCAGAGGCGCCGGCGGTAAAGTCAAGCGCGTTCTGATCACGCCTCCTCCTTAAATATCCTTAATTGCACGCCCCGCATGGGCTGCTCGAATGAGACTGTACATGGGATTATGGGAGTTGTAGTGTCAGAACAGTTCATTTCCACAGATGGAGCGCAATGTACTGTTGGAAGTTTCTAGCCATCGGATGGGCCTCTGTTTGCAGGCATGCCTCAATCCTGCAATGTTGCTCCACACATGAGGACCGGGAAATACCGACCCCCGTGTCCCCCAGAATCGTGGGGTGGTTTACTCTCGGCAACTGGGCTGCCGCCAAATATTCACACTCCAAAGGTACCCAACCAGGTAAGAAGCACTCAACCCACAGTGCTAAGCTGAAAGCCTTTTATTAGGTATGGACACCACCGGCAAAATAGATCCCTTTCACAGCTGTCCCGCCGTCAATGCCTGACGCGTTTCTAAGTCCCATGACTCCTTCCTCAGAGGGTACCTTTGGAGCGTGAATATATATATATATATATATATATATATAGATATACACCAAGCTCCTCCTTCGCTTATAAAAGAGGCCTTGCACTCTAGGGAGGGTAGAACAATGAACTTTATTAAATAAAAAACAGTTTCCCAGAGACGCGTTTCGACATGAAAATGTCTTTCTCAATCTGGAAATGCCATGTTGGCTCCGGTATAAAAGTGCAAATTTCATCTCCATCCATGTAAGCATGGAGTAAATGCTCATCGTTTTTTCTTTTTAAACTGCACACTGGCGTCTTGGTTGACGATGAATAGCCCAGAGTGCACGGTGAGTATTCAAGTGTCCTTTAGTGCACATAAGCAAACACGGTAAAAGAGTTCTGCATTCTTTAAAAACTGCATTCAGTTATAAAAGTTCACCTCGTAAGAGTTGCTGCTCTCCCTCCTCTCCACTGCCTGAAGGCAGTGCCCTGCTCCGGAATCCTGAAGATGAAGGCAGGCTGCCACGGGCTGAATTACAAAGTGTCTGCCTATTCAGGCTTGCGAGATCGTTCACCTCCCGCAGCGATGGCAGGCACCTCTGACCCCGTTTCACACCCTGCCACGGTGTCAGGTCCGGGGGCTGAACGGATGCTACAACGCTCCATCTACCTTTGACGGTCTGCTGTTCTGCGCCTGAACACAGGTGGTGCAAGGTATGACGCTACCGCTACGCGCCAATATATACACGAAGCTCCTCCTTCGCTAATAAAAGAGGCCTTGCACTCTAGGGAGGGTAGAACAATGAACTTTATTAAATAAAAAACAGTTTCCCAGAGACGCGTTTCGACATGAAAATGTCTTTCTCAATCTGGAAACGCCATGTTGGCTTCGGTATAAAAGTGCAAATTTCATCTCCATCCATGTAAGCATGGAGTAAAGGCTCATCGTTTTTTCTTTTTAAACTGCACACTGGTGTCTTGGTTGACGATGAATAGCCCAGAGTGCACGGTGAGTATTCAAGTGTCCTTTAGTGCACATAAGCAAACACGGTAAAAGAGTTCTGCATTCTTTAAAAACTGCATTCAGTTTTAAAGGTTCACCTCGTAAGAGTTGCTGCTCTCCCTCCTCTCCACTGCCTGAAGGCAGGGCCCTGCTCCGGAATCCTGAAGATGAAGGCAGGCTGCCACGGGCTGAATTACAAAGTGTCTGCCTATTCAGGCTTGCAAGATCGTTCACCTCCCGCAGCGATGGCAGGCACCTCTGACCCCGTTTCACACCCTGCCACGGTGTCAGGTCCGGGGGCTGAACGGATGCTACAACGCTCCATCTACCTTTGACGGTCTGCCGTTCTGCGCCTGAACACAGGTGGTGCAAGGTATGACGCTACCGCTACGCGCCAATATATACACCAAGCTCCTCCTTCGCTTATAAAAGAGGCCTTGCACTCTACGGAGGGTAGAACAATGAACTTTATTTAATAAAAAACAGTTTCCCAGAGACGTGTTTCGACATGAAAATGTCTTTCTCAATCTGGAAATGCCATGTTGGCTCCGGTATAAAAGTGCAAATTTCATCTCCATCCATGTAAGCATGGAGTAAATGCTCATAGTTTTTTCTTTTTAAACTGCACACTGGCGTCTTGGTTGACGATGAATAGCCCAGAGTGCACGGTGAGTATTCAAGTGTCCTTTAGTGCACATAAGCAAACACGGTATATATATAGATATATAGATATATATCTATATATATAGATATATATATGAAGAAACCAAACTCCTGGCTCCCCGGATACACGGCGAGGAAAACAGGAACGGACCACAGCGCATTCGATGAAGTGAGATTTTATTGCAGATAAAATATAGCAGCAACCATAGTGCAAAGACAAGTGTCCAGCCTGACGCGTTTCGACCGCGTTGCCACGGTTGCCTATGGTTACCAGTAGGTGTTTATAGTTAGGACCTAGTTTTCATAGTAAAATCTTTTTTGGTTTGCTAATAACTTTGGTGCTGTTTGATGAATCTTCACGAAATTTTTAAAACTCATTTTCCAGTCACTGCAGTTGCTGTCTTCAAAGTTTCAGGGTGATTCATCAAGCGGGGGCCGAGAAAAAGGGGGTTCCCAAAGCACGTTTTCCGCATGTTAATTCCCATAGGGTTTTTGAACATGACTACAGCACGAACCGCTGGACGGAATTACACCAAATTTGGCAGAAAGGTAGATCTTGGTCCAGAGATGTGCCTTTTAGTGATTTGGTGTACATTCATTTGATAGTTTTAGAGATATTAACCATAAACCAAATTTGTATATCTAGGGGCACGTATTCTCCACAGATCCGACAGTCCCCGTGCTGTAATCTGATTGGCTACCAACACTTCAACCAGGAAGTGTTGGCAGCCATCTTGGGACTCAGCTTCAGGGGGCAGAGTAGGAATAACCTGACCCCCTACGTATGGTGGTGGGGTTCCACAGGGACCTTGCTGGGGGTTAAAATCATTTTTTTTTCAATGTTGCAGCAAAATCGCAGGTGGATCTGCCAATTAATGGCAAAATTGAAATAAAAACAAGCATGGTCTCCCACGCTTGTTTTTAATGTTTTTAATGAACCTCCTGTGTGGGCCAGGTACCGGTGACATGACTCCTTTATTAAATTAAAGGGGGGGGCACACCTGGCTCCCCTCCATGGGCATTTGTATGCCCCAGGGACCACCACGTCCCTGGGACAATTAATAAAATGAATATGGGGGGCAGCGCGGACCCCCCTAGAGCCCTGGGGACCACCAGCTTCCCAGGGCTTATGTTAATTCAAATGTCGCAGGGCACACAAACCCCCCTGAGCCCCAAGGGCCACCACCTCACCGGGGCTATACATTTAATGAACAGGGTCGCACGCGGACCCCTCCGAGCCCCAGGGACCACCTCCTCCCTGGAGCTACCACTAACCTTGAATTGGGGTCTGCGTGGTCCCCCAGCCCTGGGGACCACCACCTTCCCGGGGCTACAAGTAACTTTAAAGAGGGGGGGTCCACACAGCCACCCTCCTGGAGCCAATTATGGCCCTGGGTACCACCTCCCCCCAGGGCCAGCTCCTGCTATGTCCCGGGGTGCCCACCCCTGGGACATAGCTGTTTGCTTTTGCTTGGCAGGAGTCCTGCCAAGCAAAAGCAAACACTCTGGTTCCAGCATGCAGGAGCCGTCAAAGTGCTCCCGCCTGCTGGATTCAGAAGTTTCATTTCTGTCATCAGTGATGTCACTGACCATGTCATGAGTGATGTAATATGTGACGTCATCAGCAGTGCATTACGGGGGCGTGAGTTATAGTTACCTCAACTAACTATAAGGGCAGAATTTCTGTGGTTTTCTATGACTGAAATGTCCAACTAACTATAATGTCCCTGAAACCTGTGGTTTTTTTCAGTGAATTTCAAAGGTTTTTTAAATGCTAATTTTACCTATAACGTCCCTGAAACCTATGGTTTTTTCAGTGAATTTCTAAGGTATTTTAAATGCTAATTTCTAACTATGCCTACATAGGTAGGACATATGCAGAAAGAGGAAGAAAGGTGCAGAAAGATGCAAGAGATATGCAGAAACAACCAACAGAGGTGAAAAAAGAGGCAAGAGGGGTGCAGAAAGAGGTAGGAGAGCTACACAAAGAGGCAAGAAAGGTGCAGAAAGAGGCAGGAGGAGTATAGAAAGAAGGAAGAGAAGTGAAGAAAGAGGCAAGAGAATTGCTGAAAGAAGCAACAGAGGTATAGAAAGAAGCAAGAGAAGTGCAGAAAGAGGCAAGTAAGGTGCAGAAAGAAGCAAGAGCAGTGCAGAAAGAACCAACAGAGGTGCAAAAAGAGGCAAGAGGGGTGCAGAAAAAAGTAGGAGAGGTGCACAAAGAGGCAAGACAAGTACAGAAAGAGGCAGGAGGGGTGCAGAAAGAAGGAAGAGAAGTGCAGAAAGAAGCAATAGAGGTACAGAAAGAGGCAAGAGAGGTGCAGAAACAGACAGGAAAGGTGCAGAAAGAGGGAACAGGGGTGCATAAAGATACAAGAAAGGTGCAGAAACAGGCAGGAAAGGTGCAGAAAGAGGGAACAGGGGTGCAGAAAGACGCAAGAGAGGTGCAGAAAGAGAAAAAAGGAGTGCAAAAAGAGGCACGAGGGGTGCAGAAAGAAGCAAGTGAGGTGCAGAAAGAGGCAACAGAGGTGCAGAAAGACGCAAGAGAGGTGCAGAAACAAGCAAGAGAAGTGCAGAAAGAGGCAAGAGAATTGCTGAAAGAAGCAACAGAGGTGTGGAAAGAAGCAAGAAAAGTGCAGAAAGAGGCAAGTGAGGTGCAGAAAGAGGCAGGAGAGGTGCAGAAAATGGCAAGAGAACAGCAGAAAGAGGCAAGAGGGATGCAAAAAAGGGAAGAAGGGTGCAGCAAGAAGCAAGAGAGGTGCAGAAAGAAGCAAGAGAAGTGCAGAAAGAAGCAAGAGAGGTGCAGAAAGAGGGAAGACGAGTGCAGAAAGAGACAACATGGGTACAGAAAGAGACAACAGGGGTGCAGAAAGAAGCAAGAGAGGTGCAGAAAGAGGTAATAGAAGTGCAGAAAGAGGCAAGTGAGTTGCAGAAGGAGGCAAGAGAGCTGCAGAAAAAGGCAAGAGAGTTGCAGAAACAGGCAAAAGGGGTGCAGAAGGAGGGAACAGGTGTGCAGACAGAGGCAAGAGAGGTGCAGAAAGAGGGAAGAGGGGTACAGAAAGAGGTAAGAGGGATGCAGAAATTTGCAAAAGAGGTGCAGAAAGAAGGAAGAGAAGTGCAGAAAGAAGCAACAGAGGTGCCGAAAGAGGCGTGAAGGGCGCAGAAAGAGCAAGAGAAGTACAGAAAGAAGCAAAAGAGGTACAGAAAGAGGCAAGAGAGGTGCAGAAACAGGCAGGAAAGGTGCAGAAAGAGGGAACAAGGGTGCAAAATGAGGCAAGAGAGATGCAGAAAGAGGGAAGAGGAGTGCAGAAAGAGACAAGAGGGGTGCAGAAAGAAGCAAGTGAGGTGCAGAAAGAGGCAACAGAGGTGCAGGAAGATGCAAGAGAAGTGCAGAAACAAGCAAGAGAAGTACAGAAAGAGGCAAGAGAATTGCTGAAAGAAGCAACAGAGGTGTAGAAAGAAGCAAGAGAAGTGCAGAAAGAGGCAAGTGAGGTGCAGAAAGAAGCATGAGCAGTGCAGAAAGAACCAACGAGGTGCAGAAAGAGGCAAGAGGGGTACAGAAAGAGGCAAGAGAGGTGCAGAAAGAAGGAAGAGAAGTGCAGAAAGAAGCAACAGAGGTGCTGAAAGAGACAAGAAGGGTGCAGAAAGAGGCAAGAGAAGTGCAGAAAGGGGCAAGAGAGATGCAGAAGGAAGCAAGTGAGGTGCAGAAAGAGGCAGGAGAAGTGCAGAAAGAAGAGAGTGAGGTTATGAAAGAGGCAAGAGAAGAGCAGAAAGTGGCAAATGAGGTGCAGAAAGAGGCATGAAAGGTATAGAAAGAGGCAGGATAAGTGCAGAAAGAGGCAAGAGAAGTACAGAAAGAGGCACTTGAGGTACAGAAAGATGCAAAAGAGGTAAAGAAAGAGGCTCGAGAAGTGCAGAAAGAGGCAAGAGAAGTGCATAAAGAGGCAAGAGAGGTGCAGAAGGAAGAGAGTGAGGTGCAGAATGAGGCAAGTGAGGTGCAGAAAGAGGCAAGAGAGGTACAGAAAGAGTCAAGGGAACTGCAGAAACAGGCAAGAGAAATGCACAAAGAGGCAAGAGAGGAGCAGAAAGAGGCAAGAGAGGTGTAGAAAGAAGCAAGAGAAGTGCAGAAAGAGGCAAGTGAGGTGCAGAAAGAGGCAAGAGAGGTGCTGAAAGAAGCAAGAGAGGTGCAGAAAGAGGCAAGAGATCTGCAGAAAAAAGCAACAGAGGTGCAGAAAGAGGCAAGTGAGGTGCAGAAAGAGGCAAGTGAAGTGCACAAAGAAGACAGTGAGGTGCAGAAAGAGGAAGAAAGGAGCAGAAAGAAGCAAGAGAAATGAAGAAAGAGGCAAGAGAGGCACAGAAAGAAGAGAGGTTTGTGCACCATTAGTACCAGTTTAACACCCACATTTTGCAATAAGTAATACGTGGCCATTCCAGCTTTGCAAAGGGCCTTCCACAAGGCTGTAACACGTGACGCTGCATTTTTGGGAACATTTGAGCCGTTTGAGCTAGAAACAAGGCATTTTTGTTCAAATCTGCAGATTAGGCAGCAGATGATGGAATATTTGGCAAATGCGGAAAATGTTTAATTATGTGAAAATTGGTGCAGCCGAATAGTCACATAATTCCAGTGGCCCTGCTCATACCTCCAACTAGGTCCAGAAGTGCTCCTCAGTGGTTCCTTCTTTTTTTGTGTCTCATTGAGTTTATAGTTTAGCTTCTATGGAAACGAGGAAGACTAAACCTGAGGTTACCACGCCACAACACAGACTACAATACCACATAATTACTCTCCCAAAACACATAATCCTACTCCACATAATTCCTATACACTAAATACCACATACTCTCTATTCACATAATTTCACTACACAACATACCACATAATTCCACTACACACAACATACATCCACTCTACACCAAAAAATATTAGTAAAATAGCTCTAACTCTCGCAAATGCGAAACCTATTACATTGCAAATGCTTTAACTAGTAGTCGCGTTTGCAGAGTGGTGGAGAAAAGGTGCTGGGCCTCCGACCAGCGCTCAGGAATTCCACTGCGTAGGACTTACAGGAGGTACCAGGAGGGCTTCTTGGCCCCCAAAGTCCCTCAGGAGTAAAGTGAACTTCATCCCCATCCCGTAGTCTGCCAGGACGCACGTTTGCAGAGTGGTGGAGAAAAGGGGTGTGGCCTCCAAAGACGTCTTAGCAATCCCACTGTGTTGGACTTACTGGAGGTAACAAGAGGGGTAGTTGGCCCCCAACGACATCCTTGGGGGCCAACTACCCCTCCTATTACCTCCAGTAAGTCCCACACAGCAGGATTGCTAAGTTCTCATAGCAGGCCACGCCCCCTTTGCCCACCACTCTGCAAACACGCTCCCTGGCCTGCTCTTGGATGGGGATTGAAGTCACCTTCGCTGCTGGGGGTCCTTTGGGGCAAACTAGCCTACCTCTTACCTCCAGTAAGCCCCACACAGTGGGATTGCTGAGAGGTGGACACAGACCACGCCCCCTTTCTCCACCACTCTGCAAACCCGCCTCCTGGCACGCTCTTTGTTAGGGGATGAAGTGCCCTTGCCTCATGAGGGTCCCTGGGGGCCAACTAGCCCACCAGGTACCTCCAGTAAGCCCCACACAGCTGGATTGCTGAGAGTGGTCCAAGGCCACGCCCCCTTTTTACACCACTCTGCAAACGCGCCACCTGGCACACTGCTGCTCGGGAGATGAAGTCCACTTGTGTCCTGAGGTCCTCAGGACACAAGAGGATCTCATCGCCCCACCAGCAGTGCACTAAGAGGCGCGTTTGCAGAGTGGTGTAAAAAGGGGCGTGGCCTCGGACCACCTCTCAGCAATCCCACTGTGTGGGGCTTACTGGAGGTGCCTGGTGGGCTAGTTGGCCCCTAAGGACCGTCAAGATGCGAGGGGACTCAATCCCCTAACCCAAAACGCGCCAATAGGCTCGTTTGCACAGTGGTACAGCGAGATGCCGGTTTTTCTTTACTTTTCATATTTTTAGAAGGGGCGCTGTGTGGCCCCCCTACTCTTACTCTTTTTTGGGCCCTGGGGACCCCATCCCCCAGGCCCTTAGCCATTTTTTTTACTTAAAAAAAAAGAAAAAAAAGGGAAGGGGGCCACGTGGCCCCCCTTCCCTGGGCCTCTTTTGGCCTCGGGGACCCCATCCCCCGAGGCCTGCCCTTGTTTTTTTAATCATTATTATTGGAGGGGGCTGTGTGGCCCCCCTCCTGTGGCCAATTTTGGCCCCGGGGACCCCATCCCCCGGAGCATGACCAATGCTTTATTATTATTTAAAAAATATATATATATATTTATATTTGGGAGGGGGGCCGTGTGGCCTGGGCCATTTTTTTCCCCAGGGACCCCATCCACAGGGCATGCCCAATGTAAATGCTTGGTTTTTTTTTTAATTAAGGAGGGGGGCCCCATGGCCCCCCTCCCCTGGGCCACTTCTAGCCCTGGGGACCCCATCCCCCGGGACCTGCCCTCAAGTTGGGGACCATGGGGGGAGCACCAATGCCCCCACGGTCCCTGCCAGCTCCCTGCCACCTGCGGGAGCCGGCATTGCTTTTGGGCAAGGGGAGCTGCTAACATGCAGCTCCCCTTGCCCAAAAGCAGTTCTGCTTTGCTTCGTTGAAGCGAGAGCAGGTTTCCTGCTCTCGCTTCAAAGAAGCAGAGCAGTGTTTGCTATGGCAGGGCGGGAGCCGTGCTCTCGCCCTGCCATAGCAAACGGCAATGTCCCGGGGGTGGGCACCCCAGGACATTGCAAGAGCCGGCCCTGGGGGGTGGCGGTCTCCAGGGCCATCGAGGGCTCCAGGAGGGGGGCCGCGCGGCCCCCCTCCCAAGTCTTTAAAGCCCTGGGGAGGTGGTTGTCCCCGGGGCCCGGGGGTTCGCAATGGACCCCGCACTTCAATTATGTATGACCCGTGGAGGTGGTGGTCCCTGGGGCAGCGTGGGGGGGGGGGTTTGCAGGAGCCCCCCATGCCTTTAATTTAAAAAAAAGCTCCAGGGAGGTGGCGGTCCCCGGTTCTGCGTGGGGGGCAAGAGCCCCATCACGATTTTTTTTATTTTTAATGATAAAGCCCCGGGGAGGTGGCGGTCCCCAGGGCTGCGGGGGCCACGAGCCCCCCTGCATTTCAATAAGGATCACCCAGGGTACGTGGCAGTCCCTGGGGCTGTTAGGGCCCCGCAGGCTCCCGCACCATTATCAAATATTGCCCCCGAGACCTGGCCCACCCCGGGGCTTTAAGAAAACGAAGTGGCGGAGACCGCACTTCGTTTTTTTAGAAAAATGTCTTCCAGATTCGCGCACCCAGTGCGACTCCTGACGATTTAGTTTTTTAAAAAATGCTTTTTTTTGGGCCTGGATGTCCCTGTGGGACCCCCTGAGCAGGCCTAGGGGGTCAGGGTGTTTCTACCCTGCCCCCTTTTCTTGTTTTTTATCTTTTTTTTCCTTTTTCTTGTGACTTGGTTTTACCAAGTCACAAGATGGCTGCCAACACTTCCTGGTTTGAAGTGTTGGCAGCCAATCAGAATTAGGCTTGTGCTCGGGAGGATTCGAGGCTCCTTCTCGGTGCTCAGATATCGATATTTTTATTTTTTGAATTTCTCAGGAACTACTGAACGGATTTACACCATTTTAAAAAAGGCTGCTTTTTGAACCAAGAGCTACCTTTTTGCCAAATTTGGTGTAATTCCGTTCAGCAGTTCGGGCTGTAACCTGTTCCAAAATTTCCTATGGAAATTAACATGGGCCCCGCTTGACGAATCACCCCCAAACTTTGAAGACAGGAGCTGACCTGAGCTGGTCATTAGTTTGGAAAATTTCGCAAAGGTTCGTCAAACGGCGCCAAAGATATTGGCAAATCAAAAAACGCTTTTCCTATGGATAATAGGTCCTAACTATAACTACCTTCTGGCAACCGCCAGTAGGTAATATATATATATATATATATATATATATATATATATATATATATATATATTCACTGAAAAAAACCATAGGTTTTAGGGACAGTTATAGTTAGTTGGACATTGCACTCGTACAAAACCCGTGAAATTCCCCGTTATAGTTAGTTCAGCTAACTATAACTCGCGCCCCGCAATGCACTGCTGATGACGTCACATATTACATCACTCATGACATGGTCAGTGACATCACTGATGACATCACTGATGACATCTCAAATGACATCACTGATGACATCATCCAGTGACTGTGTGTTTCTGTAAAGTTTAATTTTGTTTTATATATATGCCAAGCTGTATTGAGGAATGAGTGGGTGTATAAGTGTCTGTATGGAGGATTTAGTAGGTACGTGACTGACTGTATAAGTGAGTGATTAAACGTATCTTACTGAATGCATGGGTTAGTGACTAAATGTCAGGTTTCGAGCCGTGTGGCGCCTACTCAGTCTCTAGGAACTACAACTCCCAGGTATTACAGTAGGAGGAGCCTAGCGACTATTTGAGAACACGGTGGACACGCATTCCGCGTACGTAATTCCAACTGATGCTCGATAGCGTCAGACTCTTTTCAGTACCGGTTTTGTTTTGGTTGCATTGAGGTCGGCTGCGAGGAACCTTGGCGGCGGAAGACATCAGTGTATTCTGGACACGCGACGCAGGCGGCGGTGTGCTATACCGCGGAATGCCCGTCGTAGTGAAGTACACTTCAGAGGAGCAGAACGCATAAAGGAGTTGGCCGAGTTCGCCTGGTCATAGGAGATCAGGTGAGAGCCTTTCACGGTGCGGGCGGCGGTGTGCTAAACCGCGGAAGCCCAAGACCCGTGTGTATTATTGTTTACTGTATTAGGTGAATAGGCGGCGGTGTACCATACCGTGGAAGCCTTCAAACATCACCGAGCCTCATTAACACTGGTTCTATTACTATTACTACGGTGCTTTTAACCGTTCGTGAGTTAAGACGTCTCTATACTTTCATATCCTATTCATGGGCGGAATTAGTTGCAAGGTGGGGGTCAGGATTACCCCATGATTGGAGAATCGACAGGTCGGTTCTATTTGGAAGAACCACGCTGTCATGATAGTTCGTTTGTTTTCAATGATTTAAGGAAGGAGAGTGATTAAATTTGACAAGGTACATACTGGTTTTTTTTGTTAGCGAGACAATAGAGAGTAGAAATGTATTAGCACCTGGGTAATGATTGTGGTGTTGTTTTCTATTCCAGATTCTCATCCCAGCTGTTCCCACCCCTTCCTATCCCTCACTTGATCGCCCTGTCACTCTATATACTTTTATGTTGGAGTGTGGGGATGTCAGGAGGTGGAACCATTATTGCTTCATCCGGACCCTGAGGAGTACAGATCCTGACAGAATTACGTACCCACGACACGATACTCCTCCCGGTCGGGTGGAAGCAATAAATGGCATCCTTAGATGATGTGGTGCAGGCCTTGGCATTAGTACAACAAGAACTTGCGGCATCACGGCTGGAGACCGCAGCCTTACGAGAGAGAGTAGATAGGATTACTAGAAACCCTTTTGATGTTTCAGCCCCTATTACACCCCCGATTCAAGTAACTGTTCCTCCCCCATTCCGTTAGCTAGTCCCGAGAGGTATGCAGGGGACCCCCAGAAGATACAAGTGTTTCTTACACAAATATTACTTCATTTCTCCTGCAGGCCTTCGTCGTTTCCCAATAATCATTCTAGGGTGGCGTTTGCGATCTCGTATTTGATCGGAGACGCCGCCAATTGGGCAGTTCCTTTAGTGAGAAATAACGATCCAGTGTTATCGGATTGGGAAGCGTTCCGTTCCGCGTTTGAAGGTGTGTTCGACAGGCGTACATCTACATTCAGTGCGGATCGGGAACTCCTGGAACTACGACAAGGGAAACGTGATTTAGTCACTTACCTCACTTCTTTTAATCGTTTAGCGGCTGAAGCAGCATGGCCTGAGGAAAAGAGAATGTCTCTTTTCTATCAGGGGTTGCGAGAGGAAATGAAAGATGTGATCGCCCAGATAGATCCCCAGCCTAGCACCTGCGCTGCTCTTATCAGTTTAGCGTTGCGTCTGGATGGTAGGATGTCTGAGAGAAGTGAACGGACTAGAGGGGAGAGGCAGCCTTATAGGTCAGACAACGCCTCCAGGAAGGAATCGGCCATCACTGACAATCCCAGCGAACCCATGGAGGTGGGAGCTATCAGAACGCCTCTCTCGAGGGCTGAGAGAGAGAGCCGGAGATCCCAAGGGTTATGTATGTATTGTGGGAAAAGAGGACATTTTGTACGTGACTGTCCCTCTAAACCGAAGACACAAGGAACTTCGTATAGAAACAAGAAGGCAGTGGTACCAGTGGTGAGCACGGAGTCAGGGCCTAATACAGTATCTCCTGCATTTAGTGTGGGTGAGAGGGAATGGAAAATCCCGTCCTTGTCGAGTATCACGGGTAGAGACACCGAATCCCATATTGTGGTGGTAGTGGGGCTAGAATACCAACAGCAGGTGCACCAAGTATTGGCTATGTTAGACTCGGGAGCCACAGGGAACTTTATGGACAGTGGGTTAGTGAGGAGACTAAACCTAGGTAGCGTATCTCGTAAAACCCCTGAGGAGGTGTTTGCAGTGGATGGGAAACCGCTTAAGTCAGGTCTTGTTACGGAACAGACCGACTCCCTAACGATATCAATAGATGATGGGTTGAGGCAACATGTGGAGGTTCTATCCTTAAATATCATTGACGCACCACAATACGAGGTGATATTAGGCATGCCCTGGTTCTGGAAGCATAACCCTACAGTTGATTGGAGACAGAAGACAGTCAAGTTTTTGTCTCAGGAATGTGAAGAACACTGCCTACAGCAGTACAGATCTCAGGCGGCAGCATTGTTACACCCGTTTTGTGTAGCCACAGCAGCAGAAAAAGAGGTAGAGTTGCCAGATGAGTACGCGCAGTTCTCAGACGTATTCTGTGAGACACAGGCAGAACAGCTTCCACCACATAGAGCGTATGACTGCCAAATTGATTTAATCGAGGGTGCCACCATTCCGGTTTGTAGGGTGTATGCTTTGTCGGAGCCAGAAACCCAACACCTGCGGGAATACTTGAACCACTTTCTAGATATTGGCTTCATTCGACCCTCACGTTCTCCCGCAGCTTCCCCTCTTTTCTTTATCTCTAAAGCGAATGGTGAACTCAGGGCATGTTGTGACTACAGAATGCTGAACAAGAACACAGTCCGTAACAGATACCCCTTGCCTCTGATTCCTGTTCTATTAGATCAGGTGCGGGAAGCCATCATATACACCAGATTGGACCTGAGAGGGGCGTATCATTTGGTGCGCATCAGAGAAGGCGACGAGTGGAAGACTGCGTTTAAGACACGTTACGGGTTGTTCGAGTATACTGTGATGCCGTTCGGGCTATGTAATGCCCCGGCGGCCTTTCAGTATTTCTTGAACGACGTTCTGAAAGACTTTGTGGACCGCTTTGTGGTTGTGTATATTGATGGCATCCTAATATACTCAGGGTCAACAGAAGTACATAACAGTCACGTTATGTTGGTTTTGGAGAAACTGCGGGAACATCATCTGTTCTGTAAACTTAGCAAATGCGAGTTTGGGGTGCGGGAAGTAGAGTTCCTAGGGGTGATTCTGTGTCCAGAAGGGTTGAGCATGGCTGGACGCAAGGTACAAGCAGTGCAGGAATGGCCCATCCCCAAGTGCACTAGGGACGTCCAGTGTTTCTTGGGTTTCGCGAACTATTATCGCAGGTTCATTTTGAACTTCTCACAGGTGGCTGTTCCTATCACCAGGCTGCTTCGTAAGGGGGTTCCCTTTATATGGACACCTGAGGCCTCTGCGGCTTTTGATCATTTGAAAGAGGCGTTCACCACAGCTCCGGTGCTAACCCATCCTGTAATGGAGGCTCCGTTCATAGTGGAAGCAGACGCTTCAGACGAAGCCATCGGAGCCATACTGTCTCAGAGAGACAAAAACACCGGACAACTCCATCCGGTGGCTTATCTCTCCAAAAAGCTCAGCGCGACCGAAAAGAATTATACCATTGCGGAGAAAGAACTATTATCCATTAAAAAGGCTTTCCAGGAGTGGCGACAGTATCTGATGGGAGCACGATATCCGATCACAGTATACTCAGACCATCGCAACCTGCAGTATATGAAGACGGCCCGCCATCTCACACAAAGACAAATGAGATGGACTCTTTTCTTTGCTGAGTATGACTTCATCATTACTTTTCGGCCTGGTACCGACAACCGCAAGGCTGATTCCCTTTCTAGACAGGAATCTGTGGTAGAAAGACAAGTTAGTACCCCTGCAGCTATCATAAATCCAGAAAAGGTCATCTGTGTGCTGCGAGTCGAGCGGTTCCTGGCGGATGTACGGAAGAAGAGATCTACGGCAGGATGGGAGAGGTGGGCCCAGGAGGACGGAGCGCGTAGCATAAAACAAGGGCTGCCTTTCCAGAACGATAAACTGTATCTCTCCAATAAAACCTTACAGAAAGCGGCATATGCATGGTGCCATGAGTTCCCTTTGGCTGGACACCCCGGAATCCGTAAGACAATTGATCTGGTAAAAAGACACTTCTGGTGGAAATCGTTGAGCACCGATGTCAGTGCATGGGTAGCACAATGTGAAGTTTGTGCCAGATGCAAGGGAGACAACTCTGGGAAAAAGGAAAGCTCAGACTGATGCCAACTCCACAACAACCTTGGCAACATATGAGTCTGGACTTCATAACAGGTCTGCCTATGGATCAGGGTTGTTCTGCAATATTAGTGGTGGTGGATAGTCTTACCAAGATGGGCCATTTTATACCTTGTAAAAATCTACCAACGGCAGGCCAGACCGCACAACTGCTGATGGACAGAGTAATCAGACTACACGGATTGCCCAAAGTAATCGTATCAGATAGGGGACCCCAATTCATCGCCAGGTTTTGGAAGTCATGGTGCAAAGCCTTGCAGATTGAATCGGCAGTGTCAACAAGTTTCCATCCACAGACCGATGGTCAGACCGAAAGGTTGAATCAGACCCTGAAGAAGTATCTGCGATGTTATGCCATGGAGGCACAGGAATCCTGGGTGTCGTTGCTATGGATGGCGGAGTTGGCATACAACAACACTCTGCACAGCTCCATCGGGGTCTCCCCTTTTGAAGCTACTTTTGGATACTGTGCAAAGACAATGCCCATTGATCTGCCGGTTGACCTTGCTAACCAACCTTCTGTTTTAGCACACATAAGAGAAATAAAGTCTGTTCACAAAAAAGTAAGGAAACACCTGGTAAAGGCCAAGCTGCTGTATAAGAAGTGGGAGGACCGACATCGAATCGACGGTCCCACGTATAGGGTCGGGGATCGGGTTTGGTTGTCCACCAAGAACATCAGGTTCAAGTTACGTAGTGTCTTCCATCCCAAGTACATTGGCCCTTATAAGGTGGTGCGACAGGTAAACCCGGTAGCCTTTAGGTTGCAGCTACCAGCCAGCCTCCGTATCCATCCGGTGTTCCACTGCAGTCTCCTGAAACCGGCTGGGATTGTTCAAAGACGGTCACCTCCTCCGATCTCCTGTGAAGGTGGACTAGAGTATGAGGTGAGGTGCATCCGGGATGCGCAATATCGCAAGGGCAGGTTGTGGTACCTTGTCTCCTGGAAGGGGTACACCTCTGAAGACGATTCCTGGGAGCCCTGTGTCAATGTGCATGCTCCGGAGGCTGTGTCCGCCTTTACCGCAGATTCCCTGGGAAACCGGGTTCTAGGAGGCGCTGGTAGGGGGGGCCTACTGTCAGGTTTCGAGCCGTGTGGTGCCTACTCAGTCTCTAGGAACTACAACTCCCAGGTATTACAGTAGGAGGAGCCTAGCGACTATTTGAGAACACGGTGGACACGCATTCCGCGTACGTAATTCCAACTGATGCTCGATAGCGTCAGACTCTTTTCAGTACCGGTTTTGTTTTGGTTGCATTGAGGTCGGCTGCGAAGGAACCTTGGCGGCGGAAGACATCAGTGTATTTTGGACACGCGACGCAGGCGGCGGTGTGCTATACCGCGGAATGCCCGTCGTAGTGAAGTACACTTCAGAGGAGCAGAACGCATAAAGGAGTTGGCCGAGTTCGCCTGGTCATAGGAGATCAGGTGAGAGCCTTTCACGGTGCGGGCGGCGGTGTGCTAAACCCCGGAAGCCCAAGACCCGTGTGTATTATTGTTTACTGTATTAGGTGAATAGGCGGCGGTGTACCATACCGTGGAAGCCTTCAAACATCACCGAGCCTCATTAACACTGGTTCTATTCCTATTAATACGGTGCTTTTAACCGTTCGTGAGTTAAGACGTCTCTATACTTTCATATCCTATTAATGGGCGGAATTAGTTGCAAGGTGGGGGTCAGGATTACCCCATGATTGGAGAATCGACAGGTCGGTTCTATTTGGAAGAACCACGCTGTCATGATAGTTCGTTTGTTTTCAATGATTTAAGGAAGGAGAGTGATTAAATTTGACAAGGTACATACTGGTTTTTTTTGTTAGCGAGACAATAGAGAGTAGAAATGTATTAGCACCTGGGTAATGATTGTGGTGTTGTTTTCTATTCCAGATTCTCATCCCAGCTGTTCCCACCCCTTCCTATCCCTCACTTGATCGCCCTGTCACTCTATATACTTTCATGTTGGAGTGTGGGGATGTCAGGAGGTGGAACCATTATTGCTTCATCCGGACCCTGAGGAGTACAGATCCTGACACTAAACTGGGTGAATGTCTGAATCCGTCTGTCTGTTGCTGTGTAAGTGGCTGCATGGGTTTGTGAATAGCTACATGAGTGTCTATATGAGTTATTGATTGGTTGTCTGAGTATCTGTATGGGTGCCTGAGTGTTTGTGTGGGTGGGGTGTGTGCGACTCTGAGCATAGATGTGTGAGTGGGTGATTCACTGGGTGGATGGTTTCAAGAGTGCATCTGTGATAGACTGTATGGGTGGGTAAGTGTGTGTAAGAGTGTGTAAGAGTGTGTTAGTGAGTGAATGTATGTCCCAGTGGTACATGTGTGAGTAACTACATATGTGAAAGGCAGTATATATGTGTGTTGGAGTATATAAATAGCTATAAGCGAGAGTGAGTGATTGTGATAGTGGCTGTATGGATGAGTGTGTGCTTGTATCAGTGATTGTATAAGAGCGTAAGAATGTGCTACTATTTGTATGAGTAAGTGAGCTGGTGTGTGTATAACTGTATAGGTGAGTAAATGGTAGTGTGTTTAATTATTTGCATGACTGACTAGGTGTGTGAGTACCTCTATGGATGAGTGGCGGTGTTTGAGTGTCTATATAGGAGTATGAGTGCATATGATAGTCCTGTACTGAGTGACCGTAAGTATGAGTGACTGTACGGGTGAGTGAGTGGATGTGTGCGTAGACCTAAGAATCAGTGAGTGGGTATGTAGTTATTGGTGTTGGAGTGTCTATGGTTTTGCGAATGGCAGTCTGTAATTTAGAGTGGGTGTATCAAAGGTTATATTAGGGTGTGAGGAGGTGCATCAGATTATCACGTGGATGATGTCATCAGTGATGTCATTTGAGATGTCATCAGTGATGTCATCAGTGATGTCACTGACCATGTCATGAGTGATGTAATATGTGACGTCATCAGCAGTGCATTGCGGGGCGCGAGTTATAGTTAGCTGGACTAACTATAACGGGGAATTTCACGGGTTTTGTACGAGTGCAATGTCCAACTAACTATAACTGTCCCTAAAACCTATGGTTTTTTCAGTGAATTTCAAAGGTTTTTTAAATGCTAATTTGTAACTATAACGTCCCTGAAACCTATGGTTTTTTCAGTGAATTTCAAAGGTTTTTTAAATGCTAATTTGTAACTATAACATGTCTGAAACCTACAGTTTTTTCAGTGAATTTCAAAGGTTTTGTAAATGACAATTTTTAAATGTATTAATTGTTATATACATTTTTTTCATACTGATTTCCAAATTTTTTAGAAACAATTTTTTTTTACATATTTTATTTTTTAAATTACATTGTAATTACATTATACATTACATTACAAAAAATACTTTCTCAGAATGAATTACTTTAGTTTAATTACTTTGCACATAGGCAATAGACTTTTAAGTACAGTAGTTACAGTTGTTGCAATGGGCAACACATTTTCAAACACAATGCAACATTCAGCTCAATGTGAATTTCTAGTTAAATGCAATTAGTTACTTTATGGATTACTTTTCTAAACTCATTACTGGATCCTAGATTCAGTCCTGGGACATCTCCTGTAAACAGTTGAGTAAAAGCGTTTTGGTTACAGTCGTGATTTTTAAGGAATATTATTGTACTTTAAAAGTTCACACTTTGAAACTTTTCTCATAGAATCACCAATGTTATCCTATGGAAGGAAATTCACTTAGAAGTTAAAAACTGTTATCGTTACTTTTTCTTACTCAGTGTTGGATCCTGGATCCAGCACTGGTGCATCTCCTGTAAACAGTTGAAAGAATGCGTTTAAGTCATACAGGCGGTTTTTTAGGAATATTTGTAGTTTGTGAAAATCGACACTTTGAAACTTTTCTGCTGAAAACCAGACAATGATATCCTATGGAAGGAAATTCAAGTTACTGGTAAGTACGGTTAAAATTACTTTTCAGGATCAGTACTGGGCTGAAAGATGCAGCACTGAGGTTTCTCCTGATAACAGGTGAGTAAATCGGAATTCGTATTTCGGCTGATTTTAGAGGAATATTTTAAAGTTCCAAAACTCCACACTTAGAAGAATTTCCAAGTGAAACCAGTCAATGTTAGCCTATGAAGGAAATTCAAGTTACCGGTAAGTACGGTTAAAATTACTTTTCAGGACCAGTACTGGGCTGAAAGATGCAGCACTGAGGTCTCTCCTGATAACAGGTGAGTAAATCAGAATTCGGATTTCGGCTGATTTTAGAGGAATATTTGTATGTTTCAAAAATCAACACTTAGAAACTTTTTCAGCAAAAAGCAGGCAATGATATCCTATGGAAGGAAATTCAAGTTACTGGTAAGTACGGTTAAAATTACTTTTCAGGACCAGTACTGGGCTGAAAGATGCAGCACTGAGGTCTCTCCTGATAACAGGTGAGTAAATCAGAATTCGGATTTCGGCTGATTTTAGAGGAATATTTGTATGTTTCAAAAATCAACACTTAGAAACTTTTTCAGCAAAAAGCAGGCAATGATATCCTATGGAAGGAAATTCAAGTTACTGGTAAGTACGGTTAAAATTACTTTTGAGGATCAGTACTGGGCTGAAAGATGCAGCACTGAGGTCTCTCCGGATAACAGGTGAGTAAATCGGAATTCGTATTTCGGCTGATTTTAGAGGAATATTTTAAAGTTCCAAAACTCCACACTTAGAAGAATTTCCAAGTGAAACCAGTCAATGTTAGCCTATGAAGGAAATTCAAGTTACCGGTAAGTACGGTTAAAATTACTTTTGAGGATCAGTACTGGGCTGAAAGATGCAGCACTGAGGTCTCTCCTGATAACAGGTGAGTAAATCGGAATTCGTATTTCGGCTGATTTTAGAGGAATATTTTAAAGTTCCAAAACTCCACACTTAGAAGAATTTCCAAGTGAAACCAGTCAATGTTAGCCTATGAAGGAAATTCAAGTTACTGGTAAGTACGGTTAAAATTACTTTTCAGGACCAGTACTGGGCTGAAAGATGCAGCACTGAGGTCTCTCCTGATAACAGGTGAGTAAATCAGAATTCGGATTTCGGCTGATTTTAGAGGAATATTTGTATGTTTCAAAAATCAACACAGAAACTTTTTCAGCAAAAAGCAGGCAATGATATCCTATGGAAGGAAATTCAAGTTACTGGTAAGTACGGTTAAAATTACTTTTGAGGATCAGTACTGGGCTGAAAGATGCAGCACTGAGGTCTCTCCTGATAACAGGTGAGTAAATCGGAATTCGTATTTCGGCTGATTTTAGAGGAATATTTTAAAGTTCCAAAACTCCACACTTAGAAGAATTTCCAAGTGAAACCAGTCAATGTTAGCCTATGAAGGAAATTCAAGTTACCGGTAAGTACGGTTAAAATTACTTTTGAGGATCAGTACTGGGCTGAAAGATGCAGCACTGAGGTCTCTCCTGATAACAGGTGAGTAAATCGGAATTCGTATTTCGGCTGATTTTAGAGGAATATTTTAAAGTTCCAAAACTCCACACTTAGAAGAATTTCCAAGTGAAACCAGTCAATGTTAGCCTATGGAAGGAAATTCAAGTTACTGGTAAGTACGGTTAAAATTACTTTTCAGGACCAGTACTGGGCTGAAAGATGCAGCACTGAGGTCTCTCCTGATAACAGGTGAGTAAATCAGAATTCGGATTTCGGCTGATTTTAGAGGAATATTTGTATGTTTCAAAAATCAACACTTAGAAACTTTTTCAGCAAAAAGCAGGCAATGATATCCTATGGAAGGAAATTCAAGTTACTGGTAAGTACGGTTAAAATTACTTTTGAGGATCAGTACTGGGCTGAAAGATGCAGCACTGAGGTCTCTCCGGATAACAGGTGAGTAAATCGGAATTCGTATTTCGGCTGATTTTAGAGGAATATTTTAAAGTTCCAAAACTCCACACTTAGAAGAATTTCCAAGTGAAACCAGTCAATGTTAGCCTATGAAGGAAATTCAAGTTACCGGTAAGTACGGTTAAAATTACTTTTGAGGATCAGTACTGGGCTGAAAGATGCAGCACTGAGGTCTCTCCTGATAACAGGTGAGTAAATCGGAATTCGTATTTCGGCTGATTTTAGAGGAATATTTTAAAGTTCCAAAACTCCACACTTAGAAGAATTTCCAAGTGAAACCAGTCAATGTTAGCCTATGAAGGAAATTCAAGTTACTGGTAAGTACGGTTAAAATTACTTTTCAGGACCAGTACTGGGCTGAAAGATGCAGCACTGAGGTCTCTCCTGATAACAGGTGAGTAAATCAGAATTCGGATTTCGGCTGATTTTAGAGGAATATTTGTATGTTTCAAAAATCAACACAGAAACTTTTTCAGCAAAAAGCAGGCAATGATATCCTATGGAAGGAAATTCAAGTTACTGGTAAGTACGGTTAAAATTACTTTTGAGGATCAGTACTGGGCTGAAAGATGCAGCACTGAGGTCTCTCCTGATAACAGGTGAGTAAATCGGAATTCGTATTTCGGCTGATTTTAGAGGAATATTTTAAAGTTCCAAAACTCCACACTTAGAAGAATTTCCAAGTGAAACCAGTCAATGTTAGCCTATGAAGGAAATTCAAGTTACCGGTAAGTACGGTTAAAATTACTTTTGAGGATCAGTACTGGGCTGAAAGATGCAGCACTGAGGTCTCTCCTGATAACAGGTGAGTAAATCGGAATTCGTATTTCGGCTGATTTTAGAGGAATATTTTAAAGTTCCAAAACTCCACACTTAGAAGAATTTCCAAGTGAAACCAGTCAATGTTAGCCTATGGAAGGAAATTCAAGTTACTGGTAAGTACGGTTAAAATTACTTTTCAGGACCAGTACTGGGCTGAAAGATGCAGCACTGAGGTCTCTCCTGATAACAGGTGAGTAAATCAGAATTCGGATTTTGGCTGATTTTAGAGGAATATTTGTATGTTTCAAAAATCAACACTTAGAAACTTTTTCAGCAAAAAGCAGGCAATGATATCCTATGGAAGGAAATTCAAGTTACTGGTAAGTACGGTTAAAATTACTTTTGAGGATCAGTACTGGGCTGAAAGATGCAGCACTGAGGTCTCTCCTGATAACAGGTGAGTAAATCGGAATTCGTATTTCGGCTGATTTTAGAGGAATATTTTAAAGTTCCAAAACTCCACACTTAGAAGAATTTCCAAGTGAAACCAGTCAATGTTAGCCTATGAAGGAAATTCAAGTTACCGGTAAGTACGGTTAAAATTACTTTTCAGGACCAGTACTGGGCTGAAAGATGCAGCACTGAGGTCTCTCCTGATAACAGGTGAGTAAATCAGAATTCGTATTTCGGCTGATTTTAGAGGAATATTTGCACAATGGTGAAGGGAGGGGGCGGGGCCTGAGGTGACATCTGTGCAAACGCGCCCCGTGGCGCGTTTTAAGTTGGGGGTTTAAGTCCCCTTGAATCATGAGGGTCCCTACGGGCCAACTAGCCCACCAGGAACCTCCAGTATGCGCCAGGGGCTGCGTTGCAGAGACATGTACAGAGGCCACACCCCTTTTACACCTCTCTGCAACGCAGCTCTGTGGCGCTTTCTGGACGTACCTGTTGGGCTAGTTGGCCCCAGAGACCCTCAGGATTGAAGAGGATTTAATTCCCCATCTTAAAACGCGCCACGGGGCCTGTTTGCACACATGTCACCTGAAGCCCCGCCCCTCCCTTCACCACTGTGCAAACGCGCCCGTGGCGCGTTTTAAGTCAGGGGATTAACTCCCTTGAATCCTGAGGGTCCCTGGGGTGCAACTAGCCCACCATATACCTCCAAAAGCGCCAAAGAGCTGCGTTGCAGAGAGGTGTAAAAGGGGCGTGGCCTCTGTACACCTCTCTGCAAGGCAGCCCCTGGCGCATACTGGAGGTTCCTGGTGGGCTAGTTGGCCCTCAGGGACCCCAGTATTCAAGGGGAATTCGTTCCCCTCTGCAAACGCGCCAGGGCGCGTTTGCAGAGTGGTGAAGGAAGGGGGCGGGGCCTACGGGGGCGATCGTTTTTTTTTTTCCCCTGAAGGGGGGCTGTGTAGCCCCCTTCCTTTTCCTATTATTAGGCCCTGGGGACCCCATCCCCCAGGGCCTTACCCCTTTTTTTAAATAAAAATAAAAATAAAAAAACGGGAAGGGGGCCGCGTGGCCCCCTTCCCTGGGCCTGTATTGGCCCCGGGGACCCCATCCCCCGGGGCATGGCCTCTTTTTTTTATTTGGAGGGGGCTGCGTGGCCCCCTCCTCAGGCCATTTAAGGCCCCGGGGACCCCATCTCCCGGGGCCGGCCTTGCACTTTTTTTAAATTTTTTAAATTTTTTTACTTTGGGGAGGGGGCTGCGTGGCCCCCCTCCCGAGCCACTTATGGCCCCGGGGACCCCATCCCCGGGGCCTGGCCTCTCGTTGGGGACTGTGGGGGTCCCCAAACCCCCACAGTCCCGCCGGCTCCCCGTGTCCTACGGGAGCCGGCATTGCTGTTCCACATGGGGAGCAGCTAACATGCAGCTCCCCATGTGGAAAAGCAATCGGCTTTGGATATTGGAAGAGAGAGCAGGTTTCCTGCTCTCTCTTCCAATATCCAAGCAAGTTTGCAATGACAGGACGGGAGCCGCGAGGCTCCGTCCTGTCATTGCAAACAGCAGTGTCCCGGGGTAGGCACCCGGGACACTGCAGGAGCCGGCCCTGGGGGTGGCGGTCCCCAGGGCCATCAAGGGCTCCAGGAGGGGGCCGCGCGGCCCCCCTCCCTACATTTTGAAAGCCCCGGGAGGTGGTGGTCCCGGGGCTTGGGGGTCCAAAACGGACCCCCATTTTAATTTTTCTTAGTGCCCGGGGAGGTGGTGGTCCCGGGCGTGTGGGGCTGGAGCCCCCACACAGGTTTTTAATTTAAAAAAGAAGCCCCGGATAGGTGGTGGTCCCCGGGGCTGCGGGAGGCTCAGAGCCCTCCCGCACCATTATACATAAAGCCCCGGGGGTGGTGGTCCCCGGGCTTAGGGGACCCTTAGAGGCCCCCACACATAAAATTAACCCCCCCAGCATGCCCCCGGGACTTGGCCCACCCGGGGCCAGTTACTATCGAAGCGCGGGAGACCGCGCTCGATTTTTTTTCGGCAGGATTCGCGCACCCTGAGCGCATCCTGACGATTTTTAAAAATATATTTCTTTTTTGCCCAGGGGGTCCTTGTGGGACCCCTGAGCAAACCTAGGGGTCAGGGTGTTTCTACCCTGCCCCCTTTGTGCGCTTTGCGCACTTGTTTCTGTCCCTCGGATCTACCGAGGGACAAAATGGCTGCCAACATTTCCTGATTCGGAATGTTGACAGCCAGCTGACAGCCAATTAACATGCAGCTCGTGATCGGGAGGGTACGCGGACCCTACTCGGCCATAGATATCACTATCTTTTTACTTTTGATTTTCTTAGCAACTACTGAACGGATTTACACCATTTAACAAAAGGGTTCTTTCTGAACCAAGAACTACCTCTTTGCCAAATTTGGTGTAATTCCGTTCAGCAGTTCGGGCTGTAGCCGTGTCTAAAGTTTCCTATGGAAAATTGCATGGGGAAAACGCGTTTTGGGACCCCCTTTTTTCTCGGCCCCGCTTGACGAATCCCCCCGAGACTTTCAGGGTAGGAGCGGACCGGAGCGGGCCATAAAGTTTGAAAATTTCGCGAAGATTCGTCAACCAACGCAAGAGTTATTTCAGATAGAATGTCGCGGATTTCCTATGGATAATAGGTTGTAACTATAACTATCTACTGGCGACCGCCAGTAGATAATATATATATATATATATATATATATATATATATATACACATATCAATAATTTTATATATCCATATATGTGTGTATGTATATATATAAAACACAGCTATGTCAGCCTCTATATAGACAACACATTTTTTGTTTTGCTAATAACTTTGCCACCATTTGATAAATCTTCACAAAACTGTCCAAAAAGTGCTACCTTGTGTCTAATTTGTGCATGGAAAGTTTCAGGGTGATCCGTGAAGCGGGGGCTAAGAAATAAGGGGAGTCCTAAAATGCAAAATCCCCATGCATTTTCCATAGACTGTTTTGAACAGCACTATTGCAAAAACTGCTTAACAGAATTACACCAAATTTGGCAGGAAGCTGTATCTTGGTCCAGAAACAGTGCTTTTTGTGATGTGGTGTAAATCAGTTCAGTAGTGTTTGAGAAAGTAAGGTATAAATATATTTGTATATCTGGAAGTTTGGGTTTAAGAGACTCTTGCAAGAGTCCCTCAAGCCCTATTAAAAAAAATAGAGCACTCTGCTAGCCCTGGGAGCTATTTTCCCTTTGGGCCAATTTGTTCCCATGTGTAACAAGCTCCTGCTAGAGAGAGCACTTTGATTGGCTGCCAGCAACATGAAGTAAAATGTTGCTAGCAGCCAATACAGGGTTTGGGAACTTTGTTCGCTGTCCTGAAGTTCAAAAGAAAAAATATTAGAGGGCAGGGTAGGGATACCCTGCCTCCTTGGCCCTGTTTAGGGGGGACCCAGAAGGAGCCCCCTTCCCTTGGAGCCAATAGAAAAGAAAAATCAGCTGTGATGTCTTCAATGATGTCATTTGTGATTTAATATATGAGGTCATAATAGTTATCTCTGATAACTTAAACTAGTGAATGTATATGTTTATTTTAGTTCAAAACGTTACGTTGGCACTGAAATTTTCACCTAACTCTATCATCACATTAACCTTTGGTTTTGTCAGTGAATATATATATATTTACACACACATTTATATGTATGTGTACCTGTAGATATGTAAATAAATATAGTTGTTCAAAAATGTGTCAGTAATAAAACCCCAAGCATCACAGATAATAGTCTGGTGAGTAAATAATCTATACTTTGAACACCAGATGTGTACAGAGAGGCGGCCCAGCCCCCAGTTGCTTTAGCTCCTGTTGTTTTCTTGTTAATAAGTCTACAAAACACTATCTCATGGCGCTGTTGATTCAGGTTTAGTATTCAGTGCACACACGTTATTGATTGTTCTGCTTCTCATTGTATTCAAAGGCATAGGTTAAACAAGCTTCAGATGCAGCAACATCAGCAGGGTAGGGCATCCCAACTGGCACAATTGAAATATTTTTGGCTACATTTAAGTGAAAAAAATAAGGTGAACTGCAGGCATCTTGAGCACAGAGTTTTTTGGTCAGTACAGAGAGCAGCATGGGCTTGCCACATGTCATTGAAGGCAAGCTTTAGTGAATCTTACACTTGCAGGACTTAGAATCCCCCCCATAGGTTAGCTGATAAAACCTCCTGCTGGGGTGCAGGAGCAATTGCTGTACTAACACTGGAGGCTGTGTTGTGATGAGCTTTCAACAACTTCACAAATATATATTTGTTTATGTTTATTTGTTTGCACCGTAACGCAATACTGATGCAGTTACTCCAGGCACTTGCAAACAGATGTTACTGTAACAGAAATACAGTTTATTCCAATAAATTATGTACCTTATAGTATTAATTCTTTTTAAAATAATGTTATTGTATTTAGCCATAAGTAAGACTTATATTGCACATGAACGTTAGAAATGTTAACATCACATAATTCCGAATCAGTAACTTATAGTCAAAAGAAATAAAAGATAAACTAGGTATAAGAGGAGGACAATCCAAACTGAAATGTAAAAAACAACAACAATTTCCCATTTTAAGATTTGAGATAAGAATTAAGAATTAATATCTATAATAAAACCATAACAGAACATATATTATAAGGCGACAGTGCATCGTTACTCCCATTGAAGGCTAGCCCAGATCCTTTCAAATTTAAGCCAAGAGCGAGGCCCTCTGGCTTTAGCTAGAGCAAGTTCCATCTCATACACCTGTCTGAGCAGAGCCCAAACTTCATTAACGTTTGGACTGAAATTGTTAATCCAAACTCTAGCAATACATAGTCGGGCATATGCTATAATGATAGTAGCCAACAGACTCCCATAGCTAGCAACTTCGCATTTGATCCCCAAAAATATTTCCTTTTCAGTAAGCTGAAAAGTTTGGCAGAGAAGTGGAATGAGAATACTGGAGACCCCACTCCAGAACCTATTAAGCCTAGGGCAGTCGATAAACATATGCCTTAGGTCTGCAGCAAAGAGTTGACATTTCGGACAAAATTACTTATTGGAAGATCAAGATGTAGCCCACTTGGATATAATCTCCGGTGTGTGATACAACATGTAAACTGTCCGGTGCTGCTGTAGTTTTAGGTTGACAGAGGTAACCACTCGATCTAATACGCCTATTGACTCCTGTATTTCCTCAGCCGCTATTTTGACCCTAAGTACCCGGCTTAGTTTAGTAGCGATCTGTGCGCTATCATCATTAGCTGCTGCAAGAAATTTCTGATGGCTGCACAGATAGCGCCTTGGCCGGAGTTTGTGTATATTTCAGACAGTAAATCCGATGAGTTTGGCACTACTAATAACTTTTGACCTCGTAAAAATAAAAGTCTCTTATTTGTAGATACTTAAAAGAAGTACTTTGCAGAAGTCCAAACTCGTCTTTTAGTGAAGCGAAAGAGCAGAACCCCCGTCCATCATATAGTTGTCCAGCCCATTTATAAGGCATCTGCTGCAGAATGGAGGGATCTCCCCAGTGTGTCTCAATGGTGTGGAACTCAAGGTAACTGGGTATACAGATGATATTGCAGTTTTCTCTGCTAACACTGGAGATGCTATAGTCTATATTACGCGAGAAGCTGAGCTATTTGGCTCTTTCTCCGGCTACAAGTTGAATTTTGCGAAAACTCAGACAATTGTACATTTTCAATCGGAAACCTGCCTCTCGCATTAGGGGTTACACAAACAGCTACTTATCTTGGTGTATGTCTTAGCAGTCAGGTTGATGATATTGTATCTTTGAACTATGAATAGCTTCTTAAGACGGTCTCGGCTAAACTGCGTGGTTGGCATCGGCTTCCGCTCAGTATATATGGTAGGTGCAACATAATAAAAATGAATATCCTTCCTAAATTCTTATATTTATATCGTTCAATACCCCTGCGGGTTCCTTTGTCTTTTTTTAAGAGATTAGACAGTGTCATAGGTGGCTTTATTTGGGGATACAGACGCGCCAGGAGGGCTCTCAGGCTTATGAAACTACCTTACATACAAGGGGGTTTCAAGCTCCCAGACTTCAGGCTCTACTAATGGGCTGCTTTTGTCGGTCGGATCCGGGGCCTGCTCTGCGGGTTGGATGCTGGTCCGGCTTTGTTGTCTTATCAGTTAACCTGCAGTCCATCGGTTGGGTTCATGCTATATAAGACCGCCGACCCAAACTACTACAAGCGAGTTAAGTTTAAGGTAGTTAAAGATATTATCAGGGTATGACAAGCAATACTCCTTGCCCCCGTTGCATCAATATACGGTGCTATGGGGCAACCCGATGCTGCCCGATGTATTTCAATATCATATCGAAAAAGGCTGGCAACGTAAAGGCCTTATAGTATTAATTTAATAACAAGCATTGGCAATGCCAATAGGTCTCACCCTTGCCCCTTATTTACTTTACAGTACCAAAATGAAACGGCAAGCCTAACATCCACCCTTCAGTGTGCATGTGACGCACCTCCCCGAAAGCCAGAAATCCCCCACAAGAAGTCCAATACTTTGAGTATTTCACTCTGACGGTGTGCACCTCCACCGCTCCCGCCGTTTCCAGAGAGCAGTCTCCAAGACCAATGATAGATTTGTCACAAATGTGGGTTGCACCACCAAATCCAAGTTCTAGAATAATTGGGTCTGTCCAATGTTTGATATTATTCAATCTCTTTTATTCTTCATTCATAATAAAAACAGCCAAGCAGCCAATGCATTTCGTCCAGCTTCAGTTGACTTCATCAGGGCTTATTAACAATTTTTAGTCTCCTATAGGTAATGGAGGATTGCAACAATGCTGTCCAATTCAATGTATCTACCTCGTTTGAACTTTGCACTCCTGAATCCAGGGTGAGTTCACTTTTACTCGGCTCCTGGCCACCCGAGATGGTATTTGAAACGCCAGAATCCGCGTCTTTCCCATGTAGTGCTGAGCGGGTGGCTCGGCTTTTACTTTGTCAATACCTTTTAGCCATTCATCTCTGATGCTGTGGAAAATGGCTAAATAAGAAAAAAATGTGCCTATTGTGAAAGAGGCAGCAAATGGGCAAGAGCGAGGGAGAGCAACGTGGAGCTTGGAGGAGAAGCACTAGGGTGAGAAAGCAACACGAGTGAGCACACAAGGGCATCACAGAGGAGAACAGGAGAGAACCACACAGGTGACAGATAGCAGCACTGAGAGAGGAGGAGAAGCACACTGGGGAGACAGCTGAAAAACACATGCACTATTGTTGAGTGATTAAACAAAAAGAAAAAAGTAGCATCTGAAAAATCTAGCAGTTTAAGGACACAGTAATGTGTCCATGCTCCAGGAGAGGGACTAACACAAAAAGAGAAAGAAATGCACACTCACTGTAACAACTAAGAAGAAAGCAAATGAGAGTAAAAATGAAGCCAACCAATCGTACGCAATGGCAGGCCCTAAGCCCACTGTAAGCTAACATTAAGTCTTGCAACAGGCAGCACATGAACCATCTAGTAGGTGATGCCTAAAAGCTGGCTTGGAAAGGCTACTCATAAATTGAATGATTGGAAAGAAGGATGCCTGGATAAAACTGTGATGTCGCCATTTCCCTTGTCAGTTGTGAGTCATGCAATAATCCCTTATTATGTTCCCATCTAGTATTCAAAGCCCTGCTTCTACATACAGGAGAGAAGAAAACAAAAAAACGTGAATTTGGATTGGCAGAGACTCCAACCCTGTGATTAAAGTTACCAGATAATTCCATATGAGCAAGGTTGCAGAGCTCCAGCCCCTCGATTTGTGTAACAACCTAGTGCATTCTCAGAGCTGTAATTCTGATTCATTTCAGTTGATCCAATTGAACTAACACTTCTGAAAGCACTGATTTGAAAAAAAAATGGCCAAGGATCTAAGTATTCGGTCCTCTCTCTCTCTCAGCAACAGGTACATTAACCCATAGAATTATCTTTACTTTCTTGGAAATCGTATACTGTTTTCCAATTTGTAGGTCTTGCCTAATAGTGCATGTGCTGGTGCTGCGAGTTTATTATTTCTTTAAAAAAAAATCTTAGAGCTCCCCCATTACTTACCATTGGTAAGTAGGGACCAGAATCCTAGTCAGGGTAGGTCACAACACAACCTAAATTATCCTGTGTTCACCCTCTGGTAGCTTAGCACAGGGCAGTCAGGCTTAATTTAGAAGGTAATATGCACAGTATTTGTGCAACACCTGATATAATAACACAGGGAAAACACCCCAAAAAGACGTGAGGTTAGAAAAATGGATTATGATTTTATAAATAAAACAAGATCAAAATGACAAATATCCATCAAGTAGAAGTCGAGATATGACATTTTAAAGAATAAATGTCAAAATGACGCTAAGAAACAATAAGCACTTAAACGGGTTATCTGGTCAAGCTAGACCGGGGATAAAGTCAAAAGTTCAGGTCGACTGCGATAGAACACGGGCGGGATAGAGGGACCCACCAGGGTCCGCTGAACCAAAGTACCTCTATCCAGAATCAATCGTCGGCAATGAGGATGCGAAGTGCAGTCGGGGTGATGTGTCGGTGTCGAGCCGCGCAGTAAACGAAATGTGACGATTTCCTTCACGCAATTACGGCAATAAGGTGGTTCTGAGTGCAAGGCACCAGGTCAGGATGCGATGTGCGGTTTCTGCGCCTGCAGTAGGCGATGCTTTGATTCTGAAGGCGATGCAGTGGTTCCAGGGTGATGCGCCAGGTCCGCTCCACGCAACAATGAGAATGCGCTGATTCCGACTCACACAAAGGTGAAGATGCGCCGGTTCTTATTATGATGCATGGGTTCTGGATAAAGCAGCAACTTAGGCCTAGATTCCAAGGGTCCAGGACTGGGGTAGCACCGGTTGGCAGGGCAGACTCACAGCTTGCAGAGTCAAGGTGCATGTGCAGGTGATTCAAGTCTTTGATTACCCTTAGATTTCAGAACAGGAGACAAGCGAGCAAGCCCTTGGAGTCACTCTGGGTCCAAGTGATGCAGTCCTTCTCACCCAGGCAGGAGAACAGCAGTTAGCAGGGCAGCTCAGCAAGGCAAGAGAACAGCAAGGCAGAGTTCAGCAAAGCAGCAATCCAACAGAGTGGCAGTCCTTTCAGCAGCACAGCAGCTCTTCTTCCTGGCAGAGTAGTCACAAGTCCAGGAGTGTACTGATTTGGTAGTGCCAGAGGTCCAGTACTTATACCCGGTGGTGCCTTTGAAGTGGCGGAGACTTCAAAGAAAGCTTTGAAGTACACAGAGGTTCTCCCTTCCTGCCCTGGCTCCATACACACTACAGGTGGGTAACTAATCATTTGTGTGGGGACAGGGCACAGCCCTTTCAGGTGTAAGTGTCAGCTCCTCCCTACCATCCTGCTCAGGATGGCCTGACTGTATGCAGATGACCACTCAGGCACACCTATCCTTCTTTTTTGTGTGACTGTCTAGAGGGATTGCTGTCACCCACCCAAGATGTATATTCCAGAGACAAACAGAAGGCACCAAATGGCTAAAGTATGTAAATGCCAGCTTTCTAAAAATACTGCACAAACAAATGATTGACGGAATGCTGATCAAATCAAACATTCATCCCCAGTCAAAGATCTGGGTTTAATCCATCACTCTTTTGCTCACCACACTACCCCAGTATGGACCCAGCCATATGCAAATCAGTCTTGACCCTGCTATACCTGGAACAGTCCAGCCCAAACTTCCAAGAAGGTCCTCCCTGGACCAGGAGCAAGCATCCTGGGACCAGTTCGGGGTATCACCCCTCATCAGCAAGGCTACCTTGAATCCAGTGGCGCAGTGAGCAAGGGACCCACGTCTGGGCATACCCATCCCACTTAGGGCAAAAACTGCTGTGAAAACAAATGATGGATGGATTGCTGAACAAATCAAACATTCACCCCAGTCACAAATCTGGGTTAAAGCCATCATGATTTTGCACACCCCATCATACCAATATGACCCAGCCATATGAAGATCAGTCTTGACCATGGTCCTCATGGGAACAGTCCAGTCTGAACTGCCAAGCCAGGTCCTCCCTTGACTGGAAACAAGCATCCTGGGACCAGTTTCAGGTTATCACCACTCATCAGCCAGACTAGCTTGAATCTGGTGGCGTAGCGAGGATGTGGCCCACATCTTGCATACCCTTCCCACCTAGGGCGACAAATGCAAAAAGAACAGATGATGCATATGACTGATTTGCATATGGCTGGGTATAAACCTGAATGGCCTGGAGTGAAAACAAATGATGGATTTAAATTAGATCTGTGACTGGGGGTGAATGTTTGATTTGTTCAGCACTCTGTCTATCATCTGTTCTTTTTGCAATTGTCCCCTTAAGTGGGAAGGGTATGCTCAGAAGTGGGTCCCGTGCTCTCTACGCCACCAGATTCAAGCTAGCCTGACTGATGAGGAGTGATACTCCAAAACTGGTCCCAGGATGCTTGTTTTTGATCCAGGGAGGATCTGGCCTGGCAGTTCAGGCTGGACTGTTCACATGGGAAGCAGGGCCAACACTGATTTGCATATGGCTGAATCTAAACTGGAATGGCATGGCATGGCCTGCAAAAAATGGATGGATTTAACCCAGATCTGTGACTGGTGGTGAATGTTTGATTTGTTCAGAATTCCATCCATTATCTGTTCTTTTTGCAAATTTCTAAAAGTAGCATTTGCTAGACTGGAATTTAAAATTCAACTTCACCATAAGTTGCCATTTTAAATTGTGGGATTAGTAACACTAAACTTGAAATGTTGATCAACTCCCAATTGGGAAGTACACTTAAAAGATGGAATAATGTATTCCCAATGTTATCCTATGTGAGCGCTAGGCCTTGCAGTAGTGAAAAACGAAATTGGGAGTTTTTTAATACCAGGACATGTAAAACTTAAAAGTACATGTCCTGCCTTTTAAATACATAGCACCCTGCCCTGTGGGTATACAGGGCCTACTTTGGGGGTGAATTATTCGTATGAAAATGTAAGGATTAGGCCTGGCAAGATGGTTACCTTGCCAGGTCGAAGTGGCAGTTACAAACTGCACATATAAGCTCTGCAATGGCAGGCCTGAGCCATGGTTAGAGGGCTACTTAAGTGGGTGGCACAATGAGTGCTTTAAGCCGACTAGTAGCATTTATTTACAGCACAGGCCCTGGGCACATGTAGTGCACTTTACTAGGGATTTATAAGTAAATTAAATATGCCAATTGGGAATAAGCCAATGTTACCATGTTTAGTAGAGAGAGCACAAGCACTTTAGCACTGGTCAGCGGTGGTAAAGTGTGCAGAGTCCTAAAACCAGCACAAACAAGTTCAGAAAAATGGAGGGAGGCAGGCAAAAAGTTGGGGGAAGACCACCCTAAGGCTGTCAGGTCTAACATATACTATACTATACTATACTATACAATACAGTACTGTGCTGTGCTGTACTATACTATGCTATACTATGCTATACTATACTATATTATACTATACTATTCTATACCATACTTTACTATACAATCACAGGGCAAACCATAACATACCATACCAACCCATGCTATCCAAGAAAAGGGCAAATCATTCCATACCATAGCATACCATACCATACAATGGCATTCCATCCCATCCCACTCCCATTCCATCATATACTATACAGTGACAGGGGATACCATACCATACTATACAATGACAGACCATACCATACCATTATGTTCAATAGCAGACCATACCAAGCTGTAGAATGACAGGCCTTATAAACCATACAATGGCAGGCCATACCACAACATGCCATGACAGCCCATACCATACTATATTATACTAAGCAATGACAGGCCATACCATTCCATCCCATTCCATATTATACTACACAATGATAGAGCAGACCATACCATAATGGACAATGACAGACCATATCATACTATACAATGACAGACCATACCATACCGTGTGTAAGTAATTGGATTACTGGTTGAGGGGGGTGAAACCCTACTCAAGCAGCAACCACAATTCTTGTCAGGGTGAAAACACAAGCAAACATCAAATTAATCTGTGCTTAACCCTCTGGTAACTTGGCACAAAAGCAGTCAGGCTTAACTTAGAGGCAATGTGCAAACTATTTATGCAGCACACAAACGGTAATAAGGTGAAAACACAACACAAGAAAAATCACACATCAATTTGGACAAATAGAGTAAAATTAAATCATTTGCCACCATAACGACAAATAATCTGTAGGAGATTTAGGTAAAAATAGTGCTAAAAAGCACAAAGCACCAACTCTGGGTATCTAGTCGTGCCAGTCCGGGACAATGACACAAGTTCAGGCCAAACACAATGGAGCACGAAACATGTATAAACCTGCTATATATGGAGCTCCCAAGCCCACCCACCCACACCGTACATATTTTGTCCTTTGCCCTCATTATTCTGAACCCTGACCCCTTCACTCTGCACGTGCTACTGGCTCATTTAAAGCATAGAAAAACTAGAGGGAATGATATTTACTGTACTTACCCCAGATACAAGAGGCTGCATACAGCTTTCAGCCCCGCACTTCCCACAGCTGGTTTCCATGTCCACCCTCACCCTGCCAGCCACGAGGGTGGCACCACTAGGCTGCAGACTGACTTATTAGGCGGCATCTGGATTCCATTCAGTGTTGCACCTCCTATAGATGAGGCTACTGCCCTTTTCAAGACATCCGAGACAGGAAAAAAAGAAAGAAACACTATGTTGCTATAATTGGCATGAATTTCCAAAGTATTGGCACATCAAGTTGTCTAATTTAAACATGTAAATCTCCAGTACTAGTGTAATCAACCATATCGTCTTTCTTAAATCCAGTAAATGTGAAACAAATGTTTCCCAGAGACGGGTACATTCTTATTAATCCATTTGCCCATGCATTGGTCAATCTTTGGGCAATCACTGGAAGTACTTTGATTCCTACAGAGTTGAACTGTTGTTGATTAATATCTGGTATCTCCTGCTCTTCGGCACTCTTCGGAGAATAGGTGTGTCCCCTCAGCAGGAAGGAGAAGGAGGCCTTAGAGAGAGTAGGCTCTTCCATGGATATCAGTGAACATATTTCATTAACTTGTCTCTCTTTGTTTCTCTTGTCTCTCTTGGGCTCTTGCAGGTTCTTGTGTAAAGCTTAGCAGTGATTTGTTCGTCGGCACACTTTGATTGTTCATTGCAGACAGCCAAGTTATTATTTTTATTTTTTGCATTTCTATGGCAGTTTTATTCGAGACTGCCATTTACCACTGTACACAAGCCCCAACACAAATAGATTTTGGCGTAAATAATGCAGTAGACAGAAGAGAGTCCTAGAGTTTTAGCATTCAGTTAAGGGAGAGGGCAAATCAAATTTGCATTCACCAAACTGCCTTTTGAGCAAGTTGCCAAAATGTGCAAAGAACCCTTTATCCTGTTTGGGTCAGTGCAGGTTCTAGGAAAATTCACTAGCTGTTAGCCGTGTTGGACACACAACATCTTGGCTGATTGCTCTAAAAGCTTGAATTCTTACCCTAATGCAAGAGGAGGAGGGCATTAAAATGTGTTTGTGAAAACAGTTAAAATTCTTAGCACCAAACCTGTATGCCTATGACATGTAAAAAAAAAGGACAAGAGAGTGGTGAGTATGTCATGAGCTGGGCTCAACCCCCAAACACACCGAACACACCAGCAACCTTGGCTTCATCCTCGACAGCCAGCTATCCAAGAAGAAGCAGGTCAGCACTGCCTCCTCTGCTTGCTTCCTCACCCTCCAAATGCTCAGGAAAGTCTTCAGATGGCTCCCACCAGGCCAACAGTCATGCAAGCTCTCGTCACCAGCAGCCTAGACTACGGCAACTCCCTCTATGTAGAAATAACAGCCTAACTCATGAGGAAACTCCAGATCATACAGTGCACAGTTGCCTGACTCATCCTGGACCTCCCCAGACTGACTCACACCACTCCACTCCTCATGAAACTGGCTATCAGTCATGAAGAGATGCCATTCAAGCTTCTTACCCATGCCTACAGGCCACTACACAATAAAGGATTGGCGTTCCTCAACAATCGAATGAACTTTCACCAACCTACCAGGAAACTCCTCTCTGAATCCCTCTCCCTAGCAGCCACCGGACGCATCCACCGGATGAACAATAGAGGCCGCTCCTTCTCCCTCTTAGCGGCTAAGACCTTGGACAACCCATCCTGCACCTCAGAGCCTCACCATGGCTCCAGCAGTTCAGGAAGGACCTTAAGACCTGGATGTTCAACCAATAGGAGAACAGGCAGCAGGCTCTCCCAGCGCCTCGAAACCCTCATGGGTGATGCAGCCATGCTCTACAAATCCTGATTGATTTGATTGATGATTTGGACAGCATGGTATTGACAGAACGTTTAAATTCAAATTAGATGTCAATAGCCTGCAACGTTTGCTCTTTTCCATTCTGCCTCAGACTCAGTATAAATTCAAGGTGATTGTTGGTGACTCAAAGCCAACTTAACCATAACACAACCTTCTGTGTTGCATTCACTAATGTGAGATCTGGATGTGCGTGTATGAGCACTAGAGTGTTTCCAGGTGGCTCTCTGGTATTCTCCCATGTATGTATGTATATCTATTTGTAAAACACGACGACGGATGCTGGACAAAGACGGGGGCTCTGAGTTAGGATTCATGTTCTTTTAGAGAGAAGCAGACTTACTCGGAGGATTTTGGGGTGTTAATTACAAAAATAATTAAACTGCCTTCTCTTTCACCATACTGTAGTGTCTGCCAAGCAAAGTTTGAGTTAGCATCAAAAGCAACGCAAAGATTGCTGGCTGAAAACAAGATTATACGCACAACACAAATGTCAGTTCCATGCTTCAAGGATCCGTGTCTGCGTGCATTGCCACAGGTTTGAATCCCAGCGAACCCACACTACCCTCCATCCTTGCAAGGTTGACAAATCAGTACAATGGGCTTAAGCAACAATAAATACATCCTCAGTCGCAAGAGACCCCAGTGGTGAATGCTTGTTATACAAATATATGAGATATATTATTTAGTAACCCGAAGTACACCTTTAAAGAGAGTTTACTATGCTCAACTGCTGTGGAGGGAATTGCCTCCTTAAAAATTCATGCACAGTAACCCCTAGAAACCTGACGCCCTTAAAAATAGAAACCTCAAACAACAAAAGTCGCTCCCGCCCCAGAAAAACAATGTATTATAGCTCATATAAGGGCATATGCGGTCACCCTGGGACCCCACCTAGATATACCGTATTTATGTTTTTAATTACAGAACTAGAAAAGTGATCACATTTCCTATAAAAAAATATTTTCCTTGGGAAACATGGGGAGATATCAAACCTTTACTGCAACAATTCAATACTGCCTGCAATTGCAAATTCAAAGCCTATTATTTGATGTGCATTCACAAAAAAAGGATATCGGTGTGGGCTACGTAAGTAGAAAGCAGTGGGGGCCAAAAGCAAATGATGGAGATGAAGGGTGATAAACAAATGCACTCTCAAGGAGTGCTTCACAAAAAAGAAAAAAATAGTTTGTGAAAAGTGGACACTGGTGGAGGCACAGATACATCTAGTCAGAGAGGTGTGAACAAACAGTGCTCCACTGGAGAGTAAAACACTAGCTTGAAGAGATAAAACAAACAAAGTCAACAAATAGAATGTAATAAAAAGTGAATGACAATACAAAGAGTGACTGTTAAACAATGGGCGGGGTGCATTCTTAGGTTAGCTGTTAGCATGTCTCTGTGAAGTCTTTTAGGTAGAATTTGACCTAAAAAGGAGAACGCCAAATATCTAACATAAATAAAGCAGAATATACAGCAAATTATACCTATTAACCAAAAATCAATAGACTCAATATTAACAATGTAAGACACTGTTAGAAATTGTATTTCTGGTTGACTGGGCTGTGAGCCCTGGTCAGGCAGCCACCACAATCCTAGTCAGGGTAAGGCGCAAGCAAACACCAAACTAACCTGTGCTCAACCATCTGCCAGCTCGGCACAGAGCAGTCAGGCTTAACTTAGAAACAATATGTAAAGTATTTGTGCAACAGTTCAAACAGTAAAACAGTGAAAACACCATACAAAAAGATCCCACACCAGGGAAGAAAATAGAGCTTAATATAATTAATAAAACAAGACCAAAACAACAAAAATCCAATCAGTAGAACCAGAGTTATGTTTTGTAATAAATAAACTGTAAAATAGCAGCTAAAAGCAGAAAGCGCCAACCACGGCTATCTGGTCACTCTGGACTGGGTCAAAATTAAAAGTTCAGACTGACTGCGATGGAGCGCGGTTTGGATACAGTCCCAGATTAGTCCCGCTAACCTCCAGAGAGGGTAGCGAGAGGCCAGGAGAGAGTCATGGGCAGTAGTCGGCGTAGTACAAAGAGCAGTTCATCCATTGTGGATGGACAGGCTGGAGTTTTGTTACATCAGTCCCCCGTGGGCTGTCGATGCCGCTGTGTGAAGGAACAGGCTGGCGGTGGCTCACGCTGAATCTATGTGCGATCAGCGTGGTCTCAGTGCAAATGGGCCTGTTCATGGTCATGAAGAGCCCAAAAGCTTGATTTCAAGAGCTCGTGAGCTACACCAATGGTTCAGGGCATGAGAGGCACTAGTTGGGGGTCAGGCACTTGCTGCAGCTGGGTCCAGAAGCTGGGGGGGAGCCTTTTTTGACCCCGAGGCTCAGTTCAGCAGGTCAGCAGACTAGTCCTTTGAGTCATTCTGGCGTCCTGGGTTCAAGATGAAGTTGCAGGTCCAGTTCTTCAGGCAAGAGGGCAGCACGCAGCAGGTCAGCACAGCAGAGCAGCAGTTCCTCTAGAGCAGAGGTCCAGCAGGGTGACAGTCCTTGTAGCAGCACCACGTTCCTTCTGGCTGGCAGAGCATCAAAAGGTAGTGTACTGAAGAGATCCTTCTTTTATACACAGTTGTGCCTTTGAAGTGCAAAGAAGCTTCTATAGGCATGCCTTTGAAGTGCACAGGTGCCCTGCCTTCCTGACCATGGCTCCAGACTAACTGGAGGGGGTATGTTGTCCTTTGGGTGGAGGTAGGACACAGCCTATTCAAGTGTAAGTAGAGCTGCACCCAGCTCCTCCCTCCCATTCTGACAGTGATGGCCCATCTAGTCACACCTAAGCTTCCATCGTGTATAGCCATCTAGGAGGAATACACGAAGCTGATCTGTCACCCACACCCAGTCATGTGACCTAGAGACAGGCTGCAGGCACCAAATAATTAAGGCAGGGAAATTCCAACTTTCTAAAAGTGGCATTTTCAGAAATCTAATTTAAAACCTGACTTCACCATAAGGTAGGATTTAAAATTAGGATACCAGAGACACCAAACATGAGCCAGCTACCTTTTCTGATGTGGAAATTACACTTATAAAATGTATTAAGGTAATTCCAATGTTATCCTATAGGAGAGATAGGCCCTGCAGTAGTGAAAAACGAATTTCACTACCAGGACATGTAAAACTTAAAGGTACATGTCCAACTTTTTAAATACACTACACCCTGCTCTTGGGGCTATCCATGGCCTACCTTAGGGGTGACTAATTTGTATTAAAAAGGAAGGTTTGGGCCTGGCAAAAGGTTTATTTTTCCAGGTTGAAATGACAGTTTAAGCTGCACATACAGGCTCTGCAATGGCAGGCCTGAGATATGTTTAAAGTTCTACTTAAGTGGGTGGCGCAATCAGTGCTGCAGGCCCACTAGTAGCATTTAGTTTACAGGCCCTGGGAACGTGTAGTGCACTTTACTAGGGACTTATAAGTAAATTAAAAATGCCAATTGGGTATGAGCCAATGTTACCATGTTTTAAGCAGAGAGCACAAGCACTTTAGCACTGATTAGCAGCAGTAAAGTACACAGAGTTCTAAGGCCAGCAAAAATGAAGTCAGCAAAAACAGGAGGTCTGAAAACAAAAGGTTAGAGGGAAACCACGCCAAGTTTGCTAGGTCTAACAAACATCATATCAGAAAAATAAATCCAGGAAACCAACCAATACATCATACCTATGACATTGAGTGGATAGTCACACAATTCACAAATAAGACATTTATTTGTTTATCTATTTTTGTTATTTTGTGTAGCATTCAGTGTTCTTGCATACATATCAGCAGACATTGAAGCATGCATCTCAATATTATATAGGCAGTGTGAATATTTCAGAGATTTAAGAATATATCTTATGCCAAACCACACTGCTATTTCCATGTGTAATTGTAACCTACACTGCCAATTAGCCTCTTTATGAGAGTAAAATCACTTTTGTCATTCACAAATATGGATGTTATGCTCTTAAATATTTTACTCATACAAAGGTTTCACTGTGGATAGATATGCTCCTCAGGGTGGGGAGTCAACATTCCTGGGTGGGAACGCCCTAGAAGTTTGTGAACATCCACAAACTCATGTCTGTGACTATTTGTAATTCATTTTATGATTGTTTTACACCCTGGAAATATGTGAAGAGTTACTCCTGTTGAGGGCAGGAGTTGAAGCAAAGTTTCAAGGGGAAAGGAAACCACCCCAAAAACTGGTGGGGTGTTGTGAAAGTGGTTTGCGTAATTGATTAAGGCACAAAGGGAGACACTTAAAAGGGGACACTATTGCAAGACATACAGGAAATGTAAAAACAATGAAAGAAGGCAACGCTTATGGAGAATGCAACATCCTGAAGGAGGTTTACCTCATGGGTGTTTTCTAAAGTTCAGTAGCCTTAGACTGATCAGTTGTCAGACTTGAAGATGGCATTGAAGTAAAAGACATTTTGAAAGCAGAGAAAGGTGTTTTGATCCAGAGAGAGGCTGGTAGGGAATTCAAATTTGTCAGCACTATAACCGGATAAAGACTGGTAATGCGTGCTGTTTACTAAAGGCAAACACAAGGAGATGATGGAAGGAGCGCTGAAACTTTTCAGACACTCACCCCCCACTCATCTGGGTTGAATCCATCATCGTTCTTTAGCTCACTTCGCCACCCCAGTTCAGACACCGCTATATGCAAATCAGTCTTGACCCTGTGCCTCATGGGAACAGTCCAGCCCGAACTGCCAAGCCATGTCTTCCCTGGACCGGAAACAAGCATCCTGGGACCGGTTTCGGGCTAACAGCCCTCATCAGCCAGGCTAGCTTGAATCCAGTGGCAAAGTGAGCAAGGGACCCACGTCTGGGCATACCCTGCCAACTTAGGGCAAACAAAGCAAACACAAGGAGATGATGGACGGAGCGCTGAAACTTTTCAGACACTCACCCCCAGTCACAGATTTGGGTTGAATCCATCATCGTTCTTTAGCTCACTTCGCCACCCCAGTTCAGACACAGCTATATGCAAATCAGTCTTGGCCCTGTGCCTCATGGGAACAGTCCAGCCCGAACTGCCAAGCCATGTCTTCCCTGGACCGGAAACAAGCATCCTGGGACCAGTTTCGGGCTAACAGCCCTCATCAGCCAGGCTAGCTTGAATCCAGTGGCAAAGTGAGCAAGGGACCCATGTCTGGGCATACCCTGCCGACTTAGGGCGAACAAAGCAAACACAAGGAAATGATGGACGGAGCGCTGAAACTTTTCAGACACTCACCCCCAGTCACAGATCTGGGTTGAATCCATCATCGTTCTTTAGCTCACTTCGCCACCCCAGTTCAGACACAGCTATATGCAAATCAGTCTTTGCCCTGTGCCTCATGGGAACAGTCCAGCCCGAACTGCCAAGCCATGTCTTCCCTGGACCGGAAACAAGCATCCTGGGACCGGTTTCGGGCTAACAGCCCTCATTAGCCAGGCTAGCTTGAATCCAGTGGCAAAGTGAGCAAGGGACCCACGTCTGGGCATACCTTGCCAACTTAGGGCGAACAAAGCAAACACAAGGAGATGATGGACAGAGCGCTGAAACTTTTCAGACACTCACCCCCAGTCACAGATCTGGGTTGAATCCATCATCGTTCTTTAGCTCACTTCGCCTCCCCAGTTCAGACACAGCTATATGCAAATCAGTCTTGGCCCTGTGCCTCATGGGAACAGTCCAGCCCGAACTGCCAAGCCATGTCTTCCCTGGACCGGAAACAAGCATCCTGGGACCGGTTTCGGGCTAACAGCCCTTATCAGCCAGGCTAGTGTGAATCCAGTGGCAAAGTGAGCAAGGGACCCACGTCTGGGCATACCCTGCCAACTTAGGGCGAACAAAGCAAACACAAGGAGATGATGGACAGAGCGCTGAAACTTTTCAGACACTCACCCCCGTCACAGATCTGGGTTGAATCCATCATCATTCTTTAGCTCACCTCACCACACCACCCCAGTTCAGACACAGCTATATGCAAATCAGTCTTGGCCCTGTGCCTCATGGGAACAGTCCAGCCCGAACTGCCAAGCCATGTCTTCCCTGGACCGGAAACAAGCATCCTGGGACCGGTTTCGGGCTAACAGCCCTCATTAGCCAGGCTAGCTTGAATCCAGTGGCAAAGTGAGCAAGGGACCCACGTCTGGGCATACCCTGCCAACTTAGGGCGAACAAAGCAAACACAAGGAGATGATGGACGGAGCGCTGAAACTTTTCAGACACTCACCCCCAGTCACAGATCTGGGTTGAATCCATCATCGTTCTTTAGCTCACTTCGCCACCCCAGTTCAGACACAGCTATATGCAAATCAGTCTTGGCCCTGTGCCTCATGGGAACAGTCCAGCCCGAACTGCCAAGCCATGTCTTCCCTGGACCGGAAACAAGCTAAAGGCAGGCATCTGTAAGAAGAGAGCCTTTATAAAATAATCTACTCCCTGTAAAGAGAAAAGAGTATACCTGGTGGTGGACCTTGCTCAATCAGTCTGTGTCATACAGAGGTTGATGGCAGTCTTTGTGTTTCTTTCTTCACCTGCCGCGAAAGGAACTTTCATCTCCTCTGATCCTGCTTCTAGTATTCTCCACAAGTCTTGACTATCCCTCCATCATTCACGGTCAGTGACCTCCTTTTCCATACTCATGTTCTTTCAACTTTTCATTCACCTGTTGCGCTAGCTCTGCACAAAGAGTAACACAGAGCAGTCATACGTAACCACTGCAATTCTCGTAATTTAACACAATATAAACATGTATTAATATTATTCATTCTTAATAAGTCCAAAAACATAAAAAATTTAAAAACTTTTCTGTCAGGTCAGTAATTACTTTATGTGGTTTACAATAAAACCATAAAAGTATACAGCACATAAAACAGCGGATGTACAGCTGACACGTGTTTCGCAGTAAGAACATGGCTTCTTTAAGGCTGTAAAATAACAAGTTGACAACTTCAATTATATCACAAAATTGTAAAAAATTTCAAAACACTATTCAAAGTCCATTGAACATCACAATAAATGATATAATTCGGTTTTTAAAATAAAAGATAGAAAGACTATTCTATTGTACACGAATATTCTATGTCCTCACAACATAATTAGAACATGTAGGGATTTATTCCTCAAAAGATAGAAGAGACTCAGGGGTAGATTTTCAAACATATAGCGCTAGGTTAGCATCACAAAAGTGATGATAACCAGCACAAAATGTTATGTTACCAATTTACTTTCCAACGCTAAAATTGTTTGTGATGGAAAGTACCCTACAAGTAACGCAAAGCAGTGCAAAGCATTGCTTTGTGTTACTTAGCGCCAAGGGGGCATTGCATGGGTGGTACATGGGCGTTCTCATGCTATCACCCATGCCTTTTGCCGCAAAACCCAATCTACAAACAATTGCAGACAAAGTTTAGCGCCAAACGTTAACGCCATCTGAAAGGAGACATTAAGAGGAGAAATTTTTCATTCCTCCATTCTTTTCCTACTTTGCATGCGCTGCACTGTGCAGCATGCATACAAAGTGGGAAAAGTGTTTCAACTTGTCTAGGCTGAGTATTTTGTACAGGAAGGATGGCCTTCCTGTACAAAACCTATGTTGGACTCAGGCATGCACCTTAGCGCTATGGCGCTAAGGTGTGTGGTTGGCACACATCAGCTGAAATCAGCACCAGCGCTAGGTAGAGGGGAGGAGAGAGCCATATCTCTGTAGAAATCCTGCTTTCCTGCTCCCTCCCTGTCATGCAGCGCAGCATTTTTGGCTGCTGCACTGCATTGCATGACTTCTTTGAAGTCTGCCCCTAAGTAATAAGAAACCCACAAAATAGAGGAATATAAAAATACACTGAAATTAAGGTCAAGTGACCCAAACCTCTAACCTGTAAAATTATATTTGATAGTACAATTGTTCATCATTAATAAACAGTGATTAGAAGATCAATTGTGTCATCTCCAGTAAGATTTTTGATTATATCTGCACATCACTGTCTACAGTTAGCCCCGCACAAACATTGCAAAATCCACAGATCAAACAACACAATAGTTCCATAATCATCATGCTCTCAAGTGAGCCAAAAAGTAACAATTGAAAAAATATATGTCAAGTCCAAAATACAGTCTCATAATGTGCCTTCATACCTAGCCATATCAACATCTAGCCACTCAACAACATGTCGCTACAAATGAGCTCACAATCACACCAAATTCTAATAACATTAGTCAGGATCATAGGTATGCCAAGTCTTCAAGAATAATCATCCCTGTAAATAAAACAGTAAGGGAGAGACCAATAAGAATATATAAAGAAACTAAACATGAATGCAGAACCCGATTAATGATCAATCGATGTACCTGAAATTCCAAAGCACTGAGAATGTAAACTAACTCAGAAAGCCAAGCCTCTTAAAAAGCAGTGTCCCGCATTTAACCTCTGCCATCACTTTCTGACAATTACCTTACCGGTTATTCAAAATTGACCAATCTGCACAAGCATTTCATATGACCATCCCTGCAGTACACAACCAATCAAAAACAGGAATCTAACCTTGATACAGCGAGTAATAGCAACCGATTACATCCTATTTCACCATTAAATATTATGTTAATATTGGGAAAAGATAAAGTGCAAGTAAAAAAATAAAATAGGATAATTACTTGCGAGAAATACTAACAATATTTAAAATATCTCTCAAATAGGGTTCACAAAGAGAAAACATCAAATATCAAACCGTGATTCCGTCCATTAAAATATGGTCACCTTATCAACTAACTCCATCTTCACCGATCTATTTCACAGCATCCATAATAATGTATCAATTGTCTACAAAATCATTATTAGAACAGAGACCTAAAACAACTAGAATCCAATGACCTCATTGTGCTCAGAAATGAAAATAAAAGGCATCCAAAATACAAATACAAGGACTTGCAATATTTGAAAACCTTACCTGTGGAAAGGCCTGGTCTCGAACCTTGGTCCCATCTCTTGCTGTATCATCTCCTCATCGACCCTGTCTATGTTCCAAGGTTTAGTGCAATGATTTCTACAGTCCCACTATCTAAACCACCAATCAAAAAGGAATGCTACTAATAATCTTCATATCTATATTGTCCCCAAACCAGAAGTATCAGTGACTTGTCATATTGTGAGAAAGTGCTGCCATATAGTGAGCTGTTTCAAAACTAGCAACCACAATTGACAAACCACATAATTCTCAATATAGAAGGGTATGAAACTCCTTACCTGTGTTCAAATCATGTTTGACAATCCTCAAAGTGTCTATCCACCACGTCTATTTACATCTAAGTCTATGTTCTCGATCTCCCCCTCTATAATAACTTAGAGCATGATCAGTCCCAAATAACACAATCCAACGAATTTCCATGGAACTATGTTGTTCAGAAAAATGTCTGCTGATTGGAGTTTCAGGTCTTTATTTCTAATATAATTTAAATGTTATTTCCATCTTTTGTTTAAAGGCCTAATTGTAGATCCTACATACCTCAATGAACAAACACATTCCATTATATACAACCAAACGTTGTGTTAAAATTGATGCATTTCTTGATTTTGAAAGTCTTGGTGTGGTCATGGGTAGAAAAATCTGAAACTTTACCCTAGTATATATACATTTTCCCACAATAGAAGTCAGTGAAGCATGAACCCATGACAGAAAATTGTTACTTACAAAGAAGCAGAAAACTGCCTTGAGGAGAAGGTATCATTCAATTAGATAATATTGGCCTTATTATTCTCTCAAAATTTCCCTTTTCATTTCCAGATTTGAAAATGAGATTACAAGTTTGGAAAATATGCAAGGTACACCATTGAGCTTTATGGTTGACGGGACTACAAGAGCCATGAAAGATTACAAACATTTTCAATGTCACAGGAAGCTTCAAGCTAATATAAAAAAATATACAAATTTGATTAAATAGTTGGTGCATTCAGGATTACATATGTGGTTGCTCTTCATACGAGTATATGATCATGATACAGATAGATTTTAAGTTTTTTTTCACTGTTGCCATAAAATTTGTGATAGCACTTCTATATATCTTATAAAATGTATAGCTCTCCTGCCTTTTGTTGTGAGACTTGCGCATTTTGTATTGTTCCACTCACCCCTTCCATTTCAATTCTAAGTCATATAGGATTGAGAATATACTTGGTGGGTAAATGATGTAATGAAATATTATGAAAAATGACCAAGCATGGTAAATTAAGGAACGACCAGTATCACCACCTGTACGTTAATAAATTTTTATTGAAATGGTGCTGCAAATGTACTGTTTTTCCATGATTTTTTAAAGCATTTGTTGCGTCGGCTGAAGACACAACATCCTGACTGAGGTCCTCGGTATGGATGGCCTGGTAACTATATTCAGACGTGATGGAGCAGAGTAGGTGAGACGGCAGTGACCGATCTATATACCAAGTGTCCCCTACCGTGATCGGGACCCTCCAATCCGCCTATGAAGTATTAGACTCCACTTTTCGAGGTGTAGACACTACACTGGCTCCCCACTAGGGGTCATCAGCATACTATATTAGGTTATCCTCGAGTAGCGGGGAGACCGCCCATCCCACTAGCGGGCACCACTGTTTATTAAGGTCCTGAAGAAGTGCTGCCCGACTGTTGGGCCTAGCTGGCACGAAACATGTTGACCACGTATTCCTAACTCTATCCTGGTACCTAGGGACCACACCTGTTTTTACCTAGTCCTGGACCCTTATTTAATTAAATTCATTTATTACGGGTTCCGGTGCCTATTTTAAGCCACTTTCCACACACTATAATTCACGACTCATTTTGTCAGGTGTGTGAGGGCATTATGATCTGAAATTCAGATCTCCCAGCGACACTTACTTCGGCTTGATAGCACCCATTAGTGCATCTGCCTGACAGAGGAACTACCTCCTTTCTGTGATATACCTGATGCAAGTCGGCAGAGGAGCTCAGGAGTAGGACCTCTTTAAATAACTTGCTCTTCCGTCCCCCATATTGATTTAATGGCCTGGTAACTAGGCAGGATTTTCCCCACCCCTGAAGTTACCGATTCCGGGGGTTACCAGTATATTTGGGGATGGGAAAAACCCAGCCCATTACAAATTGGCCCCCTGAGGGTCCCCCAAAGGTCCACTGAGAAATGAGGAATTACTGGGGAAGTCAGACAATCTGGATCCAATTCCTCTAGTGATTCCTCATTTTGGGCTGGCTTTTTACCTGGAGATATCTGTGTGAAAGTTAGTAGATTTGCAGTGTTCCCCGGATTTCATAATTCCAAAGTGGCTGGTAACTGCTGGTATCGGCGCTATCAGAATAAAGAGGCCTAAGTATATTTCTTTTATCAAATCTTGCCCTTACAGTGGCAAATAAACAAAGTATAATGTGTTTGTGAACAGGCAACGCATGGGTAACTTGTTGACTGTGTAGTCCAGACAATACTAACTTCAGTACAGTGTCTATAAAACAAAAATTATTTGCCTTTATTCTTTTAGCTATAATTATTTGAGACAGCTCTCTTTAGCCAATGCCAAAATAAACCATGTGCCCCTTAGTTTCCGTTTTAGAATTAGAACACAAAATTTCAGACTGGCAGATTTCAGAATAATCTGTTCTTTTCTTGTCAGCATTGAACAGTCAGTTCACCTTCTGAGATATCACAAGGTGCTTTGTTCCAGCCTGGCACTGGAGCACACATTTAGAAGATTAATTGTGCAAACAATCCAATTGCATTCAAATTAAACGCACAAAAGAAATGGAGTATTTACAGACCACTTTGCCATGATTTAATTAAATGAATTCCTTGAGCTTTGCTGTTATGTACCCAAAATAAAAGTTTTTAGTATGTCTTGTCTTGATTCTTACTGCCTTATAGAACATTTATGATACATTGCCATATTTGTGTGCTTATCAAAATCTCAAATGTTTAAAATCCTGGCTTATACCTGCAATACAACTGAATAAATACTAAAAAAAAAAAAAGAAAAAAGAAACCCGGAATACCCTTGATGAGGCTGGACCAGCAATCTCTATATAAATGCGCTAAGCATGTAAGAAGATTGAAATGTATGGGATCACCAGAAAAATGACTGAAAATGCAGACCTACAGTGTAGCAAAGTTAACCAGCTTGTAGCATTTAACTACAGATCACTAGAACAATGCAGTTAAAATTCAAAAGAATATATTTCAAAAGATGTAAGCCCAGTCCAGGTGGCAAATTGCCCCATTCCCCACCCTCCTGTCTACCACTGAGCAGATATCCATGAATTGAAAGAAGGGGCCTTCAAGGTCAGCATATGTCGTAACAATTTTTAGAACAACTACACAAAATAGTTTACTAGATGGTCACATAGCAGAAAGTTTCAGCTTAAAAAACTCTTAGAAAAACAGTGAACATATTAGCAATAATTCACAAAATTTCCCTTACATGTATAAGAGATGCCACTGGTGGCCCGCAAATACATATGTGAAGTTATTAAGTCCACACATCCCAACTGAAGTTACCCATAGTGGTAGCACTTTTGGATGGGAAGCAAGTGGAGCTCTCTGAGGAGTCTGATCAGTGCGGGTGGTCTAGGACGAGTCTGACAGTGGTGTTTTGGATGGTTTGAAGTCTGTGAAGAAGATGGGCTGGGATGCCGGCATAAAGTGCATTTCTGTAGTCCAATCTGCTTGCGATTAGGGCCTGTGTGATGGTACATCTGATGTCCAGTGGAATCCACTTGAAGATTTTACCTAACATGAGAATGTGGAAGCATGAGGAGGTGACGGAGTTGATCAAGGACTTTATGGTGAGCTTGGCGTCCAGGATAAGGCCTCAGATCCTGGCATGGTTGGCTGGGGTGGATGTGAGTCCAAGTTCGGTGGGCCATCAGGTGGAGTCTCAAGGTGAGCTCCTATTTCCGAAGATCAGCACTTCCGTTTCGTCAGTATTGAGATTGCGACAGCTTTCTTTCATCCGATTGGCCATGCTGGTCATGCATTGTGTGAAGTTTGTCTTGGTGGTGATGGTGTTATCTGAGAGGGAATAATGAGCTGAGTATTGTCAGCATAGGAGATGATAATCATAACACGTACATCCCTGGACAGGATAATGGAAGATTACTCTGCTGTTTATCTATTATTTTTTTAGCGCAACTAATGTCGACCTGCTCTTAAAACAATATGGCCGTCCTGCACACTTTGTTAGCTAGCATTACCATTCAGAATAATAGTTCTCCTGGCCCTAAACCTTACCCATACACACAGCTTTAGTGTTATCTTGTTGGCATACTATTAGTCCTGGTTTGTATGTAACATATATGGATTACCAAAAAAGTCCTACCACACGCAACAATAGTACTGGCAACATTTCACTAAGGCTGCTGGGCTTCTGTTGATGTGCTTCATATTCTCCCAACTTTATTAGGCGGTAACTGTTCAGTCAGAGAGTGTCACTATTGCGAATCCCATCCTGTTTTAAGGTACTATTTCAGTTTTTACATTCTAATGCATTTATTTATTTATGTATGTATCTAGTTAAGGTTCTTGTTCTGCCTTAACATTTTGCCTCCAGGACACTCGGGGGTGTTGAAAACATTGCATTCTGTCAAATCTAATGCAAGGGTGGTTGAGGTTGTTGGGTCTGTGTGAATGCAGCCTTTAGTCCATGTGTCTCATAGCAATGAGCTGAATGGTCCTGTCACCAGAGTGCTGGGTGGTATGAAAAGTTAGTGTAGAAAGCAGTTATGTGATGGATCTGTTAGGTTTTGATTGTCATAATGCCTATTTGAACGTTTGACCCCCATCTAGAAGTGGGGGTGGACCCACTGACCACAGTGCTAAGAATGGGCTAGTTTTAAAGGATAGATATTAGATATTCCCTGAATCAATGATCGTTTATTTTCCTGGCAAGATGGTTGATGCTATTGTGGAATGATGCTTTAGAGACTTGCCTCTGTGTTTGTTCCCAGTCACCTTTTGCTGATTGATTGTGCTATTTAATCATAGGTACCTGGCAGTTTACTAACAGGATCCTAAATTTTGATGTCAGGGGACAGCTTTTCCATAACAGTCGTGAAAAGCACACAGGATCTTGAGTTTGGTTCTTTCATGTATCAGGGGACAGTCCATGTTTGTCCATTTGTTCTCTTTCTCTGTAGCTGGAGTTCAGTATGGCACTACATTGGGTGGCCCCATGTAGGCATTGATGGAGAGTGATAAGTGCGAAAGAATCAAAACTGGACAGTGATCAAACATGGGGCAGAGCCATCCTCAGCTGATGTCACTGGTTGCAACTTCCACAACTACATAATTGGCAGATATGGAAATAAATTCGCTTTTGGTATCGGAGCCAAGGTGACCCCAGGAATTGAGCCACACAGCTAGGACTATTAGTAAGGCTCTGCTAGGTCTAACTCTAATGAGAATGACCTTGTTGTTTTGATTCATTTAGGCACAGACAAGTTTGTTTCATCCACAAGTAAACATGCTCCAAGTATGAGAGGATGTTGGGATGGTTCTCAGCCCCTCATAAGAACTAAAGTGGATGTGTGTCATCTGCATACATTTGGAGCAGGAGGTCTTGTGCGCTCAAAGATCTGGCTGGGGGTAGTAGGGGCAGGCACCTGTTTAACAATATGGAATCAATTGACTAGTCTTGGTGAACCCTGCCAGGCACGGGAAGAGGCCATGTGAGTGTAGGAGCATTAGTCCACAGCAATACGTATGCACAGGTGAGTAGAATCTACCATACTGCTATGCCGGGCTCTGAGAAGGGACTCATAGAAGCTTGACCCAGAAGAGGTGCTCACAGATGCTTGACTCAGAGCAGGTGCTCATGTGTTGCTCTACAAGTTTAATCTTTACCTCTGATGTGCCTGAACTCTCATGGCCAATCATTAATTAGAGCATATGCCGCAATGAAAAAGTAATTGCAAATGGAAACACCAGCATATTACTCATAGCCTTACATGGCCCTTGTAATGGAGGGGCTCTTAAGTTGTACATCTCTCCCATTTCGTGACATTATCTCTGCCTATGTTAGAAGAGAGAGCTGAGACTAACTACCCTACGACAATGTCACAACCGCTGTCATTTTTGGGAGTAGCTGCACTTTTCAACAATTTTTTTGTACGATCAATATGCATTAATAACTAATTTTCCATTAGTATACCATTCAATATTTATTTAGTTTCAAATAGAGTTCCACGCTATGTAAATATCAATATATACATGCTTTTCGAAACATCAAAATCCAATTACGTAATTAATTGTATTTCAAGAAATGTACCCTACAAATATATGACTTAATGCATGATTTTCAAAAATATATAACCACAGTTTCTGCCAGGTGAACGTGTGGTTTAATGTCTAATTTCAGAATAATATATTGTTAAAGAGTCCAATTTATGGCCAGTGATGGCGCTGCTCGTGCTTTCCTGCGGTGTCTCATTCTGCTCATCTTGTCTATTAATGTTTTTTTTTTTTCCACAGGGGGGTTTGAGTGCCCAGGCCTTTGTTCATATTGTCATAGAAGACATCAATGATAATCACCCGGTGTTCGATCCATCAGTGTATGTGATCAGTGTGAGCAGTCACACGCAACCCGGGACGGAGCTCCTAAACGTCATTGCCACTGATCAGGATTCTGGGGCATATGGGCAGGTGACATATCAGTTAATGCCAGGAGAGCTTTCTTCCATGTTTACTGTTGACTCATCCACAGGTATGTTTGCTTTTTAATATAATCTTGTCCATTTCATATACATTTGCTAGTTCCAATGGAATGAGTAATAAAGTACTTGCGGTGCACAACATGAGTGTATATCACTAAGTATATGTACATAGAACTGCGTGGTTTTTATAACCTGATGGCATTCATATACTGGATGATGAAACATCTTTTCTGTGATTGCACATTTTGGACATGTTCTGAGAAAGACGCATTTTTTCAGCATTCTTCCCATCTACATTCCCCAGGCAATGTATCCTAAGTATGCAATTCTTGTCATATAAAAAAACTGTAACGTTTTCACAGTAACAACGTTTAGTTACTTATCATGTAATGTATTCATGTACATTCCATACTGTTTTAGATGAGAGCACCGATAGCACAGCACAAGTGCCCAGAGTCCAAATGCCCATACCAACAGCTTATGGAATAAATTCAATTTCTTTCTATGTAAACTTTTAATAAACAGGAGTTCCTGTTTCTTCGGTACCAGTTCATACAATTCGGTTCACTATCACTGATCTTCCTTTAGCAGCTACTGATTTATTTACATCCACTGATTGTTTGCTGGCAGGAATATTATATTGTTTTTGCATTGTCCTTTTTGTTTCATCAACTTTGCTAATTCTCTAGAAAAATGGTTCTTAACCTTTTGACTTCTGTGGACTCCCAGTTAATCATTACTGGAATCCCGCAACCCCCCTGCTGAATCATTGGAACCTGGGTACCCACACTTGTCATCGAGTTAATTTGAACTTGCAAAACAATACACAAATGTTGAAATATTTTATTTAATTTACAAACAAATATAAGAAAATCCAATTTTATTTTAATAGGAAGGTTGGATCTTTTCTAAATTCAATTGAGGCCCACTTATCTTCCGTACTACAGTCTGTTTGATGCTCTTGCACTGTCCTGCGAATCAATCTGAGAATACCCGCTCAAGTTTTAGCCTCCAAATACAAATTGATTCACATTTATAGAATGTTTTAAAAATTCAAATTTTTCATTTTGCTTCTTTATATACAATTTATTAAAATGTTATTATTATTTAATTTTCTAAGCAGTCGCGGACCTCCTGAGTAGGTCCCCAGGCCACAGGCTAAGAACCACTGCAAGTCTAGCAAAGTGCACCTTTAGTCTTGGACACATTTCCATGGAAAATCCAATACTATTAGAGAACCTTTGGCTCAGTTGTATTTATTGTTAACTAAGTTGTATATTTACAAACAGAAGGCTTCCAAATGTCCAGCAAAAGTGACAGCTCAATAAACCATATCCATTATGTACTATCACATTTTCCCATAGACCCCGAATGGTAAAACATTTGATACTTCAGGCCCCCTCTTTGCTTCAGTGGAGGGCACCAGAGACCTAACAGAACTGCAATTGCAGGAAGTCGCTCTCATTTAGAAGAGATCACGCAGCTCCAGAGCCATGATTAATATATACTAAATATGCTTTGTAGTTATGAGGGCATTCATGTAGAGATCTAAATCCGTATTTGTAAAGCGCAAACTACTCACCCTTACGGGTCTCAAGGCGCTGGGGGCCGTCGTGGAAATTAAGTGAGCTATTGCCCAGAGTCACATGGTGCTGAGCTGAGCTGCCGCCGGAGCCAGGGATCGAACCGTGAACCCTGTGCTCCGAAGTCAGCTGCCCTGGCCGCTGCACCACACCTCTCCACTTTGTGGAGCCTTTGTGGAGATGGCAGCCTCTTCCAGTTTAGCCCTTAGCATCTCACTTTAAATGAAATTAATGTGTTTATATGCTGTGCTTGACTTTTAAAAATATCCATGATCATTATCTCTGTCTTGTTCATGGTACCAGCACCCTCGATTTTGAAACTGTTAAAATTGCCTAAAAATCCTTCAATTCTGCTCCACATGCCTGTATAGGCACAGTGTATGTCTCCTAGACTGCAGGCTAGTCTCATGCAACATTGTCAATGGCCATGTCTAATTAATGCTGCCGTTTGTAAGACTTACTTATTTCTCTCTATCAGGGCCGGCTTTAGCACTGGTGGCGCCAGGTGCGACAATCTATTTTGTCACCACCCAAAAAGGCCTTGCTACCACCCAGCAAAAGTGCCCCTCATCTCTCCATAGCTTCTCTCTCACATACATTTCATTTGTTTTAAAGCACTGGTATAGGCTGGCTTTACTTATCCACTCAGCTGTCCACATAAAATACAGATCTGTTCTTTGCAGCAGGCACATTAACCCTCTGGGCTACTTTATGGCGAGTTAAAACTACCACTAGATAAAACTCAGATCTCTCTCTCTCTCTAGCAGGAAATTTAATCACAAGCGTTATCATTACATTTTTATTGCGGCCCGAAAGCTGGACGCACAGGGAACTCTGCAGCAGGTGCTTTAAAATCGTACGTTATTGCTACCCTCCCCCCCCTCCCCCGAGGTCAGTGCCCCCACTCCAGGTCAGCGCCCAGTGCAGCCGCACCGGTTGCATCGCCCTAGAGCCGGCCTTGCTCTCTATAGTACTAAGTATCACCTTCCATTGGTTAATGATATATTAATATTAGTAATGGATGCCCATTTTCATAGTTTCAAATTTAAAAATAATAATTATGACCTTTTACTGTTATCACTGTATGTCACTTTCCATGGTTCAGACTTTCAAAAAAGTATATGTGAGTAAATAAAAATAGGCGGCGATTTGCATGGGTCTTGTATTATTTGTTTGTTTATTGGCCATTCTTACATTCTGTAGATTCCTGTTAGTAGATGGCTTTTCATTTGTCTCTCACGTGTTTTTTATTTGAATGGTATATAAGAATGGTTTTGATTTATAGTTGAACTCTGTGTCAGTTGGTCTTGCCTCCTTGGGTGTCCTGGTCAGGATGGACAGGTTCGTGGAGTTACCGTATCAGAAGAATGCCTCACATGCTTATGGATTAGTGTGTTGTCTTTTATTTATTGTTGTTCTGTTTTTATGTTGCAGTGTGTGTCAAGGGTAGTGTGTTTATGTTTATGTATTGTTTCATCGTATTGTGAGTGTTTTGTTGCTAGAAGTCTGAGCACTTGTCTTGGTTGTTGTATAGTGTGTAAAGGGAGAGATATGTGGTATCTGTGTGTCTATTGGTCATTGTTACATTCTTTAGATTCCTGTTAGTAGAAGGGTTTTCATTGGTCTCTCATGTGTTCTTTATTAAAATGGTATATAAGAATGTTCTTGGTTTTTAGTTGAACTTTGTGTCAGTTGGGCCCACCTCCTGGACCTTCTACTACTGTACAGCTTGTGCTCCAGTTTCTTCAAATAAATCTCCTTTTCGACAAATCTTACAGCGTGTGAGTTTTTGGTGAACGCTGCAGTTTATTCTAGTCACAATCTGGAAACAGAGGCACTAAACAATTTGTAAAAAGGGGAGTTATTTTCGTATTATTAAGGAATTCTGCTTTGGGCGGATTTTCAATCTCGTGGGGGGAAGGAGAGCACAGCACAGGTTTATATTTCTTTTATCTTTGTAAGGTAGGTAACTTACTATACTACCTCAATAAATAAGATGGGGATCATATTCCACGGATGAAGAATGTGCATTTGACTTTGAAGTTATTTATCCTACGTATTTATTAGATTTATGAATTTTGCAAAAAGGCCAAAGTGGCAACGCGCTGTTAATTAGTGCTGAATCTACAAAGAGCTCACCAAATGTCACTAATGCGGTCATTAATTTAATTACTGTCAAGTGAGACCTGCTCTCAAGATGACCTCTTTCCCACCTTGCAAAATCATAGCAGGTGGTGGTATGATGCACACGCGTCCCCCGGCTGCCGAACGATTAATCTATTTTTAATATAGTTCAGTGTTGATCATATTTCACCTTCATTTAGAAAACAAGCACTGACCAAGCCAATAGGCATGGCTTAGTTTAAGGGAATTTTTTGTTTGTTCTGATGATAGTATGTTACTTTCTGACATGTTTGGAAGCACCCAGACAATACATACAGACACACATGCAGGCACAAAAAGTTTAATGGATGCAGGGATACATGTGGGTGTATACATAGATAAACAGATAGTTGAATGCCTGTGAGTGGTTGGTGTTGTTTAATAGCTGATTGGATGGAAGTGTGAGTGGACAGATGAGAGCTTGCGTGAGACTAGATGAGACTGTAGATGATGGGTAAGGGCCGATAACTGTAGTGTAGGAAGGATGCATAAATATGGGTAGACTGTATAGATAGAAGTTTATGGATGAAAGGGTGGATAGATGAGTGCATGGCTTGATAACCACATGATTCTGAGGTTTAATTCTCTAATGCCTTAGGCACCCAGTAGATTTCTGCCTACCCTCAGCCATAGGCCAGCGCTTCTGGCCACTGGAAAGCTGTTAAACTGGATTTAAATGACTTGTGGTCGAACCCTCATGAGCATAACAACTTACAACACTGCTTTTCATTGATCTATGTATTTATAAAATAGTTAAAAAAAAGGACAGTTAAACTGTGATACATGAAACTGGCTTGTTAAGAGGTGAACTCTCCTCCTAGCCGTAAGGTAGCATGCCCCTCCTACCGTGGAACTCTTGGGCTCACTGGCCTCCAATGTTAACACAGCTAGAGGGGGTAGATTGGGCAGCTTCCTCCTTATTAATGAGGCAAGAGAAGGGGTCTTTTCCCATTAATAATGGGATGTCATTGCGGCCATACCATTCACCCACAATCAGCCACTGTGCTCAAGAGTTTTCACTTTTGGTTCCGCTCTATCCCCTCTCACAGTTCATATGGCATCTACCAGCATGCCATCTTGCTGGCTAGTGGCAAGTATGAGAGCATCAAGTAACATATGGCAGAAGGTGAAATGGTGGATCAGCCAGGGCACGCTTTCACCACACCAGCAGCTGTTATCACGCTGTCCAGGGCCGGACTGGCTACCGGGCGTTTTGGCATGCTGCCGAGCTGGGGGCTGATGTCACTGCGGTGGGGACTAATTTCGTTGATGGAGACCTGCGTGTGCTTCGAAATAAACAAAGCAAAACGAATTTCGTTCAGCACACGCAGGTCCCCATCAACGAAATCAGCCCCCAGCTCGGCAGCATGCCAAAACGCCCGGTAGCCAGTCCGGCCCTGACGCTGTCCCCCTCGCCAAGTGGCGGAAAATATAGTATAGTTAGCGTAGTGTGCATATGTGTTAGTCAGAAGACGCTCCCAATGTGACTCAACCATATTCTGTCACAGAGGATGAAAAGTAGACATCACAAATAAGGCGCTATCTGAAATTGTATAGCACAGCACATTCATTCAACGCAAGGCTGCTCTCACAAGCACAGTAGACCCTGTCTTGTAAAAAATGACAAAGTCATTTACCACAAGCTTGTACTTCACAAACATGGTAGAATCTGTCATAGTACGTCATGACGAGTTCAGTTACCACAACCGTGCCCCTCTCAAACATAGGAGACCTGCTACTGTGAACCATGAAAAAAGTCCCTTACTATGAGCGTGTACATTACAAGCATTGCTTGGCTTCTTATTCAATGCCTATGCATTTTTTATTCCTGCTCTCTCTACAAGACTTCATAAAGGTTTGGAATTTCATATAACTTTGTTTTATTCAGCTTGTATTTTGTTGATGGCAACAAAATGCAAACTTAATACAAAAACATTCAATAGATTCCATACATAAAAGTAAGATATAAAATGAAGACTCAAATACATGTCACAAGGATAGATGTTTCCCTCTGGTTCACCAGGCAGACTCTAGGAATTTAGAGATCGAAAAAATAATAACACAGGGTTATGTGTTTTGCAGATTCTCACTGCACATCGACGATCTCCCATCCCTAGGAGGCTGCAGACGGGGGAAGTGCACTTAGACCTAGATTCACAAAATGCCCTGCAGAAAATTAACATATGTTTCTCACTCTCAGGACAGGTTTTACGAACTAGACACTTACTGGATTTTGATCTATAATTAGACCATCTCTCAGTAAAGGTGGCCAAAGGCAAGATGCCCAGCTTGAATTTACTATAACGTGCTCTATTGCTAGCTGGTTTAATATAATTTAAAAAGTCTGAACACCTAAATTCAGTTTTAAATGATAAAGATGCAATTGTTAGGCTCCCGCTATTCTCTGAATTCTGAGTAGCTAAGACACATTGGCAATATCTGACCTTTAGAATTGTGTGGCCATTACAGGGGATTCTGGTAGGATTCTCCCAGTAGTCACTTAGGCCTGGCTTTTCACACCATATTTTAACATGGGAGACCCAAGCCAGTTCACATGATTCAAAGCTGTAGAATATGTCTTGCAAAGTTACTCTGAAAGGTTCTTGCTCATCAGTCACCCATAGAAGTATCAAATAAATTAGCGGTTTTAAATTCGCAGTACGGTAGATACATGGAAGATCGAATTCCAATCACATCAGCAACATAGGAGCACTCTTCGGGACAATCAACAATGTCTTGATGCATTTATTTTTGCTCTTAAATAATGAGTCAGCTTTACAATAGCTCCATAGTTTAGCTCCACACAAAGCTGCACTCACTACTTTGGCCCTGTACATCTTTACTATCAGTTCTACAAAGTAATTGGATTTGTTTTTTGCACGTTTCAGCAGAGCTGGTAATCCGTGATTCAAAATAAACTTTTGTAATTGGAGGCTCCAACTGTTTGAATCTGAAAGGTGGATGCTTAAGTGATCACATTCATGGGCTCTCTAAAGAGTAAAATCATTAGTTAAGATTTTCCCTTTAAAATAATTGTGGGGGTTAAAAACTTAGAATAATCAACCTTAATTTCCAAACCATACTCGATGCAAAATAAGTTACATTTTTCAAGTAGAATTCTGAGATCCATTGTAGTCTTGAACAGCAATAAAGTGCAAATAACAGAACAGGCACTTTAGTACCCACAAGACAAGGGGAATCATTATTATAACCTAGTAGATAATTTACACATTTGTTAATGTCAAGCGCGACAGGGGTGGGAGCAAGTAGACACCCTAGGCGTATCCCTCTTGTTGATGTCAATTTTCTCAATCAGTGCACCATGATGCCTCCAGCGAACTTGACTTCCCACCAAGCATATTTCGAGTTTCCTCACTGCCACACCTTTAATAGCGGTGCGGCAGTCAAAACAAGTGTGGTGGTGAGGAAACATAGGGGACCCTACAGGACCCCCTGGTGCCTCATGCCATGTGGATGCACATAGGGGAGATAGGCCTTGCAGTAGTGAAAAACAAACTTAAGAGTTTTTCACTACCAGGACATGTAAAACCTAAATGTACATGCCCAACCTTTTAAAAACACTGCACCCTGCCCTTGGGGTTGTCCACGACCTACCTTAAGGGTGACTTTTGTGTATTAAAAAGGAAGGTTTGGACCGGGAAAAAGGTCTACTTTGCCAAGTGAACATGCAGTTTAAACTGCACACACAGGCTCTGCAAAGGCAGGCCTGGGGCATTTTTAAAGGCCTATTTAAGGGGGTGGCATAACCAGGGCTGCAGACCCACTGGTAGCATTTGACTTACAGGCCCTGGGCACATGTAGTGCCCTTTTACTAGGGACTTACAACTAAATTAAATATGCCAATTAGGTATATGCCAATGTTACCATGTTTTAAGCAGACAGCATAAGCATTTAAGCACTGGTTAGCAGTGGTAAAGTGCCCAGAATCCTAATCCAAACAACAATAGGTTCAGCAAAATGTCAGGGGAGAGGCAAAAGATTGGTCGAAGACCACCCTAAGGCTGACAGATCTAACAGGCACCTTATCCTAAATGAAACTCCTAATTCTAACGCTATCTGTAAAAGTAAAGTAAACCCTAACTCTAATGCTAAGCCTAGCACTAAACCAAATTTAAAGCACATTTATTACAAAAAAATATATATATATGGAAAGCCCAATCCGAATCATAATGCCATGGGAAAATGAGGATAATGTGCTTTATACTTATACTAATTACATCATTATAAGTAATTAGGAAAGGATTGTTAAAGGCATTTGAAAAGCTTTGAAAAATATTTATTGGATGACTAAACTGACTAGATTTAAATGTAGATTGTTTTTATATTTTGTGGTATAAGGTTAGATCTAAATACATAATTAACATGGATTAAGAGTTGTTTAATTGTTATATTACTTTTTCAATACATTTTAAAGCAATTTATTTGCTTGCCATAGAAGTCAAGGTCCAGATGCAGTACTCAAACTAATGGCATGTCTCAGTCGCAGACGTGTCACCAATGAAGTTGAAGTAATGGAAGTGCACCGAAGAAACATTGTCATGAGTGGTTATTTAATTTCAGTTCAATGTGGAAGGAATTGGAATACAGCATATTTGAAAGAACTCTTTATTCCATATTCAAGAATACAGGTTTCTAGACATATTTGCACTTCAAGGCCAAAACGGAAAAAGAAAAAGCGATTTTAATGGTTTGTTTAACAATAATATATCTTGGAAAACAGTAATATGCCTCTTGATCAAGGGTAGGTCTGGAAAAGGTTTTTGAACCCTGACCTGTTAATATTCGCAGGTGATCTCCTCAAATTTGTTGTGCAGCGTGAATATTCATAGTTCAGTTTTGTACAAGCATCCGGCACTGTGCAATCATTGCGAACAGCATTTCCTACCGCACTACGCAGTTTGCGTAGTGCTACGTGTAGCTCGCGTAGTGCGAAGTGCACTTGGCGTAGCTACACGTAGCGCTACTACGCGAACTACGCCCAGGGTTAGTTCTAACCCTAGAAGGTAACTAAGTTAGTGGTTCATGTCAGCTCATGTGGGACAGCGGTAGTGCTACTAGAATAACAACACAGTTGGGCATTCATCACATTTGCCAGCTGCTCACCGATGGGCACACTGTTTCTAAATTGCAATGGAGGTTATGTGTGAGAAATTGGGTTCTTAGCAGAGAGGAGTGGAAGCCCCACTCAAATAATAAAACTTTCCCTGGGTGAGCGAAAAAAGTCAATAAATAAACCTTTGCTTAACTCTCTAACAGCTTGGCACAAAAGCAGTCAGACTAAACTTAGAAGTGATCTGTAAAGTATTTATGCAACACTCAAAACAGTAATAAAGTGAAAACACAACACAAGACGAATCTCAAACCAATATAGAAAAATAGAGTAAATATTAATAAACAGAATGACACCAAAACAAGAAAAGGTCCAACCAGTGGAACCGGAGACATGAGGTTATTTAAATTTTAGGTGAAAATAGCACCAAAAAGTACAAAGCACCAACTGTGGGTATCTGGTCGGACTGGAACAGGACAAAGTCACAATTTTAGGCCACTCATGATGGAGCATGGGCTGGGTACAGGACCATGTTTGGCCTGCTGGGAGTTGTACCTTTTTGTTCTCAGTGCTGCGATGCAAGGTCATGAGCCAGCCTGCGCAGCACTGCATAGGTTCTGATGAAGCTGCTGATCAGGAGCTGCAAGGTGCTGCGATGCGAGATCTTGCGTCGGTCTGTGCCATGCTGTGCTGTTTCCAGTGAAACCTTCAATTGCACCAGGAAGACAACACTCTAACTCCAGCCAAGGGTCCAGGAACTGGAAGACAGCACTCCGTGGGTCAGGACTCACTCCCACAGAGGTCAGATGAGGGTCCAAGTGAAGGTCCAGTTGGGTCTGGCCTGCTGGAAAGAAGGGAAGGCCTCTGGAAGCTTGTTTGGTCCCTGTAGCTCCAACAGGAGGTCAGCCAACTGCCCCTATAGTCCCTTCTGGGAAGCCTGTGTTCAGATAGTAAGACAGTCCTTCTACTGAATGTTCCACAGGTCCAGGAGTGTTCTGATGAGATGTTCTGAAGGTGCCACTTGTGGTACCAGGTGGTTAGCACCTACCTTTGGAGTGAAATATAAGTATTCAAAAGGAAGATTTAGGCTTGGCAAAATGTTTATTTGGCCAGGTCAAAATGGCAGTTTACGAAATGCACTACACGCTGCCGAGGCAGGCCCGAGACATGTTTTGCAGTGCTATTTTTAGTGTGTGGCACAATGAGTGCTGCAGTCCTCAGTGTTATCCCTCTGTGCATGAACTGGAGAGCTGTCTACAAATGCAGCTGCCCTCGGACACTGAGCCTGTCTATATTTTACAATTGATAGTTAACTGATTTCTCTGTGCAGAGTGAGGGGATATGTTAAACTTGTACAGATGTGCTAATTTGAAATATTCTTTAACTTTAATGCAGTCGGTGCCCTACAAAAACCCTGTCACTATTTTACACCCATAGTTGTGAGAGATAAACATGTGTGGGAGATATTTTATTTAACAAATGTCGTTTGCTTAATATTATGAATGTTCTACCCTTAACACAACAATACTACACTTTGCAAAAATTAGGTTATCTGGAAATCACCAAAGCAAACTCCATCTTGAATTTCAAACGTGGTCGTGTTTTCATCTCTCACTAACTCAGCGAGTAGCAAAATGAGCACTAATGCTTGTGATGATGCATTGCTCTTGGTGAGCATTGGAGGGAGGTGTCTTACAAAATTTAACTTCTCATGGTCCTCCCTGACGGTGTTTTGGAGGGTCTAGTTTTCTTATGAGTCTATTATTGTTTTTTTTTTAACTAGATTTGAACTGCCACATTCAATGACATTAGGTCAAAGGGGTGCTCATTCAATTTTCACTTAGGGGATGGTATTAGGATGATGATGTATTAATCCTGTATTGTGATTTGTTGAGCCTATATAACACTTCGCTCACCTTATGCGATACTTTTGGTCTCAAGACTTATAGAGCAGACCCATGTTAGTCTTTCTCGTGCTTAGGACTTTTGTCAAACTTCATGCTTCATTTGACTAAGCTTCATGCTAATTCCCTCGTATTCTTGCTGTCAACTTGGCAATGAAGGGTATACTCCTCTCAGTGTATGTTGTAGGCTGAGATAGATAGAGAATATCCAAAGGTGAGTCATCACCCCTGTCTTTAAATTCTGAAAGGACCAGAAATCCTCCCTCTGGAAGCAAATCGTCCACCATTCGTTACTATCAGCTATGCAGAGTACGCTTGAATCCCCTTCTCTACTGCAGTTGGAATGCTGGCATTGTGATATGAGAGGGGAGTAAAGTGTTTGCCCTCTAGTGTTGGCCTGGTCATGTTGAATTGATAGTATTTATTGTGGAGGTTATCCTCTTTGATTTCATGCACAGAGCCATCTCCAGAAACCCCAATTCAAACAGCGCATTCTCAGTCATTAACTGTTTACAATGCTACCCCAAAAGGATCCATGTGGTGTTTTGGGTGACTAACTAATATATTCAAACCATGGCACAGCCAACCCTCCACACTAGAGTTCTGGCCCCCTGGAGAGCCTTTGCCATGTAACACTTTTTGGCTCAGATTAGGCACAGGAGCATCAATATTAGCTTGACAATAAATGTGCTACATAAAGGGATCAGATGATTTAAATACAGCTATAATAATTTCAGCAAGGTTACCATTATTATAAAGTCAATCCTCCTATTCATTGACAATGGCAGCGCCTTCCACCTATTAACTTACATTTCAAGTTTATATATTACGATACCGTAAATTACCCATTACCCAATGCATTTAATTGAGGCTGAGCACCACTGTACTGGATAATATAATATGACTTCAATCAATACTGTGCAAGATCTTAGATTTATTCCAGTTAATGTTGAATCCCAAGAAATAACCAAAATGAATACATTTTTGCATAATCGTGGACAATTTTGAGCTGTGTTTTCTTTTCTTTTCTTTTCTTACAAATGACATCATCAGCATATAAAGATGTGATCTAGGTTGACCCGTAATGCAAAGCCACCCGTGTGAATGGAATTCCTTGAGCACACAGGCAGGTGGATCCCCAACAAAGGCAAAGCGCTAAGGCACCTGCCATGCCTCAAGAGATATCCAGAGAAAGAGACATCAGCCCGTTCATGCCAACCATAGCCAAAGAGGTGGAATCCAACAATCCGAGCCTATTACTAAAAGTTCACCAAAACTGCATTCGCCAACCAGCTTAACTGGTTATCTCGAGTCTAAAAAAAATCAAACTTCTTTTGAGCTTCAAGGAAAACGTCGACAGCTGGGAAAGCATGGTTAATGTGCTATCTAATCTATTTGTGGGCTCTATAATCTCCCAATTTATTCAGGTTGTCTATTCTATATTTACCTTAAAAAGAATAACTTTACACTCATAAATGCCAGCACAGAAAAAAACATCTAAATAACTCTGGCCCAATCCATACATTCTTTGCACATTGAATTACAATTTAGATGAACATATAATGTGATTTCTTGGTGTTAATGCTGAGACCTTGAGTCAAAGAATTAAGACCTGTGGGGGATTTATGCCCTCAGATAGAATTCACTATAATCTGCTATTACATGAGTTGCTTGCAGAATTAAGTTGCAGGCCAAGGGATGGAAAATGCATGTGCTGGAGGGAAGGGAGAGAATGCAAAATGCACTGACAATTGACAAAGTCGTAATTTTTTTCCAAGTAATCAGAAATATTTTACCAGTTGTTTTGAACTCTAGAAACTCAAATAAAACGACAACTATAAAAGGCGGGAGTCAGCGTGTTTCTTGAGTACCTAATCGAAACGAGAAACCGATATTTCCCATTTTTTAGAAGAGATTTCTACACAAACGAAAATATTACAAAAATCTGCTACACTAACTCATGTAGATTGTCCGTCCTGAAGTATAACACATCAGAGGTACACAATTTCTCTTGCTACTTCTACCATTGCAATCAGATAGCTACAGAATGGGCTACAGAAAAAAGATGAAAAACTCACAAAAACACCCCACTTCTTTCTGCATATACAAGTAGCCCCACAAATCTACTGCAGTAAACTACAAACTACACATTTGAAACACAGAGTTAAACTGCGGCCATAGTAAAATGCAGCACATGCCAGGCCAATTGCTCCAATCAGTTCACCTTTTATTAATTGACATCATGTGAGGGGCATATCTCACAAATGACAAGTTATATTTTATTTAGGACCAGGTCATGAACTGACAATCCCTATGTTTAATACTGCAACATGGCCATATTTAGGCGTTTTCTTTAGACACTGTTTTTTATTTTGCGTTATGTAATGAATTGCAGTTGTGGCTGGTATGTTTAATGATTAAATGCACTCAAACTGTAACACAAAGCTACGATTACGGAGCAGCACGGCACCGAAGCAATGGCTACGTTTGCACATCTCTTCAGTAGGTCAGTGATGGCAAATCTCAGACTACCTTCAGTTAATCTGTTTGGCTCAGATATGAAGGTTATTTAGGGTGACAAACTGTGCGCCTCATTTGGCCATCTGCCAACTGTCTGAATCAGTGGCTCTTTGGGTGTTAGCAAAGCGGAAATAGCGTACTCGTCATTACAAGTGTGGCAATAAAGGAAAAATGCTTCATTAATATCAAAAGTACAATCATAATTCATGGCATTCATCCACATCTTGAACATTAAGCAATTGTTCACCAAAGTAATTTAAAATGTCATATTATATTAAAGTAACAGTTAAGGTTTAAGGATAAAGTGACGTTATAGTTAGGTGAAATGTAAACAAAAAAAAGCCACTGAAATTCACCAGTTATAGTTATCTCAAGTAACTATAACTTGTGCCCTAAGGCCTAAGGTACTATAACACTTGCCCCTCCTTGCACAGTTTTCTCAACAAAAATTTCACTGCAACTGTTGCAGTGATATTATCAATGATGTCATAGAAGATGTCATAAGTGATGTAATATGTGGGGTAATAAGCAGTGCATGGCGAGGGCGCTGATTATAGTTACGTTAAGGCCAGTGCTTAGTTTGTAAAATATTAAGTACAGGTGCTCCAATTTTTGTAGGAGGCCACACCCACTCCCCGGCCCCACCCACTTCCTCAATTGGCTCCGCCCACTTACTCTATTGGCTCCACACACATCCTCAACTGGCACAGGCACTGAAAGCCAGATGTAATTCCCGATCTGAATTTCAGTAAAACACGTGGTTAATAAAATCAAGGCAAACCCACAAAAGAGACGGGATGTCATAACTAACATAATTAACTTTTTCTGACCATGAGAGGCCTGACTCTAAAGTAATGCTGAAATTACTATCTACTTCTGTTGTGTTTTGTGTCTCCCCAGATTTTCAAATAACACCCTAAACTGCCCCAGACCAGTCTATTTGTAGAAGAGAGTACCACACCTTACACACTTCTCAATTCTTTTGCTCTGAGAATTTGGGGAATTCGCATCCACTGATATATGTACATCTTGTTACCAAAGAATATATGATATTATAGAGCTAAAAGGTACGAGGCCACTATCACATGAAGAACATATTGGACTCTGCTAGATGCACAGTAGGCACCTCTCTGGCATATGCACTGCCTGTAACTGATTTATGGACATCATTCAGTGCTGTAATATGCCCAATATGGACATCTAAAACCTCTGAATATATGCATATATCAGGTCTCCAAAATGTGCATATATCATCGGCTCATGTAAAATGTAATGTCACAGATATTCCTATAGTATACAATTCAGACCCTCTGTGTATGCACAGTATGTAATGCTGTAGTATAGTATCTGAAAATTACACTTTTCAGATGTGCAGATAACTTAAGCATTACAGCACGTATAATGGAGGTCTGCAAACCTCACATACCCAAGTCAGAAATGTCCACATGTGCAGGCTTCTGTTTGGTTAGCCTATTATATATGGTAAGTTGTGAAAGCCTCTGCATATGTACATCATATGGGCAGCTGATATTTGCCCACTACTAGAAGCCTCTGGCATATTCATATTATATGGCCAGCTGATATTAGCCTAGTGCTTTAAACATTTGGCAAATGCATATTTTGTGGACAACGAGTGCCCAGTAGTGCAGGCTTCCGGCATATGCACGTTATGTGATGAAAGAATATTCGTCCACATTTTAAATGTGTTTACATCTAATATTCAGGGTTAATGACTTGCGTTTACAGTATTTAACACAGCAGCAGCGCACTAATATTGCTGCAAATAATCTCTGTGACACACTCCCATTTCTCATTTGAGAGATGCTGTTTTGGTCTAAAAGAAACATTTTTATGGAAGTTACATGAAACATAAACACAGCATGTCTCTGCAAAATGTCCGTAATAGACTCTCACATATCACCCACATTAAAAAGGAAAACGGTATTTAAAACAATCTGTTTAAGAATTAGTCAAGGTAATCAGGGCAAGACTCTCTGCAGAACAGAGCTAGCTTTATAAGGAGATCCCCTGAAAGGCCTGGGGCCCTGCGCCAGAGCCCACTTTGCCGTGCCTTAAACGTCTCCACTCCACCCTGGGTAGGCCAAGGGTTTCTGACTCTGTAGGTGTAGTGCTACTGAAAGATCTTCAACAGCATGTGCTCAAGAAAGGGTACCTGAAAGCACAACTAATGTAAGAAGATACACAAATGTGTACTGCAAAACAAAAAGCAAAACAGGAAGACAAACGGAGGGAGGGAAACTGAATTAAAGGAAGTTAGAAAGGGATGGAATGAAAAAAAGGAGACAGAATGAGTGGAGGCAAATGAGTTGGAAGCATAGAATGCGAATAGAGATAGAGAACAAGAGAGAGAGAAGAAGACAGAGCCTGAAAGAGAGAGACAAACATGAAGAAGAGAAAGAAATCGAGGTAATGAGATGGATGAAGACAGGGCGAGTGCTATGAAAGGTGCAAGCAAAAGAGAGAGATAGAGACATATGGAAGAAAGAGGAAGAGGATCTAAAAAGAGGGAAATGGAGTACATCTGTTGAAAAAAATGAAAGTTTGGGAAAGTTGAGCTGGCAAAGAAAGACATATAGACAAGAGTGGATGGACAGGCAATGTAAAGAAGGGGCGGATACACAGGAATGGAGGTGAAAAGTTACTTATTGTTTTGCCAATAACAACATTTTTGTAAAGAATATTGATGCCCTCTTTGATCCGGTAGAATGCTGGTTAAAAAAATACAATGACGCTCATGACGTGGTGTGCTCTGGTTTTGTATGGAGCAAAGGTTGATGGCCAGATCAATTGATGGTTTGCCTTAATCGCAGGGAAAAATCACCCCCACGTCACCTCGGAAACCAAGGTACTTTACTGGATTTGCTAAAAATCCATCTAAAGGGACGCTGTTGTGTATTCACTTGATGGCTCAACGTCATTAGGGAATGATTAATCCAGTCATGTGCTTTTGTTTTAGTAAACTGTGTAATCTCATTTTAGTACAATGGGTATAATTAAAGTAAACCAAGATTACAGATCCCAGAATGCGATGGGATGTTAAACAAAATCCAAGGTGAGAGTACTGTCTCGCAAGTTACAAGAAGTCATCCAAATCCCCTATAAATGGACCACGTATTGAACTGTATGAACGCCTTATCCATGACTCTGAGCACCGTAAGTGGTGGCCATTGTGAAAAAAAAGCAGGCTCATTCGGTCAGATGTTCGGGATCAACCCAGCTGCCCACCTTTCCAAAATTCAGAACTGGTGAATAAGCCACAAAAATAGTTTGGGGAACACTTTTAATGTGGTTACCATTGCTGGGGAAACCACTTCCTTGGTAACTATACTACACCTGACTCTGTAAAGCCAAAGTTTTTTCATTCTGAAGCCTATGTCTTGATCACAAAGTGGACGTTATTGTGCGTAGAATTTATAAAATTTGCCTTATAATGAGCTGCGATTTTATTAAACCGATTCCAAGACACATTTTTTACATACTCGATTGCACTCACGTCTACCAAATGTGTGTATTGTACTATTGTTTAATACAATACAATATAATCCTTTTATGGACTTGGTTCAAACCTTAACTGCAATTATGACCGGGTTTATCGTTTAGTAATTTAAATGCTTGTATCACAAATTCTGCAATCTCCTGCATCAATTTTCCAAGCAAACTTGTCCACCTCATTCCCTATTACTATTGGTTTCACTTTCTCTTTATATTTATAAAGCCCTAGCTCTCGGCTCTGCGTGCTTCTTCCAAATCTCTGGAAAATACAGTTAGAAAGAACACAACGCTGGGCAGATCAAGAAATGAAAGAGGGTACGCAGCTGGCAACCTGGTTGCTGTAGAAACACCACGCAGACACATTATTTATTATCACTCGGGTAGCCCGGCAATCAGGATTGTAGGGAAGGTCATCTGCAGTGGAATTTGCAAATGAACTTATGCTACTTTTACATGAAAACAAGCGCAAGAAATGAGAGGTTACACTTTTCCGGGCACGTACCTCAACCATTAAACAAGACATACTTGCGCATGTTACAAATATTAAATCATTCCTTACTGCCTGTCGATTTTAAAACTTTTAATTATAGGCCATCTTGGGTTGACTGACTAGTGCTGCAGCTGTGCAGTGCACTGGGGCGGGCGAAAAGTGGGGACACTAATTCGCATTGGTCTGACTCGGGAGGAAACACTTGACGATTATCCAACAGGGACAAGGCCTGGCTAATAATCCATTTTCAAGCAGTCATTGGTAGCGCACTAGCACTATGATTGCTGTTGGTTAGGCTGAGGCTGGGACCTCACCCAGGCAGTTTCTGGGGTGGTGTGTGTGCCGTCCATGTGCCTCATTATAAGGCGGGTGGCCGGGGCATCCAAATTTAAATATTTTACGCACAAATCCAGCCCAATCAGGCAACACTGAAATCCAGGTATGGATTTACCACGCTATATCATCTCTTCACTGGGGAGACCATTTGAACGTGGTGAGCTGATATCGCGTGTAGACCCGGCCCTAAAAAATAAGTGCCTGTGAGCACCGGAAACCACCGGCACAAATTAAGCACTGGTTAAGGCACTTATCAGTTAGAACAACGGCGGACCACAGGTACCGCACCTCGTGCCAGTTCCAAAAGATAAAGTTTTGATGCGCAAATCTGCCCCTACGCCAGCCGTTGCGTGGCGTCACTGTGCTCCAGATCAAAAAATCAATCACTTTCGAAGGGCGTGCGCATCTCACAAAGTCCAGTAGTCAATTGTAGTTACAAAAATTATGATTTCTTTATTTTCATCAGTATAAAAAAGCATTGAACATTAACACTCCAGCCAATGCGTTTCATTCCCACACTGGGAACTTCATCAGGGCTGAAAGGTAACAAATGATACACATATTATTACCAGATCACGACACAAGACTAGACAAAAAATAACCATCACATGACTCCACAAAACATTAATATATATTTAAAGTAAGACAACATCGAACTTCCACAGTTGCAACAACACTAAACAGAAAACAAAATTATATATAGACATATATAAATTATTTTTTATAAAAAGTTTTCCTTGGAGAACTGAACATCCTCACACAAGGTGCCCATAAATACCAGCACCAACTGACCCATCACTCAATGCAAGTTGTAAGCTACACACCATCATATACAATGTCCATATAAATGGACTCGACATGACCCCTCATTGAAAACACATCCTTTATAATTAAATACCTGTAATTATGTGTCTCAATTGCCTCATTTTCAGAAAAACTAGCCATGATCGAAAGAAAAACGTGTGTGAGGCTGATGGATCATACTTAACAAGAATAAAAACAGTTTAAAATCACTGCAATCATTAAAACCACAAAGTTGAGTATTCTATTGCAATTCTTACCGAATAAAAAAGGAAGAAAAAATCGTTTCAAATCTGTCGTTTTTATATTCCTCGTGTAACTGATGACAATTGAGGTGCAATCACCTCTGACATGTATATGAGTATACGTTTTTCAAAGTGCCTGTTAAAGGAAGAGCAGATTTTACAGCATGTACATGACATGTCAGTTCTATAATGCGCTCAATTATTTGCTCGAAATTGAATCAGAACAGAAACACTAGAGGGGTTGGAGAATAACAAGAAACGAAAAGAAAGAGACAGGGGGAGAAAATAAAAAGCAAAGGAGAGAACATGTGATGGGACACCTATTCAAACACACACCAAATGTGTCATTAAACCATCTAATCATATACCTAACCTTAACACCATAATATGCATATCTCTTTATAATAAGTGAGCACACCATCATCCTTGGTTGGTCTCTAATCATATTCAATGTTCTTATTACACAGACTGACCATCCCATATGGGAAAAACCATTCCCGTCACCTGACGGATCAAACACCAGTTAATAGCAGTAATATACACATGCATCATATACTATAAATCGTACTATCATAGGGCAAAAATGAATTGGCGAACTTCATTTATAATTTGAATATTAAAAAGAAGGGGATAACAGCGTCCAATGGGTCAGTACTAATCTGCCAAAATATATGGTATAGTCAAAAAGAGGAAAATCATTTTTTGTTTGATATTTAATTATTTATTTTATGTTATATTATTAACCTAACTTATAGACACTTGCTGGCAATTGTCAAAAGAAGTTATAATCATGTACCCTAAATGTAACTGAATATTCATGGTGGGTCATACCTCTTATCTTGATATTCTCAATCACTAAGCTTGTGATTATTTGAGGCGCGATCCTGTGTATTCCACTAGGACCCAACAATATGGTCTTGAGTATGGTAACTCCTATAAAAGACAGAGGAAGAGGAACAGACCCCAAATTCATACCACAATAATAATCCACACAGTAAATGCTAATCAAAGTAGCTCTCATAATCATTTAACAAGCGTATCCCCCGTGCAGCTACCCCGCATACCACAATGATAGTCCACATGGTGGATGCTAATCAAAGTGGCTCCCTTGTTCATTTCACAGGCATATCCCCCGTACCGCTATCCCGCATATCCCAAACCATGGAAGCTGGACCTGCGCGCTCCCCGCTTGAATTCCTACCTGCGTATCCACATCAATACACATGTGAGTACGCATACGTCCGGAGCCACATACCTATGCCTGAGTTATAAAGCACACTGTTGTGCACAATTATATCAGTTTTGAACGACTCCACTATAAGAAAGAGAGAGTCCCACAGTCCAAGCCAACACCACCCCTCAGCCTGTACAGGACACAATCTGCGGAGAGCAAGTGCCTAATTCTCACTTATTTCCCACGCCGGCTTCGGAAAAAAATATAACTTTGGAACCGCCGTTTCTACCGATAAAAGATCCCGCTGCGAAATACTGTACCACCCTTACCACCTTACCTCACAATCGTACGCGTCTTCCTCCTTTTTCTCGTGTCAGGTGAACCTTCCCGCCACCGTTCGTAAATACCCAAAGTACCGCCCACATGAAAAATAAACGTCCAATCAGCGGACACAGGGGGCGGGGGTATAAGAACGCCTGTCTAGAATATTCAACGGGCCGGAAGGTCAACACGTCGCCATTCATAAGTGGTAAAGAATCACTATAAACTGTATTCCACACCTTAATACACCAGCGTATATGAACCTCGATAAGTAGGAAAGTCTAAAATAGTACGACTTACTACAATTTTCAATTTACGATAATCCACAATATATCATAATCAGACAACCTGGAAACATTTTAATGTCCCAATTGCGACCCTAATATTCATAAAAAAATACTCGTATAAAAATTGAGAATTACAATTAGAGGGATCCTACATAAATCCACTTCCATATAACTAATAACACAATGTCCCTAGTAACAAGTATACCTCGAACTGCACTGTATAAGAGGCCGCCATTAGTTGCGGGATAGTGGTACGGGGGATATGCCTGTGAAATGAACAAGGGAGCCACTTTGATTAGCATCCACCATGTGGACTATCATTGTGGTATGCGGGGTAGCTGCACGGGGGATACGCTTGTTAAATGATTATGAGAGCTACTTTGATTAGCATTTACTGTGTGGATTATTATTGTGGTATGAATTTGGGGTCTGTTCCTCTTCCTCTGTCTTTTATAGGAGTTACCATACTCAAGACCATATTGTTGGGTCCTAGTGGAATACACAGGATCGCGCATCAAATAATCACAAGCTTAGTGATTGAGAATATCAAGATAAGAGGTATGACCCACCATGAATATTCAGTTACATTTAGGGTACATGATTATAACTTCTTTTGACAATTGCCAGCAAGTGTCTATAAGTTAGGTTAATAATATAACATAAAATAAATAATTAAATATCAAACAAAAAATGATTTTCCTCTTTTTGACTATACCATATATTTTGGCAGATTAGTACTGACCCATTGGACTCTGTTATCCCCTTCTTTTTAATATTCAAATTATAAATGAAGTTCGCCAATTCATTTTTGTCCTATGGTAGTACGATTTATAGTATATGATGCATGTGTATATTACTGCTATTAACTGGTGTTTGATCCGTCAGGTGACGGGAATGGTTTTTCCCATATGGGATGGTCAGTCTGTGTAATAAGAACATTGAATATGATTAGAGACCAACCAAGGATGATGGTGTGCTCACTTATTATAAGGAGATATGCATATTATGGTGTTAAGGTTAGGTATATGATTAGATGGTTTAATGACACATTTGGTGTGTGTTTGAATAGGTGTCCCATCACATGTTCTCTCCTTTGCTTTTTATTTTCTCCCCCTGTCTCTTTCTTTTCGTTTCTTGTTATTCTCCAACCCTCTGGTGTTTCTGTTCTGATTCAATTTAGAGCAAATAATTGAGCGCATTATAGAACTGACATGTCTATGTACATGCTGTAAAATCTGCTCTTCCTTTAACAGGCACATTGAAAAACATATACTCATATACATGTCAGAGGTGATTGCACCTCAATTGTCATCAGTTACACGAGGAATATAAAAACGACAGATTTGAAACGATTTTTTCTTCCTTTTTATTCGGTAAGAATTGCAATAGAATACTCAACTTTGTGGTTTTAATGATTGCAGTGATTTTAAACTGTTTTTATTCTTGTTAAGTATGATCCATCAGCCTCACACACGTTTTTCTTTCGATCATGGCTAGTTTTTCTGAAAATGAGGCAATTGAGACACATAATTACACGTATTTAATTATAAAGGATGTGTTTTCAATGAGGGGTCATGTCGAGTCCATTTATATGGACATTGTATATGATGGTGTGTAGCTTACAACTTGCATTGAGTGATGGGTCAGTTGGTGCTGGTATTTATAGGCACCTTGTGTGAGGATGTTCAGTTCTCCAAGGAAATCTTTTTATAAAAAATAATTTATATATGTCTATATATAATTTTGTTTTCTGTCTAGTGTTGTTGCAACTGTGGAAGTTCGATGTTGTCTTACTTTAAATATATATTAATGTTTTGTGGAGTCATGTGATGGTTATTTTTTGTCTAGTCTTGTGTCGTGATCTGGTAATAATATGTGTATCATTTGTTACCTTTCAGCCCTGATGAAGTTCCCAGTGTGGGAATGAAACGCGTTGGCTGGAGTGTTAATGTTCAATGCTTTTTTATACTGATGAAAATAAAGAAATCATAATTTTTGTAACTACAATTGACTACTGGTTAAGGCACTGTTAACTATTGTATTTCACTGTTTCTTTTTTTCATTTAAAATTTCACCTAGCTATAACATCACTTTTCTTTGTATTTGTCAGTGTATTACTAGTTTTTTTTTTTTAACATAAGGTAATATTTTATCACCATATGTAAAGCCAACCCCCCTCCCCATTGTGCACAGCCTTTGCGCTATGGGAGTTGGCTTTACATATGGCCTGCAGCCAAGCCCTAAATCCAAACCTCCGCAGGCAGCCAAACCCCTGCAGTGTATGGCCTTTGGCTGTGCACAGCGGGGGTTTCCTGCAGCGCCTACAGCCAACCCCCCTGCGTGAAGCCAATCCCATGCAGCACTTGCCCTTCAGCCGTGCGCGTCAGGTGTTTGGCCGTGGCCCCCCACAGGCGCCCAACCCCCTGTGCAGGGCTTAAGGTTGGATGCAGGGCCTGGCCTCTGAGCAGCCAAACCTACCTACCACACACACAGCTTTATGCAACACCAAAATATAAAAATTGAGCCTATTGGCTTTATTAAGGGGGGAGCCTATCAATATATATAAAGCAGATCTATATTTTTTCTCCGAAAATCACAAATAATTTTAATCAAATGTATATTTCCATAATTCATACAATGTAATGTTTTATATTGATTACCATGAAAATGTTTAACAAAGTTTTATCAAAAAACTTCTGTGACTCTTTCTTTTTACTTTGTTTCAATTATTACATTTTGTGATTGAAACATGTGAAAGTAAATAATCATATTGTTTAAAAAAACATATCCCCGAGTCTTTCTTTTAACATTTTTCAGCCCAAAATCATGAAAAACTCCCTGCAGCTTCTGACAACATAAAAACAAATTTAATGGTGCACTTGCCCATTTAAGGGACATTACAAAAATTATATAAATAGCCCTCTCAGGGCATTATGGAGTGCTTTTTGAAGGAGCAGTGAATACTAAATGAGGGGCTGTGGCCAGCCATTTGCTATTCGCTTTTGCCCTGGTTTTTTTTCTGGGTGTCCTTGTCCCATCCTGGACACCCAGTGTTTTTTGTTTGTTTAGGGGGCTGTGAGGGAGCCCCATGGCCCCACAGCCCATCCAGCTCCCCTGCAAGAAGCTCTATTCACCCTAGCAGAAGCTGGCGATTTTTCCTTTTTTATTTAAGGGGTACCTCCGTGCCCACCCAGCGCACCACAGACTATTACTTTTTGGGGGGAAGCCCCAGGTCGCCCGCGGCCCCACCAGTTCCCTGCAGAAGCTGGCACTCTTCCTTTGTTTTTTTTTGTGGGGTGTCCCGGTGCCCATCCTGGGCACACCAACTCAGGTCCCTCGTTGAATACTGAGGGAAGGGATCCCTGGGCCATTTTAGGCTCAAGGAGGGGGGGGGCAACATGCCCTCTCCCCTTTATGCAAATATCGGCCTCAGGGCATGAGGCCTCTTAAAGGCATGTGGAGGAGGCCCCTTTCCCCCTAACTAATGAATGCATCAACTCTCTAGGCTGAGGCCCACCCTAGGGTGTATTGTTCTAAATTGTGTGCCCACACTTTAAAAAAAAATTATTGTGGATTCGCAAATCCTCCACAAATTAATAGTAACATCTTTTAAAAAAAATCATTTTTGGCCTCATGTCTTGGAGGAAGGGGGTGTCATGCTATGCCTACCTTTCCTTCTTATATCTATCTCCTTTTTTTAGGACTAAGTCCAGACTTCTAAGTTGGCGGCTGCCACATCCTTGTTGATGTAGTGCAATCAATCAGATCTCACCATGAGTCTTTTGGGCCCAGAGGATCCCTTGCAGCATGAAATATACAATTTGTTTAGCATTTTATGCTCAAAAAATTACTGAATGGATTTACACCAACTCACAAAAAGTATTCTTTCGGGACCAAGATCTAGCTTTCTGCCAAATTTGGTGTAAATCCGTTCATTGGGCTTTAGCTGTGTCTAAAGTTCATACGGAAAAATGAATGGGGAAAATGTGTTTTGGAACCCCTCTTTATCTCAGCCCCCAATTGACAAATCACCCAGAAACTTTCCATACATAAACTAGCTAAAAAGTAGAACTTTTTTGGAAAGGTTTGTGAAGATTTATCAAACGGCACTAAAGTTATTAGGAAAACAAAAAAATATTTTCCCATGGAAACGTAGTCCTAACTAACTACCAAGTATCAGCCGCCATTAGGTAAAATACATTCATTCACTGAACAAAAATACATTTTAAAGTGACATTATAGTTACTCTAAAAAAAACACTGAAGTTCACCAGTTATAGTTAACTAAAGTAATTATACATGAAAAAAACACCATGACAGAACATTGCCCCTAGGTGAGAACATCATAACCCAGACTTCATTTAACACACCCTAGATGTGAAATATCGTCGTTAGAAATGTGAGAGCATCTTGCCTTAAATTTAAGAAACAAATACTGCCCACAACCAAAGAATAACTACAATATCTAGGTCTCTGGCAGTCAATTTACCACCCACTTTAGTCCCAACTATTCCATCTCAAGACAGCACCATACTACCATCACCTACATCCCAACCAAATAAAGCAAAGAAACATATAAGTACACAATCAATACCCTAGCTAGCTCATTTGTAACAACCACCATAACAACCCAAGTGGAGAAAGAGAATTACTTTTTGGACATGTCGGGAGAGGTCTGAGTTGTTGTAGAATTCCTGCTAACCTTCAGTTTGATGCCAAAAACTCCAAATGAGGCAAAACTGGATTTCTTAGGGGAAAACAACAAATGTGTGGGAATTAAATTACAGGTGTGAACTGTAATGTCAAGTGAGGGATTTGAAACAATCAATGTTGCCAGACATGGTTTTCTGCATCCACTAACCCTCTGCCTTCTCTAACCTGAATGACAACTACCAGGCTTCATGTGACTGTGGCATCACGTTTCAGACTCGACCCTGGAAGCTAATGTCCTCCATGATTGTAGTCTCCACTGCCCCTTCTTTTATCTCACTCTCTAAAGGGGGCTCTTAGTCCAAAACATGACAGTCCTCCCTCCCAAATGCCTCCTTCTATTACGCCTGGGCTGGTGGGGAAACTTTCTATGAAACAGTCTTGCCTATCTAGAGGCATGGACAGCTGCTGGCTCCCAGGAGTTATCAGATACATCATACCCCTACCACCCTACCAGATATTATAGTTGCTCTCAATGGTATTTCACGCCCAGTAGTTCCTCTACTTTATACACAGGTGTTCCATCCACTAAAGCAGGAGGAGGAGTCACCAAAGTAGAGGAGATGGCTTCTTTATTCTGGAGATATGACCTACAGGATGAATCTTCCAGTAATCCGTGAGTCGTAATTCTAGTGTGGACTTCACATTTAATCTGACTATGGAAAATGGTCCTACAAATTCTGGTTAAAGCTTGGGATGACACCCTGGAAAAGATAAATAATTGGTAAATAACCAGACCCTTTAACCTGTCTTAAACACTGGACCCGCACTTCCTTTCCTATCGGCAAATTTCTTTCTACTGTGCTTTAGTCCTCATGATAATTAATGTTGAATCGTGAACCTTATGTATGTCTAGGAGTAAAGTCTGAAGAAACTACAGAGCAGGAAATGGCATGTTGGCAAATGAAAAGATGGAACCCTCTGGAGCAGTAATACGTGAAATATTCCCAAAAAGTATACAAGTTATTGCATGAAACATTCACAATTGCAAACCCTTGCACCCATCTTTCTGAATGGCTTATCAACAACACCCCAAATATTAGTCAAGTGTTGATTTAGTCTTTCTGTCTATCCGTCTGTTTAGGAATAAGTAGTGGACATAAAATGTAGTACGCCAAGTTTTTTAACAGGGTTCTCTGAACACGAGCTATGAATTGAGACCCTCTATCTTTATGGGGAAGTCCATGCAACCTGATGATTTCTTTGAGAAAGACTGATTCTAAGGTCGGAGTAGTGGCATTCTTTTCTTATGGAATGAAATATACTGTAGTTGTACTGTAATTGAATTTATATAGTGTTTACTACCTCTGATGAGGAGTTGAAGTCATTTACACCGGGCAGCATGCTGCTCTGGAACCCAGGGTATTTGGTTAGTCCAATGGGCATTAACTTTATAGGATTCATTTGTGATCATTAGTTTAGGCCTGAAGGAGTATGTTAGTTTAGACAGATGACTGGTGGGACTGATCAATGAGCTAGAGGAAACTGAAAGAAGAAGGTTGTGACCTTTAAAATGAAGTGCGGGCAATTTACAGAACTACAATAACAGAACTTAAGGCAGACACACAAGTGACCTAGAATATACTGTGCTCAGAGAGAACAGGAATGCATAGGATGAAAAGGAAGGAGGGGATCAGTGGAAAGAAAACGAGAGGCAAGAATCAGAAGTTTTAAGTCAAGGTACATTTTTTATTAAGGGTTTTATGAATATAAAGGAGGCTTTTTGATATAGCATGCAATTTGAGAATGCAAAAATTTAGAAAGAAACAACATTACTTGGATGTGAGGTACTGCTATATCAGATACATTTGATAGGCCCCAGAATCAGGTGAGCATTCTGTTCTTTACTCACCTAGTGCTAGACCACCACTTTGACACTATTGCATTGAAAAATAGATCCCGGGAAAACAGGAGGGTCATTCATGACTTTAACAAAGATTATTCATTGAAGAACTAGAATTAAAAGTTCTGCATCATAGGATCTTCACTAATAGTAATGAACGTAGAATAAAATAGTAAGCTAATCCAAAGAGTAACCTGCCGTCTCTAGATCTAAATGCTGACAGGATCAATATCAGTCAATGAAACTTTAATTAAAAATGGTTTTGAGAACACCCTGTCACACTATTGTATCCATCTTGGAGTCTAAATATAGGCAATAATGCCCGGTAAAGCTATGAATAGATTTCCATGTAGCTGCTTTACAAACATCCAATATTGGGAGCAGTAGTTCCTGTGTTCATCTCGTGGAGCTCTGTGTTTTCCCGGCAAGGCTTTGTTGGCCAGTTGGTAACAAAGTGAAGTGCAAGAAATGTCCTGCCTTAGTTAGATAAGAATGTAATACTGAATGTCGACTCCCCCACTCCCCCCCTCAGAATATCATGATACAAGAAAAATTAAAGGTAAGTGCATATAGGGAAGTATACATTTACCATTCCTAATTCAACCTCTACATACGTTGAAGATATATGTTCCGAGTAGGTACATATATGTGGATTTAGGAATAGGAAATCAGATATTACTTACCTGTCAAAAAGTGTTTCAATATTTTGTCCTCAATATTGTGTTCCCTCGTTATTCAGGGTGTACACGATTAGATAATCCACTACTGCCAATCCGGGGGGCCATCATCATGGTAGGCCTTCACCCCTCCATTTTCCAAAGCATGAATAGTGTCTGTCAGGCTGAGCATAGTTCAGCCTAACAGACACTCACCATATCAATGTCAGGCAGCCAAGACCTTTACATGCAATAATGTGCAGAAACCTAGCAGCCTGATCCAAGCTTTGCCGTCTCCAGATTTCACAGCCCTAATGGCAGTGACCTCATCAGCCCAACAAAGCCCTGTGAGGTCCTCCCCCACATGACGAGAGGGAGCATCACCAATAGAGTCAGCCCTGTGAACCTCAGGTTTAAGCCTGAAAGTGCAGAGGGCTGGCTATCTATCAATGATGCCTCAACACAGAGTGGGGTGGGGTCAGCAAGTATCACTGACCCCACCTCACTCTATGGGAAGTTATGGAAGGTCCTCCTCTCATTAGCTGATCCATGACAAGGTTAGCCAATGAGAGGATGCAGCTGGATCTTTTAGTTTTGTCATCCCTTACCCGTGTCCAGCTCCTTCCCTTGCCTTCTGCTTCCCCCTCATGCCATCTGTCAACATCTGGTCCGGCTGCCACCAATGCAGTCCGGTAAGTGTTTTTTTTAAAGTTTCAGTGTGTGCTTGTATGTATGGATACATGTGTATCTGTGCATGAGTAGATGGTTGTGTACAAGTGTGTGCATGTATGTGATTGTGAATGGTGGGTGTAAGTATGTGTGCTTGTGAATGGATGAATGTGAGTGTGCTTGTGAATGGGTGGTGTGAGTGTGTCCTTGTGAATTGATGGTTGTGAGTGAGTATGCTTGCTTGTGGATGAGTGGGTGTGAGTATGTGTGTGAGTTTATGAGTGGAGGGGTGAAAGTGAGCGTGTACATGTGTGCCTGCCTACCCTCGCCCCAATAATAGTATGAATTATAAGCCTCTGCCATTACCAGCAACACAGCCTTTCATTCTGAAGAAGGTAAACCTGTTGTATAATCCACTGAGATTTATGACTAGGGTTACTAAGAGGTTAACAGGGGTTTCAAAAATCCCATTGGTTTTTTTGGGGGACCTTGATATGTGCCAAAATGCTGCATTATTTAACAAACATCTTAAACCCCCCCCACTCATTTGAGGCCATTGGAATTAACAGGTTATCAAGTCCTGTGTTTTCTGTATTACTGGATATCCTGCTATAGGGGAGTCATGTAATTATTTTACAATTATTTCTTGAAGTTTACGATCTAGGATGAAGGTCTTTCTGTGTGCCACTGAAGCCTCTTCTCTGTCTCTCATTGTTCTGCTCTTTGCACAATCCACTCTTCTATACTGAGGGTCTGTTATCTTTCCTTTAGGGATTAAAACAAGGGGCCATATGTACAAGGACTGACGATAACTACCGCTAACGCTAGTTAGCGGCAGTTTTTCCACCGCCGTGTACCGCTGAAAACTATCACCTTGCTAGCAACGTATTTAAAAGACGTCGCTACATGGCGATAGTTTCAGGGATCAGCGGTGAAAACTGATGGTAACATTATCGTGATTGCTATAGGATTTCCGGCGTTAGTGGGTGAAAACGAAAGGCCTATTAGCGGCAAAAAAACGCACGTTAGTCAGCCCAACGTGAGGTTTTTATGCCTCTATAGGCAAAAATAGCCTATTCAGTCGACCTCCAAAGAAAAATAGGCAAATAAAGAATGAAATGCAGAATGGAGCAGCCAGGGCCAAGTGCAGCACAGATCAACAACCCCCTCAAGCCCACCAACATCCAGGATGGCCAGCCAGAGTCCCAGGGGAAGAGGAAATGCAGTGCTACATCCATGAAAAGAGACGCATCGTGGTGCAACACCAGTGATGCATCACTTCTCATTGCGCACTCTTCGTAACACCATGGCATCCAAAACCTTGAAGGCGCGGACAGTCCCCGGGGCCCAGAGGCCTCGCTGGTCCTGCGTCTGGAGCCTGGATGCCTCGCTGGTCCTGCGTCTGGAGCCTGGATGCCTCGCTGGTCCTGCGTCTGGAACCTGGAGTGGGATGCGGAGGTGTTGTGGAGTCGATGAGCTGTGGTGGTAGAGATTGAGGCGCGGCGATTGCCCTTACCTGGTGGTGAAGTCTGGCAGGTCGCATTGAGACACGTTGCTGACCTGTGTGAGAAGACCACCTTGAGCCCCTTGGAGCTGTGAATGGTAGAGGCGCTCCTGCGGGAGGTCTGCATCGCATACTACGATCCACCACTACACCGGGGTGCACGGAGGGGATTACCAGTGGTGGGCAGCGCCTCTCTGCATCACAGGCCGGATGAAGTTGCGCTGGCCAGACGCTATGGAGGGTGATGACCCTGAGCTGCGCCGAACTTGTGTGGCGGGAGCGCTGCAACTTCATGCCTAAGGGGGCCCTGCTGCATTACCTGCATCGGGAGGTTCCCTAGCGGACTTTGCGGCGACTGCTGTACCCAGGCTTGTGAAATTCCACCTGGCTGAGGTTCCTGCTGGCTGAGTCACAGATTTGGAGAGAGTGCAGCTGATTGCGCCACAGTGTCAATGTCCAGGTAAGGAGAAGGTGGGACGCGTAGCAGTGGAGGCCCGGGGGTCGAGTCTCCCAGGCCTATTACCTGGTGTGACACACCCCCAGTGGCAGCTCATCCGCAATGACGGAAGAGCATCACCCCACTGCTTTCAAGCAGTGCAACAAGAGGAAAACTCATCACATGATGATAACTTTCTGATGTAATTGTGCTATGTTTCCTTTGCGGGCGGTAGGGTGGGTAGGGCTGCTCCACTCACGGAGCAGGGCAGGGGCGGAGTGGTATGTTCACTCAAGTGCGCAATGACTGTTTGGTCGGTCAGCTCAGGCCACCCAAAGCAGTCATGCGCACTTCCCTGTTCGCAATGCAGGCTGCATTACAGCCTGCATGTAGAACATGCCCGCCCCTCCAGCCCCTGACTGAATGCCTTGTCACGGCACTCAAGAACAATCCCAACGCCGCATTGCAGTGTTGTGATTGGCTTAGGGGAGGGAGCCTGGCTGCCTACTTCCTGTTCCTGGAAGCAGACTCAGGAGAGCAGGAGCAACGAAGACACGGGACCCGGCCTCGAGGTAACATTTCATTCATTAAAATATTTACAACACCCGCTCACACACACACCCCACGTCCCTGCCCCATCCAGTGTCCTTTCCCGCGTTTCCCACCTCCCAGCTGTCCAGTCCCCCCCGCAGCACTTCTCAATGGTGGCCGCTGTGCGCCCATGCGCAGCGGGCGTACCACTGGTGTGCCAAAGGTATATATAATGTTAAAACACATACCATTACATCGCATTCCATTACAATGCATACTAATACTACACATATTGCAACAGTAGGGAAAGTGCTGGATAGCGGAGATGAAAAAATTACTATTCCCACTTCAGTGAGTGCAACCCTAAAACTAACCCTTGCACCTCAAAACACACCCTGAGCCCTAAAAATCATCTTTGACCTCCCCCAAAACACACCCTGAAATTCATCTCTGACCCCCAAACCACACCCTAAAATTCACATTTGACCCCCTCAAAACACCCCCAAATTTAATCTCTGACCCCAGAAACCCATACCCACCATGAAACTTAAAAATCTCCATTACTAACCTCACAATGCGTTGGAATGGCATGCGCTGTAAAGGCACCTGCGTTGTTGAAGTTGCGTTGTACAGGCATTATGATGTAATGCCTGCATTGTAATGGACGTCTCCCGTGCCAAAGGTAAGCCATGGGCAAGCTCATCTGTGTCCGTTAGCCCCTGGACCACGCTCAGCACCAAGGACCCTTACTCTCGGGCACTCCACCACAACGACGCCAGCACCCTCCTCGCCACCAACCCTGGACGCCACATCGCCTGCCAGGACCATCATCTGCTCCGGACCGGATATCGCCATTGCCATCACTGACGGCTACTAAATCACCTGCAAGGACCGCCCCGACCGTCCAGGAGGAGACATTGCCCTCACCTACAGAAGCACACTCCGACTGACCACGCACTCTAATGACCCAACGGTGACTATGGAACACCTCAACTTCCAGATCCGGACCATCCCCAAGACCATCCTCTGCGGCACCCTCATCTGCAGGCCCCCCGGGCCATGGACCCCCATTCTCCGATACCATTGTAGACCTCATTGCACCCCAGGCTCTCTCATCCACTGATGACATCCTACTCGATGAACACTAGTTCCACCTGGACAACCCCAGTGACCAGAACATCACCCCTTCCTGGGGAAGCTCGCCAACATCAGACTCAGCTAGTCACCACACCAAGCCACACAGCAGGACACACGGTCGAGCACGTCTCCTCCGCCAGCGGGAACTTCAACTATAGCCACACCACCGGACTCTCCTGGATCGACCATCATTGTCTACATCACGTCCTCACCATGCCCACCGTACACCACCGCCATCATCTCCCCCCCTCGCAGCTGGAACAAGGCCACCGAAGAACTTCTCGTCAACTCCCTCAGCACCACAACACCGCCAACGATTACATACAATAACACCGCAGCACGCAAACGCCACCGATGGATCTCCAACTGCGCTGACACCCTGGCACCCCTCAAGAAAAAAACAGGCAAAATCTAGCACCACGTTGTGCCGCATTTGCAAAGTGACGCAAGTAGGCATATGCATGACCTTGTGAAGCCCTGTGCCACATCATACCTGCATCAGGTATGATGTATGCAGGATGTGCGTTCCCACGCGACAAGGCCTCATAGGAGTGGTACAGTGAAGTCCATCGATTTCACTGCGACTATTGTAGGACGGCACTGCGTCAGTACCTTACACCCGCCTGATGGCAGGCGTAAGGGTGACGCAGTGCCACAGGGATAGGCTGGCCCCATGCATTGCTGGAGTTGCATCATGCTTGTAACACAATTGCAGAATCGCGTGACTTTAGCGCTGACAGATACGTCAGGATTCCAGACGTATCTGTCATTACTTGCAACATGGAGCGCTGTCCAGTGAAACCAGCGCATCCATGGTGTCGCAAAAAGGGCGTAGTGAAAAGTGTTGCAACGCTGTCTGTCGCAGCGCTGCAACACTTTTCATGACTGAGGCCCAGGAATGCGCACTCTCTTATTGATGGTGCGCATTCCTGCCCTGTAGTTTTGTCGCAGGGCAGCGCAGCAACATTGCTTGCAGCGCTGTCCAGCACCAAAACCTGCTGAAATGAGGCCCCAAGTGTTATCTCTATTTTTAAGACGAGCTATTTTCTGGTCTTGAAAAACTGCCTCTAACTGCAGTTATAGGCAGTTTTTTTGGTCTTCCAAACTTCAAGGATTCCCTTGTAAATATCGCGAAGTGGGGTTAGCGGCCGTTTTTGCACGGGAACGCCTCCCTTGCATGTCATTATCACTAACAGAAGTGGTGATCTTTTCTATGGACATTTTTGCCAGAAAAACAACCGCTATCTGAGGTTAGCGACAGCTTGTACATATGGCGATAAACAAATTGCTGCAATAAAACATCAAAAAGTGCCACTAAGGCAGCGTTAACCCCTTGTACATATGCCCCAAAGTCTCAGCATTTGCACTGGTTATCCTGTTAATGCCAGAATGATGGAGGACTGATGATTGGTCTTTTGTCTTCTCCTTGTCTTGACAAAGCATCCGCATGTAGTTTATAGCATATAGTATTATAGTCAAACAGGAAAATAATAAAAATACTCTAGCATGTTCAGTGTTCATGTACTTTATTGATTTTAGATGTCGTAGTTCTTATGCTCCGTCCAAAATCTAATATTGAGACCCCTCCAAGTAGTGTGCCAATGGGCCAAAGCATCTTTGACAGCTAAAAGTTCTCTATTGTAGGTAGTATAATTAATTTCTGTGGAATTCAGAGTTGGCAAAAAATTGGCTACAGGATGTACAGCTCCAGTCACTGGATATTTTTGTTTCAGATTGGCTCCATGCTCACATGAAGGAGGCTCCATCTCCAGTATAAAGGATAACTCGCTATCTGAATATTTCAAAATGGGTACAGTAGTGAAGCCTTTTGAAACACCTTTTCCTATTGTTTTCCCAAATCCAATAGGACTTTCATCTGAGTTAATCGGGACATAGGCCTCACAGTCTCTGGGAACCCTTGCACAAATTGCCTGTAGAAATGAGCAAATACCAGATGTCATTGGATCTCTTTCACTTATTTAGGGGATTGCAAATCTTGCACCGCCTTGACTGTGTTTTGTTCCATATAGATTCCTTTGTCAGAGATCTTGAAATTGAGAAAACCCACTTCAGTCACTTCAAAGATACATTTTCCCATCTTTGCAAACAAGGAGTTTTCCTGCAATCTTTTCAAGATATCTTTGACATTTTCAATGCTATTCAAGAGGCTTCGTAAATACTAAGATGTCATTAAGTTGAATGACTATTTATATCACTGACAAATTGCTGAAATGCCGCAGGGGCCTTACATAGACCAAATGGCATGACTAAGTATTTGCAATATGACTCACTACACGATAAGGACCTCTACTTTGGGGTAATACAAACTAGAATAAATTCCCCACTTTATAAGTGGGCCGGCTGGTCCCACAAGGGTTAGAAGGAAAAAGAGAAATAAAACTGATAAACAGACCCTAAAAGGGGGCTGGAAATTATAGTGGCGGAATAACCTCCAAATGTAAAAAGCCTCTTTGGGAATCCCAAAGGGTTGCAAATACTGCCTTCACCCACTCAATGAGTGGCATGCTTCATCATAGGGTTGCTACGACAGCCTGACGCAGATTATGTTAGTGAAGCCACTTCATTGCTAAAATCAGAATGAATGCAGGGGTGATTATGAGATCCAAACATATCCTTCCTATATGCCCATTCTCTAAAGTCATAAATAAATCTCTCATTTTTCGAAAGACATTTTCCTCTAGCAAAGCTTTTCCATCAGTTGCGACGATAGGATCCGGTTATTCCTTTCATTTTCACAGGAGGCTATGCAATGTATGAAACAACTGGTCGACGAAATATCCTTTTACCCCGAAGTTGATTAGTGCCAGCAGGCTCAAGGGTCCTGTGTGTTAATTTTTTTATTGGGATCTGAAAAGGGACTTTTGTTCTTTCTTTTTGAACTGCTTGGCTTGAGAGGATCCCGAAGAGGGTTTGTGGCTTATGGTGGGCTTTGGAGTTTCCCACTAAGTGAAGACAGTGTCTAATAAAGTCTCCAGTGATCCCATAATATAGACATAATCCATGCTGGTGTCTTCATTGATTTTCTTCCAAAATGAGGGACCTTTTTAGGTTTCCAACTTGCATTGGCTCCTCAGGGGACTCCATGAAGTCTTCTGCCTCTATCACAATGTTCTTTATGAATACCCTTCTGGCAAAGGCGAGTCTCCACGTCTTTGTTTTTTCTACATATCAATCTGCAGTGTTTAGTTTATCAGTGCATTTGATGTGGTGTGCTGGTTCACCACCATAGAGAGATCATCCTTTAATTCTAATCATAGGCATTGCACACGTATGGATACTCCCTGTTTTTCTGTTTCATTGGGTTTCATCCCCACATTTGGACACCTATCGTTTTCGTCTCCACAGTCCCTTCCATACAAACCTTACTCAAAGACATATGTAAAAGCAGAGATTCAGCATCAGTCATATGATGGAGAAGAGTACAGGGCCTGCCCTCTTGTTCTTTTAACTCCTCAGTCTGATCCTAAGGATGTTTAGAAGCTCCAATACCCAGTAGCCTCCTTCCAGCAGCAGGCAGCTGCACAGAACCAGGATCTGAGCATCTGTCTGGGTTCCCTGTAATTTCTTTGGCCCAGGGTTTTCCTTCAGCTGCACCCTGTGGCACTCAAGGTGGGTAACATTGCCTGCCTGCACTCCTAAGACCCCATGGCCTCATGGCTACTTGCAGAGCACCTGTGTATCCAGCAGGTGTCCAGGGTCCCCCTCCAAGGGTGCTTTCCACAGGAACAGACCTCAGACGATCCAGGGGAACCCTCTCCTCTATTGTCCCTTGCAGGTCCATCTTCTACTTTCCCCCTGAGGGAGTGGGAATGCCAGTGCAAATGGCCCTAGAGAAAGAGGTGCAACAGGCTCCATATCAGTACTCCAGACAGGACTTCATCTGTGTGTCCCTTCTTTGTCTTCTGCAGGTTCCAGCACTTGTCAGAGATCTTCCCTTGCGCAGGTGTTTAAAAGTAGAGGTGGAAAGTACTAGAAGGACGACATCTCTGCTATAGCATCCATCCACTCCTAAACACCCAGCTGCATTGCATTAAAGATGGCAGAATTCAGTCAGAGCTTCTCTAGACCTTATAGGCCCGCCTCTGAAAAACATAGCAAGCTTGTCCCGTCCCTCTAAAACCTCAAAGGAGCACCCTCCTGCGAGTGGTTCCAGATAGGGGTGAGTGGAATTTTTAATACTGTCAGCGGAGTTGGAGAAATTTAGTAATTCTGCGTTACTCTTGTAACGTGGAATTGCTAATAAATTCCGCAGCTCCGCCGGCATAATGAATCATTCAGCACTATCCCAGGAGACACGTCAATCAGGAAAATCCAGTTTGATACACACCGAATGGTTTGTTTCTTACCCGGTCTCGTCACTGTGTGGGGCCAGTCTTGTTTTGGGCTCTTCTGGTAGGCCTTGCGCTTGCTTGGTCTTAGACTTTTCCTGGAGAATCACCGGCAGCAGGAGGGGTGGCAGCACCCGTGCTGGCATGCAGAGCAGCACCTAGACATGCAGAGCATCTGAGTCCATGCACCGGCATAGCTAGAGACCCTGAAAAGGAATGGCTGTCTTGTAGAGGAGCATGCTAGTGTGCAGCCTTTGGTGACATCTGCGAGGTGAGCAGCCCGAGGGTCAGGACATGTGGAAAGGGCAGGGGGTGGAGAAGACTGAGCAGGATGTGGCACTTGAAGTGCACACGTTTAGCTCCAAGCCTATGCCCTTTTGTCAGTCTGTGCCAACATGATTATCATGCTTGACAATGACAGGAAGTATTTGTTTAGCGTATTTAGTCCTTTTATGACAGAAAGTTATTCTCTGAGGATATTAGATGAGAGAGGCGCCATTTAACGGTTAATGAATGGCCCATAATAGGCCGCATCACTTTTTCTTTGTCCAATGGCCACACTGATTTGGAGCATAAAGAGCCCTGCAACGGTGCTCATGAAAAAGATTCCTGAGCTGTGCACTGATCTAGTGATGGAATGTTCCACAAGAGCATCCTAGCTGGTTGTCATCTTCTGGACCACGTACCACGATAAACCACAAGAGATTCTTCCACTCAGTGGTCAGGTACTTAGTGCGCCGGCAGGGGCGCATAGAAACAGTGGACAGGTATGTCGCTGCTGCAAAAGTGACTTGTTATGCTTACCTAACATTATGCATTAAAGTGACTAGCGCGACCACCTCGCATGGCAATGTGGCTGTATTAGCTTAGCTATTGCTGTGTACATCATGGTGACCCCTGCTGGTGGCATCTAGTAGTGTGTTGCCTTATAACAAGCCCTCAAAATAGCTTTGGAAATACATATTGAGATTTAGCACATGCTTAGGTACTACTCCACCCGCTCACGGATCTCCATCAAATTTGGTGGAGTTTATCAGTAAATCCATTGAATTCCACAGAGTGAAACTCCGCGGCTCCGCCCAGGCCTAGTGCCAGATGTCCGGCTGTCCCCCTCTATTTCTCTGGCACAGGACATGCCCAGGCATGCCAGAAAGTGTAGGTTAATTAGCTCATACACATTTATCCCCTGCCCTCTTTCTCTCCCAGGAGATGGCATAATCCCTTCTGAATGGGGCTATTGTGTGGGGGAGTCTTTGACCCAACTAGTGGCCAGCAAAGTAATTAGGTTGGCCAAGCATTGTGGTTCAAAGCCGAATCTCATTAGAGGCTTGCTCAGGAAATACAAAAATGCTCAAAGTATATAAAAGAATACAAGTATGGCCGAGTTAGCATTATATCTATCGACAAGAAAGAGATGTTAATCTTTTTTCTGCGTTGAATCAATGCAAACTTGATATTTTGGTACAGCTTTCACCTACAATGTGAATAGAGTAAAGCACTCCAGACTTACAGTGAAACACTGCTGACTCGCTGTATATTCAAAAAGAAATTGGGATGTTACATTAAAGTCTTATACACACCATAGGAATGCTAGTATATTTCCAGTCTGTGACAGACTACCTATGTTGAGATACTGGCCTAAGTTAGACAGTAGTCTCACTCACTCAGTCCGTGTACTCATGTAATCAGTGCAGGGCCTCTTACTCCAGATGCATGAGAGAGGACCTTATTTTGAAAGGCAGGCACTGGTGGCTAACACTCAAATCCATTTACCACAGCTTACAGTACATGAGAGTTCCTCAGAGCAAAGATCTACAAACTCGGAGGTCAAAAGCAAATCACCTGGGGAGGTGGGGTGGGAGGGTAGGTGGAAGGGTTTAAGTAGATCAGAATCTAATTCATCAGACAACTTATGTTATTTACATATTGCCTCAGCAGTTCTTTTTGTACAAAAAGGTTTACATCAGAATATAAAAAAACATAAATAGGTTAGGTCATAAAAAAGTGATATATTGCGAAGAACAATAACAAACGAAAATCAAAGTTGGGCCAGGGCATGAATTGTAGGTAGGTTAGAATAAAAGGGAAATAGGTGTGAGTGGGTTGGGGTTCAAACAAGTTAGTTTTCTTATATTCTCCAGTTTGTGCAGATTGTATTTCATTTCTGAAATGACATGAACGTCTTATCCTCATTTCCTAGGAAAAGAAACATTTTATGGGCTAGGTGTATTTGTTAGCTCTGGCAATAGGTTGTATGCCTTGATGTTTTTTGCTGGTAAGCATTCTTCGTTTCTTATCTTTCATCATCAGTTTTAAGTATTGCCATAAGTTGGCAGGGGCGTTGCTTGGCACATAGCTTCAGAGAAACATTGTAATTTCCCTGTAGATCCTGAAGCCCGAGTGCTTGAAGATTTTCAGCAAGATCATTTTCCTTAGATTGCACTAACATTTGTAAAAATGAGAACATGGTAGAGGTTTTCACTTGCTCACAGTTGCAGCCACATAGGTTTTATTCCTCTTGGTTCCAATAGAATTTCCAGTGTCTTCGGTCAAGTATGTTGAATCTTGTCCTACAGAACAGTTTCCTATCCTTTTGATTTGCACATGACTGGACATGTACTTGCAGATATTTCAATTTGCCTAGTTTACCTAGTTAATCTTCCCGTGTGGGTTCTCCAACAATCCTGTATGTTTGTTTTAGTAAGTTCTTAGTTTTAAGGGAAGGTTTTGGCATTGTCAGTTGATCAATCTGAGCAATCTTTCATGACCCTTCAGTGCTGTCTGAGATAAATTCTTTCCAGCATTCGTCCAAAGGTGGCCTACTATGGCAGGGGTCCTTTAACTGCAAAGCACAATGCAATCATCGTACTCATCACTTTAGGGGGTGGGGGTGTGTAATACCACAATCAGCTTCCAGCCAGGCATCTTGTTTTGCCCGAGAGATTTGCAGTACTATTTCCAGCATTTACCTTGGACCATTTATAGTTGACGATTTGTTTGGTGGAGCCCCAATACATCTGCACCATTTAGGAACATAAGTTATAAATATCTCAATTATGGGACCTAAGGTTCCATTGCCATATAATTCAGCAATTTTTGCAATGCCTCCCATCCTCTTATCATTGACTCAGTGATGTGATTGTTTCAAATTAGTCAACCAGTTAGCATGGCTCCAAGATAGGGAAGGGTCTTGGCTTTTTTGATGACCTTCCCTTCCATCACAATGTTTCTTTTACTCTGGATATGGCAGAATTGTTTCCAAATATCATGATCTAGCTTTATGACATACTTAGTTTGGTGACATATTTATTGCAGCATATTTCTGTTATTTTCACTAATCTTTGTAGCACATTTGGGGAATGCACTATATGGACTTAATTGTCTGCCTATAATAACAAAGGATGTCTACTGCAGAAACAACAAAGTGATAGTTGAAATGCTTGAATTATTCTCAGCCACTGACAATCGCTTTGGGCTGCATTCCAGACCATTGTTTCTCACCCCCTGTGTCATCCTAACAAGAGACCCACCTTAACCAAATTATTCTTTGTCCTGCTTCAATTGGAACAGTCCAGACCTAACTGCTTAACCAGGTTCTTTCCAGATGGGAACACAAGAAACACCAGACAATTTCTTTTGATAGGATAGTATATAAAGTATACATAGTATATAAAAATAGAAAATTTACAACTTATTAATAATATCAAAGTTGATAATTACCATAACAGTGACCATTAATCACGTCATATATAAAGTGCAATTGTCTATAAATAAAATTGTTGATTAAAAGCAGGATTTAAAAACAGAAAAAAGGCTATATAAACTAAATCATGAAACCATGAGTAAATGCTGCCATTATACCTCATAGCGGGGCCCAAATTCTTTTTAACTTCTAGTGACGCAGATTATTACATTGATAGAAGATTCTAAATCATAAAGGAAAACACAATCCTACCATTGTGCATTAAAGTCGGGACCCACCCTCTGTAGCCAGACACCTGCAATCCCTATTCTTGTCACAATTACCAATAAAAGAAGACTCCAAACAAATCAGGGAGTATACTGGGCAAATGACCCAGCTTGATGACATTAGACTCCAGTTGAATATTAATTTTTGATTAGCTGCTAAGTTGATCAAACACTTTAGCCCAATAAAGAATGATAATTGGACAAGACAAAAATACATGAGTTGTATCTGCTTCTGGGCTTCAACAGCAGAAGCAATGAGAGGCACCCCGGTGGCCCCATTTATGCAGTTTATGCACAATAGGCCTTTTGCTGTTATACATTAAGGATAGTTTGTGGAAGCTGATTGGTCTGCACAGTATCCCCTGGAGATACTATCAGACTCAGATTTTGGACCATTTAGTTGACAGATATCCAAAATTGAATACCTGATCTTGATTATATTCATTATTAATCAAGATTTGATAGAATAAACGGATGGAGCCCTGACTTGGTACTTTAATGAAATTTTAAAAAGATTCATTATAGGCATTATCTATCTCAGTGCTGGGAAGCTGTTGGAGTAAATCTCTTAATTGCAACTAACATAACATAACATGTGTATTTGTAAAGCGCACGTTCACCCCAGCAACGGGGCATCTTGGCGCTGAATAACAGATGTTTATTGTTACCCAACTCAACTAGCAAAATATATGTGCTGTACCATTCCATAGTCCATGAACTGTTTCTCAAATGACTGCATTGCCCTGTCTTTATATATTTGCCCAAGGGTAAGGAATTGTATCTCCCATCAGCAGATTGGCATGCACAAGATATTATATAACCAAAGAGAAGGAAGAGACAAACCACCCTTACTACGTGGAGTTATAAGTAGAGTATAGTGCAAAGTGGTCTTTTATGTCACCATATACAACTTTGCTGGCTTGCTTCAACCATTTTCAAAAAAGTATTAGTATGAAATAATGGGATAGACCTGAACAAGTAAAGCAATTGAGGTAAAATAACCAACACCAGACTGGTTTCGACCTACTTAGGTCTCATTAGTGAGGCATAGCTTGAGTTCTATGGCTGAGTGAGCACAGGACCTATATCTGTTCATAATCTGGAGTGGCATGGTGGGCAAAAACTGGCAGGTGGAAATGCTACCCAAGCGATTGCCAGTGGTTAGACAAATAACAAACATTCCTCCCATCAACTTTTCTATGTTTGATGTAATGCCTTAAGTAGCCAAGGGAATGCTCAGACGTGGATCTCATGCTCACTGTGTCACTGGAACCAAGTTGCACCTCACTGAAGTCGCCCGTCTAGGCTGACATCGGTGTTGGGTTCCTTGGGTTCCATTTTAGAGAAGACCTGGCTTGGCAGTTGGACAGGACTGTTCCTATTGGAACAGGGCCGAGGCTGATTTGCATATGACTAGATTTAATCTGAGGTGGCATTGTGGGCAAAACAATGATGACTTAGAATACTACCCAGAGTGATAGCCAGTGGTTAGACGAATTGCAAGCATTCCTCCCATCATCTTTTGTGTTTTTAATGTAACACCAAGGGTATACCCAGTCATGGTCTATTACACCTTCAGAGCTGGAATGCACATCCTTGACTGTGAGAGTTAAAGGCCTTCCTCTGAGCCCAGGAAGGATCCAACTGCTGACCACTTTATAGTGTTTGGCTATCTGGAACTGGACAAGAACAGTTGACAGAACTAAAAACAGCCTTAGCACTTCCTCTTTTGACTAGGAGACACCATCGAGGGTACCAAGACCCTCCTAGGCAGCCAGACATCTGTTACAGTGTGGCCGAGAAACAGTTTGAACCTGGTCAGATGGGGGGACAGGACATATAAATATATAAGTGGCTAAGGAGATGAAGACATGCCTACCTTGTGGCAGACTATTCTGCCATTTTAAACAGGGTCTCCTGAGTAATGTTACAGTAAGCCAAAAAGTAAGTGCTGCACAAGGCGGTGGGGGCTCTGAGAGAATAGTTAGGACTAGGTGGCAGAATTTCTTCAATGACTGGCTAGTGCACAGGATAAAACAGCCACCACAAACATTACTTAATCAGAATGTTCCTGGAGTTGGGAAGACCACCTGAAGACGAAGGCACTGCTGGAAGAAACTCCTGGCTTCTGCTGGCAGATGAGGACTCACTCAAGGTCTCTTTACTACAGCTGGTACTCAGGAACTGAATCAGCTCCCAAGGGTTAAGTGGTTGGCCTCCTGCTTGTCTTCTTCAAGGACACAAAAACAAAAGGACTCCTGACTCCATGAGGGCCCAACTCCCAGAGGCCTGGTGCCAAGAATCTTGCCCTGGGGAGATAGAGGCTGCAGGACTGACCAGAAGGAACTTTTCCAACAGTTGGGGAAATGTGGGACTTATTTAGAGTTTCCCATCCAACGTATTACAAATGCCGTAGGCTATAATGCACTTTTGATAAGGTGGATGGGATATCTGTCACTTTTTTGATGGAGTATCCCATTTGCCTAACTTTAAATAGGACCCTTAGGCATTTTGTTCCTTCTCCAGTGGACTGGAAGAGTGTGATAAGGCTTACCCAGGGAGGTAGCGCCCAAGATAGGCAAGAAAACCAGGTTATTTCTGCTGTGAGCTTTTTTCTGCAGTGAAAACTGGTTCAGCTGAAACTGTATCTGGCCTCATGCAGCCTTACCCACCTACACCTTCCAGCCTTGCCCCACTGAAGGATTATGATTTCTAAAAATGTGACTAAGTCTAAACATAAAACCTTGTCCTGGGGGTTGGAGGCAATCTATCTGACCAACAAAGCACCCTCGAAGGTCATGAAATCTGACTTTGTTCCACTTGGAGCTTCTGGCACCAAAACCATTGGCTTCAATGGGATCTTGATGATAATGTATCTGACTTCGAGGGACCCTAATTCTGCTACCTGAAAATGATCACACCTTTGAAAAGTATGCAATGCTAGTATCCTGTTGTTTGGGAACTGGCCCTGGGCTAATGCTCATCATCTCAAAATGTGTGCTTGCTATAAAATAGCTTTCTCTAGTTTTCAATAAGAACAAGATAACAGATCAATAAACTAAATCCTTGAAAAAGGCGGTTGTCAGCATTTCAACATTTGAAGGAGCGAAGAACACACAGGAGACCTGTCACCAATTTGTTCACCTTAAACAGTCAATCACCTACATGCTATATGCTTTTTGTTTAATCAGACACCAATTTTCTGAGGTGTCAAACGTGATTCCATATTTTCTGAATCATGGGAAAATACCGACCAACTAGGACTCCCTTTTAGGTGAAAGTGGGAGTTTGCACCCAAAGAGGAATTAGACGTGTTGTACTAAGTGCCTTGGAGGGAAAAGTTCTAAGCAGATTACTTTTAGCATCATGTTCAACATGGCAATAACCTTTTTATAAATGTTGAGCTCCAATAAATGCAGTTACCCCTGTGTTTTTCTCTAACCAACATCCTGACTCCCTGTGGTTCAATTGTTGTGAATCCACCACCAAAGATATTCCCTGCGGCTCAATGATGATATGACCAATTAGTATTTCTGGGATGCAGAATTAATGCTGTCATTTTAGTGCGAGTACCTATTCACAACAATATTTCCATATCTTTCTTCAGTCATAAGTTCCAACCCATCATGTGGCTGACACCATTAGACAAAGCTGGGTCAAAATTATGAATGTAGATGCCTAATTCAAAGCCTGTACAATCGCTTTACACCTACCTCTGTGTGGACCATTTGCTTGGATTGCCTCATCCTCAATGAAGATATCATGTTTTTCAACTTGACATTGTCATGCGGATTCTGGCATATTTTGCTAATGTATATTACTACTAGTTAAATGTTTCTCTGTACACCAAAATATTTGAAGCACATTCTTCTTAATTTAACTTTGGTTGACAAAGCGCCTTTGTGTTTAAAATAAGACACTTAACTGAAGTTTTTTTTTTTATATAACTACCTTAGGTGTCCTCATCATTGGATACCTCAGGCACATAGAAACCTTTGGTTGGACCTGGCCCTCTCTGCAGGGTCACCCCAATGTTTTACATGCCCTTGTAGTGAAAAACTCCAAAATGTGGTTTTTACTATTGCAAGGCCCACCGCTCTCCTTGGATAGCATTGGGTTGCTGTATTACATTTAATAAGTGCTATCCTTAGATAGAAAAAAGGTAGAAAATTAAAATATCAAGTTGGGCTCACATGAACTGTAATTTAAAATTCTCTTTAATAGTTAAGTCCAATTTTAGATTACAGTTTTGAAAATGCCACTTTTAGAAATTTGCCATTTTCCTGCCCAAAACTTTCTAAAGCCTTCTAGGGTTTTTCACCTGCCTGGGCCTTTTAATGGCTTCCCAATTAGGAATGCTTATTGGGCCCAGACAATGAACAATAGTCGCTGGTTGTAGCTGGGAGAGGTACATCCTGCCAGGATGGAAGAGGTGGAGGTGTACCCTGCCCCACTAACATTTCAAAGGGCTTACCTCCAGCACACCTAGAGGAACCTGATGCTCTTAGAGCCTGGGCAGGGGAAGAAAGGTTAAGGAAGGAACTTTCCAGAAACAAATGTGGGGGTGGACTAGATGTTTCCTCCACTTCAAAGTGTGGCACCAGGTATAAATATTGTACCTCCATAGCCGCTCATCAGTACACTCCTGGACCTGTGGACATTACAGAATAAGAACTGCCTTCTTACCCAGAGGACTGCCCTGCTGCTTGAGGCCTGTTTGTTCCCCAGGGGACTGCCCTGATGCTTGAGGCATGCCTTGTCTTCCAGAGGACTGTCCTGCTGCTTGAGGCTGGCCCTGGTCTCTAAGAAGAAAGACTGGACCTGCTCCTTTCATCCCAGGCAACCTGAGTGACTCCAAGTGTCAGTTGGCTGATCTCCTGTTCTGAGCTACAGGGACACAACAAGCTCCAGAAGCCTACCTGCAATTGCCCAGCTGACTTACTGCAACTGAACCTGCCTGGATGTGCAACTGAGCCTGCCTGAGCCCTGATCCCCAATAGGTGCCTCCCCAGGTCCTGGACCCCTGGCTGGCACCAGAGTTCACTTCTTTACAAGAAAAGGTGAAATCCTGAAGTTTTGGATCTTCCCGACTGCAAACGGGCCCATTCGCACTGAGACTCTGTCACCCGTGAAGCTCACCAATGCAAAGTTCCGGTGAATCAGACTCTTCGTACTACAGCAACCGCTTTCGACAAACAGCAATGCGACATCTGCACTTTACTGCAGCAATGACAGCCCGCAGTGACTAATGCAAAGCTCCAGCAATGACCGTCCGTGACTCCCAACTGGATCTTTGCGCTATAGCAACGACCGTCTGCGATGCCAGGCATGCTCTTTGCACTACAGTGCCAACCATCTGCAGCACTCTCCCTGCTCCTCGCAGCCTCAACCACTGCAAATGGAACTCTTTGCACCAGACTTTGAGACGGTAACTTTTTCAGCTAGACTAACCTGGTCCCTGTGTCCAGCTGGCACTTCTTCGTGGTTGGCCTAAACTTGTGACTTTCCCCTGGTCTAGCACAACCAGATGTCGGCAAGTGGCGCTTTGTGATTTTAGGTGAGATATCTACCTAAATCTTTGTATCCAAATATCTCCCATTCCACTGATTAGATTGTTTTTGCTCTGGTATCACTTTATTTATTAAAATGTACTCTATATTTCTAATTTGAATTGGGATATTTCATGTGTTGTGGTTTCATTTTATTACTGTTTGTGTGTTGCATAAATACTTTGCAAATTGCCTCTAAGTAAAGCCTGATTTCTTTGCGCCATGCTACCAGAGGGTTAAGCACAGGTTAATTTAGTGACTTTTGTGGTTCACCCTGACAAGGACTGTGGTTGTTCCCTGACTGGGGCTTTTAACTCTCTAAATCAATAACCCGATTTCTTACACCTTTCATGCCCCAAATCAACAATTACATCATTATCATTTCCTTTTTCCTGAAGAAATAATGTACCTAGTTATCCACTGTGCCCACTCATTTGGTTACATTTTTCTTTTCAATATTACGTGTTTTGGAAATTGCAATACATGCTGATAGATAACGATTTTTGTTATATTTCCCAGCACATTTAATCATCAGGTTTGGGGCAAAACAAGCCACATGACAGGAGTTTTGCTTATCTCAGCATATATAGTTTAAAGATTGTGTCTACCTTTGCTTTTCCCCTCAATTGTTATGGCCCACACCAATATGGCCAATTATTTCCATTCCAGGGCAGATCACTCACTGGTTAAAATTCAGACATGTCTTCATACAATTATTAATACATAGAGACACTGAGCTGCTAGGCTTGCTTTGCTTGAGGGATGGTTAACCTATATATCATATTTGGGAATGGAATGGTAAAGGAATATGGTGCTTTGGACTCGAAATAAAGTCTTATTTGTCGACACATAAAAGAAATTGCAGAGCACAAAATATAATACAATAACATATCACAAAGTGCTGTAACAAAAAGCAACAAAACGTGGCACAACCCAACAAAACACACAACCCTAATGCTTCACAAGAGCCACGGTGCAGTATAGCAACAACTCGTGTAATAATGCGGCACAAAAGCACAACAAGGTGAAAAACAACACAGCACATTACAACCATAACATAATGCAAGTCAAAAATGTGCACAGAAATTCTTGTGAGACATTACCGCTTCCACAAACCTGCTTTCATGATACGGTGGTAAACAGTGTTTGCATGAAGCATTGCCTTAACTCTACCATCAACGACATGAAATATGTCTTGTGATCAGTTCGTGATGACTTTCCTATGAGCTGTCTGTTGTTGACTTTCCTATAGACTGTGGTCCATTTGAACTTTGTTCCATCATGGAGCTCCTTGTAGAAAACACAAGTCACACATCAGACGGAGTTTGTAAATGCAATAAATTCAGCATTTTTGCATTTCCGCTGCAACAACAGCCAAATTAATTGTAGATTTCTTTTTCACTAAAGAAGCAATATTTTAGATCACGCGATTCGATTAACCATACATACGATACACAACGACATTGTTTACCAGCAAAAAGCTTGTAAATCCTGTTTAACGATACATCATAAAATAACAGTGTATTATGTATTTAATTTCACTGCAATCAGTTTATAATTATGTGAAAATACATCTGTTTTACCACTTCCAAAACATGTGCGTTTGAGGACGACAGCTAAATACAGCTTCAAAGGAGAAATGTTTTGAGATGCCATACGTACTTTTTCAAAATGAATGAACAGCCTGGATTTAATTTCTTCATTTTTTGTCAGCCTAGAATCAAACAACATAGGGGCATATTCTCAAGAACGTGTGATAACTACCGCAAGTGTAGCTTAACGCAACCCTACACATCGCAGTCCATCGCGGGAAAACAACTCCGTGTTAACGTGGTATTCATAACACGGCGGTACCATGCGATAGTCACAGGACAACGCATCAAATGAACGCGTTAGAAACAACGCGATGCCGCAAAAACGCGAACCCCCAACGCGAAAATAGTAGCGATGACGCCAATCGCGATACAAAAATCTACGAAAACCAGCCACAGGCCTGCAATTCCCACGCGTCAGGCGGGAAAATACATCATAAAAGTAGAAAAAAACATACCAACAAAAGCCAAACAACAGCGAAGCACAATGGAGGCAGCCGGGGCAAGTACAGAGGACAACCAGAACCCCACAAGCCCCACGGAGGACCAGCCTGGGACCTCGGGGTCAGGGAAGGGCAAGGACAAGAAGAAGAGGAAGACGAAGTTCAGTTCGCAGGAAAACAGGATCCTGATAACGGAGGTGATAGAACACCATCAATCACTGTTCGTCACCTCCACTGTGTCACTGGCAACTAAAAATGGAATATGGCAGACCATCGTGGACAAGGTGAATGCAGTCGGAGTGCTGAAGAGGACAATGGATGAGGTCAAGAGGCGCTAGAATGATGTGAAGCGCAAAACCAAGCTGAAGCTCGCAAACAACCGGAAGGCAGCAATGCCGACTGGAGGTGGGAGTCCTGCACCACAGGAGGAGCTGGACGAGATGGAGGAAATGGTGTCTACAGTCATCAGTGGGGAGACGGTGGCAGGAGTCGGGGGACCGGACACCGCTCAACATGACCGGACACAACAGCAACAGGGTGAGTAACCACCAGGGACCGGGGGGATGGGGGAGATGGGCACAATGGCACACATGCACAATTAAGCATAGCACATCTGCGGACAAAACATGCCCCAGACCCACAACTCCCACCAAGAGACCAATGCACACAGGTATGCAACATCTCAGCACTGCAGAAGCACAGAACCCAGAGGCACACCGCATGGAAGGGAGGAGGGCAGCTAAATCAGAGCTGCAGGGGCGACTCCCCAAAATGCGGCACACACACATAACATGCAGAGCACATCAACATTGACAACGAGGTGGTACAAACCGCAACACGTCCACAACAGAACAGAGGACACAACAGGTGCCGCATGTGCGTAGAAACTGGCCAATCACATATGGCACTGCAGGGAAATGTGAGTTGACAATGTACAAGTACAAACTCACATCCGTGATGTAGTCGGAATGTCCACTGTCCCGCATCAAATAGGCAGCTCCCCCAAACAGTCACAATGTACACTGTCATGCAGTCTGAATGCAGACATGTACAATGCGTCAACATACATGTGTACACAATGTCAAACTGCATCTCCCCTTCACATTGCAGGGGAAATCCAACACCTCCTGCAGAGCAGTCCGAACCTCTCTTCTCTGATGACGAAGAGGACCACCACACCTTCGACTCAGACGCCCTCGAACAGCTCGTGGAGAGCCTCCGCAGCCCACTTCCAGGATCAGGGCAACCCAGCTGCCACGAGGAGCACCCCCGCTGCACAGTACACACAGCAGGCAGCACCCACCACCACGGCTGTCTCCCAGGACCCCCACGACGAACAGATGGCCTTCCAACGTCGTGTGTTGGGGTGCCAGGAGAAGCTGGCTGAACAGGTGCAGGTGGGGTTCGACCGCATGGCAGCCAAACTAGACGCCATACGTGGGTGTCTAAGTCCCATCAGGGACCACACACAGTCCCTAACGGACACCCACAGTCCACTCCATGCCCTCCAACGGACCATGGCTGACATCGCCAGAGTCCTGACTCTGCGACAAGAATGACTGTCTAGCCAGAGTTCCTCCAGTGATCTCGCCCGGGAGTTGGGACACATGCGGAGGATCATGGAGAACATGGATCGGACGCAGGCGGAAAGAGCGGCTGCCACGGCTGCCCACCAGCGAGAGGTAGCTGGGACCCTCAATGCTCTAAAGACCTTCCTCATGGCGTTGCTGCCACAAGGCCTGGCGCTGATGCATGCTGCTGCTACCACCCCATCCACATCTCCGGCCCCTGATGTGTCTGTGCCACACAGTGCTGGGGACAGTACACCACCACCCACATGTGAGGCACACGCAACAGCAGAGGACGAAGATGCGGATGAACCCACCCTCGTGGTCAGGAGGACGCAGTAGCATTCATCTCCGCCATGTGGCCTGTTTCTGCTTGGTTTTGCCCTCTGCATCATCACCTTCCACTGTCCCCCGATGCACTCTGCGACACTCACCTCGGACCTCGACATGGACTGCCATATTCTGTTTGGTCACCAATGACACAGCTATCAGACTGTGGACTGAAGTCCTCCTCTCCTGATGTACCTGTCATTCTCTGAAGGACTCTGGCTGGCCCTCCACGGGCCGACAATGTGAAGTGGGGTTGGCATGGCCCTGTACTGCTCCAGGTGCAACACTCACTTGAATGTGTAATAAACATTCATATCCACACAGATGTGTCATGTCTATGATCTTTCAAGTGTGGAAGTATGGATGAATGTAGGGTCAGTGATTGCCCCTTACGTCCATGTTGCCCATGTTGTGGGACTATTGTCACAGGGTGACAGATTGCCGATTCCGGTCCGGGTGGCGCTGACACTACAACGGAGACACATCCATTAGTCACTTCCTTGTCTGGCCCAGGACGGAACCATGCCCAGAGCCCGGGGTCATTGTTCGCACCCTTACGCTGGACTGGCATACGCCAGGACAGCCCACTACGATTACGCACACAGGGGGGGATGACATCGCTACATGTCCTAGGTCTTCACTGTGGGGATCTGCAGCTCACAGGTCTAGTTGTCAGCATGCCACAGCCACTCCCTCACAGCTGGTGTACACCCACACCAAACCCATCCAGCACTGGCGTCACAGGACATGTGACCCTGGCAATAAAAATGGCCTGGCGCATGTGCTGGATGCCATTTCCATTCTCTCTGACTGGGTGTCTCTGTGTAGTTCTCATGTGTGCATGAGGGCCTAGGGCCCTGCCACCTCACATTGCCCAGTGCCGTGGGTGACATGATGGCATCCGCACAACGGGACTCAATCATTTCGGGTCCATGGCTAGCGGGGCACAGACTTGGTGGCACTGGATACACTGCGGCAGGCACAGGCACCCCGCCACGGGATGGTGTCTTGTGGTGCAGTGAGATAGGGGCACCTAAAGTGCTGAGTGGGTGTGCAGCCTGCGATGATGCGCCGTTCTGGCGGTCTGGACTTCCAAGGATTAGTGTGAGCCCTGCTGGGCCGCCGTGGCGTTGCGTCGCGCTTGACAGAGTTAGTGGCACCTCAAGCGCTGAGCAGGTGTGCATTCTGCGATGATGCCGTGTGCACTGATGTGGTCTCTGCCATTGCGTAATCAAGACCCAGAGTCAGGTGTGTGACCTGGTGGCCCGCGGTGCGGGGCTGCATGATGTGGAGGGTGCCATGGTCGCGGACACCGGGCTTGGAGATCCCTCCGGAACGTGGTGGGCCCTCTTGGAGACACGCCGGTGGCGGAAGGTGAGCAGTGAGGCCTGGTTGCGCAGGGGCGGGCAATCACCGCTGGGCGGCGGGAGGGGCTGGGGTGCAGCAGCCTGTGTGCGCAGGGGTGGGCAAGCGATGATGGCGTGTGCAGCTGTATGGGCTCTGCCATTCATGTCTCTGGAAACTGTTTCAGATGAGGGACCTGAGGGACTGCTGTGAATACCGGCACGTGGTTGGAGACACACCGGTGGCAGCAGGTGAGCAGTGAGGCCTAGGTCCGCAGTGTCGGCACTCTCTCCCTCTCTCCCTCTCTCTTTCTCTCTCTCTCCCTCTCTTTCTCTCTCCCTCTCTTTCTCTCTCCCTCTCTCCCTCTCTCTTTCTCTCTCCCTCTCTCCCTCTCTCTTTCTCTCTCCCTCTCTCCCCTCGCTCCCTCTCTCTTTCTCTCTCCCTCTCTCTTCCTCTCTTTCGCTCTCTCTCTCTGTACTTTGATGGGCGCATGGCACACCTTCTGATCCAGATTTCTGTTTTGGAGGCTGTGACTTACAGAATGTCCTGAGACGACCCGCCATGCTTCTTCAGATTATTTTTTTTTGGTTTGTTCTGTAATAAACGTATTGTTTGGATATTTTGATATGGGTGTATGATTTCCCTTTTTCTGGCCACACATGTATGTTGGGTATTGTGATTGTGCGACTTCAGGCGATTTGTTTGGTTCATCATTTTGTGGAGTGTATGTGCAATATCTTTGTCCATGGGGGGGAGGTGCCCGGGGTAGGGCCCGGGGGGGCCGGGTGGGTGGGGGTGGTGTGGTCCTGGGGGTGGTGGCGGTGGGTGTTGTTGACCTATTGGGGCTCAGGCCTGCATGATGGGTTGCTCCAGGGCATCTGTTGTTCTTCATGTGTGGCTTTGGGCTGTGCTCCCTTGTCTGGTGCCGGTTGTCGTCCGACTTTACACCAGGTAGGAGCAGGTGTTAGTTTCCTGGTGCTAATGCGCCTTAGCGCATGTTTTGTGATCTTATCGCCGATCTGGCTGGTCGTTGAGAATGTTGTGGAGTGGTGTTGTCGTGGCTTTTTGCACAGGAACACCTACTCTGCATATCATTAGCGTTAGTTGCCGGGCTCCTCTGTGGCGATGTTTTTTGCGACTGCTATCGCAGGTAAACTGGTGTTATGGGCTGTTAGCACCAGCTTGGGAATGGGGTGATAACTTTATCGTGGATTTGGCTGCCGTTGGCTTGGCGATAGCTCCTTGAGAATATGCCCCATAAAATCATATTCTCTGTGACTTCGGAGTATTTTCGAAACTGCACAATGCTGTGGTTCTTTATGTTATATATATATATAAATATAATAAACACATCAAAACGCACGCTGCTGAAAATGACAGCATATTTGCCGTATCCTGTTGCTCAAGAAGTGACAGTGTAATAATGCTTATCACCTAAAAATGGTTGCTGAATATTAAATAGGTTTCACTGGTTCAATAAAGCAGGCACTTTAAAAGGTGGTTGTCAGAAATGTAACATTCCAAAGAGAGAAGAGGAGACAAGAGTTAAGCAAACAAGTTCTACCACATCTACCCCATACATGCTTCATTTTCATAATTTCATCGAAAACCACTTATCCGAGGTGTTGGAAATGACCAACCTTTTGCATGGCAGTCTACCAGAATTTTGCGTTACCTACCCTATTTTTACGGAACCGTTTTTCTTTTGGTTTTAGGACTCTGCTCCCTTTACTCCTACTAACCAGTGGTAAATTACTTGTGCTTGCGAGAGAGAGAAAGAGATGGTAACTATGTAATATGGGTCTATATTGCCACCCAGGGGTTCTGGTGACATTTATAAACCAGTAGGCTGAAGGCCTACTGGTTTATAAATGTCACCTGCACCCAGAGATGGTAAAGCTGGTCCATATAACACATCTTGTTCATTAGGCATTTTCTTTTTATTAATTATTTTATTAATTAAGTCTTGGACCCTTTGGACACAATTAGTGCATTTAAGCGTGATTCATTTAGTATTGATGTTTGTCTGATATGGCAGAATAATACGAGGGACAATATGGTAATATTTAAAATGTGTTTTATGCAACAATGTGTATTATTATAAATCAAACTTTAAATATAAGCACATTTTAAGGAATTTATACAGTGCATTATAAGATGTGCTTTCCTTTTGTAGTGCATTGGCCCTATATAGTAGGTTTATTTAACAAGACATATACAAAGAAGTATATAAAGAAAGAAAGTGGAATGTTGGATAGTGCTCTCCATTTACAGTGTTTATTTCCACACACCAGAGAGGAGTCATTGGTATATGTTTGCCTCAAGGATCAGCCTGCTTGTCAAGTGTGCCGATTAATGGTCTAAGTGCAACTCTGTCTTTTGTAAGAGTGTTTTTATGAGCCCTGAAGGAAAGAAAGAATGTTGTGTTTAATGGTATTTGTTTAGGAAAGCCAAATATGCTGTAAATTCATGTAGCACTGTGAATTACAGGAATTAATTAATAGTTAGACCATAGAAAAGAGGTCTTAATGTGTTTGTTTCCACATATCTATCTATCTATCTGTATATATATATATATATATATATATATATATCCACAGTAAGCTCCTGCCGATTGCTGGGGACCCATGGGAGGTGGCAAATACACCGGCGGAGCGTGCCGGTAAATTAAATTCATCATACGTGAACAAGGCTTCCTGTGAGGCTGAAACGCGTTGTTTGATTAAACACCCTTGGATTTTCCGTGAGTCTGTGGTTCCTGAGAGCATTTGTGATTCGACTTTTTTGGAATATATATATATATATATATATATATATTATCTACTGGCGGTCGCCAGTAGATAGTTATAGTTACAACCTATTATCCATAGGAAATCCGCGACATTCTATTTGCAATAACGTTGGCGCCGGTTGACGAATCTTCGCAAAGCTTCCAACTTGTTGGGGCGCTCCGGTCCGCTCCTACCCTGAAAGTCTCGGGGTGATACGTCAGCGGGGGCCGAGAAAAAGGGGGTCCCAAACGCGTTTTCCCCATTCATTTTTCCATAGGAACCTTTAGTCGCAGCTACAGCCCGAACTGCTGAACGGAATTACCCCAAATTTGGCAAAGAGGTAGCCCTTGGTTCAGACTGGTGCCTTTTGCTAAAATGGTGTAAATCCGTTCAGTAGTTCCTGAGAAATTCACAATTAAAATCACATATATATCTATGGGCGCGTCGGATCCGCGTACCCTCCCGATCACGAGCTGCATGCTAATTGGCTGTCAACACTCCAAATCAAGAAGTGTTGGCAGCCATTTTGTCCCTCGGTAGAACCGAGGGACAGAAACAAGTGCGCAAAGCGCAAAAGGGAGCAGGGTAGAAACACCCTGACCCCTAGGTCTGCTCAGGGGTCCCACAAGGACCCCTGGGCAGAAAAAGATATATATATTTTTTTAAATCGGCGGGATGCGCTTAGGGTGTCTGTATCCCGCCGAGAAAAAAAAATAAACAAGTGCGCAAACGCACAAAGGGGGCAGGGTAGAAACACCCTAACCCCTAGGCCTGCTCAGGGGTCCCACAAGGACCCCTGGGCAAAAAGCATTTTTTAAAAAAATCGACAGGATGCGCTCAGGGTGCGCGAATCCTGCCGAAAAAAAAAAATCGAAGCGCGGGCTCCCGCGCTTCGATGTTAATTGGCCCCGGGTGGCCCAAGTCCCGGGGGCATGGTGGGGGATAATTTAATGTGTGGGGGCCTCAAAGGGCCCACCCAAGCCCCGGGGACCGCCACCCCCGGGGCTTTTTAAAAAATGGTGCGGGAGGGCTCTGAGCCCTCCCGCAGCCCCGAGACCACCACCTCCCGGGGCTCTTTTTATTAATTTAACAACCTGTGTGGGGGGCTCCAGCCCCCCACACGCCCGAGACCGCCACCTCCCCGGGGCACTAACAAATTAAAATGGGGGTCCGTTTTGGACCCCGAAGCCCGGGGACCACCACCTCCCGGGGCTGTGCTCATGTAGGGAGGGGGCCGCGCGGCCCCCTCCTGGAGCCCTTGATGGCCCTGGGGACCGCCACCCCCCAGGGCCGGCTCCTGCAGTGTCCCGGGGTGCCTACCCCGGGACACTGTAGTTTGCTATGGCAGGACGGGAGCCTCGCGGCTCCCGTCCTGCCATAGCAAACTGCTTTGGATATTGGAAGAGAGAGCAGGGAAACCTGCTCTCTCTTCCAATATCCAAAGCACATTGCTTTCCACATGGGGAGCAGCATGTCAGCTGCTCCCCATGTGGAACTAGCAATGCCGGCTCCCAAGGGACGTGGGGAGCCGGCGGGACTGTGGGGGATTGGGGACCCCACAGTCCCCAACGGAGAGAGCCAGCCCCGGGGGTGGGGTCCCGGGGCAAGTAGTGGCCCAGGAGGAGGGCCACGCGGCCCCCTCCCCAAAAAGAAAAATAAAAAAATAAAAAAAAATGGAAAGGCCGGCCCCGGGGATGGGGTCCCCGGGGCCTTAAATGGCCAGAGGAGGGGGCCACGCAGCCCCCTCCAAAGAATAAAAATAAAGGCCATGCCCCCGGGGATGGGGTCCCCGGGGCCAATACAGGCCCAGGGAAGGGGGCCACGCGGCCCCCTTCCCGTTTTTTTTATTAAAAATTTAAAAAAAGGGTAAGGCCCTGGGGGATGGGGTCCCCAGGGCATAAAAACAGGAAAAAGGAAGGGGGCCACACAGCCCCCTTCAGAGGCCCAAACATTTTTTTTTTTTAAAACGATCGGGCCCGCAGGCCCGCCCCTTCCTTCACCACTCTGCAAACGCGCCCCTGGCGCGTTTGCAGAGGAGGAACAATTCCCCTTGAATACTGGGGGTCCCTGGGGGCCAACTAGCCCACCAGGAACCTCCAATATGCGCCAGTGGGCTGCGTTGCAGAGACGTGTAGAGAGGCCACACCCCTTTTACACCTCTCTGCAACGCAGCTCTGTGGCGCTTTTGGAGGTATATGGTGGGCTAGTTGGACTCCGGGACCCTCAGGATTCAAGGGACTTAATCCCCCAACTTAAAACGCGCCACGGGGCGCGTTTGCACAGTGGTGAAGGGAGGGGCGGGGCTTCAGGTGACATGTGTGCAAACAGGCCCCGTGGCGCGTTTTAAGATGGGGAATTAAATCCCCTTCAATCCTGAGGGTCCCTGGGGGCCAACTAGCCCAACAGGTACATCCAGAAAGCGCCACAGAGCTGCGTTGCAGAGAGGTGTAAAAGGGTGTGGCCTCTCTACACGTCTCTGCAACGCAGCCCCTGGCGCATATTGGAGGTTCCTGGTGGGCTAGTTGTCCCCTAGGGACCCTCAGGATTCAAGGGGACTTAATCCCCCAACTTAAAACGCGCAACGGGCGCGTTTGCACAGATGTCACCTCAGGCCCCGCCCCTCCCTTCACCATTGTGCAAATATTCCTCTAAAATCAGCCGAAATACGAATTCCGATTTACTCACCTGTTATCAGGAGAGACCTCAGTGCTGTATCTTTCAGCCCAGTACTGGTCCTGAAAAGTAATTCTAACCATACTTACCAGTAACTTGAATTTCCTTCCATAGGCTAACATTGACTGGTTTCACTTGGAAATTCTTCTAAGTGTGGAGTTTTGGAACTTTAAAATATTCCTCTAAAATCAGCCGAAATACGAATTCCGATTTACTCACCTGTTATCAGGAGAGACCTCAGTGCTGCATCTTTCAGCCCAGTACTGGTCCTGAAAAGTAATTTTAACCGTACTTACCTGTAACTTGAATTTCCTTCATAGGCTAACATTGACTGGTTTCACTTGGAAATTCTTCTAAGTGTGGAGTTTTGGAACTTTAAAATATTCCTCTAAAATCAGCCGAAATACGAATTCCGATTTACTCACCTGTTATCAGGAGAGACCTCAGTGCTGCATCTTTCAGCCCAGTACTGGTCCTGAAAAGTAATTTTAACCGTACTTACCGGTAACTTGAATTTCCTTCATAGGCTAACATTGACTGGTTTCACTTGGAAATTCTTCTAAGTGTGGAGTTTTGGAACTTTAAAATATTCCTCTAAAATCAGCCGAAATACGAATTCCGATTTACTCACCTGTTATCAGGAGAGACCTCAGTGCTGCATCTTTCAGCCCAGTACTGATCCTCAAAAGTAATTTTAACCGTACTTACCAGTAACTTGAATTTCCTTCCATAGGATATCATTGCCTGCTTTTTGCTGAAAAAGTTTCTAAGTGTTGATTTTTGAAACATACAAATATTCCTCTAAAATCAGCCGAAATCCGAATTCTGATTTACTCACCTGTTATCAGGAGAGACCTCAGTGCTGCATCTTTCAGCCCAGTACTGGTCCTGAAAAGTAATTTTAACCGTACTTACCAGTAACTTGAATTTCCTTCCTTAGGCTAACATTGACTGGTTTCACTTGGAAATTCTTCTAAGTGTGGAGTTTTGGAACTTTAAAATATTCCTCTAAAATCAGCCGAAATACGAATTCCGATTTACTCACCTGTTATCAGGAGAGACCTCAGTGCTGCATCTTTCAGCCCAGTACTGGTCCTGAAAAGTAATTTTAACCGTACTTACCGGTAACTTGAATTTCCTTCATAGGCTAAAATTGACTGGTTTTCAGCAAAAAAGTTTCAAAGTGTTGATTTTCACAAACTACAAATATTCCTTAAAAATCGCCTGTATGACTTAAACGCATTCTTTCAACTGTTTACAGGAGATGCACCAGTGCTGGATCCAGGATCCAACACTGAGTAAGAAAAAGTAACGATAACAGTTTTTACCTGCTAAGTGAATTTCCTTCCATAGGATAACATTGGTGATTCTATGAGAAAAAGTTTCTAAGTGTCAACTTTTAAAATACAATAATATTCCTTAAAAATCACGACTGTAACCAAAACGCTTTTACTCAACTGTTTACAGGAGATGTACCAGGACTGAATCTAGGATCCAGTCCTGTGGTTACAAAAGTAATCCATAAAGTAACTAATTGCATTTAACTAGAAATTCACATTGAGCTGAATGTTGCATTGTGTTTGAAAATGTGTTGCCCATTGCAACAACTGTAACTACTGTACTTAAAAGTCTATTGCCTATCTGCAAAGTATTTAAACTAAAGTAATTCATTCTGAGAAAGTATTTTTGTAATGTAATGTATAATGTAATTACAATGTAATTTAAAAAATAAAATATGTAAAAAAAATTGTTTCTAAAAATGTAGTAAATCAGTATGAAAAAAATTAATATAACAATTAATACATTTAAAAATTGTCATTTACAAAACCTTTGAAATTCACTGAAAAAACCGTAGGTTTCAGGCACGTTATAGTTAGAAATTAGCATTTAAAAACCTTTGAAATTCACTGAAAAAACCATAGGTTTCAGACACGTTATAGTTACAAATTAGCATTTAAAAAACCTTTGAAATTCACTGAAAAAACCATAGGTTTCAGACACGTTATAGTTACAAATTAGCATTTAAAAAACCTTTGAAATTCACTGAAAAAACCATAGGTTTTAGGGACAGTTATAGTTAGTTGGACATTGCACTCGTACAAAACCCGTGAAATTTCCCCGTTATAGTTAGTTCAGCTAACTATAACTCGCGCCTCGCAATGCACTGCTGATGACGTCACATATTACATCACTCATGACATGGTCAGTGACATCACTGATGACATCACTGATGACATCTCAAATGACATCACTGATGACATCACTGATGACATCACTGATGACATCATCCAGTGACTGTGTGTTTCTGTAAAGTTTAAATATTTTTAATATATATAGGAAAAGACGTATTGAAGAATGAGTGGGTGTGTAAGTGTCTGTATGGATGATTTAGTAGGTGCGTGACTGACTCTATAAGTGAGTGATTTAACGTATCTTACTGAATGCATGGGTTAGTGACTAAACTGGATGAATGTCTGTATCCGTCTGTCTGTTGCTGTGTAAGTGGCTGCATGTGTTTGTGAATAGCTACATGAGTGTCTATATGAGTTATTGAATGCTTGTCTGAGTATCTGTATGGGTGCCTGAGTGTTTGTGTGGGAGGGGTGTGTGCAACTCTGTGCATAGATGTGTGAGTGGGTGATTCACTGGGTGGATGGTTTCAAGAGTGCATCTGTGATAGACTGTATGGGTGGGTAAGTGTGTGTAAGAGTGTGTTAGTGAGTGAATGTATGTCCCAGTGGTACATGTGTGAGTAACTACATATGTGAAAGGCAGTATATATGTGTGTTGGAGTATATAAATAGCTATAAGCAAGAGTGAGTGATTGTGATAGTGGCTGTATGGATGATTGTGTGCTTGTATCAGTGATTGTATAAGAGCGTAACAATGTGCTACTATTTGTATGAGTAAGTGAGCTGGTGTGTGTATAACTGTATAGGTGAGTAAATGGCAGTGTGTTTAATTATTTGCATGACTGACTAGGTGTGTGAGTATCTCTATGGATGAGTGGCGTTGTTTGAGTGTCTATATAGGAGTAAGAGTGCATATGATAGTCCTGTACTGAGTGACCGTAAGTATGAGTGACTGTACGGGTGAGTGAGTGGATGTGTGTGTGTAGACCTAAGAATCAGTGAGTGGGTATGTAGTTATTGGTGTTGGAGTGTCTATGGTTTTGCGAATGGCAGTCTGTAATTTAGAGTGGGTGTATCAAAGGTTATATTAGGGTGTGAGGAGGTGCATCAGATTATCACGTGGATGATGTCATCAGTGATGTCATTTGAGATGTCATCAGTGATGTCATCAGTGATGTCACTGACCATGTCATGAGTGATGTAATATGTGACGTCATCAGCAGTGCATTGCGGGCGCGAGTTATAGTTAGCTGAACTAACTATAACGGGGAATTTCACGGGTTTTGTACGAGTGCAATGTCCAACTAACTATAACTGTCCCTAAAACCTATGGTTTTTTCAGTGAATTTCAAAGGTTTTTTAAATGCTAATTTGTAACTATAACGTGTCTGAAACCTATGGTTTTTTCAGTGAATTTCAAAGGTTTTTTAAATGCTAATTTGTAACTATAACGTGTCTGAAACCTATGGTTTTTTCAGTGAATATATATATATATATATATCCCAACAACGTTCCACCAGGCGGCCAAACGCTCGGCGGGTGCTTCCATGCGACGGGTGAGGTTGTTTGTTGCACAACAACTACGGTAAGAAATCGGAGCACTATATATATACATCTCAACAAAATCCCATTAGATCAACTGAAATTAGATCCGGGCATAGACTCCGAGTTCATTTGTGGATTTTATTTCTCACGGCATGTCCACCATAATGCGTTTCGGCCAAGCCTGGCCTTGCTCACATACGCGCTTCAAACTAAATGCCTCATTTTGTACTCCTCACGTGATTAATTGTTAATGACGGTAATTGACAAGAGACTATACATTACTCACTCTTGCTGCTAACAAAAGGCAGACTTACATTTTGCATTTTGGCACAGTATCAACATTATTATATACACACACTAAGATCATTTATTTGCATAAATAAACAAATAGAAAATTAAATAAATACATAAATAAATATATGAATTATATAGGCCACACCAAATTAATTCAAATTACAGGGTCTTACGTATAGTTCATAAATATACAAACACCATAGTTGCAGCAAATAATTCAATGTAGATAGGCTAGCTAGTATATAAACATTTGATATCCTAAATGATTAGTCACGTGTATCGCCATGTAATCTCAAAATCTCGCTGAAGCGACTTCTGATTGTAGCTACCCCTATTTATAGCTGCCTAATTTCAAAATTTGTGTTTATGAAGACTAAAACGCCCCGTAAATATTTATATAATACAAAATAACATTGGTCTAAAAATTATATTGGGCAAAAACACCTGCAAATCCTTTACTTCTTTCTTATGTATTTTGTCAGTTTCTACTATCCTTATTCCTTAATAAAGTGCAAAACGTGCTTAAAAGTTCAATAATGTTCAATAGCAGCCTACGTTGCCCTTAGTGCAAATTACCTAACAGTTCAATTCATATCATGGTCACTCGAACATTATAGTCAAATTTATACAGTACTTTATTTATCTTACCCATATTTATAAAAACAATTGTGCCGATCCTCACCAGTATTTAAACCATTGGGTGACTTGGTATCCAGATTTAATATATACTGAGTTTCCAACTGCCTAAGCAATGATTCTTGAGTGCCTCCCCGCCTCAAATTTGGTACTGCTTCTATTACATAATATTTTAGGCAGTAAAGATTATTTTTATGGTACTGTTTAAAATGTCGGGCCACCGGGTAGGTAGAGTCAGAGTTTACTGTGGCTCTCAGGTGTTGAAGAATCCGTACATGTACCTGCAGTTTAGTGCTTCCTACGTATCACAGTTTGCAGGTACATTCCAAAACATAGACCTCAAATTCAGTTTTACACTTATAAAAACCATCAAACTTCACCGGTTTATCACTAAATGCAGTATATTATTCGGATGTATTGACTCCAAATCGACATGCTCTACATGAGCTACATTTAAAAATCCCTTTTCTTGATGAGAGCCAATTGCTGGTTTAAATTATTTCAGGACTACTGCGTTACTCATTGATGAAGCTTGCCTGAAAGTTATGGTAGGTTTTTGGGAAGTATAGATCCTATAATTGGATCAGTTAAAACAATAGGCCACTGTTTATTGAGGATGGACCCTAACTGTTGTTCTTGTTTGTTGTACGTAACAATTAGCCTTATATTAGTCTCATCATTTTTTCTATTGTATTTTTTGTTCTTGTTTTTATTCTTATCAATGGAGCGGTTCCAAAATAGAATGGTCTCCCTAGTTTCCTGAATAGCTCTAGCAATGGCTCGACTGATGGTTTTTGTTGGGTAGCCACAAGCCAAGAATCTTTGTTTGGCTTCCTCCTGACATCTAAATAGATCACTTTCCCGACTGCAGATTCTTTGCAGCCTTAACAATTCACCATATGGGATACTGTCTTTAAGGTGTCTGGGGTGAAATCTACTTGCATGTAGTATACAATTGCCATCTGTTTTTTTATGTGCAGTTGAGATTCAATTCTATTGTTTTCTATATATACAGGCACATCTAAAAAATATTTTTTGTTTGTTTGTTTGTATGTGCTGTAAATTATAAGTTCACCAAATTAACATTGATCTTTTTCACAAATGTTTCAGTACTCCCCACCGACCCCTTCCATATGATGAAAACATTATGTATATAGCGAAGCTAACAGATAACATGATTCTCCCAATCCTCACAATGGTCTACCATCAGCACCTGCTCCTCCTACCAGCCCATTTGTAAACACACGTAACGGGGAGAAGCAGGCACCCATGGTGACTCCCCTTAGTTGTTGGAAAATGCCGCTATTAAAATGAAAAAAGTTGTTTTCCAAGCACCATGTAATCATGGATAGTAATATTTTGCAGTGGTTGTATAGCCTCAGTTGCCTACTTCTAAGATAATATTCCACTGCTCTCAGCCCATCTTGGGGCTTGATGCTTGCATAAAGTGAAGTAATGTCCAGCATCATTACCAGGTATTCATTGTTCCAAGGTATATTGTACATTCTTCTAAGAAAATCACCTGTATCTTGAATATATATATATATATATTAATATATATATATATATATAAAACACAAAGGTCAAAGATTAGTTATAGTTAGGAAGACTTCATTTATTATTTCTATAGAAAAAAATTAACTCCACAAATTGTAGGAATTAAAAAGTTATAGTTATAACTTAAAGACATAATTTCTACCCCACCCAAAACTTTTTCTAAGTTTCACACATCAATACAGTGTTGTAAACTTGCTAAGCAGAGAAAATGAACTATAACTGGTGCCTTCACCATGCACTGTTCATGCCCTTTCATCTGACATAACTTACAGCATGTTAAGTCATAGCATTCTTAACAATACCCATAGCATGTCAAATTACATCATTTATAAGAACACTGTTCATGGTAGAGCGGCGAGTTATAGGTAAAAAAACTGCTCCACCAGTGACTTCTTCGCTGGCCCTCCTTCTTGTGGTACTGCAGATGTGCTTGGGGACGCAATGACATCATCATGTTCCAAGGGTATACCTTACATAGGCCTGGTGGATGATGCACTTGGTGTTTTCTGATCTCCAGTTTTGTGTGGGGCCATGATGGCTTTGGATTGTAGTACCTGCAAACTATCTCTGATAAACACCAATCCTGTGAAGATGGTTAGAAAAATCATTTGGGGTTGTGGACGTTTTTGAGTAGTGTCTCATAAATGGTCAATCAAAATGGGTGCTTTCATTTTTATTTCACTTTTACCTCCCATAAGTACTGCGGTACTTCTTCTTGACCCATAGAATCTATGATAGTGTGCTGGGGAAATACCACATAGGTCTACTTCCAGTTGTTTTGCTGCGGGTGTACCGGAGACCTGGTACTTTAAAAGAAAAAGTTGTGCTCACTTTTGAAGAGCAGTTTTATGTAAGGTTAGAGTCTAGAGGTTTAGTCATGGGCCCAAATAAGAAAGGTACCTTGAAGGTTTACAGGATTGTTTGTGTTTTTAGATGTTGCTTTACTGTGGTACCTGAAAAGGTTCTGCCAAACCTCTCTGTAGTACGCACTCTGTAGTGTTTTCTGCCTTGTTTTTCCTTTTGGAAATTTGTTGGGGATTTTGACATGGCATCTGGAGGACAAAAGGCAGAACACCACTCAGGTGATGGAGGGAGCAGCGAAAGGAACCACAGAACACCTCAAAATCAATTATGTGATAATTTTTCACCATACCAGCAGATGAAAATCAGGTGGTTACTGAAACAGCCACATGCACACTCTGTGACAAGCAGTTTTTCAGCGGCTCTGGGAAGAAATATTCTTTTGGTACATCCGTAATACAAAACCACCTGGAAACATGTCCTACCAGGCAGTTGAATGCTGCAACAGAGGAGGAGGGAAGAGGACACTGGAGCCACTAATTCACCAGTGAAAAAAAATCTTCAGAAAATAAAGGTTCTTATTATAGCCACATTTCATGGTTAAAAGGTTAAAAGATAGGAAAATAATTTGTCTCATAGTGTTATACTCTGGTACAGCAGACTACAATAACTAGTGAAGTCCCACTCTACTCTTATAGGTCCAGCCTAGCACGTCTAACAACAGAATGAGACTCTAATGGCTACAATAGTTAGCTATAGCAGACTACACAACTCAGATTTATAGAGTCATGCAACACAGGTCAGCATGTAAAGATGCTTTGTGCATTGCATGAAATGACAGCCCAACCCCCTGGCTGTGTGTGGCATGAGATTAACCGCAGGGCCTGGCCTGAGGCCAGGCCTTGCACCCACACCTTCTGGCGGCCAACCCCCAAAGCACCTACATTCCACATCTTGCATTTAAAAAACAAACAAATCAGGAACAGTGGTTCTTCAATTGTACTTCCACCAAGTCCCAACCCTGACTACCACAAGACTGTGCAAGCTTTAGTGAAGCTTGCTTTGGTCTTGCAAAAATGTGTCTCCTGTGGTAGTCCTGTGGTTTGATACTGGGGCCGTGCGGGGTCCCTCTGAAGTACTGTGGCACCCATGGCACTGTTTTTTTTTTCATTGTGGGCATTAGAGGGGTCCCTCTGGGTCCCCCAGAAGTTCTAGGCGGTAAGTGTACGCCTACCCTGCCCCTTATATGGCATTTTTATTTTAAATTCAGAACTCAGAGTCCCCATGTCCAGTAATGGTCCTGAAGTGGCGGCCACAATATTTATCTTCATGTTGCAGCCAACCTATCAGATTGCTTGGTTCCACAGGACTGGTCCGGATCCCATGGGACCCAAAAGACTAACTTAATGAAAGGCCCCCTGTGCCCATGAGAATGATTCATATTTTGAGTTTGCACTTCTGCAGGTCTACTGCAGTAACCCTGTGGGACTAACCATCCAGATATCACTATATTTTGAACGGCTGAAGGGATTTACATAAAATCACACAAAACATGCTTTCTGAGTAAATATCTTGCTTTCTGCCAAAATTGGTGTGATTGTGCTCAACTTTTTTTTCTGTATGTCTTCCCAAAATCTCTGAGAATTTACATGGGAAAAACATGTTTTGGGACCCCTGTTTTCCATGCCCCACTTGACTGGTCACCCCAAAACTTTCCTGGTGGTATCTGAGGTGAGTGAGCTTTTGGAAAGTTTTGTGAAGAGTCCTCAAACAGCACCAAAGTTATTAGCAAAACAAAAAGAAACCTCTTCCTGTGGAAACTCTCATCTAACTATAACTACACATTGATAATTGCACTTAAAGTGCAGTTATGGTTTTGAATTAAAACCACAAAAGCACTCAATTCACAAATTATGGTTAGGACCACAATCCACAATTTGCACAACAGCCATGAAACCATAACTTGCACACCAACTGACATGTGCATTGCCCTCACAATTACAAACACTATAAATAAGCTTACATATAAAATTACTTATCAAATTACACTTACTACTTACAACGAGTTACCTATGACTATAGTATTATTTATTGGTTTAAGTATGTGTTGTTGTTTAATTGCATTTTCCTTTTAGGTGTTGTTATTTATTGGGATAAATATTGTGGGGTCACCCCTTCTAACTGTCCTCTAGCATTTACCACTAAATAGTATACCTTTGTGTGTGGCGGTCACTGCCATCGGGGCAAACATCTCCACGATAAAAAGACAGGAGAGGAAGAGGTCTAGAATTTGGGTTGTGCAAAATACGTGTAACTTGCTTTTGTGCAATTGCACAAAATTTTGGCGAATTGCATCAATTTCATGTCAAAGAAATAGTATAAAATACTCAAAAGCACTGCAAACAGCCATTTGCATACATTTGTTTACTGCAAATGGCACGTTATTATGCAAAGTGGTGTAATGGTGTAAATTTTGGTATTTTGCATAAGCATAATATGAAACTTCCCAAATTACACTAATTGCGCTGGTGTAATATACAGATAGCCAAGGCCTAGTGGGGATCACCTGCCATAGTTTAGTGAACTGCATTTTGTAGAACGTGAAGTAGTACTACTGGAGCATTACTTATCAGAGGTCTCAAACTTGTAATCACATATTTGCCATATTTTGTATTAATTGCATGCATCTGACCCCAATGGAGGAACATACTTGAAGTCAGAAGTGCTCAGAATATTGCCTGTAGTTTCATTTGCAATCTGAATTAGCACTCACAACAGGACTGGATGGATACTGTGACCATATATCCCTTGTTCGGTCAGTTCCTATCACCAGTGATAGGACTGTCCATAAAATAGTGCAGCGAAAAAATACAGAAGATCAGACAGCACATTGATGACACCAAACATACTTCTTGTCTTACACCTACTCCTTCCCATAGAATCCCATAATGGCCAGCCTTCGAAGGCCAAACTAACCCCACCCTCAAGAAATGCATTAAAAAAAACGAAGACAGCCTGGTACAGCACCTTTCTTCTGAAGAAAGTCAACTGTTTTTTCCAGAAAGCTATTTCAGAACTGCTGTTCAAGCCCTCAAACTCTTGCATCTGGATGTTGGTAATGCCCTGCAATATGGTCTCCTAGACTCTACATTGGAAACCTTTAGAGGCATCCTATGTGCCACAAAACGTCTCATTCAGAACTCCATTGGTTCCCCATGTTGGCCCACACCATCTTCAAAAGCAGCTGCATAATTCACAAAACAATCACAACATGCACCTATACTTATCTTGCAGACAAGCTCACCATCTCTAGAGGGATTCAGGACACCACACAGCCTGGACACCATAGGATTGACTAATAAGTGTTAAAAAGAAAAAAGCAAGATAGCAGGCCTTTTCCATCTATGTCCCAGGATCTGGAACAACATCCATATATGCACCAGGAAGACCCCAACAATAATTAAGTTTAGGAAACAGTTAAAGACTGACCTCTTTAAAGAACACTATATCACAATGCATAACAATCCACAACCCAGCCTCCTCTGATATTTCTCATTAACTTCATGTTTGTCTTAAACCATGGAGAGCACTCTGCTGCATTTTGGCTAGGTTTGATGTACAGACATACAATTCTTGTGCCATTTCTATAATGAGAAGTGTGGGAAATCTTGGTGGTAGTAATGTTGTAGCTGTGGTTAGCTTTCGGACCCTTCCCTCACAGAAATGAAAAGAATATGTCTGATTTTAGCCAAAGTTTGAGGTTTGCAGGGTATTTTGAGTTAGTAATCATAGCAGGTTACACCCAAGCCTCAGCACCCTTTACTTGATTAGCTCCCTAGATTTTAGAAATTCCCAGGGTTTGTGGGGTTTCCTGGTTGCCAGCCCACAGCCCAAACAGTGTAGCAATTCACCCTTGCAAATGAATAGAAATTGAGATTTTCTGCTGGCCAATATGTCAAAATTATGCTCAAAGGAATCCTCTCTTTTGCCAAAGGGATGGGGAAGCTCAAGGTCCCTGGGAGGCAGAAAGACTATTGGGGCTGTAGAGGTGTGGGATAGGCCTGAAGCCTGGACAACCTGCCCCATCCCATATATTTCCCAAAAAAGACCTAGGGGCCGATTCCGATCTCGGCCGGTAGGGCACCGAATCGGATTCGGCTTAACCGGATCCGATTCGGAGCCCTCTTTCCCGACCGATTCGTACGTGCGTCCGGCCGAGCGAGTACGATGCGAGCGCAAGCGAAATCACCGACCGACTCGTTCCCGGGTCCGAACCGCTCCGACCGACTCGCACGGACACGACTCGCACCGCGCAATGGAGACGTTCCTCGGCCGGGCAAGTACGATGCGCGCCTCGAGCAGTCCGACCGACTCGCGCCGTCCGGCTCGAAAGAGCAGTCGGAGCCGGACTTTGGGAGTCCGTGTCGGACCCCCTGTACGCCGTAGCCGCGAGTACCTGTGCATGTACGCCGCGAGTCGCATCGAGGCGTATCCGCTGTAGGGGGCGCCCTTGTTCGCCTCGCACCCATTGAGTCAATGGGAGCCCGAGTACGCATTGTACGTCCGGCTCTCATTGACTTCAATGGCAGTCCGACCGACTCGAGTCCGATTGCATGCGTGCGCATCGTACTCGTTCGGTCGGACTGCCAGAGTCCGATTCGGTCGGAAATCTCTCCGGGTCCGGCTCGGTCGGAGTGATTTCCGGCCTGAATCGGAATCGGCCCCCTAGTATCTAGTAGGCTTTCTGCTTCTCATGAGAGCAGATTGGTGGTAAACCTCCAATCTGCCCCTGGGAGGGAGGTGGGGGCAGATAAATGGTGGCAACCTTTATGGGTGGGGTCACCTGGTGCCTATTGGGGCTTCTACCCCCGGGACAGACAGCGGATAACCCCACCAATCTGCCGTGATGGGTAGCAGGAAGACCTTCTCGGCATGGGGAATCGCCCGATGCATGGGTGGGCCAAAACCAGCCCTTATTTTTTTGACTATTTTTCCTTGATGTCTAGTTGGGTTTCCGCCCTTCCCAGGAAGCAGATTGGGTGTCAAATTGACCTAATATGCTCCTGGGGTTGCAGAAACACAGTTGTTCCCATTCTTAGATGGGGCCCAGGCTGATGCCTCGATGGGCTGCTTCACCCTTTCTTGCCCCTTTTTCCTTGCTGTTTAGTGGGCCTTCAGCTACGGGGGCAAATTGAGGCTAAACCTCACCAATCTGCATGAAGGGAGTAGCAGAAAGACCGTTTAGCCGGTCTGACATGGGGAACATAATGATGCCTTGGTGGACCATCCCAACTTCTTAAAACATTTTTCCCTGGTGTCTAGCGAGCTTTCAGCTCCCCATGGGGCAGATTTGAGGTAAACCCTACCAATCTGTCCCAGGGGGGTATAAAAACTGTTGAGCCCAGTCTGGGGAGGGGAAGCAGCTCAATGCCTAGGATGGTCTTGACCACCTTTTCTTTTTTAAGGCATTTTTTCCCTGGTGTCTAGCAAGTTGTATGACACTATGGGGCCGATTCCGATCTCGGCCGGTAGGGCTCCGAATAGGATTCGGCTTTACCGGATCCGATTCGGAGCCCTTTTTCCCGACCGAATCGTACGCGGGTCCGGCCGGCGCGAGTACGATGCGAGTCGCCGACCGACTCGTCCGGGCGACCCGACCGCTCCGACCGACTCGTACCCGGATCGTACCGCTCCGACCGACTCGCTCGGACCCGGTTCGCACCGCGCAATGGAGACGTTTTCCGGCCGGGTAAGTACGATGCGCACCTCGACCGCTCCGACCGACTCGCGCCGTCCGACTCGAACTCGCTGTCGGAGCCGTACTTTGGGGGTCCGTGTCGGACCCCCTGTACTGCGTACCCGTGCGGCGCACACAGGGGGACCCATGGGTCCCCCCTACCTGTGCGTGTACGCCGCGAGCGCGCTCGCGGCGTACTCGCTGTAGGGGCGCCCTTGTCCGCCTCGCACCCATTGAGGCAATGGGAGCCCGCGTACGCGTTGTACGACCGGCTCCCATTGAGTTCAATGGGAGTCCGACCGACTCGTGTCCGGTGGCATACGAATGCATCGGACTCGTTCGGTCGGACTGCACGAGTCCGGTCGGTCGGAAATCTCTCCGGGTCCGGCTCGGTCGGAGAGATTTCCGGCCCGAATCGGAATCGACCCCTAAATTGAGAAAAACTATTTTGACACACAATAAAATCACCCAAAAAATATCAACAACCAAAATATTGCAAACCTATACTTAAACAAGAAAAATACATATATTGACAAGACAAATATTAAAGAAAAACATGGAAAATACAACAATATCTAAACAAGAAGAAAGAAACACCAAATATCATCACTGCATTAACACCAATGAAACATAACAATAAGCACAAAATTAAAATATCAAACACCAGAAAATCGTTACAATTAAAATACAAATATTCCAAATGACATACATATCTATACATATAAAAAATTATAAATAACTCAAATGTATAAAACATTTACAACAAATACACTAATTAGCGTTTTCCATAATGGTAGAAAAAATCAAATTAAATTTAGAAACATTTAACAACATGCAACAAAATGTGTTCTAAAAAGCAGCTTCCAAAGGACAGTGTCACTCTGTCGGACTGAAACTCAACATAGAAAGAAAAGTAAACTCCAAAGGACAACTATATACAACTGTGAAAGTAAGTTTTAGAAAATGAAACCTTGCTACAAAACAAGTGCAGTAAGTGTTATAACTAAAGCTCAAAATAACCACTTTAAAGTCAAAATAATATATCGTCACAACTTAAAACTAAACTATAACTAAGAAACTCAAATAAAAAAATAAGAATACATAAAAAACCAAGACAGCTAATATATTTCTTCCTTTCAACAGGCTTCAACAAATGCCGACTTTCACCAAAATCAGAACCAGCCCTGCAAAACAAAAATCTACAGAAGAACCTTCGTAGAGAAAACAACCAAAATGTACGTGAAAATATGCAGCTTTAGTGTAAAAATGTAAAACAAAAACAGCAACATACATCAAATCGCAAAAAGAGAAGCTGTTATAGAGGCTGTACATAGTGAGACAGTGAAAAAACACACTGGAAATACACCACATATTCTGTGGCAGGATGACCACTAAAAATGAGATCGCAGAAAATCCCCTAATATTCTAGAAATAAAGGTGAGAAAAGTCCTACAGGAACTGAAAAAGACCACTACAAGCTCACAAGAGCTAATAGGAACTATACTAAATACCAAAGATTAATTGCCAGAACATGTGAAACATGAAGGGAAACACCTACAAGCTATGAGGAAAAAGAAATGCCCAAAAACTTACTAACCACACATAAAAAAGATCATCTTACTAAATGACAACCATAATATCGTTAATAGAATTACAATTTATTCTACTAACAAGAACTTTTCAAATCTTAACACTTTACAACACATGGATGATGGATGCCACTATTCAGTCAAACATACACAATACCAAAATACAAACATCCCATTGGTGTATGTATTGTTACCTAACAAGCAAAAAACAACTTACTAAGAATTGCTAACACATATAGAACAACAAACTAACAACTTTAGCCCTCAAAACATAATCGTAGATTTTGTCATGACAAGGATTTCCACTACACTGGAAATTTGCTTACATGTTGAAATTTAAGGGTACTACTAAAAGTTAAACCAAAGCATATGCAGGCAACTACAGAAATCCATTCTGGGTGTAGAATATGCAACTAACCCAGAATTCGCGCATGAAATAAAAAAACGTATAGCTTATAGTCCCCATAACAGAAGTGGCTAAACATTATGACATTCTTATTGAATCCCCTATTATTAAAAACATGAAACATAATTAGCCCCATTAATGGCTTATTTTGAAGATACTTGGGATGATCATTTGCATTAATCAGGACACAGGCATCATATTCCATGGTGGAATATCTACAACAGCACCATATTCTAAGAAGCAAAGGCAAATAACGTACTGAAATGATCAGACAATCCTTCCAAGGACACCCTACACTATACCACTTTTTTTAAATAATCAAAATATGAACACAATTACCAGCAACTAAGATTGAAACAATCCCTGACCCAAATAAATCCCAAAATATTTAAACAACCTGATGAAATGTGTAAAACCATAGCATACAAAGTGTTAATACTTGCTAACAACCCAGGCCTACCTTATCTATATTCAATGGAAAGAACCCTACTTCAAAACCACTATACTAAACAATAGGTGATTTTAAATCTTCTAAATAATAGAAAATACTTAGGGGCAGACTTACTTAGAATTTACGCAATCCAGTGCAGCAAGGCAAGTTGCTGCACTGCATTGCATGAATGGGAGTGAGCTGAAAAGCTCCATATCTGTTAGGATATGGTGCTCTTCAGCTCTCTCCCTGCGCTGGGACACTTAGGGCTGCCTAGCCTAGCACCAATGCAGCCTAGTGCCAATGCAGGTACCCTTACACCATGGTGCAAAGGTTCCTGCATTATGAGTAGGATTGTTTTTTCTTCTTGCACAAAAACAATCCTTAGAGTCATATTCCTCTTTCTATGTGTGTTGCCAAATACAGCACAGATCGAAAGAGGAAGTAATGAAGAGAAATAAACATATTTTACCTAGTTTCGCCTCACTGTGGAAGATGTAGCATTTTGATGGATTCCTAGATCTACTAGGTTTAGAAGATCTGGGAATGCACCAAATTCATGGGTGGATGCATGGGAATGCCCATGCCCCACCTTCCCAATGCAAGATAAAACATGGCAGCGCTATGCACTGCATTACGTTATATTTACTAAACCATGCAAACCAATGCAAAGTGGCTTTGCATGGCGAAGAAAATACCAAAAATAATTTTGCTTCGGGGCTGCGCCACAAAAGAATCACAAACCCAATTCAAAATTATGGTAAATCTGCCCCATATTGTGTTAATATGTATTTATAAATAATATTAATATAAAATGTAAATATCAATCTGAAAAGTAAAATAAATATGGAATACTTATTAGTACAGACTGATATTTAAAAATTGCAATATTAGGTATTTACAAATAAATAAATATACAAGCAAACAAAACCTGAATTCATTGAAATGACCAAACATTTCACTATCACCTATACACATATCCTAACATAATAAAAACATGTTTTCCGTATTTACTGTTTTTTACAGATAAATACAGACAGAAAACATTTATTTTCATGTCTGTATTTATTTTTAAATGTGAATAATAACAGAAATTGGGTTGCTTTTTGAGTAACTCTAAATACTGTCTGCCATGACTGCCAAGCCAATAGCTGTGTGGATTGATAGGTAAGGGCGCTAAAAAAGAAAAGGATTTTAGTAAAAAGGCTTTAACAGCAGTATATAAATATATACAAATCTAATACTGAAATTTGCATATTTTCAAATAAGTGCATTGCATTGATTTATCTTCAGTGGGTGTTCACAGCATTGAAACCTGGCAGGCATTCAAGCATGAGTGCATATTTATCAGTTAAATAAATGTGGAAATATACTAATTATAGCTTCATTTTTTACAAGACCCAAAATAAATATGGATGAATACAGATGAAATTAGCAAAAATAAATATGGATAAATACAGACAGAAATGTAAAAAAACGAAATACCATAAAACCGGGAGCCCTAATTATAAATAACTCTAACAAATCTGCATTTCCATGCCAAGAAAATAAATATATAAAATTAAAATGACACTTACAATTCCATTGCAGACTTCCTTGTAAATTAAATGACGACAGTATATATATCAAAGTGGCTAAATACATGCAAATTTTTTTTTTTTTTAAAAGAATTAAAGCTTCTAATGCAACTTTATTAATCTAGGAAATATATCCTAAAACCAAAATATATTAAAAACATGAATACATGCTCCAAAATAGTGGAAAATCAACGGACAAGAAAAACAATGATTAAAAAATAAGCAAGTGTTTTTACATGAAATAGTTTCTACAGATGAAAAATAATCTCTGGTATCTGAAATATAAACCTGTAAAGTAATAGCATATGAACCCACCCAAACAATATTCATAACCCATAAATAAAACTCAGCACAGTAGAAAATCATTAGAAACAATCATACATTCATAGCAAATAATTATAATATAAGGCTTACTACACTAACATAAAATAACTAGAATAGTTTGCACTAAGAAACAACTTATTAAAATAACATTAGCTAGCAAATACTAACCTAACTAGCTCTTAGCACCTCCCCCAACAATAAACCCTTAGTAAGTAACTGTAAATTACTCTTACCTGAACCAGTGAGTAGGAACTGGAAACCACAACAGCAAACTCCATGAACAACCCAAAATGATGAACACAGACTACAAAATGCAGAAAATGGTAAAAAATGGCAGACAATCGACATAGGAAAAGACTTAATTCCCTTAAGAAGCAATAGGTGGAAAATTGCATATTGTCTATTAATATTTGGAAATTATTAAACAAAGCATGATAAAAATGTCCCCATGTATTTTTTGTTAAATAAATGTACAAAATGTAAAGTATTATATATTTATAAAATACTGAAAACAAATGCTAATAATTTGTACAGTAAATGTTAATATATTTATAAACAGAAAAAAGTGAAAACAATATTCAAATAAATTGTATAACTAGATATACAAATATATGTGCATTAGATGTCTGCTCTAAAGAAAACATTTATTTGCACTAAAAATAAACTATTAATGTATTTTAATAAAAGATCGATTACAAAAAGTTGCTGTGATTATTTAAAACATTCTTATTAAAACATATATATATTAAAAGATGGAATTAGAAAATATTTACAGATGTAAACTACAAAATTAAAAATATCAGCAAATGGCAACATTTTATGGAGGTCAGATTTACTAATCCCACTCCCAAGTAAACCACATTGGGGAGTGTGTTGGACTTTGGAAGGGTCACATTTACTGTTCACATTCCAAACTTTGGGGGTCATTACGATGGCGGTCGGAAAACCTCCCCGACCGCCATGGTAGTGGGAAAAGACCGCCCACATGGTCCACGGCATCACTGCCGGTCGAATTACGATGACCCGCGCTCGAAATCCGACCGCGGCGGTCGGATCGCGGGTATTAACATTGCGGCGGTTGCTGCTGCCCGCAGCACCGCCGCGATGTCCAAAAGGGCATGTCCAGCATTTCCCTGCACTACGTGGCAGTCACTGCACAGTGCCTGCCACCTGGTACAGGGGAATTTCGGGGGGGGCCATGGGTACCCCCCCAGTGCACCCTCACGCCGCTCCCAACATCGGGGGCCCGCCACAGGCCCCCGGAAGACAATCTCCGCATGCCTTTCCATGGCGGTCTGACCGCTGCGGAAAGGCTGGCTACCGCCGGCATCATAATCATGCCGGCGGAGCCTGCTCTGCACCGCCACCATTATCCCGGTCCTTTTCCGCCCGCCAGGCAGGAGTGTGGATGGCGAGCGGCGGAAAAGCGGTGGTCGGAATTTCCCACCACCGCGGTCGCCACCGCCATCCTAATCGGACCGGCGGTTTTCTGGCTTGCGGTGCGGGCGGATCTCCACCGCTTGTCCGGCGGGCACCGCCGCCGGTGGGCACCGCCGCCGGCCGGGCGGTCGACATCCGACCGCCATCGTAATAGGCCCCTTTGTCACAATGGGGAAAGCGATGCACTTTGCGTGCATCAGATTTACTATTCCTACTCCAAACTTTGCCATTCTGGATAAAGAGTTGGACTTGAGGAGGTTTGGATTTACTTTTCCCACTACACATTTAACCACATTCAGGAAGGTGTTGAACCATGGGAGTGGAGATGTATTATACCTGCTCCAACCTAGCCACACTAGGGAATGAGTTGAACTTTTCTAGATACACTATTCCCACTCCAAGCTTAACCACATTTGGGAAGTGTGAGACTTTAAGGGAGTTAATTAATCTTTACTATTCCCACTCCAAATTAACAAAACTGGGAAAGTGTTGGACTCTGGGGGCAGGGACAAGGGTCACCTTTACTAGTCCCACTTCAAACTTAACCACATTGGGATAGGTGGTGGGCTTGCTCAGATTTACTATTCCCTCTCCAAACTTGACCACATTGAGCAAAGAATAGGACTCTAGGTTCAGATATACTATTTCCACACTAAATTAAGCAACCAAAAAATACTTACTAAATAAATAAATAACATGATCGATAAAATGCATAAAAAATCACCAAAAACATTACAAAGTAAAATAATACAAATAGTACAAAAAAGTACAAATGCAAAATAATAAGTAAGATAATAAACAGTTGATTTATTAAAATTAATTCACAGAAAACTAAAAGGTTATTGGACAATTGTACAAATAAAAAAAATATACATTCTTAGACTGAGGGGCCGATTCCGATTCGGGCAGGAAATCTCTCCGACCGAGCCGGACCCGGAGAGATTTCCGTCCGAATCGGACTCTAGCAGCCCGACCGAACGAGTACGATGCGTACGTATGCTATCGGACTCGATTCGGTCGGACTCCCATTGAAGTCAATGGGAGCCGGTCGTACAACGCGTACACAAGCTCCCATTGACTGAATGGGTACGACGCAAACAAGGGCGCCCCCTACAGCGGGTTCGCGTCGATGCGGGTCGCACCGTACATGCACGTGTAGGGGGGACCCATGGGTCCCCCCTGTGTGCGACTCGCGCGGCTACGCATGCAGGGGGGTCCGACACGGACCCCCGAAGTCCGGCTCCGACTGCTCTTTGGAGCCGGACGGCGCGAGTCGGTCGGACTGCTCGAGGTGCGCATCGTACTGGCTCAGTCGGGGAACGTCTCCATTGCACGGTGCGAGTCATGTCCGTGCGAGTCGGTCGGAGCGGTTCGGACCCGCGAACGAGTAGGTCGGCGATTTCGCGTACGCTCGCATCGTACTCGCTCGCCCGGACGCATGCACGAATCGGTCGGAAAAGAGGCCTCCGACTCGGATCCGGTAAAGCCGAATCCGATTCGGAGGCCTTCCGACCGAGATCGGAATCGACCCCTGAATGTTTAATATTTAAAATTACATAAAAATATAAAAGAAAAAATATGAATTAAAAATATTAACAATAGAATGTTAAACCTCAAAAAAGGATTTTCAAAAATTATATACATATATATATATCTCATCTCTATCTATCTATCTATCTATCTCTCTCTCTCTCTCTCTCTATATATATATATATATATATATATATATATATATATATATATATATATATATATATATATATATATATATCATACTGGCGGTCACCAGTAGGTAGTTATAGTTAGGACCTAATTTCCATAGGAAAAGCATTTTTGACTTGCCTATAACTTTAGCGTTGTTTGACCAATCTTCATGTAATTTTTCAAATAAAGTTGCAAAGTAGGTTCTGAGTGTAACGGAAAGTTTGGGGGTGATCTGTGCAGTGAGGACCAAGAAATAGGGGTGCAAAACAAGGGTGCCTTTGTATGTTAATTCCCATAGGAACGTGTTGTCGAAACTACAGCCCAAACCGCTGGACGGATTACACCAAATTTGGCACAAAGGTAGATGTTGTTACGCAGATCGTACTTTTTTGGGGCAAATCTGTTCAGTACTTTTTGCGACATGTAAGCCAAAAATTATAGTGATGTCTCTGGCTGCGTATTTTCACAATGATTTCACGATTAATTGCGAATGCGCGTGCCAACGGGAATGCTCTGATTGACTGGACGCAACCTGAACAGAAAGTTGCGGCTGACATTTTATTGATCAGGAATGGTTCCCTGGGCTGAAAATTTCTGTGAAAGCTAACATAAGGGGTCAGGGTGGTGGTACTGTGACCCCATGTTTGAGAAATGGGCGCATTAGTGACACAAATTGTATGTCCAAAATTGTTTTTTCAATTGTGCACAATATTCGCGATGACATCACAATTGCTAGTGTGGCCGCCCCATGGACCGTTATGGGGACATCGCCAAAATCTCAATGTCATCGCAAATATTGGTGGAAATATAAAAAAAGATATATTTGTACACACTCGTCAATCACTGTCACACACTCATGTATGCACTCACAAACTCACTCAGACATTCAGTCACGTACCCACTCAGATACTCATGCACCCACTCACATACCCATTCAGGTACTCATGTACCCACTTACAGACTCACTCGGAGAGTGATGCACCCATGTACAGACCCACTCAGAGATACATGCACCTACTTAGAGACCCACTCATAGACTCATGCATACAGTCTCATACCCACTTAGAGACTTTTACACCCACTCACAGACCGACATGGGCACTCGTGCACCCACTCACAAACCCACTCAGCTACTCATGCACCCACTTACAGACTCACTCAGAGAGTCACACACCCATGTACAGACCCACTCAGAGACTCACACACCCACTTACAGACCCACTCACACACTCACGTATGTACTCACAGACTCACTGAGACACTCATACACCCACTTAAAGATCCACTCAGACACTCATACACCCACTCACACATCCATACAGTCACTCCCACACTCAGTCACAGACCTTCTCAAAGACTTATGGACTCAGTCACTCACTCATACACTCAGAAACTCACAGACCCATTCACAAACTCACTCAGATATACAGGAACCCACTGATTCACCCTCTCAAGGCTCATGCATCCACTCACAGACCCACCTAGATACTCGGCCTCCCAGTCACAGACCCACTCAGACACTCATGCATGCACCCATTCACTCACCAACTCAGAGAGTTATGCTCTCACTAACAGACCAATTGAGTCACTCATACACCCACTCACAGATCCACTCAGACACATCCAGTCACGGACCCACTCAGATACTCACACACCCATACAGTCACTCACACACCCACTCATAGACCCACTCAGAGACTTATGCACCCAGATAGTTATACACTCAGAGACTCAGGTACCCATGCACAGTTGCACTCAGAGACCCATGCACCCACTGGCAGAACCACTCAGACATTCACGCTGCCAGTGATACCCACTGAGAGACTTATGCACTCACTCACAGACCCACTTAGTCACCCTCTTTATTACTGATGTATCCACTCACAGATCCAGTCAGATAGTTATATACTTACTTAAAAATGCACAAAAGCACGAGTGCACCTAATCACAGATTGAGGGAGAGAGTTATGCAACCAATCACAGACTCATTACGACACTGATGCACCCATTCATAGATGCACTGAGGCAGTCACGCAGTTTGTTATAGAAGCATTGATAGACTGATGCACCATCTTACAGATTCACTGAAGTATTTATACAGTGAATGAGAGGCGTACTGATACAGTGATGCATTCAGTTATAGATTGCACTGAAAAAGTTATGCACTGTGTTATAGCGAATTTAAGGGAGTTGTACATGCTATTATACAATCATTAAGATAGTAATGTGTTTAGTCTGTTGGTTATAATCCATTTTGCAGTTATAAGTTTTGATTGTGGTGGTGGCTATTGAATGTCTGAATTTGTTTTGTCATTACGCGATGTATTCACGGCGATCGCAGCTACCGATATCATTGCGACACCCAGCGTCACCGCGAAAACAGAAAATCGGATTAAATGATTGTTTTTATACAAACTCCCTACAAAAATATGACTTTAAATAGTGCAGTAATAAACCCCTTGTGTCTAAAATACTGTAAAATGTGTGCATATATGTGTTTTACACCTCTTAAAAAAGGTGCGATCATTGTGGCTACCGAAGGCATCGCGACTCTCGGGGTCATCGCGAAAACAGGAAGTAGGGTTCAAATACAGTTTTTGAAAAAGTTACTACAAATATATGTGTTCAAACATGTTCTTTAAGTTAGTAATGTGAATTGTAATAGTTAGAATGAATTTTTTTTGTTATAATTTTTTTATATGTTGGTGGTCGTTTGTTTGCATTTGGTTTGCGATTTCGCGACGTGATCGCAACATTGCCGTGAATTTTAAAAATTCAAAAAATAAATAATTTAACAAGAATATTTTGGGCTCTTGGTGGCTCTGACAAGAGCTTTTGTGTTGAGAGTGTGTATAAGACAGCTATATATAAGACTGTATGCAAAGTTTCAAGTTGCCTAGAAACACCCTGTTCCCTTCATCTGTAAAGTGAACTCCATCACCTCTATATATTCCATGCATGTCAAAATGCATATTGGTGTTTTAGATAGAGCCCCCCATGTTATGGTCTCTGAGGAAAACAGAAACTGTTTTATTGACATGTTTCCTGGCTTTGTCAATCTGTGGACAGAATTGATTTGACCACTTCCATTTCTGTCTTTGGCATATATTACACGATAGTGTGAGGGTAACACCTCATCAGTTCTGCAAAGGTATCCTTCATTAGGATTTCAAGCCCTTCCCCAGTCAATGTGCCTAGGTCATTGCCACCACAATGCACAATCATGAGGTGAGGAGTTTGGAAATCCACAATGGTTTTAACCAAAGCTAGCTTTAACCCTCTAAACCAACTAATCTCCACATTTGTCAAACCCAAGTCTCTGTCAATACTTTTGTTTTTTACAACCTATTTAGCCCAGAAGACATAGCTGTGGCCCACAACCCACACTCTAAGCATTTTGTAGGAAGGAGTAGTAGCACACAGGACAGGTCTGCAGCTGAATATCCCAGTTGGTACTATGAAAGACAGTGAAAGTGCTTGTGTGTTGGTAGGTTGAAAAAAACTCAAAATTTGATTGGATAAAGGGAATATGCAGGAGAATAAAAGTAGGTTGCATTTGGAAATGATTAGTAGATAGATGTTTCAATGGCCCTGGTAAATAGAAAAAATTGTGATAGAGAGTTGGATAGGCTTTACAGTAGGTGCAGTAAACCACACCTGCTGTAGTTCATTTTGTAACTAGTATGGTCCTTCTGGAATGTGTTGTGAACTTGTGACCTACTGCTTCTAGTGGGTTTCTATAGAGAATCTGCAGAGGGTGTATTGGGGGAAGGGTGTTAAAGGAACAGGTATTCATTTTAAGAAATTGGAGAGGTGTAGGTTCATTGTTTTATAAGGTAGGTAAGATTCCATAGTTCGGATGTTTTAAGAAAGTGTAGTATAGTGATAGAAATTTAAAAGTATTAAGGGAAGTAGGTTTTCCGAATTCATCGCGATCATTGCGATTATGTCACGATTATTGACACAAAGGCATGCATTTTGGGCTACCTCCAAAGAGGAGTGAAAGGGTTAATAGACAGTAACCATTCAGAAATGCAGTTACAAGACTGACATATGAAAGCAATGTTTTTATTTGCTGACTTTTGCGGTATCAGGCAATCCAAAGTTCAGAAGGTTGCCATTCATGTTTGCTTTGTATGAGAGTGGTGTGCCATTCTTCTGCTAAGTTTTTACAAACACTGAGAATATTGCATCTAAAAAGCGATTTTACCAATGAACTCAATCTTCTGGTATGTTAAAATGTATTTGTTTGAAAGTCCAAAAAATGATTAAGATGGTATATAATTATGTCATATTTTAATAAAATATTTTGAAATACATATAATTATTTTAAAAAGAAAGGATGATATATAAATCAAAAAAAGTGTTTTTATATATCTATTAATAGGTAACTAGGACATAGTTTGTCTCAGATGCAGATTAGGTGTCTGTCAAGTTAGTTTAGAACGTGTTTCAATGGAGGTCAATGTTGCACTTGTATTGGTTTACTGCATTCTGGAAGTGGTAGGAGAAATAACCAAACTAATGGCTAAACCTATGTGTAATCTTTTAGTATATCATGTCAAAGTTTTAAATATGTATATATGATGTGCTGCTTATAACTAATCTTTTTATTTGAATTCTGGGAGTTGGAGCCTTATTTGATCCATTGTAAAAGAATATATGACGTTACAAAGCATGCTTTTACAACACAGTCTTTACATCGCAACTACCAATACATTGCATGATTTTACAACGCATTTATTAAAACGACCATTACAACGCATTCCATTACAACACATACCATTACAACGCATACCATTACAATGCATAATACTTTTAGGGCAACAGTAGGGTAAGTGTTGGATAGTGTAGGGGTAAAAATTACTATTCCCACTCCAGTGAGTGCAATAGTAGGGTAAGTGTTGGATAGTGTAGGGGTAAAAATTACTAAGTGTTGGAAAGAGTAGGGGTAAAAATTACTATTCCCATGTACCCCAAAACCCATACCCACCCTAATACTAAAAAAATCTCCATTACTTACCTTATAATGCATTGTAATGGCCTGCTTTGTAATGGTATGCGTTGTAATGGCATGCGTTGTCGTGACATGCATTGTAATGACATGCATTGTAATGGCATGCGATGTAAAGGCAGTTGCGTTGTAACAGTTGCATTGTAAAGGTAGGTCGTGTAATGACTGCGTTGTAATGGATGTTTCCCAGTGTAAAAGATGAGTAGAACACTCAGTTTTGAAAGTGGAAATTATGCACTACAGCTGTACATGAATTATAAATCTGAATTGATATGTGCATGGAGGTTTATTGGTAGGGCTGTCTTATGACTTAAAATTGCTACACAAGGTATACATTTTTCTTAAACCATATATAACTGAACAGTAAGGTAGGCTGTAGCTAGGCCTTAGTGCAGGGAGCTATTCGCTTAAAAAGTAAAAGATGCAGATTGATGTTTCAGTGAGCTATGTGCACTCATAGAAACCTATGTGCCCAATTATACAACCAACCTACACCCTGACTTAAATCTGAGATACGTAAGTAAAAAAGCAGATACTGAAACACCTAGGGGGTCGATTCCGATCCGGGCCGGAAAAAGCACCGACCGACTCGGATCCGGAAAAAATACCGACCGACACGTACCCGTGGCGCACGACACGCCAAGTACGATGCAAGGCGCGAAAAATCCGACCGACACGTACCGAAACAAAGTCGACTGACCGAGCCGCACGGAAAGCAGCAATCCGGCCGGAAAAACACGCGAATCCAACCGACCGACACGCACCCGGAACAAATCCGACCGAAACGTACACGCGAACTCCAAACCGCAAAGTACGATGCAAGGCGCGAAAACCACGAGCGAGTCGGACAGAGGCCAAGCCGTACGACCGACACGCATACAAAACCGAGCCGAAGCAACACAATACACCGCGACCGACGCGTACGCAGCATAGAAAACTGCACAAACACAGCGTGAACGAAACGGAGAACACCGTACGAGACCAATGCAGGGTCCGACTCGGTCACAAGAACGTTTCCAACATACACAAACAGCACAAAGGAAAAATCACCCCAAAAAAGGCCAAACAAGCAATTACCAAGCCAATAAATACTGGGGGGTGGGGACAGAGAACAAAGACACACCCACAACTCCACCTATATAAAGGACACAAATCACTACCATGAGCCCTTGCAAATGCCATTCCACTGCCAGCACCCAAGAGAAAGCAACCACACACCCACAGCTCATCCCTCACACAAGCCACACACCATCAGCACACCAACAAATACCTACCTCACATACACCCAGCAAAACACACACTCACACACCCTCACCTGCACACCAACACACACATCACCCACCATCACCAACCATCACCATGCCCCCAAGAAGAATCCCAAGTTCCTAGATAGTGAATTGGAAGTCATGGTAGACGAGATCCTCAGGGTGGAGCCACAGCTGTTTGGCACATTGGTCCAACAGACCCCCATGTCGCAGAAAACCAAGATGTGGGAGAGGATTATCAACAGGGTGAACGCCCAATCACCATGTCGGCGCACAAAGACGGACATCCAGAACAGGTGGTATGACGTGCGCAGGAGGGTACCGAAAATGCTGAAGCAAGACTACATCAACAGCCAACACACCGGCAGTGGCCCTCCTGCCAAGCCAATATACCTCAGGCCCTGGGAGGAGAAGGTGCGGGCCATCCTTCCGCCAGTGAGCGTATATGGACTAGAGGACATCCCAGAGCCTGGTGAGTACACAACAAATGTACACAATATACTGCCACAAAACACACACACATCACTGTCAAGGGGAGAGTCAAACCATGCACTCATAGCAATTACACAGCAACCAGAACAGAATCATCCCAAAATGTGTATGTCAGTCAGATAAACACAACACATGCCATCAAAAAGTCACATCCAACTGTGCCATCACATGTACAAACAACTACAACTACAGCTAGGCAGTGGCACAAATAGAACTAACAAACACATCCAGACATGTAGCCACCACAACAACACCAACACACAGTGAAGACCACTCAAAGGAAGGAATTCTGTGTATGCTGGCCAAGTCAGTGTAGCCAATAGCATCATGGGAGTCGCAGTCACACATATTGCCCCCCACAACTGTCCCATCAACACCACCATGAACCATGCGCACATCACAGGGAGTGGAGAAGGACTCACAAGATGGCTGACACTGGCTACTGCTGTGGGGAGCACAAGGCCCTGCTGCCAACTGTGCACCAACAAACAGCAGGACACCACTGACTGACATCCTGAGAGACAACTCCCACTGCCTGCAATGCAAGCACGTTCCATGGTGGGATATCTGGCTAGATGGGTGGGAAGGAGGACTTGCAGCACTGACCATAGTCACAAGCACCTCCCCTCACACACACCCCAACACAAACTCCACAGAACCCACCTGGTAGAATGCAATGCCCCCCATCCTAACACAAGATCCCACAAAGAACCACAACCCTGGGTTATGTTGTGTGAAGCACAGGGACACTCTTGGGACTTTTAGCCAAACAACTGCCAGGACAACACTCCCAGCCATCCTGTCAGCTCAGCCAGCCCACCCCACAGGGAAGCAGAGTCAAAAGGAAGGAAGCATGGGCATGCTGGGAAGGGGGTGGAGGCAATAGCATGATGGGAGTCGTAGTCACTGATATTGGTCACCCCCACAACTGTCCCATCAACACCACCCTGAACCATGCTCACATCACAGGAAGTGGAGGACTCACAAGATGGCTGACACTGGCTACTGCTGTGGGGAGCACAAGGCCCTGCTGGCAACTGTGCACCAACAAACAGCAGGACACCACTGACTGACATCCTGAGAGACAACTTACACTCCCTGCAATGCAAGCACGTTCCATGGTGGGATATCTGGCTAGCTGGGTGGGAAGGGGGACTTGCAGCACTGACCATAGTCACAAGCACCTCCCTCACACACACCCCAACACAAACTCCACAGAACCCACCTGGTAGAATGCAATGCCCCCATCCTAACACAAGATCCCACAAAGAACCACCACCCTGGGTTATGTTGTGTGAAGCACAGGGACACTCTTGGGACTTTTAGCCAAACAACTGCCAGGACAACACTCCCAGCCATCCTGTCAGCACAGCCAGCCCACCCCACAGGGAAGCAGAGTCAAAAGGAAGGAAGCATGGGCATGCTGGGAAGGGGGAGGAAGCAATAGCATGATGGGAGTCGTAGTCACAGCTCTACATCCCCCACCACATGGCCCAGCAAGCTCACACTCACGCATGCACATCCCACAGAGAGTGGAAAGGCCCATCAAAGATGTCTGACACTGTTGCTGTGTCGTGGGGAGCACAAGGGCTTGCTGGGTACTGCACACCAACCAACAGCAGGACACCACTGTCAGCCATCTTGCCATTGTTCTCACACCCACACACACTGAACTCCACACAAAAGCAAGTAAGTATGGGAATGCTGGGAAGTGGGGTGGAGGCAATGGCATGATGGGAGTCGTAGTCACAGACATAGCTCACCCCCACAACTGTCCCATCAACACCACCCTGAACCATGCTCACATCACAGGGAGTGGAGAAGGACTCACAAGATGGCTGACACTGGCTACTGCTGTGGGGAGCACAAGGCCCTGCTGGCAAATGTGCACCAACAAACAGCAGGACACCACTGACTGACATCCTGAGAGACAACTTACACTCCCTGCAATGCAAGCACGTTCCATGGTGGGATATCTGGCTGGCTGGCTGGTTGGGAAGGGGGACTTGCAGCACTGACTATAGTCACAAGCACCTCCCCTCAAACACCCCCCCAACACAAACTCCACAGTACCCACCTGGTAGAATGCAATGCCCTCCATCCTAACACAAGATCCCACAAAGAACCACCACCCTGGGTTATGTTGTGTGAAGCACAGGGACACTCTTGGGACTCTTAGCCAAACAACTGCCAGGACAACACTCCCAGCCATCCTGTCAGCACAGCCAGCCCACCCCACAGGAAGCAGAGTCAAAAGGAAGGAAGCATGGGCATGCTGGGAAGGGGGTGGAGGCAATAGCATGATGGGAGTCGTAGTCACTGACATTGGTCACCCCCACAACTGTCCCATCAACACCACCCTGAACCATGCTCACATCACAGGGAGTGGAGAAGGACTCACAAGATGGCTGACACTGGCTACTGCTGTGGGGAGCACAAGGCCCTGCTGCCAACTGTGCACCAACAAACAGCAGGACACCACTGACTGACATCCTGAGAGTCAACTTACACTCCCTGCAACGCAAGCACGTTCCATGGTGGGATAACTGACTAGCTGGGTGGGTGGGAAGGAGGTCCGGCTGCCAACCAAACACAACCAATGCAGACCATGTTCACACCCCAGAAAATACATAGAAATGCCCAAATAATGCAGGACAATGTGCCACACCAATATCAACCCCTGACTGTGACGACTCAGTACAATGCAATGTGCAGGCCCGCACCCAGAGGCACAGTCACAACTGTCATGTGTGTCAACCATTGATGCCTGCAGAAACATGACATACATTGTTTGTGTCTCCCAAAAACAGGTGATGATGGGGACACAGCAGCAGACGCTGAGGAGTCCCAGTCCCAGGCTCAAGAGGATGCCGAGCTCACTGGCGTCGTACAGCCTCTGTCCTCCTCGGACGATGAAGAACAACCTGGCACATCCGGTGCAAGTCAACATGCAGCACCAGCAGGACCACCAGCTGCAGCACCAGCAGGACCACCAGCTGCACCCCCTGCACCCACCCCTACAACGACTGTCACCACGAATACCATCCCTGCCGACATGGACAGAATAAGGAGCAACACCAGCACAGTGACCCTGGACCAACCTGGGGCCATGGACACCACCACCACCACCACCACCCCCAAGGTGGACCAGGGTTATCTGTGCGTGCCACTGCACACACTGCACATGTCAGCAGGGGTGGTGGGAGGAGTGGGAGACAGAGGTCGCTGCTTGCAGACGTTGCTGGTGTGCATGATGACCCACAACTGGTACGCATAGCTGATGCGTACCAGTCCAGCACCGGAGAGCTCAGCCAGGTAGTGGGGCTCCTCAGAGACATTAAACAGCAGCAGGCTGCCCATCATGCCCGCTTGGACTCCCACATGTCCCACGTGGAGTCACACATGTCCCGTGTGGACTCACACATGTCCCGCGTGGAGTCCAAGTGGGATGCACTGCATGAGATGACGGCGGTGCACAGGGACATTTTACAATGCCTCCGCCAGATGAACAGCAACCAGTCCACACCTCCTGTGTGCCAACAACATCTGGTGCCGAACAAACTGCAACTGCCACAGGGAGGGAGGAGGACTCTGGCGGAGAGTCCCCTGCACCGCAGCAGCCTGCACTTGAGGGCCCCCAAGAAGAGGGGTCGTCCGAGGAGGGAAAAGTGAGAGGCCGATGGCCAAGCGCAACTCCCAGGAAGCCTGAACCTGTTCTGGATGTTCGCCTTTGTGCACAGACTGTTCACCCTGTTGACGGCAACACTACTCCCACACATTGCATGGGGAGTACAAGTTGGACCAATGTGTCAGACAACTGTGGCCCCGATACTGGGGATCCTGTCTACCCAGACTTTCAATTAACCTAGGAACTTGGGATTGCAAGATTCATGTACAGCACAACCCATCCTATGCACTATTAACACAAATGTATCACAATAAACACACTAATACACCATACTTGCCTCTGTCGTGATTCCAACGTGGGTGCTGTTATGGGGATGATGTACTGCAAAATTACACTGTGTATGCGAACTGCAACAGCAAGGACAACACAGGCATGTGAGTACAGGAAACGTGACACACATGAGGGAGACACACCACCAGGGCTACACGACACATACACACCTAGGCCATCTGACTCATTGCCTACACTGATGTTGCCAGGGAAGACGGTGCAATGCACAGACACCACACCCATTCCCAGTTGTAGTCAAGTAGCCCACAGGTGCAGTAAGCAAATGGCAGTCAAATGTGTGACCACAGACAACGCACATCACAAAGTGAAGCACAGGTTTATTACACAGTTGCAACATGCCGTAACCACTACAGATGCAAGGTAACCCCACCTGGCAGCGGGCACACAGTCAACAACTGTAGACGGAAGGTAGTCCATGGGTGTGGCGCACATCACCTGTAGGGACACAACAGCTACCAGCCTGGATGTGCAATCACGTCGTCGGTGGACACAGTTGACCAAACGAATCTGAAAGTACCCTGTGAAGGACAGAAATGACACACAGTCAAAAGCAATGGAGTACAGGACAGAACAGCAAAACACATGCACAATACATGTTACAAGATACCCACCCAGAACCAAGTTAGCATGTCAACACTGTTGGGGAGTACAGCCCACCTGTCACCACACATCGCAACACACATCCAGTCAAGTGGCCCATGGACACACTCCCACAGCACCAGAGCACCACCCACACATCATGCCAACTCACATCATTGACATGACACCTCAGGATACTCACATTCAGCTAAAGAAGTTGGTGATGAGCTGTGTGCGGACATCACCATCACCATCATCATCATCATCGTCACTGGCATCGTGGTCCAGGCCAGGATCCTCCACAGGTGGCGGATGTTGGTCATTGTCATCCTGGATGAGAGGCAACTCCTTCCGCACTGCCAGGTTGTGGAGCATGCAGCAGACGATGATAATCTTGCACACTTTCGCAGGGGCATATGGGAGGGACCCTCCGGTCTTGTCCAGGCAGCGGAAGCGGCTCTTCAGGAGACCAAAGGTCCGCTCAATCACTCTCCTGGTCCGACCATGTGCCTCATTGTAGCGCATCTGGGCAGGTGTCACAGGGTTCCTGAGGGGTGTCAGCAACCACGGCATGTTGGGGTATCCCGAGTCACCTACGGACAGACAAGTGCACATTAGCTGACTTGGAAAAGTGGGCGGAATACTACAGATCAGATCACACACAATGGCACAAAGTCAGTACACACCGACAAGCCAGGCACGCTGGTTCTGCATCTGTGCCATCATCCTGGGGATGCGACTACTCCTCATCACAAAGGCATCGTGTGCTGAACCAGGGAAACGGGCACACACGTGTGATGATGGTCATATCTGCAAGACACACCACCAGTGCATTGACCGAGTGGTAGTGCTTGCGGTTCCTGTAGGCCTGCTCCTGGGCCTGTGGTGGTACCAAAGCCACATGTGTCCCATCAATGGAGCCAATTACATGCGGCATCCTCCCCAGGGCATAAAAGTCACTCTTCACGTCAGTGAGTCGTCGCAGTCTAGGGAAATAGATGTACCGGTTCAGGAAGAGCAACATTGCCGCCAAAACATCGCGGAGCACACGGCTGAACATGGTCTGTGACATCCCACCAGCAGTCGCCACAGTATGTTGGAAGGTACCAGTGGCAAAGAAGTGTAGGGCTGCTATCACCTTTACCTTGGGGTCAGCGCTGTAGGATACGGCCGGCCAGGCTGCAAATGTGGGGACAACTGCACTGCCAAATCCTCAATCAGCTGCCTGGTGAAGCGGTACCGTCGGATGCTGTCCCGTTCCACCATCGTTGCCAGGTCTGGGAATGGCCGATGGACAGCAGGAGCCCTGCAGTGCAGAGGAGAAGTAAGCAAGATTGTCAGTTACCCCACATATGCGGCATTGAACACACTCAAGATCCCAACATACATCATTATGAGGCACAACTACATGAAGTGTGCAGTACCGGAAGGACATGTATGGTACATACATGGCCAACATCTGTCAACACGGTCCAACAGGTGGCATAAATTAGTCCCAGGTTGGCCCATTGGATATCATGAGGCCGTGTCACAGTTCCCATCTCCTGCTGCCGTGTCACAATAACCCCCACAGGGACATGTGAGGACAGATGTGCCCCAGGCACCACAGCTCAACGACAGGTACATTCCCAGGGACCCTGTAATGCCACATGGACACTGGCATTACATGGAGTATCATGTATACACCACAGCAAAACAACCATGACCCCCACAGGTAGTGGCCCCACTTGCCACGGCAGGACAGACATGGACGTCTGTGACACACACGCACAACATCAGAGTCCATGCACACACAACGTGGATGTGGAGACTGTCTCCCATTGTGCACATGAAATCAGAGACATTGTAAACACCACATGCACAAAGACTGTGGAGGACCATCACTATTGTGCCACTGGGACACCCTGGCTCAAACATACCGTCCCACATGGGACTCACGGGGTATGTGACATGACATACACATACACCACTGTGAAATGTGACCATGGCACATGCACAGATATGAACAGTTGCACATCACAGTGGTCACGTACACGTAACACCCAGGATCCTGTCCCCATGAACACGTGCACAGCCTGGGGGTGGCTGCCCACAGGTGACACCCACAGGACAACATGTACACCAACATACACACAATAGGAAATGCAGCCTTACATGCCTTATGATAAAGTTTGGACAGGCTGTCGTGATATAGGTGTGCCCCTCACTCCTGGGAGCTATCTGTGGCTGGCATATGTCCATCTGAGACAGGCATGCTGACATATGCCAGTCACATGTACAGTGATGCGTTGAACAGCAATGGACCGATCGGTGCCTCCGGCCGGCCCATTGCTTTCAATGTGCGTGAGTGCGCGTTGTACCCCTGTGCGCGTTGAACAGCAATGGACCGATCGGTGCCTCCGGCCGGCCCATTGCTTTCAATGTGTGCGGGTACGCGTTGTACCCCTGTGCGCGTTGAACAGCAATGGACCGATCGGTGCCTCCGGCCGGCCCATTGCTTTCAATGTGTGCGGGTACGCGTTGTACCCCTGTGCGCGTTGAACCGCAATGGACCGATCGGTGCCTCCGGCCGGCCCATTGCTTTCAATGTGTGCGAGTACGCGTTGTACCCCTGTGCGCGTTGAACAGCAATGGACCGATCGGTGCCTCCGGCCGGCCCATTGCTTTCAATGTGTGCGGGTACACGTTGTACCCCTGTGCGCGTTGTACCGCAATGGACCGATCGGTGCGCACCCATTGACAATGGGCTTGCCTGGCAACGGACGCGTTTTGAATTTCGAGCGAGTCGGTTGCTGGAAAATCAGTTGGTCACCCACAACAATGTTGCAAAATCATGTATGTCATGAAGTTGAAGATTTGAAGGATGCTGTGGGTGTGTTTTGGTGCTGCTATTCCATGGATTGGCCAGATTCAGAAGATGCAAACGACTTGGACCTATCACTTTGGACACAAGGGACAGTATCTGCCTCTCCAGCACATATATATTGCTGGCTGTTCCCCTGAGAGCCCACTTGCCTGCACTACATGCTCCAAGACGACATCTGCCACTGCACTGCAGCTGTCTCTGCCCATCTGGACCCTGCAATGGCACGTACTGTGGAGAGAGCCCCAGCCTTCAGCCTTGAAGAGAACCAGGCCCTGCTGGACAGCCTACTTCCACAGTACAGCAAGCTGTATGGGACACCAGGGGAGCAGGTGAGTGTTCTGTGCACTGCCTTTCTGAATGTGCATTTCGTCTGACTAGCAAGGCTGAGAGTCTGCACGCCACTGGCTAGCAGGCTCACTGAGTAGTTGTCACCCCCATAGTGTGTAGTGACTTGCACTGGACAGGTATGGTGCAGTGACAGTGCATTTGAACATGCTTTTACTTCCCATGCAATGATACCATGTAGTGACGTCTGGCAAACTGTCCATGGTCAGCTTTGCACTGCCTGTGTACATCATGTGCCCCTGTGATTGAGACATGTATATACAACTGTGTCATGCACGGATATGTTGCATGTGTGGTAATGGCCTTTTCACTTTGTCATCCTCACAGGTTAATGCCCATCGGAAGCAGGAAATCTGGAAGGACATCGTCCGGGCTGTCCGGTCCGTGGGGGTCTACAAGCGCCGGATCCGCAACTGCCAGAAGAGGTGGCAGGACCTTCGGGGCTGGATCCGGAGGATTGCACGGGTCCAGCTGAAGCTGTCGCCTCCTCGCAGGAGGGGCGGAACACGGACCCTGACCCCCACATGCTCCAGATCCTGGCGGTGGTCTTTCCAGACCTGGATGGGCAGCTGAAGGCCAGACAGCAGCAAGGAGGGGTGAGTCAAAGACTGCACTGTGAACTCTGTATTACATGCTTTGTGCCCTCCTCTGGCCTGGTTCAACTGCCACAGTGCAGCAGTCATGTTGTCCAGGAGCCATGTCCCTCTATTGTGCACTGCCCACTGCTCATCTGATACCCAGGTGTGGCCCTTACAGTCAGGGAATTGTGTCACTTGGGACTGTGTCCTTGCAGTTTGCTTCACTAAAGGTGGGGGACATCATCTGTTTCCCTAACTCTGTTGTGGGCATCATGGGTGGGTCCATTGTTCACACAACGCCTGGGTTTGGACATGTGATCTGCGTGTTGCTTTGATATGCGGTCCACTTGCTGAGCTGAGCCACCACATGTGCCTGGGGTATGTGGCACACGCCCATGCAGCGGGTGGGAACAATGTTTGTGCCCCAGGAGTGTGCAGATTACGCGTGTCACACATACATAGCCAGCTATCCACTGTCCAGGGCACATCCCTCATTCATGTGGAGCAGGACAGTCATGCCTACTCCAGGCCATGCAATGCACTCTGTACTCCCACTCCCGTGTATCAGCTGACACATTGTGCACAGTGATTTGACCCCTCTGGTGTCTGCCTCTGTGTCAGTGTGCTGTGGATTAGTTGCCAGGACTGCTGGGGTGTTTCTTGGTAGGGGCTCAGCATACCCCTGGAGATGTGACCATAGGAGACGATACTTGTGTGTCACATAGGTGTTTGATCAGCTGCCCGTGCAGACTGGGGTATGCGAATGTGATGTTCAGGCAGCTGTTCCCCATTCACAGCAAATTGTGAGGGGCTCAGGTTTAGAGGGTAGTGTCACAGGTCTCCCATATGTCCAATAGGTGTGACCTGGACAGATGAGGGTTGAGATGATGTGTTGTGTGGGGGATGTACATGTGCACTTGTGCAGCTCCAGGACGTGCATTCCCCATAACCTACTATTGTGACACAGTGCATAGTGTTGTTGTCTGGCTGCCAAGTCATACATCACTGAGACAGTGATGTATGACTTAATAGTCATGCCTCTGCCATGGCATGTGTCAACTTATTTGTGGTCCTGCAGGGGAGTGACATGTGCTACATGCACACCATAGTGGCGCTGGCTATCAGGACATGGGTGCATCATGGTGTCTGTCGCTGGTATGCATCACATGCATTTCCTATTTGACTCTGGGCATCCCTTTCATCCGGAAACCTGTACTGACTCAGTGGCAAGAGCTGTGATGTGTCCACACCGTGTCCTCTGCACTGTCCAACTACTGTGTACTTGGTGCATGTGTCCACACTGGGGTGTTGCAATCCAACAGACACCAGACAGATGGGTGCAAGGCCATGTGGGATGTGAGTGCCATGCTTGGCATCAGACTGACAATTGGCTTCTCCTGTTCAGTTAGGGCACTTTTAGCAATGTACAACTAATGATGCCAGGGCTTGCTCTGTGATGTGCTGTGCTCACAGTGGTGTGTGCGTTTTGTGCAGGTGACTGATGTCTGTCTGTTTCCCCATTGTTTGCAGATACATCCACGGCCACGGAAGGGGACAGCTCCACGGACCAGGAGGAGCCAGAGAGCCAGACTGGGTCAGCAGCCGAGGAGTAGTCGGAGGGACCCAGTGGCACGGAGGGCGAGGGAGCCACACCGAGGAATCCTCAGCACCATCCACCTCAGCTGAGGACCAGAGCAACTCGGAGGATGACTCCCTTGTGGAGGCGGGTGTCAGCAGCCACCACACCCCAGCTAGTGTTGCTGTCCCCGCCACCACCAGCATCACCACCGCCCTCCCATCGGCTCCCATTCCCAAGGTCCGTGGAGGCTCCCATGTTCGGGAGCGTGTCTCCTTTGGCCCAGGCACCGCACCCCTGCCCCTGTGTCCCCTGCTGCCCTGAGTGAGGAGTCTGTGTACCTCCTTCGCCAGCTCCATGTAGGGCAGACAGCCATGCTGAGTGTCCTCCATGCGCACACCGCACTGTTGACTCAGCTGGTGTCGTTCATGGAGGGCATCTCATCGGGCATGTCTGACCTACAGAGGGGCAACAGGTCCATGGACTCCTCCCTGACGGCAGCAGTGTCCCTCCTCAGACAGTCCCTCACCCCTCCTGCCTCTGCTCCATCCACACTCCCCAGCACCTTGCCCGTCCCAAGCACACACACACCGGCACAGGCACACACCAGCACACACACATCCAGCACACAGACACACACGCCACAAACTAAACGCACACGCACGCACAGTCAGGGGACTGAAACCAGACTCACAGGGGATGGGGCCCTGGTACACACACACGCATCCACGGGCACTGCGCAGTCCTCAGTTGCCTCTCCCTCCAAAGCACCCTCCCTTGCCTCACCTGCAACCCCAAAGACCCAGCGCCTCTTCCTCAGTGACCTCGGCCTCTTCCCCTCCGATCCAGCTGCCCCAGCATCCAGGGGAAGAGGAAGCCCCCACACGGAGCAGAGTGCCCCTCGCCCCCGGACACCCTCCCCCAGGCGCAGACAGACTGAGGCCCCCACCCGCAAGTCCCCCGGAGTGGTAAGAGCAAGACCCCGCCGCCGCCCTGCAGCTCAAGCACCAGGTCACCTTCCTCCATCCCTCAGGCCCCCACTCCACAGGTGCCCCCTCCACACCCTGCCCCAGGTTCCCCCACCCACAGATATACCATCCCCAAGAGGCTCCGGCCTTCTCCCCTGCCACTTGCTCTCCCGGCACCACACCCCCGCTGCGCTTGTCTGTGCCACTGATGTGGTGAGGGTGTCCTCCCCCTCTGTCCAGCCCACCTTGCCTGTTCCCCATTCTCCTCCCCTGGTGGTAGGCACTGCAGTGGAGTCCACTACCACCCTGTCTGACTTGGGCACTGCAGTGGCGGACCTGTCCACTCCATCTGCAGGGTCCACTGCAGTCGTGCCGGCACCCACAACATCTGAGCCATGCCCCCAGTTGTGCCGGCACACACCATGTCAGACACCTCCACTGCAGTTGTCAGTGGCTCTCCAGCACCCACCACCCCTTCCCTGCTTCCTCCTGGTGAGCCCTGATCCTGTCCCTGCGGTGCCTGGCCTACCCCCCGGTTGCCCCTCCTAGTGGATTGTCCCTGGTTTTGTGCAGGCATGTGTAGGGTGGCATCTGCCACTGTCACCCACTTGTGACTTTGTTGATGGACTGGCCATTGGCCTTTGTTTATGTTCTACCGGACTTCTACTTTTAATGCCACATATGCTGAATAAAGCAACTTTCTGTTCTCTAGTGCTTTTGCTTCTGATGTACATGATGTTGATGATGCTAACCATGCCCTTGCTGCAGTGATGGTGATATTTGGTCTCATGATAATGAAGTGTTACTGTGCAGGAACCCATGTGGTCCAGGGGTTAAGTGTCCTATCCTGTGGTGTATCCATGTCATCCATAGCAGCATCTGAGGGTGTCATGTGTTCAGTATTTGGCAATGAGATTTCCTACTTAGATTGGCAACTTCACATCTGTGGCTTCCACCCCTGCACATCTGTTGTGCCTGCCATTGTTCTATTCGTCTACTTCCCTGACCGTGTGGCCATCTCCAGTGAACATGCAGAGCTTTGGGCATCAATGGGGAAGGACTCATCTGTGTCGTCAGTGCAACATTGCTATACAAGTGTGTTGGATCTGTGCTGATGATTCCGTTGGCACTTCCATGACCAGGCTGATGGGACGGGAGCCCTCATTTGTTGCTAATTGTTGATTGTGTGTCCCATTGCTGCCATGGTATGGTATCTGTTCGCCTCACATCTGCAGTCTCCACAGGGTATCTGCATGTGTGTGCCCATTGGTGCAAATATGTGGGTCTGCATTCGGATGGTCACTTCTGTCATTGTGTCATTGATGATTGTTGACGGTGTCAGCCCCCATGGGTGTTGTTTGTCTGCACATGGCCAAAGTTATGTCTTATTTGCACTGCAGGATTTGGCTCCCCCAATTTATGTTGCAATGGGACACATACACTACTTTGCCACTGATGTGTTTGTTGTTCTGTGACCAGGAATCATCCATGCAGTTTGGCAGTTGCACCTCTTACTTTGTCAACACTTGCCTTTTGGTCACTGTGATGATGGGGTTTGGACCCCATTGCCACAATGTTCAAGATGTGCTGCAGCTATGGACCCCACACTTACATTTTGGTCACTGTGATGATGGGGGTTTGGACCCCATTGCCACAATGTTCGAAATGTGCTTCAGCTATGGACCCCACACTTACCTTTTGGTCACTGTGATGATGGGGGTTTGGACCCCATTGCCACAATGGTCATGGCCTGCTTGCATTGTGGGTGCCACACACATATATGTGTGGCACATGTGCTAGGGAGTCACATTGTATGTTCAAAGTCATGTTCGGTGTTGTAGGCATTTGACACAGTCTACACACGCTTGTCATGGTGTTGGGGGATGTCTTCTTCTTGCATTCCCTAGGTTGTGGTGTGCTGGTTGTGTCATGCATTGTCCATCCTATGAGTGGGGGTGGTAGTAGTGGTAGGCATCCTGCCCCCTGGGTAAGGGTGGTAGTAGTGGTAGGCATCCTGCCCCCTGGGTAAGGGTGGTAGTAGTGGTAGGCATCCTGCCCCCTGGGTGAGGGTGGTAGTAGTGGTAAGCATCCTGCCCCCTGGCTAAGGGTGGTAGTAGTGGTAGGCATCCTGCCCCCTGGGTGAGGGTGGTAGTAGTGGTGGGCATCCTGCCCCCTGGGTGAGGGTGGTAGTAGTGGTAGGCATCCTGCCCCCTGGGTGAGGGTGGTAGTAGTGGTGGGCATCCTGCCCCCTGGGTGAGGGTGGTAGTAGTGGTAGGCATCCTGCCCCCTGGGTAAGGGTGGTAGTAGTGGTAGGCATCCTGCCCCCTGGCTAAGGGTGGTAGTAGTGGTAGGCATCCTGCCCCCTGGGTGAGGGTAGTAGTAGTGGTAAGCATCCTTCCCCTGGCTAAGGGTGGTAGTAGTGGTAGGCATCCTGCCCCCTGGGTGAGGGTGGTAGTAGTGGTGGGCATCCTGCCCCCTGGGTGAGGGTGGTAGTAGTGGTAAGCATCCTGCCCCCTGGCTAAGGGTGGTAGTAGTGGTAGGCATCTTGCCCCCTGGGTGAGGGTGGTAGCAGTGGTGGGCATCCTGCCCCCTGGGTGAGGGTGGTAGTAGTGGTAGGCATCCTGCCCCCTGGGTAAGGGTGGTAGTAGTGGTAGGCATCCTGCCCCCCTGGCTAAGGGTGGTAGTAGTGGTAGGCATCCTGCCCCCTGGGTGAGGGTGGTAGTGGTGGTAAGCATCCTGCCCCCCTGGGTGAGGGTGGTAGTAGTGGTGGGCATCCTGCCCCCTGGGTGAGGGTGGTAGTAGTGGTGGGCATCCTGCCCCCTGGGTGAGGGTGGTAGTAGTGGTAGGCATCCTGCCCCCTGGGTAAGGGTGGTAGTAGTGGTAGGCATCCTGCCCCCCTGGCTAAGGGTGGTAGTAGTGGTAGGCATCCTGCCCCCCTGGGTGAGGGTGGTAGTGGTGGTAAGCATCCTGCCCCCTGGGTGAGGGTGGTAGTAGTGGTGGGCATCCTGCCCCCTGGGTGAGGGTGGTAGTAGTGGTAGGCATCCTGCCCCCTGGGTAAGGGTGGTAGTAGTGGTAGGCATCCTGCCCCCTGGCTAAGGGTGGTAGTAGTGGTAGGCATCCTGCCCCCTGGTTGAGGGTGGTAGTAGTGGTAAGCATCCTGCCCCCTGGCTAAGGGTGGTAGTAGTGGTAGGCATCCTGCCCCCTGGGTGAGGGTGGTAGTAGTGGTGGGCATCCTGCCCCCTGGGTGAGGGTGGTAGTAGTGGTAGGCATCCTGCCCCCTGGGTGAGGGTGGTAGTAGTGGTGGGCATCCTGCCCCCTGGGTGAGGGTGGTAGTAGTGGTAGGCATCCTGCCCCCTGGGCGAGGGTGGTAGTAGTGGTGGGCATCCTGCCCCCTGGGTGAGGGTGGTAGTAGTGGTAGGCATCCTGCCCCCTGGGTGAGGGTGGTAGTAGTGGTGGGCATCCTGCCCCCTGGGTGAGGGTGGTAGTAGTGGTAGGCATCCTGCCCCCTGGGTAAGGGTGGTAGTAGTGGTAGGCATCCTGCCCCCTGGCTAAGGGTGGTAGTAGTGGTAGGCATCCTGCCCCCTGGGTGAGGGTGGTAGTAGTGGTAAGCATCCTGCCCCCTGACTAAGGGTGGTAGTAGTGGTAGGCATCCTGCCCCCTGGGTGAGGGTGGTAGTAGTGGTGGGCATCCTGCCCCCTGGGTGAGGGTGGTAGTAGTGGTAGGCATCCTGCCCCCTGGGTGAGGGTGGTAGTAGTGGTAGGCATCCAGCCCCCCCTGGGTGAGGGTGGTAGTGGTGGTAGGCATCATGCCACCCCTGAGTAGGGGTGGTGGTGCGCATTCAGGCCCCTGTGTGCATATGTGGCATTGGTGATGGGCATCCCGCCCCTATGGTGCTGCTGTTGCTGGTGTAAGTATATTCTGCATCCCTGTGTGTGTGTGTGATGTGTCGTGTACGTGTTGTATGTGTTTCGTGGTTGGTGTCTGGCTTACCTTCTGCGCCGTACGCGTCCGTGCCTGTTCCGGTAGTAAATGTAGAATATTGGTATGATCGGGACGAAGGGATTCATGGTTGGTTCGTGTCGCTCGTCCTTCTCGTTGCTTCGCGTCGTCCTCGTCGCTTCGCCTCGTCGCTTTGCCTCGTCCTCGCCGCCAAGGCGTCATCCTCGTCGCTGCCGTGGTTCGTCTCGGAGCCGTGGATCGTGTTGTGGCGCGAATCGGAGCTTATGTGCGCCTCTCCCGGATGCTTTGACGTGCCGCGCGTAGCGACGGGTTCGGCGCGTCACGAAAGCGCATCGTACTTGTCCGGCCGGACGGAACTGCATTTTTCCTTCCGTGGCGACTCGATTCGGCATTTCCGGATTCGCCTCGGTCGGAGAACAGGACCTGGTTTGGGTGAGTACGGCTCGGCCGGATTCTTTGCTGTTGTGCGCATCGTACTTGCTCGTTCGGTGTGCTGTACGGATCGGTCGGGAAACAGGCTTTCGCATGGCTTTTTTCCCGACCGAATGGTATTGGGTGCGCCTCCGACCGAGATCGGAATCGGCCCCCTAGTGAGATAGTTAGAGAAGCACGCAAAGATTCAATCACACAGTCAGACACAACTGATACGTATTTTGGGGGAATGAAGGCAGTTTCTTACACACTTACATAACACAATGTTCACTAATACATCCAGGAGGGAATCTAAGCAGGTCCTTACAGACAAATTTAGACAATCACATATCACATAAAGAGAGGCAGTGATTTAATAATACATTTACATACACATGGAATCAGAGCCCCAGGTAGGAAATGAAACACTTATTCAGATAACTGCTCAACAAATGACATTTTCAAGTTAACCATGCAGAATAGTGCATGTATTATGTCTCACACCTAGTATACTTGAGCTTGGGCATGTAGTTGTACTGGCAGAGGTGTCTTATCACTTAAAACTGCTAGACAAGGTGCAAACTGTTCTTGTACCAAATTTAAATGAACACTGAGGTAGGCTGTAGGCAGTCCATAGCGCAGGGAGCTATTTGCTTAAAAAGTAAAAGATGCACTTGTATGTTTCAGTGAGTTATGTGCACTCATATAAACATATGTGCCTAATTATATTTCCAGTCTACACCCAGACTTAAATCTGAGATACCTAAGAAGAATACCAGACACACTGAAAGACCTAGTGAGGTAGTTAGAGAAGCACACAAAGATTCACACACACAGACAGGCACAAATGATATGTATCTTCTTTTAATAAAGGCAGGTTCTCACACACTTAAATAACCCAATATTCACTAGTACACCCAGGAGGAAATCTATGCCGGCTGATACAGACACATTTAGAGAACCACAGATCACATAAAGAGAGGCAGAGATTTAGTATTATACATTTACATACCTTTGGAATCACAGCCCCAGATAGGAACTGAAACACTCATACCCATCTCTGCTAAACAAGTGACACTTTCAAGTTTACCATGCAGACAAGTAGTGCTTACATTATGTCTCAGGCCGGGTATACTCCAGGTTAAGTATGCAGTTTTACGGGTAGAGCTCTCTTATCACTTAAAAGTGCTACTCAAGGCGTAAACTGTTCTTGTACCAGATATAAGCAAAAACTAAGGTAGGCTGTAGCTAGGCCATAGCGCAGGTAGCTATTCGCTTAAAAAGTAAGAGATGCACTTGGAGGTTTCAGTGAGCTATGTGCACTCATAGAAACCTATGTGCCTAATTATACATCCAGCCTACACCCAGAATTAAGTCTGAGGTACCAAAGTAGAACAGCAGACAGACAATGAAACACCTAGTGAGGTAGTTAGAAAAGCATGCAAAGATTCAATCACACAGACAGACACAACTGATATGTACTTTGGGGTAAGGAAGACATGTTATTACACACTTACATGACCCAATATTCACTAGTACACCTAGGAGGCAATCTATGCAGGCCCTTACAGACACATTTAGACAATCATATACCACATAAAGAGAGGCAATGATTTAGTAATACATTTACATACAAATGCAATAACTGCCCTAGACAGGAAATGAAACACTTATTCAGAAATCTGCTTAACAAATTAGACTTTCAAGTTTACCATGCAGACAAGTAGCACTTGCATTATGTCTCACACCTGGTATACTTGAGCTTGGGCATGTAGTTTTACTGGTAAAGCTGTCTTATCACTTAAAACTACTAGTCAAGTTGTAAACCGCTCTTCCAGATATGAGTGAACACTAAGGTAGGCTATAGTAATGCCATAGTGCAGGGAGCTATTCGCTTTAAAAGTAAAAGATGTACTTTGATGTTTCAAAGAGCTATGTGCACTCATAGAGACTTATGTGCACATTATACATCCAGCCTTCATCCAGACTTAAATCTGACATATGTAAGTAAAAAAGCAGACAGACACTGAAACACCCAGTGAAGTAGCTAAAGAAGCATGCAAAGATTCATTCACACATACAGGCACAACTTATATGTATGTTGTGCTAATAAAGGCAGTTCCACACGCTTAAATAGCCCAATGTTTTACAGACACATTTAGAGGACTGTAGATATCACAAAGATAGACGGAAATTTATGAACAAACTTACATACTCATGGAATATGAGCTCCTGATAGGGACTCACACAGTTATTGACATATATGTGAAAAAACGGAGACATTCAAGTATAACATGTAAAGCCTTTCTCAAGTTAAGCTACTCTTCTACAACACATGACTTTACCCCTGAGGTAGGCTGCAGGTAGTATATAGGGTATGTTCCTTTAAGTTAATGTCTGTGTAAGTAGGTTTATGGGTGAGTGAGCGGGTGTGTGAGTTACTCTATGGGTGAGTAAGTGTGTGTGCCAGTAACTGAGCAATAACGTCAGTAGTTCATAGGATGGGTGCTATGTACTTAAAAATGAACAAATCTAGTCTGAAGATTGCTTAAGCTATGTATCCTCATATAAACTAAATGTTTAAATAGTTACAATATGTGATGGGATACTATATAATTAAGTGATGAATGTAGTTTTCTATTTTTGTTTTCAGACATCAATATCTAGTTATCTACACAGAATTACCATGCCAACTAAAACTCAGAGAAGAAGGAAGCAACAGAAAATAGAGTGTCTCCTTAGAACTAAGAAAGAAAAGGGGCAAATACAAAAAATATGGTGAAAGACAAAAGGCTTGCTGGTAAGAGGACCATGATATTTCTTTAAATTGTTTTTGCACAACTGGAAAAAGTGCAAAAAATGTAAAGAAATAGAAAACGATAACACCGAGTACTAAAGCTCAAAAAGTATCTGATGTAAAAAGTAAGAAGTCATTGAAAAAAGAGAGCCTTTAACCAGAAGGCAGAAGTAGTTCAAAGAGATCAGAAGTAGATTGTTCCTTATTAGAGTAGTTCGCAATTTGTTAGCATCTATTAAAAAGTATAAAAGAAGAATACAAGCAATCAGACAGAAGGAATATGTTGAAGGTGTAGTTGATAAAGGGTTTGATCTGAAGAGAAAACTATTTATCTTGGTTTGAAACAGAATGAAGACACTGGACAAAATTGTGTTGTCTATGAGGAGACAGAGCCAAAAGAAAAGACTTGTTAATCGAAGTAACTTTTGCAAAGATTTAGTGGTAAATGGATACATACTTCAAGTAAACTGATCCTTTCTTCAATGAGAGTCGTTAGCCTTCCTGGCTTAACGCCTCTCTCCGCCACTTCTGAAACGCAAGGCTGCACAATATATACGAGAATGTGGTGCAGCCTTGCGTTTCTCCCTGCGATGATGCTAAGTTAAGCAACTTAGCGCCAAAGCAGGAACCCTTGCACCATAGTGCAAGGGTGACTGCGTGCAGGGGAGGATTGTTTATGTGTAGGAAGGTGCCCTTCCGGCACATAAACAATCCTAAAATGCCATTCTGTCACTTTCATGTGTGTTACTTCATGCAGCACACATGAAAGTGACAAAATGGCATTTGTTTAAAAGATTGTTTATGTACAGGAAGGGACACTTTCCTGTACATAAACAAACCATGGTAATTTGAAATAATGCATTTCTTCTCGTTTCGCTAACTTAAGACCAGGATTTACCTGGTCTTAATTTTGGCACTGCTCTCCTATGTACGCTACCCTTACATAGGGTACATAGGGGGCAGCGTCAAAATGAATGGGTGTTGTTGTGGAACGCCCACCACAACACCCACTGCCCACCCCTTTCACGCTAACATAGCGTGAAAGGGGGGCCTTATTTACAAGGCAGCGTTAAGCCACGTTAAGTGGCTTAACGCTGCCTTGTAAATAAGGGGCAGCCTCTATCGCCACCAAAACATCGGTAATAGTGACGTTGTGGTGGCGATAGGGGCTTGTACATATGCCCCTGTGTTTGTAAATGGTGTTGACGCACTCACTACAAAAATCAAACTCGTAATGTTGATTTTTACATTAAAACTGAAAAGGAGAATAATAATAAGTGGCAAGAATTTGCTGTTTATTTCTTTCTAGAGGGACAATGTGACTTGGCCACGTGACAAGTTATATGTAATTACTGCTATAACAAGTTAGAGGAAAACAAAATGCCTGCTAGAGCAGTACACAACAACTTAGATAGAGTACCTGTCCCAGAAGTACTTAAAGATTTAAATGTTTATGAATCCGTATTATTACAGTCTATAAATCCTTTTCAAGCTATAGTTCACATGGAGCCAAAGACAAGGAAATTACCTCCAACTGAGCTCCAGAAAGGTCTCAAAGGTAGTGTTGTATATTTTCTATTAGATTTTAAGAAAATATTGAAACTATAGGGGTGCAGAGAAATTTGGAAGAGGGACTTGTAATTCTACTAAATGGTGTCCCGACTAAGAGTAAAAAATATGGCAAAAGTTAGTAGATGTTAGCGAAGTTAAAAATGCTTCTTCATATCCGGTACAAAATAACATATATTATAAAAATGCTGAAATTCTTCTAGATATTACACATCTGGAGGCCAGTACATCACCATCAACAGGTCAGATAGAAAAAGTGGATTGATGCAGAGTAGAAGAAATTTATGAACATTACAGCATCCATCCCCTACATTCAAAAGACATTCTTGGTGATGCTATTGATCTATATCAAGTAAAAGAAGCAAAAGGAACTCCCTTAGTGTATGGGAAAAAAGTTTAGAAGCTTACTGTTTCCCTTATCTCTTTCCTACTGGAGTAGGTGGTAGGTATGATGATCGGACTGTACAAATCCATGATGCCGAGTACAGATGTACTAGACTTTATTCAGAGGATTCTAGATTTTGTCGGTGTATCCCGTATATGTTTCATCTATTATTTGAAAGTGATTTGTCTTCATTGTCTTATTCTGTAAACCACATTTTGAAAACAGGTATAAATCTGCAAAATCTATCTCCAAGAGAATTTGTTGAAAAGAGGAACAACTGGAATACAACTTGATTAATCTCATGGCATGTCAACGTGGGACCAATCAATGTTGGTAATCCACCTCTCAGTGAAGTGACTGATTTCTTTTGGGCGCAAACAATGCCAAGCTAGAGGTGCTCCACATATTCACATGCTATTATGGGTAAAAGATGCCCCAAAGTTTGGAACAGACACTGATGAGTCTGTGTTGTCTTTCATAGAGCAGTATGTCACTTGCATCATCCCAAAGGACAGTGATGACAAAATGTTAAAACAACAAGTTCTACGATTCCAAAATCATAGGTGTGGGAAATACTGTTGTAGAAAATGTACATCAAAAGGAAAATTTTATACAAGATGTCGTTTGGGATTTCCACGACCTGTGATCTCAGAAGGAAGAGTTAACAGCTTTTTGTCTGCAGTCACACTCACTCTTACACGGAAATCACAAAAGAACACATACAACCTCAGAAGAACTGAAGCCTCAAAATACATCAATGACTACAATCCTGTGATTTTGAAGATGTGGAATGCAAATATGGATCTACAGTCTGTTGCAGATAATTGCTGTTGCTCAGTACGTCACCTCTTATATAACAAAGTCAGAGAAAACCGAGATGAAGGAGATGTGGGAGATGTCAGCAGGAAAGACTCTTACAAAGAAATTGTACAGTTTTAGTTTGAAAATGCTTTCTCATGAAGAGATCAGCTCTAATGAATGTGCAGACTGGTTAAGCTTAGTTAGTTTGTTTTCTAAATCTAGAGGAGTTCTATGGGTAAGTTTAGGGCTTGCTAATAGTCGTAATAGAGTACTGAAGTATTTTCCTGAAATCCAATATCTTGCGGAATTTGAGCCACACAGTACAGATATTCTGAAAACTAACATGGTGGATATGTATTATCCAAGAAGGAGCCCTCATCTAGAAAGGATGTGTCTGTATGAAGTACTTCAACATTATACATACAGAAATAATGCCAGTGAAAACATAGAAGAATGAAAAATTGCTGTTGATGGATGTGAAAGGATGTTTGTGGGACATAACAAAGGAAATGTAATCAACCATTGAAAGCTAAGTTGTCAAACTCCAGACAAAAGAGGGTTTTTCTATTTAGCCCTGTTGCAGTTGTTCAAGCAATGGCGAACTGAAAGGGAACTACTTGGAGAATTTGAGTGTTTGAAGTCTCATTCAATGCTGTGAAAGACACCATTGAGTGCTTTGTGTTTCCAGTGTATCTTCAAATGTTGAGAGATAAGATTGAACAAGAAGAAACAATTGCTGCTGAGCTAGCTAGAGAGAGTTCTCAGAGCAGTCAAAGTTCAGCACCTGGAAGTAAAGGTCTTCTTTGAGAGCCAATCATTCAAAATGAAGCTGCAATAGCTATGAAGGAGGTGGAGAACACAATGCAGCAAGTAAGACAGAAAACTGTGGATGTAGAACAACTATTACAGCAATTGAATATGATCAGAAAGAAATTTTTGAAGATGTAAAAGGTAAAGTAGAACATGGATTTCTGCATGAGAAAAAAGAGTGTGCATGTTCTACATATAAACCAGTTCTATTGTACATAAGTGGTCAAGCTGGAACTGGAAACTGGAAAACGTTTCTTGATTAAAGTACTGAGAAGTTTTAGCATGGTTCCGTTCATTCCTCGAGGGTCGCTCTCAACAAGTGATTCTCCACCCCCATGTCTCTAGTTCCAGCCCCCTGATGTGTGGTGTTCCCCAAGGCTCGGCTCTGAGCCCAACACTTTTTAATGTCTATCTTACTCCCCTTGCAATTGTTGAGCAATATGGGGGTGAAGGTTGTCTCGTATGCTGACGACACACAACTGGTGTTCTCTTTTAGGGAACCCAATGAGACAGCTTTCGCCAATTTTAAGCAGTGTCTTTTAAACATCTCATTGTGGATGACGGATAGCTGCTTAAAATTAAACACCGACAAAACGGAGGTTTTGTTTTTTAATCAACCCACTCCACCTCGGTTGGCACTGTGGTGGCCGACTGAGCTAAATCCGCCTCCGCTACCAGTTGCCTCTGCCAGAAACCTAGGGTTTAAGTTTGACTCTCAACTTACTGGCAAAGCGCAAATTGCTCATGTCTCCCCACTGTGTTTCTGGAAACTGAAGGCTTTGCGGAGATTCCTACACTTCCTGCCCATGGATTGCAGGAAGTCAGTAGTGCGCGCATTAGTCACCTCTCAACTTGACTATGCTAATAGCCTCTACCTTGGTCTCCCGGAGTACTTGCTCAGGAGATTACAGCTCATTCAAAATGCGGCAGCCAGGTTGATTAGGAATGTGCCACTGCGACACCACATTACCCCCCACTTGCGTAGTTTACACTGGCTTCCTATAAAAAGAAGAAAAGAGTTTAAGGCTCTGACTTTGGCATATAGAGCAGTTAGAGGTAGTGGTCCCCAATACCTGAAGCAGAGACTTCAGAAATATAGCCAGGCCAGAGTACTCAGATCAAACAATCAGAATCTATTGGTGATTCCCCGGTTTGCAAAGGCCAGGATTGGTGACTGTGCTTTTTCAGTGAAAACCGCTACTTTATGGAACTCTATGCCTGACCATCTGAGAAAGACTAACTCGGAAACCATGTTTAGGAAAGCTTTTAAAACTTGGCTGTTTGGCCTGCCCTAGAGTCCATTGTCTAAGCCGGGTCATCCTCCTCAGGTTGGACGCGCTGCTAGCGCCGGGACACTTCCGTCGGAGGTAGTCGTGCGCTCTACAAGCTCCAATAATAATAATAAGTTATCTACAGAAGACAACAGATTCCAATTTATTGTGTGTAGTTACTGCACCAACAGGCTTAGCTGCACAGAATATTAAAGGAGTTACCCTTCATCGATAATTAATGCTGCCTGTTCAACATGACAACAAATTAGAATACAACAAATTATCTGGTGATGCTTGTCATGAAGTGGCAAGAGTATTGAAGAAATTAAAGCTACTAATTATTGATGAAATCAGCATTGTGTCTTACCTAATGCTAGCTTTTATCCATCTAAGAATGCAGCAAATATTAAAAACTGACTACGACGTGCTTTTTGGAGGAAAACACTTAGGGGCCGATTCCGATTGGGCCGGAAATCTCTCCGACCGAGCCGGACTCGGAGAGATTTCCGACCGAATCGGACTCTGGCAGCTCGACCGAACGCAGTACGATGCGCACGTATGCCATCGGACTCGAGTCGGTCGGACTCCCATTGAAGTCAATGGGAGCCGGTCGTACAACGCGTACGCGGGCTCCCATTGACTCAATGGGTGCGAGGCGGTCAAGGCGCCCCCTACAGCTGTGTACGCGGCGAGCGACTCGCGCCGTACACGCACAGGTAGGGGGACCCATGGGTCCCCCTGTGTGCGACTCGCGCGGCTACGCATACAGGGGGTCCGACACGGACCCCCAAAGTACGTCTCCGACTGCTCTTTGGAGCCGGAGTGCGCGGCTCGGTCGGACTGCTCGCGGCGCGCATCGTACTCACCCGGCCGGGGAACGTCTCCATTGCGCGGTGCGAGTCGAGTCCGAGCGAGTCGGTCGGTGCGGTTCGACCCAGGAACGAGTCGGTCGGAGCGGTCGGGACGCCCGGACGAGTCGGTCGGCGAATTCGCATCGTACTCGCTCGCCCGGACGCGCGTACGACTCGGTCGGGAAATATGGCTCCGAATCGGATCCGGTTAAGCCGAATCCGATTCGGAGCCCTACCGGCCGAGATCGGAATCGGCCCCATAATAGTCTTTGGAGACCTGCTAACGCCAGTAAAATGACAACCTGTATTCAAGAAACTACTACATAATGAAACTAGTAATTCCCTAGGAAGTATTGGAATGTAAACATTTTGGAAACCCTTCAATACAAAGAGTTAATCCAAAATATGCGCCAAGCATCGGATATGCATTATGGAGAAATACTAAAGGATATAAGAGTGGGAGTCCTCATAAAAGAGGGAAAGGGAGTATTAGAAACCCATCTCATCAAAAATGTGTTTCCAAGTAATGTTTCAGATGCTGAAGTAATGTATAATTTTAATAAATAGAAGTCTATTGTTTGCTTGATGTCAGCTCTTGAGGAGTGTAGTAAATTCAATGAACAATTATTGCAATTGGATAAAGAAGTGATCATCGAAATTAGAGCAAATGATAAAATAGAACATCAAGGAGTTACAATGCTACTAACTGCCATCAAAATTAGATCATTTAGAAAAGTCTGTGTCGAAAACTGCAGGATTTGAAAAACAGTTACATATCTGTAAAAATTGTGGTGTAATCTTACGTCATAATTTAAATGTTGAAGAAGGTCTAGTGAATAGCGCAATGGGTAAAGTTATGTAATTTATTAATTATCCAAATAGAAATCACATGGAATAGTTAGCCATAAAATTTGATGATGTTGGTAAAGTTAAGCAGATTGGTAGATGCGTTGTACATTTCCTACTCGTGAAAAACTTGTATATACAGCAAAAGCAGTTCCCGGTGTCTTTAGCTTATGAAGTACCTATCCACAAATTGCAAGGTTTAAGTGTAGATACAGCTCTTGTTAATATTGATAGTAGTGTATTCAAAGAAGGACTATCATATGTAGCCTTGTCTCGATTTAGAAAATTGTCTGGTATATTTCTGATTGACTTTGATGAGAAGAAAGTAAGTGCTGATGTGAACTGTGTAAGGGACTATAATCGGTTAAGAGGTCAATATGATCCTCATTTAGGCCAGTATCCTGTGTTTGAAAAACCGATAATGTGTTCAAAGTGGAAAAAATCAAAGCAGTCTATCAGAGCTGAACAGAAAGCTGAGCAAATAGAAATCCAACAAGGACCTAACAACAGAAAACTACAGCACAATGGGGAAATAGAAGGCTATCACTTTGATGATAAATCTGGAGTGAACTGTTATGCAAATGTAGTGTTAAATGTACTATACCATTTGCCTCATTTTACAAATTCTATTAAAGAAAATGTAGATAAAAGAATGTCTTCAAAACAATGTAGTTTACTTAAAGATTTAAAAAGTGACATAAGTATTATACATTCTGATATTGAAATAAGAAAAGTTACAGATGTCTGTACTGGATCAGTAGGGTTTTCTCAAAATCTTTAGCTGGATGCTGGATGTGAATATCAATGAATTATTTGGGTTAACTTATAAATGGAACCATAACTGTGAAGATTGTGAATTTACAAAAAATCAATAGGGGAATGGATCACTTGTAACCACTTTACCAGGGTTTATTAGTTCGTGGTTCCGTCTTAAAAAACCCTCATATACGTACGTAACTGGATTTGGGAAAAAGGCGGTATATCTTGGTTCTCCACCTATACGTAACGTAACAACATAGTCATGGGGTTTATTAGGTATGTTGACCTCCACCAGGAGGTTTAACCACTGGTATTCGCAGTAGTGTCCAGAAACTGAAACGTTAAAAAATGGTTGTGATAAGGTGATGTTAAAATTCTTCAAACATCCTCACTAAAGCGAAAAAAATTTTTATTAGCAAGTGGGAGTTAAAGAAATTAAAATGGTGAGCGTGTGTTTTTAGACCAGGTTAGTATGTCTAAACACACTGAAAAAGTGTCCTTTTATTCGGTCGACATGTTTCTGCCCCGTATGCCCAGCCGGGTCTATGGGGCTTTCTTCAGGACCAGAAAGAGTTTATCAGTGCAACTACCATTTGTATTGCACTTCTCAGCGGGGTAATATTAGTCCGCTGTAGACAATCAGGTCAATAGTACCTGTAATATAGTAAAAAAGAGAAGCTTAGTCAGAATCCCCCTATTTTTAACATTACGGGTTTACATCGTAACAATCAGATAATTTATCAGAGTGAAAGTTCGTGTTAATATGTCAAATGGCGCATTTCGCTCTAAAAATATACTTCTTAAAACTATGGCTTAATTTCCAGGGATCTTGCATATTGATAAGGTACATTAGATATCTTAATATAAATTCAAAATATGCTCTGGATTTATATTGCTACATGAAGTCACGAGGCACAGTCACTGAAAACAAGGGGGAAGAAAAACGAGAAGTGAGAAAGCCAGATGCTGCCTTCTGAGATAAGACCCCATTCTAAAGTTGAAATTACCTTAAAGACACTTGTTATAGCGTCTTCAGGGCTTGGCAAGTTTATCCTTGCTTGCTGTGAAGGAAAAAAGAGACATTTTAAAAGAGAGACCTTACTTCAATAATGTCAAGCGTGGTCCTACGGCGTTTCCTCTCACCTGCAGCATGGACTGTCCTCTGCTTGTGCTTGCTCTGCCCACGGTGGTGTAGGGCATTCTGGGAGCCTTCTTTTATTTCACTGTCTCAATAGACATAAAGAAAATACTTCGTGGTTTTATAGTAGGGATAGAAAAAAGTTTTGGTGTCTTCGCAATATATTATCAATAAAGTTATGTTAGTATATTAGATGTAAGTGTGATTGTGATCAATTTTTAAATAATTGCTAACTTCGATTGTGAATTTACGTCTAACACCTAAATAAATTCAGAACGATTCCTCTACTTGACATTACCAGATTGTAAAGCTGTGCCTTTTGAAGATTTAACTAAAAACGCCCATCAAGATATGACCTGTGCAAACTGCAGATCAGAACTTAGGTCAACGTTGTTTTTACAAAGGTATGGAAAATATGCTACAACATTGCATAGTGGATGGTACTAAATTAGGAATTTAAATTTTGTAGCTGGACAAATTTCCATTTCAAAAAGAACTTTCACAACTGTAGCAATCCTATTTCAAGAAGGAGTTAATATAACCTCTTGACACTACACACTATATTTAAGATGTCAAACAGGATGGACAGAGTGCAATGACATACAAGTGACATACAAATCAAGACTACCTAAAAAGTTACCAAACTGATGTCTGCTATTTCTAGAACTGAAGTTCTAAGGAGAATTTAGGATAACAATATGTGGTTTTGTGTTGATATATATATATGGATTATATGTTTCTGAGACATTATTTGGCCTATTAGGGGTATTGTCTACAGCAAGCTGTTAGAAATGAAAGTCTCTTTTTAACTGCGGGACAGGAATTTATAAAACATTAAGAACTACATTGTGTTACTACATTTAAAACCTAAATGGAGGTACTATAATACCAGTAGCTTTAAGTTGCATCTAAGGAGTCTCTTCACCACTAAAAAAATGCCCCTTTAGTTTCTGCTACAGCAACTTGCATGTAGTACTGTGTGTTATGTTTTTCATACATGGACCAAGAACATTTTAGACATCATTTGGCCTAACAGGGATGATGTTTACAAAAGGATATCGAAAAATGAAGACTGCTTCATAATTGTGTGACATTTTGTACCAGATATACAAATATGAGAAACACTTTTAATATATAGTTGCTTTCATTAAGGTAGTAACCTGTCAGCATGCCAGTATTAAAAACTTGTAGTAAGTGGAATGCACAGCATGACATATTTGTAATGATCTACTGTGTACATTTTTTTATTTTTTTTTACAATCCATTGATTGTTTATTCCCCACTGTTTGATGATGATGCTTCATTCAGACCACTGTTGAAATTGAAGAAGTATGAAAGCTGAAAACAGTAAAAGAAAAACAGTCAAACATTCTACTATGTTGAATTCAAGTTTTGGGGAAAAACTATTGTGTGTTGTTTTGGTTGCCTATTGTTCAAAATGAAATCCTAATACATTTTTCTCTGTTTATATTTTTCCACAGTGGTTGGAGAACAGGATGTATTACGTGTGCCAAATGACTAATCTAGTGATGGATTCAATGAGTCACTACTCATAAACTCATCCCATCATCCAGAAACTACACTTGCACTCATGCAATGATCCAGGTAGTACCCATATAGTCAACCAGTCACCCACACACTACCTATGCACTTATCCAATCACCCAAGCACTTCCCATGCACTCATCCAATCACCCAGGCACTACCCATGCACTCATCCAAACAACCAGACACTACTCATGCACTCATCCAATCACTCAGGTACTATCCATGCACTCATCTAATCACCCAGGCACTACAGTTGCCCTCATGCATTCACCCAGGCACTACACTTGCACTCATCCACTCACCTAGACACTGCACTTTCACTCATCAATTCACCCATGCAATACCCTTGCAGTCATCCAATCACCCAGGCTGTACCCATGGAGTCATCCATTCACCCAGGCACTGCACTTGCTCTCATACAATCATCCAGGCACTGCACATGCACTCATACAATCACCCAGGCACTACCCATGCACTCATACATTCACCCAGGCACTACAGTTGCACTTATGCATTCACCCAGGCACTACACTTGCACTCATCCACTCACCCAGGCACTGCACTTGCACTCATCCACTCACCCAGCCACTGCACCTGCACTCATCCATTCACCCAGGCACTACACTTGCAGTCATCCAATCACCCAGGCAGTACCCATAGAGTCAATCATTTACTCAGGCACTACCCATGCAGTCATGCAATCACCCAGGCACTGCACTTGTACTCATTCATTCACCCAGGCACTGCACCTGCACTCATTCATTCACCCAGGCACTGCACTTGCACTTGCCCATAAACCCAGGCACTACTCCTGCACTTATCCATTCACCCAGGCACCACCCATGCAGTCATGCAATCATCGAAGCAGTGCACTTGCGCTCATACAATCACACAGGCACTACCCATACACTCAACCATTCACCCAGGCACTGCAGTTGTAGTCACCTATTCACCCAGGCACTACACTTGCATGCATTAAATCACCCAGGCATAAACTGAGGCACTCATCCAAATACCCAGACACTACTCATGCACCCACCAATCATCCAGGCACTACCCATTCACTCATCCAATCACCAAGGCACCACAGTTGCACGCATGCATTCACCCAGGCATTACATGTGCACTTATCCATTCACCCAGACACTACTCAGGCATGTATACAGTCGCCCAGGCGGTAGCCATGATGTCATCCATACACTCAGTAACTACCCATGTAGTCATGCAATCACTGAGGCACTGCACTTGTACTCATTCATTCACCATGCACTGCACTTGCACTCATGCTTTCACCCATGCACCACATTTGGACTCATCCATACACCCAGGCACCAAACTTGCACTTATCCATTCACCCAGGCACTGCACTTAGACATATCCAATGATCCAGGCACTGCACTTTCACTCATACATTCTCTTATGCAGTACCTATGCACTCATCGAATCACCCAGGCACTACCCATGCACTCAAACAATCACCCAGCCACTACCCATACATTCATCCAATCACCTAGGCACTATTCATGCACTAATTGAATCACCCAGGCACAACACATGCACTCATCGAATTATGCATGCACTACCCATATATTCATTAAATCACCCACGCACTATTTATGCACTCATTCAATCACATACACACTACCCATGCACTGATCCAATCACCCAGGCACTACACATGCACTGATCCAATCACCCAGGCACTACATGTGCACTCTTCCAATCAACCAGGTACTCAACATGCAGGTACCCAACCACTCATGCAATCATTCAATCATGCATGCACCACTTATCCACTCATTCAATCATCAATGCACTACTCATGCACGCATTCAATCACCATATACATGTTAATGCTGATTTATCCAGCTTATCTTTTTTAACTGAAAAGATATTTTTGGGGTGTTTTTTTCTGTGAATGTTAAAGTTTTACATTTTTTTTTCTTGCTGGAAACAAAAATGGCAACTGGGAGTGCAAAAACTTCAACACACACTCAAAAATGTATAAAAACTATGAAGGGCCCCAAAAAAATATATAAACATTTGTGATTCTTTGCAGCACTGCAGAGGGCTATTATGGATTGCTCTCCAGCACTCACTACAACTCAACAATCCATGCAGTATGATGCCATGCGGGAAAACTCTGGAGCCAAATCTTGAAGTTCAGATTGGACCTCTGAAGGGACTCTTTGCCCCAGTGTTGTTGCGGCTGCTATTAAAGTTGAGGGTCCTTCAGCCTCCCGTTACCTTCTTGCTGCTTTTAGACGATTGCCATGGTATGTTTTTAGACGGTAATGCATGGATGTAGTCCCGCAAGAATATTTCTTGTTTGTACCCCTTGACAATGTCTTGTCACATATTGTGCATTGCACAAATTTGGCAACTGTTTTTGATTCTCCCGACAGAATCCTCAAGAAATCCCAGGCAATGCTTGATTTCTTCTGGGGAGGCCCCCTCATCGCCGGAGTCACCAGAATCCACCTCTTGGACTTCCTGGTCCACCTACTGCTCCATCTGATCTCCCTCTTCTGGCTGAGTAGCCATTTTTGAAAAATATTCAAAAGAAGCACTCCAACAAATGCTAGTGAGCTGCTCACAATGAACTCCTCTTAAAGAATGTTCAAGATAGATATATGGGTGTGTTCTTTCTATTCTTATGATTGAAAAGTGTATCAGCCAATCATATTCCTTTATTTCCCGGTCACAATCTCTTCACGACAATCAGCGTCTTCACGAGGACCGGAAATTGAACAGAATATTTTATTTGAACATAAGTTCTCAAACATAAGTGTTATTTGACTGATATTAAACCTCAAATGTGGATCATACAATGTAATATGTATAAATATGTGTTCTACACTTTACCAAAAACATGAGTTCATCGGGGTTACCAACGTCATCACAACTTCTGGCATCGCTGCAATCACGCAAAACACTAAGTAAAAGGCTTATAATTGAAAAATTCTTACAAAAGTTAGGTTTAAAGAGTATATCAATAAATAACTTGTGTCACATATTAATTAATATATTTGAAAGTATGTGTTCCCAAGTGTAAAAAAAACACACACGCACTTCACAACTACCTACGACGACCCAGTCTACAGAGTCAGCACGGATATATAAAACACCATTTTGAAGAGGTTTTTTCACAAAACAATCACACAAACTCAAATATAAAGTCAATATTACTAAACTAGTAGTGACTGCTATTAAGTAAAATCTGTCTATATATATGTATAAGACTTCCTCAAAAACATGCGCCTTTTGTGACATCACCACAGATATCGTGACATCGTCGCGAATATAAAAAATGAAAAGGAAAACAAACTACGCTTATTAATCCACTGAAGAAAATACAAGATTATAAAAATACATGTTATAGAGCCATGTTAGAAATTCACTGAAAAAATAAAGGTTGCAGGGATGTTATAGTTAGAAATTTACATTTAAAAACCTTAGAAATTCACTGAAAAAAACCAAAGGTTACAGGGACGTTATAGCTAGGAAATGGAACTAAAAAAAACCTTAGGAATTCACTGAGAAGTTATAGTTAGGCTCAGGTATCACTTGTACAAAACCAGTGAAATTCCGCAGCAAGAAGTTAACGCGAGGCTGAAGGACCCTCAACTTCAGTAGCAGCCGCACCAACACCGATCCAATCTGAACTTTAAGATTTGGCTTCAGAGTTTTCCCGTATGGCATCATACTGCATGGATTGTGGAGTTGTCATCAGTGATCTCATCAGTGATGTCACTGCCCATGTTATGAGTGATGTAATATGTAAGGTCATAAACAGTGCATTGCGGGGCACAAGTTATAGTTAGCTCAGCTAACTATAACTGCTGAATTTCACTTGTTTTGTACGAGTTAAACCTGAGCCTAACTATAACGTCTCTGTAACCTTTGTTTTTTTCTGTGAATTTCTAAGATTTTTTTATTCCATTTTATTCCATTTCCTAACTATAATGTCCCTGTAACCTTTGTTTTTGTCAGTGAATATATATATATATATATATATATATATATATATATATATATATATATATATATATATATATATATATGTGTTTGTGTCACCACCACATTCTTCTCTTTTCCAGAAAGTAAAACACTGACCCTTCGACGGCTGATGAGAATTTATTTTTCCTCTGTATTGCAGCACTAACATAACATGCATATTTATAAAACGCACATTCACCCCAACAGGGTATCTTGGCGCTGAATAACAGATGTTTATTGTTACCCAACTCAACGGTACTCATTTTATCGACCTCAGATGGATGAAAGGCTGAGTGGACCCGCCGGGATTTGAACCTGTGACCATGAGGTCGAACACAGGCCCCTGCACTGAATGCATTAGTCCACTGACACCAGACACAACTCAGACATGTTTGGGCGATACATCATCTTAATCATGGGGCAGGAAGTGACAAACCATACTTGAATACATAGTGTTACAAAATAGTGAAAAAGGAGCTCGACATTTGACATTTCATATGTGCCATATTGGAAGGATATGCAAACAGTTAAAACACAACCATGCAGTCTATGTCTTGCTTCAAAACAGATACTTAATTAAGACATAATTGGTTCATATGCCTAGATGACAATGTAATTTATATGATAATCTTATTCATGGAGTTCATTGTATCAGTATGATTGTCTAAGACGGCTGGCTATCTACACAATTTTCTGAAATCAATGCACTGTAAAGTCCATGAACGCCATTTTGAAACTGTTATTTACTTAAAGAAGACATAACCATCTATTCCTGGTATTACATATCGACAGTTATGAGATTAATACACATTGTTGTCACATATGCCCAATGCAACATGGTGGACATCCATATTCACTGAGTATATGCGAAAAATCCTAATTACCATGTCTCTCTACAGCATATTAAAGACCCAGAGGACAGTCTCAAACATAAATCCAGGCATTGACTCTCATGTTATCAGAAACAAGTGTCATTGCTTAGAAGGATAGAGTGATCAGTGCTTAATCGCCACAAAATGTATTAAAAATCTTGCCCAAGTGGGATAGTGATTGTCACAAACTTTCTTAACAATCTAATACAGATAAGGCAACAACACAAGATCTGTAAGCACTTGTCCCAAATGTATTCCCATGTTCTTTTAAAATTAATGTGTAACAGTATTTTGACATTATCCGTCCCCTATACAAGAACGGGTACTAATACCAAATGTAACACTGCTCCAGTGGGCTGCAAGTGTCTCAGTTACCCCATTCATTGGTTCCTGATTAAAAAAAAATATACAATGTTTAACTCAACAGCAATTCTTAGCTGTGATGCAGAAATCCCTCTCATGTGGCTATGTAAAAAAAAACATTTAAAAACAATTAAAACAAGAAGTAGATGCCACTTAATTCATGAATTGGATACCAAACCTACCATTCATTGCAACTTTAAAGTTCTAATTACCCCCAAATGGACTGCCATCTCTTTGTCTAAATGTAGACAGATTGGAGACACAGGGCCTGATTATGATGTCAGTCAGACGAGTGTCCGACTGACACCATAGCGGTATGGAACCGCCCTACTATTAGTCGGCGGTTCCACCCGCAGCATTAGGATGTGACCGCCCTATGGCCAGTCGGAAACATCCATTTTCCTATTGCAACTTGTGCGGCAGCCGGAAAAGGGCTGCAACAGAAAAATTGATGTTTTCAAACATCCCTTTACCATGTGGCAGGCAACACGGTGCAGGGATGTTTAGTGTGGCACCATAGCTGCCTCCCATGCCCCATTGCGGAGAGCCTGGGGCCCCCAAATTCACGTTCTGCCTGCCTTTTCATGGCGAGCGGACCGCCATGAAAGGGCAGGCAGAGAGCGACATCGTAATCCCGACGGCGGAGCCGAGGTTGGCTCCGCTGTCATTTTGGGATTAAAATTCCACCCGCAGCCATGATGGGCTCTGTGAGCCCGTCGGAAGCAGAGTGGAATTCCCCCGCTGGTTTCCCTCCGGCTGCCAGTATCGTAATACAGCGGTCAGATGGAAACCCATGATGTCGGGCGGAAAGCCTCCGACAAGCCGACATCATAATTAGGATCATAGGGGGCGTGGCTTGACGCCGATGTAGGGAGAAGTGGACCTCGGAGCTCCTCCGTGGCCTCCTCCCGCTGCTAATGATCCTGATGCTCTGAGGGGGCCCCCTGTCGCGTATCCTGTGGCAGAATGTCTGGTGCCCCTGCGGGGCGAGGAGCGGAGGTGCCGGAACACGGAGTAAATCTGCAGTGTTTGGCCCTGCTCGAGATTTGACCGCGGAGGCGCCAAGATGGCGGCCGCGAGTTGAAGTCGAGATCTCCAAGCGCGGCAGCGGCAGAAGTGCTGTGCTATGCATTCGGGCGGCGGTGGAGAGCTCTGGGACTGGCCCTGAGCCGGTGACCTACAGAGGTGTAGTTGTAGGGCCGGAACATTGAGGAGGCGGAGTTTGCGGAGCGGGCCGGCACTGAGCAGTACTCCCAAGATGGCGGCACCGGGAGCGAAGGGTGAGCCTCGGTGAATGAGTGCGTGGCTGGCCGAGTGCAGCTGCAAGGTGGCGACTGCTGCATCCGAAGTGGCGGATTAGTGGTTACACCGCGTACCCTGGACCTGGAGCTACAGCGTGGATGGAAGGGCAGCGACGGCGGCGGCGGGGCAGTGCTGAGACCGGGGACTGCTCAGTACCCTAAGATCTGCGAGCTGGAGCAAGCGGTGGAAGTGCGGAGCCCCTGTGGGACGGAGCTGGAGAACAGATCGAGGTCAGGAGCCTGACTTTGCCGCGCTCCCCTCTTGGCAGAGGGGCGGGTGCAGCCAGGAGAAACCGCGGAGCGAGTGGCGCTGCTGGAGCATACAATCTAGGAGGTACAGAGACGGCTCCGAGCTGCGGAGCTGGGTCGATTGGATTTTGCCCGACACTAGTGCATGGCGAGCGGGGGACCGGGGCAAGGATCTGTTAGATGGCAGCGGTACCATAGCAGCGCTGAATTGTGGACGGGCAGACGGGGAAAGTGAGATATACGGTTGGCATTGAGCTGTCATCGGGGAACTGGCTGGCGCTGTGGCTTATTTAGGAGGCTATTGACGGCTCCGGCGCGACTTGCTGTAGCTGCTTACAGGCCCTGCACGACGTGGGAGTTCCCCCTGTGTGTACCAGAGAAGCTCAGCTTCCGAGGACCTCTGCTTAGGGGGGTTGACGGCGGCCGATTAACAGAGGAGGACACAGAAGAGCGGAGGCTATCGAGTGCATCGCCAGGCGCCTGATTCCCTGAGTTGGTGTATGGGCTGGACGACCTGCGAGGAGCCCGCGACAATTAGTGTCTCCATGTGGCAGGCCCAATGATGGGGAGAATATTCAAAAAGAAGGGGCTTGAGGTCCTGCGAACAGAGAGCACGGAACGGCATGCTGAAGATGATGAGGGTGCGGCGGGGGGGCTGAGAGAGCCCCGGACGGTCCTACCCTAGCCGACATCATGCAGGCCATTACCTCCTCGAGAGAAGCGCTGGAGACAAAAATAGATGCCATAGGGACGGACCTCACCTTACTAAAGGATGACCACCGTAAGCTTAAGGACAGAGTGACTATCAATGAGAACAACATGAAGGATGTACCGGAGGCGGTCTCTACCCTACAAGGTGCCCTGAAAGTGGTGGAAGCTAAGATCAAAGTGTTGGAAATGAGGGCTGAGGACAGTGAAGGACGCTCACGGAGAAATAATCTGCGCATAGTGGGAATCCCGGAGCGCGAGGAAGGGGTAGATGCTGTCTAGTTCTTGGAAGTTTGGCTAAAGCCAGAGGTGGCCCCGGAGGGTCTCTCCCCCTTTTATGCACTCGAGCGTGCTCACAGGGTGCCGGCTCGGCCCCCTAGGCCTGGTGCCCTGCCCACTGGTGGTTTGACTGCTTCACTATCATGACCGAGACATTCTCCTACAATGGGCCAGAGAGAAACAGACCCTGCAGATTGGGAACAGTAGGGTGATGATCTTCCCGGATTACACCAGAGAAGTGCAGCGTCAGAGAACCTCCTTCCTAGCTGTCAAGCGGAGGTTGCGCCAGTTGCAGCTCCCCTATGCTATGCTGTTCCCGGCACGCCTCCGGGTGACTGTGGATGCGGAGGCACACTTCTTTGTCACTCCGCATGAAGCTTGGGATTGGCTGGAGACTCATCGCAATTCTGGACCGCGCACTCCACCGCAGAGCTCACCTAGACGGGAGCTGCGCACTCCCTCTCCTCTCCCGAGAGCTCCTTCGCCTGCTGGATGGCAACAAGAACGCGATAAGGCTGTGCGGGCAGTGACGGAGATTAGCAGGGGTGGAGTGAGTCCGATCAGTAACAATACAGAACACGAGCTGGACAGGTCTGACGACTCAAGGTCGAGCAGTGTACATGAGACATCGGACACCGAACTTCCGGACCTTACACCTCAGACAGCAGATGGTATAATTTGACGATCACATGACAAGCCATATGAAAAGAGATTGGCTGAGGATGGGAGGTGGTCTTTGCTGCTGATTGCACAGTTTGCGGATTTTCAGGGGGCACAATTAGTTCAATGGGGGGCCACTGTATGAATTACGAGTGTGAGGGGGGTCTGGGTGGTTCTGGGTCCAAAGGGGTCGGTTTACGCCTCGCCACTTTCATGATTCATTGTTTGCGTGCTTTAGTTTGGATGGGGACCTGTTTGTGTATACCTGTCCTGGGGAGTTGGGGAGGTTTTCTTGTTGAGGGGAACGGGTCCGGGGCCAGGCATGTCGCTAAGGGGGTGCTAAACCGAGGAAATCTTAAGTCGTTGCTATGGGACCCACCGTAGGTATTAAATGCATTACTTGGAATGTTAGGGGGATGCATACTATGATTAGACGTCACAAAATACATACCTATCTGATCAGGAGAGGAGTGCAAATTGCGTCATTACAAGAAACCCACCTAACGCTGAAGGAGGGGGCGGCTCTACAGCATCGATGGAGGGGAAGTGTTCGACACTACGTATTCAGCCTTTGCCAGAGGGGCCCTGGTCTGGGTGTGCGCTGGAGTCCCCTTTCAGTGTGTCCAACAGGTCATAGATCCAGAGGGCAGATTTGTAGTGGTGCTGGGAAAGTTGGATGGGCGAGATATAGCACTAGGCAGTATATACGCCCCTAATGTCGATCAACCTGCATTTCTGGCCCAACTCTCGCAGGCACTAGCGCAGGTACTGACTGGGTCGGTGTTATTGGGGGGAGATTTTAACAGTATTGCGGATGTCAATATGGACCGCTCTCACCCGCCGCTCCCCGGCACTCCCACACATAGGGTGGCAGAGGCCAGACGGTACTGGCAGCGACACTGGGGGTTGACGGATACATGGAGAGCCTACCACCCGGGGGAGAGGGACTATTCATATTTGTCTGCTTTACATGAGCTGCACGTCCGCCTAGACTCGATACTATGCTCTCCAGATGTACATGGTCGGATCACCCTGAGTGAGTACTTAACTAGGACAATATCCGACCACAATCCCCTGTTGGTGTCCCTGGACTGGGTACGGACTAGACCTACGATCCCTAGCTGGCGACTGCGCCCGGAGGTGCTGGAGGATCAGGCGTTTAAAACTACAATAGGCACTGTTATAGAGGATTATTTCCTGACCAACACTAACACAGCCACTAGCCCACTCATTGAATGGGATGCTTTTAAAGCCGTCATTAGGGGTCGATGTATTGGAGAGGCGGTGGGGGTGCGGAAGGTCCTTTTGGGTGACGTACAGAAAGCGGACCAACGGCTTAGGGACGTAGAAAGGGATAGGCCGCAGAGGGCGGACAGACAAGTTGATCTCCTTGAAGCCTGGAAAACTCTAGCGGAGCAGGTGGAGAGGTTGCGATGCTTTGACTATAGAGCCTACACGGCCCGGGCACATGCCGAGAGAGACAAGTCTGGGGCGCTACTGGCTTGGCTGGCCAATCGGCACGCAGAGGGACGACGATCCTGGAACTGCGGGGGAGGGATGATGAGACCTATTATGGGCAACTGGACATCAACTGCCAGTTTCTGGAATGCTATACTGCCCTGTATCAAAGTAAATTTGACCCCCTGTTGTCAGAAGATGAGGGATTTTTAGATGACATAGAGCTACCTCGCATTGATGCAGATGCGGCAAAAACCTTGGGAAGGGATGTTGAACTAGGTGAGATCCGTGGGGCCATAAAGCATATGGCCAGAAACAAAACTCCAGGGACGGATGGGCTCCCGGTTGAGTTCTACTCCGCCTATGTAGACATTTTGGCTCCCCAACTGATGGTCCTCTATAATAGAGTGAAGCGAGACGGGTACTTGCCTGCTTCAATGAGAGAAGCAATAATTATCCCGTTGTTAAAACCTGGCAAGCCAGCTTGGGACCGCACTGCTTATCGACCCCTCGCCATGCTCAACCTAGACTATAAGATACTGAGCCGTATTTTGGCGAGCTGACTGATGATTCACATGACAGCGCTAGTACATGTGGACCAGGCGGGTTTTATTCCGTCCCGGAACACAGCCATGAATATACGAAGGCTCCTTAGGCTGATGGACGCGACAACCTACAATAGAGATGAGGCCTGTATCTTATCAATCGACATTGAGAAAGCGTTTGACAGCCTAGAGTGGCCATATCTCTTCGGGGCTCTGAGGGCGTTTGGGCTGGGGGAGGAGTTTGTGGCCTGGACAGCGATACTGTATAAGAATTCTACGGCCAGAGTTCGTACTGGGGGATTGATTTCAGAGGCCTGTGAAGTGAGCAGGGGAACAAGGCAGGGATGCCCGCTATCTCCTCTCTTGTTCGCGCTGGCGGTGGAGCCTCTAGCTGTGCATGCGCGTACGGGTCGCTATTACCAGGGGTTAGATGTGTTGGGGCAACCCCAATTTATAGCACTCTATGCGGATGATCTCCTGATGTTCCTTGCTAACTCTGGGGACGCCCTGCGGGGAGCCAAGGATCTCCTGCATAGGCTGGGAAGGGTTGCAGGACTCAAGGTCAATTGGAACAAAACTTGCCTTTTTCCGGTTCTGGCTGGGAGGGCTGCCCCGCGGGACACAGCAGAGGTGAAGTGGGAGAACAGATGCCTGACTTATCTGGGTGTTAGAATATATCATGACCCTGCAGACTTGTTAGGAGGTAATATCGGTCGGGCGCTACGAACCACTAAAAGTAACTTTGAATTCTGGGGAGCCCTCCCGCTGTCAGTGGTGGGTCGAGTGGCTCTACTAAAGATGGTCACGTTGCCCCGCTTGCTTTATTACTTTAGCTCCTTACCGCTCGAGATTCCGCGCAAACTCCTTGCCCAACTTAACACCATCGTCACAGGGTTTTTATGGGGCGCTGGAAGGTGCCGGGTGGCGCTCACCACCTTGATGAGGCCCAGAGCTGAGGGGGGATTGGCAGTGCTGGATTTCGAGGCCTACTATCATGCTGCCCAAATGCAGTGGTTCACGAAGTGGATGGCGAGACGCCTTCGAAATATGAAAGACATCGGGAACGCGGATCCGGGATTGCGACTACTATCCCGCGTGCTGTTGCGCCTTCCTTTGAGGGCTGGGGAAGCCCCAAGGGACTTATGGGTGATGTGGCGCTGTTGGAACCGGGCTTGCGGGCGAGTACGGCCGGGACCCCCGTATGCGCCTGAGGTCCCGCTGGCATTCTGCGAGGAGCTGCCTCATGGCGGGGATTGGAGCGGGTTGTGAGTTTGGGAGGAGGCGGGGATATCCACTATCGGAGATCTCTATGAGAACGATACTTTACTTCCTTTCAATGATTTGTTAGAGCGATACGAGCTTCCCAGGGGCGATTTTCTGTTACATGCTGCCCTGACGGCAGCCAGCCGTAAGCATTGGAAGGAGGGGCTGGCAGAACCTCCGACGTCTCTAGCGTGTCAATATGTAGTAATAGCGGCTGGAACGATCAAGGCAGTAACCTGTCTCTACCGAAGACTTACGCAGCAGACGCGGCGGCCCCTGGAGGGCCTGCGTCTTAAATGGGAGGTAGACCTAGGAGTACCTATAGATGAGAAGCCGTGGGATGCAATGGTAGAGCGAGCCTGGAAAAGTACCAGGAATGCGCTCTTTCAGCTGATAAATTTTTTTGTCCTCCATAGAGCTTACCTTACCCCGTCCAAGATTAACGAGTATTTTGGGGCCCGCACAGCTTGTCCGAGGTGTAACTTGGGAAATGCGGAGTTCTTACATATGTTTTGGGACTGCCCGTTCTTGGGGGAGTTCTGGAGAGGATTAACGACTAGGTTGGGGAACGCGCCATAATAATGACACCGGGGTATTGCTTGCTGCACTGGTTTCCTCACACCGCTCGGAATAAGGTCACCAGTAAATTTATAGACCTGGGGTTGGTACTGGCCAAAAGGGAGCTTACTAGTCATTGGAAAGTGAAAAGCGCCCCTAGCATCCTGAGGTGGCTGAGGGAGCTTATAAAGTGGGTGGATAGTGAGGGGATCTTTAGATTGCAAATGGCCAAAAGAACTGACAGAGAAACGACGCTGGAAGCAGCAAGGGCGTGGGTGGCATTGGCGGAGGTGCTAAAGCAACCGAGTGGTGAAAATGACGCACCATCTGGGTGAGCGGGCTCAGGTACGGAGCTTTATGCGCTGGCCTAGCTGAATGATAACGCCGACCGTTCAGGAGAGGGTGACGCCCATGGAGGAGTTGAATAGGAGCAGACCCCTTTAGGAACCTACCTTTCGGACATGCTGTACCTGGTGTCCTGTATGATTGGATAGCATTCCCAAACGGGGAATTGGATGACTGAGCGACATGCCTGGGGGGTGGGGGAGGGGAGTTGTTGAGTGGGGGGGTGGAAAGGGGAGGGAGGGGCTTCCTTTCTTTGGGATTTATGAGTTAGTAACGGAATAGAATGACAGGACGTTGAATGTCTCTAAAGGGATTGCAGAGTCTGGCCAGGTCAAGTACTCTGATCTACGCCCAAGGAGCTAGCTTCACCTTGCATAGGATTAGGATTGAAGGTTTTGATGGGCCTTGAATTGAGCTTATTCTGGATAAAAGACTATGGCTAATTACTGAGTATGCCTGGTACGATCTAGGTTTTGGCTGTACTGTTATTGATTGCTCTGTTTCCACTGAATAAAATCTGTTTAAAAAAAAAAAAAATCATAATTTGGACCACAGTGTTAAATGCCTTAATATATCATGACTCTAATCTGTGCAATTCCAAAAACCTTGTCATCCCCTCTGATGTTAGGGATTCTGTCAAAGGAAAAATACTGAGGTTCAGATCTCTCACTGAAATGATAATATTTGAAAAGTCGTGTTTGTTTTCATGTTTTATTTTGCCCTCCTGTATTCCAAAATTCATCTTTTTGCATGACAAACAGTGCTTTTAATATAAAGCATGTCACACGGAAATTTATATCCATTGGCACAGAAGTCTGAGTTACATGTAAGATGTTTAATAATCTCAAATCCCTGAGAATTATTAAAAATCTCAACCTTTTTCAGGTTCTTGCTGTGTTTACATGCTTTACAAGTAGTGCCTATATAGAAACTATTACTTTGCTGTAATTTTCTCTTTGTGCTGGTACTAAGAATCAGATTTTAGCTTTGATAGTCCTTTATTATGTCATCCATTTTCAACATGTATCAGTGTTTGTGCATAATGTGCCTAGCTTTGTTGGCCATTATTACTGTAAGAAGTGATACATTCGATGGAGGCTGATTCTTTTGTGTTGTTGGTACCAGTGACTAAAAGGTCCTCTCTCGACAGGTTCAACTCTGCTGCTCTCAAAACATTTCTTCTGTAGCTATCTTGCTGAAATCTTTCTAACATGATCCTCTTCTCTCTCTGGAAGGATTACTCACTACTGCAATTCCTTTTGGCACATAATAGTTTTCCATATGGGACATTAGATATTAAATTCCCTGGGTGGCTGCTGGAAGTGTGCAAAAGACTATTGCCTGCAGTTCTCCTAAGATAAAGCACAGTATTCAACTTAGTACCTCTAAACTCAACCTTCAGATCGACACATTCTACACAGTTTGCAACAATAGAGCTGGTAAACTTCAAATTGAGATCATTGGTATTCAATTTCTGCACACATTTCACTGCAGAATTCTTGGTTCCTTTCCAAATGATGAATACATGGTATTTATAATGGAACCAAAGCACTACATGTTCAATGTACACCTCTTTGGTACTGGTGAGATGCTCCTCTGCCTGGGGGTGAAGAAGGACCCCATCGCAGTGCCCTGGGTCTGTTTGTGAAACCTACCATCAAAGAGGGAAAGAATTGTTACAGGACAAATTCTGTTTTATATGTTCAATGCAGAAAAACAAAGGTTTAAGGTGACTTTATAGTTAGGTATGGTAATAATTTCTTACTTTCCATTTAAACAAAACCATTGACATTTACTGAAAAAAACAAAGGTTAAAGGGATGTTATAATTAGGTGAAAATGTCAGGTAAAACGCACTGTTTTAAATTAACTAAACCACTGAAATTCACTAGTTATAGTTAACTCATGTAACTGTAACTTGTGTCCTAAAATAACTATAAGTTATGCCCCTGTCCTGCACAGTGTTGTCATGAAAGAAGTAGTTTCAGATGCTGCAGTGATATTATCAATGATGTCACAGAATATGTCATGCGTGATGTGATATGTGAGGTAATTATTAGTGCATGGTGAGGTCATGAGTTATGGTGATTTCAGGGCAAGAGTTAGTTATTTGAGATAACTATAACTGGTGAATTTCAGTGGTTTGTTAACTTAAACAGAATGTCTTAACTGTCATTTTCACCTAACCTTAACATCCCTTTAACCTTTGTTTCTTTTCTGCAGATTTCTAAGGTTTATTTTTAAAGTAAAGTAAGATAATATTACCATACATAACTATATGAAATTGGGTATTAGTTGTGCAGGATGTGAGGCCTGCACAAGTAATAGGTCAACAATTTCCCCTTATTGGTTACCAAACACCCGATTGTAGCACTTGACTCTCTCAGAGTAGCGAAACAGAGCAGTCCATGTGGAGACGAATGGACGCCAGCTGCAGTAACTACAAGTACATTTATTCTACGAAATGGGAAGAGCAGGTAAACGCATACACCTCCTACAAGATCTCCTCCAACCGCCCTCCCAACGGTCCTCCCCAACATTCTCCTACCCTCTACATTCCATCCTGATAGTAATGTTACACTTATGACATCTATGCCTTGGCAACCATTTCAGTACATCTCAACACCACACATCTCCCTCTATGCAATCATTAGTTTTGCAAATAAAAGAACAATAAGATTGCAGTTAGAAATAATCATTACATTTGCAACTAAGGAACAATAGATTTCCAACAAGAACTAACTATATGGTACTGTTGGTACTGCAATAAAATATCATACCCTCCTTCTAGAATGTAACATTATCACATGACAAATTCATCATATTTCTTTGGCAATGTCATAAGTCTGCCCGCATGAGTACATTTTAGAGAGCAAGTAGGAACATGCACATCTTCATCATCTGTCACCACTTCATCACGTGTCGCCTCATCTCCTTGTACTCCCTCATTCATCACCTGTTCTCAGAACTAGTTTGGTCCAACAGTTCCACTTCAGACCACAGCCACTCATTACTCACTGCAAAGCTCCCACACATTCCTTTATCATGCTCCCACCAAAATACTTCATTACAGTTGTCCATTCTGTTTAAGTGCCAGATCTTCCCATCGCTCAGCAATGCCGAGCGTGAATAAAGTTCCTTCACTTGGAGCAGTTCCGAAAACGTCCTACTTCCTTTCCTGAAACTTACTCCTAGCCTCAGTCTTACCCAGTCACCAACAGACAACTCCACCTCTTTCACATCATGTTTTTCCCATAATACTCTTTATAAACTTGTTGTGCCTTTAGCAGGTTCCCCTTGACAACTGGCGGGGACCACCTGCTCTGTAACTTCATATTCAACCATGCTGCATTATCTCTGGTAAAAGGCTCTCTCCCTTTAAGAATTCTAAAGGGACTGTACCCATTCATGGTGGGAGTAATATGGTAGGCCCACATAGTTTTTGCTAACTCCTTCTCCCAATCCTTTCCAGCCCATAATCACATCATTGAAATGTTCCACGGCTCTGTTCCCAGCAGGATGGTAAATTGGAGTATGTTTCTCTTCTACAGCATTCCTAGTCAAGAATGCTTTCCACTTATCTGAAACAAATTGTGGGTCGTTGTCACTTAAAATAGATCTCTGAATTCCTCCCCTCAAAAAGACTTTAGTTAAGAAGGAAACCTGGGTATATGCATCAGACTTATTACACATCTCAAACTCTGGCCACTTAGAATACAGATCCAATAATACTATAATGTATTTGGGAACACCCCATGAATCCAAAATGGGACCCAACACATCCACCGCTAATTTGCCCTAAGGGTTCTCAGGACATTTACACTCCCCTAACGGAGGTCTGATGCCTGTTAATGATTTGTCAGCATTGGCACATGAACTACAAGCCCTCAAGTACTTTTTGATATTATTGTCCATTGCAGGCCTCCAATACAGTGTTTTCACCCTTCTTTTGGATTTAACAATGCCTAACTGGCCTTCATTTGAGTATACATTCCCTCAGACTTTCAGGGAGAATTACTCTGTCTCCTCTAAGGAAGAACCCTTCCTCACTGATTGATAATTCCCAAAACTTCCTACACTCCCCCAATAACTCATTCTTTATAGGCCATCCATCAGTTATCTAACCCTTCAGCTCCCTCAAAGTGCTATCTGAGTTATAGGCTGCCTCCCAGTCCTCTTCTTTAATTACATCCTCCATATCCATAGTACAAGCAACACTGTATTCTTCCCACTCACTGCTACAATGTTCTTCCAGAGGTAAAGATGAACAACTCAAATAGTCAGCAACCTTGTTCCTGTTACCTGGTAGATATTTTACATCATACACATAGTCTAAAAGCCCTAAGATCATCTTTGCAATGCGTTGCCTGAATTATACCACTAGAAGTTAAACCTTAACCAAGGGTTTTTGATCTGTTCGTAGAATGAATCTTGTGCCCCACAAATACCGTCTGAAACTTTTCATAGCCAGATTGTGGCTAACATCTCCTCTATTACAGAGAATTTTTTCTCCGATGGTATAAGTGATTGTGAAGCATATGCTATAGTAGTTACTGACCCATCACTAGTCATTTAGGTCAACACCGCTCCCAAGCCTTCACCACTGGCGTCAGTAGTAGGCATACTGCACAGGGTTTGCTGCCTTTTGGGGGGTTGGCCACAGGGCCTGGCTACCTAGCCACAGGCTAACCCCCCTGCGACTCACGGCCAAAGGCCTTGTGTGGCGTGGGGTTGGCTACATACAGAGGATTGGTCTCAGGGCCTGGTCCTGCGGCCAAGACCCCACCAAGCACGGCATAGGGCTGTGCGCAGTGTGGGATTGGCTGCATGCAGGAGGTTGGCCGCAGCGCCTGATGGGCAACCTCCCGCCACACATGGCCTTCAGTTACAGGGACGTTATGTTTAGGAAATACCATTAAAAACTGTAGAAATTCCCTGAAAAACCATAGGTTAAACGATGTTATAGTTAGGAAATAGATTTGAAAAACTTCGAAATTCACTAAAAAACGAAGGCTTAGAAGGCCATTATAGTTAGGTTCAGATTTTACAGACACAAACCCATAAAAAAATTCAGCAGTTATAGTTATAGCTATCTTAAGTAACCATAACTCGTGCCCTAAGGTAACTATAACTCGCACCCTCACCATGCACTGCTAACTACCCCGCATATTACATCACTCATGATATCTTCTATGATACCATCGATAATATCAGTGCAGCATTTGCTGTAAAATTATTGATGAGAAAACTGTGGATGGCAGGGTGCAAGTTATAGTTACCTTAGGGCATCAGTTATAGGTACTTGAGATAATTTTAATTATAACTCCTGAATTTCTATGGTTTTGTGTGTGTAAAATCTGAACCTAACTATAATGGCCTTGTAACCTTTGTTTTTTTGTGAATATATAGATATATTTATATATTTATGGGTTTTCTGTACCTCCGTATTTGGGACGTCATGGTGTTTCCTTACAAAATATATCTTTAAGGCAAAAATATATATATATATTTTTTAAACATATTTTATTAGTTTTGAGATATACTGTACAGCATATTCAAATATCATGTGTCAACAGTTCTTTGTATCACATAACAGTTATAAACAGCATTTCTCAGTCTCACATGTATATTCGGAGTCAAATATCTTCCCCGTATCATAACTCTAACAAGAATTCGACTCTAACTGTGCCATTTACCTATATATGTTCATGATCTAGGCCGTGCATCCACCAATTGCATCTATGGACAAGTCATTAGACTCTTCGTTCATACATCTATGTTATCTCTTCCATTATTAAATGACCATCTGCCGTTTTATACATTTGTAGGGGTATACATCTATAGGTGGCCCACCTTGCCCATATTTTGGTGTGTTTCTGCAGGCACCCCCAGGCTATAAACACAGGGAGTTCCAGTTCCATACTAAAATTCATGCCTGACTTCCAAAGTGCTATTCAGGGTGGATTCTCTGCTTTCCATTGTCTGGCAATGTCTCGTTTTGCTAACCAAGGCAAATATTTTTGGAGTGTGCTTTTCTTTCCACCACACTGTGTGATTTATGGACCTTTGAAATCAATAAATTATTATATATATATATATATATATATATATATATATATATATATATATATATATATATATACTTATCATTTCATTGTAAACGCATATGTGGTAAAGTCACGTGTGGTAAAGGCATTGTATGGTAATGCCTGC